>CM075480.1:5732500-6932500 GCA_037950665.1 Hypophthalmichthys nobilis
ATTTATGAGCTCTGGCTTCAGACGCCTTCTTCAATAGCAGTGAATTCCAATAAATTCTCCCTTTTTCCCACCAGCCAGTCACAATCGTGCAATCCCTTAAGCTGTGATTCTACTTACAGGCCAATGGCCAAAACCTGCACTAGTTTTAGCACTTTTTGTGCTGGCAACATGGAAGGCATGAAATATCACATGTATTTCATTTTCTTTTAGAAACATTTATTTTAACTCTTCTCAATGAACCACTACACTGTAATAAAAATTCGGTAACACTTCAGTATAGGGAACACATATTCACTATTAACTATGACTTTTCTCTCAATAAACTCCTAATTTACCGCTTATTAATAGTTAGTAATTTAGTTGTTAAGAGGTATTGGGTATTGGGTAGGATTAAGAATGTAGAATAAGGTCATGCAGAATAAGACATTAATATGTGCTTAATAAGTACTAATAAACAGCCAATATTCTAGTAATATGCATGCTAGTTAAAAGACCCTAAAATAAAAGTGTTACCAAAAATTCTGTTAAATTTATGGTAAAAAAAAAAAAACGACCGTAAAAAAATATGGTAGCAACGTTTTAGGTTTTATGGATTTAGGTTTCACTTAAATTTACAGTAAAATACCATATTTGATTAACTGATATAATGTTAAGCTATCATCCTATTGAAGAACTAATATCTGTTTTGTACCTTTATAATACACTAACAACCACCAAGCACTGTGATGAGAGTCACATGATGAATCACAAGCAGCTTTTCCACAAGCTGAGAAGGACAATACTAATATATAGAAGGTGCACACAGTGTCATTCACACAAACACTAAACATCATCATGGTAACACACATGACATTAAAAAATGCAATGAACATTAATTTAACAACATTAGATGAAACATAAAACCCTAATGTATATAACTGATTAGAAAAAGAAAAAAAAACCTAAGGAAAACTAAGAAGAAACAGTTATTTCAACAAAAATACATCAAATGTGAAGTGTCACGCAGGGAATTCTAGGAAAGTCAATTTACATTTTTTTTTTTTTTTTTTACTGTAAATTATACAATGACTTGTCCTTTTTCACCTCCAAAAAATGGTTACAGTTTTTCACTGTAGCATTTTTTACAGTCCTTTACTGTCAAGATCACGATCAATTTTTACAGTGTAAATAAAATAAATTTAAAATAATTTCAAAATATATTTTTATGTCAGCCTTCATAAATTACAAATCACTGATTATAAGTTGTCACAGACTAATAAAATGGTCGAAAAACCTTTACATAAAATATCGGCCAGATATTCTTTAAGACGACCTATTCTGTCCTTTTTCAAAGTTTTGATTTTGTTTTTGGGCTCTGCTAGAATAGGTTTTCATGCTTGAATATTCAAAAAAAAACCCATTATTTTTCACATATATGTCATTGTTCCAGCACTTCTAATCCCAGTCTGTCAGTAACGCTCTGTTTAGTTTCTGTCTCTATGAAGCCCCTCCTTCTGAAATCACAATGTGCTCTGATTGGTCGGCTGGAAGAGTGTGTTGGGATTGGTCAAGCACTTCGAGCGTGTTTGGGAAATGTCCCACTCCTTACCATAACTGAGAGTTTCCACACACTACTAACTCATCCAGGCCCCGCCCCTTTACTTTGCGTATGCCTTGGGCAGGAATTATTTAAATGAAGAATATTATGAAATGTTCGTTCCCAGAAGAAAACTCAAAACTACGATGGAGGCATTTCAGGGAGTTCAGAAACAGAGTGCACTGATATAGAGAATAACTCTCTTTGGAGACTCTTAAATTCAAGAGATTCAAAATGATGACTGATTCATTACAAAATCTGATAGAATATTGAAAGATTTAAAACAGAGAATCAAATCAATGACTCGGTTCAAAGACTCAAATAAAAGATTAAATTTCAAGATTAAATTAGATTCATACTGCTCAGATCTATCACACTAATGCATAATGCACATTATCCAACAGCTCTGATGGAGCATTTCACGGATTGTAATGCCCAAGATCCAGGCTATGAAAAGAGCCGGATCTGCTTGAAATCAAGCAGGACTACAACAAAATGGATGTCTGAAACCACAACTGGACCTGCTTGTCTTTATACGCTATCTTCTGAGCCTCTGAACAGAATGATAAATAGTTACCAATTCACCTTGGTCAACGCATGTATAAAAAGTTACAAATTGTCTCATCTTTTGGTCACACTTATATGCCTACAATGTAAAAAAAAAAATGTGATTATTTGAATACTATTTCAGTTTTTCTACTTTCTACTTTGTAACTGTTTACTCAGAATTTCTGAGTGGAACTGTATTCAATGCATTTGCATCATTCTGTGGTGTAATATAAACTGTGCATAACTCTTAAAGATGAATATGCTTAAATGTGGGATTTTTCCTTAAAAGGGTTTTGAGTGCACAATGATATCATTATATCAGCATGCTGTTGATGTGAAGAAAAGCACGAGCAAAGTGTCTCCTCAATCATTCTGTAAGGAAACGCCTTCAGGATAAATCTGAAATGGGGAGTCCTGCTCATAAAAACCATAAAGGACAATAATATACTGTGCTGCATGTACTAGGAGAAGATAAAATGGCTTTGAGCAACTGCACAGAAATCCTGTTGGGTACATTGTGTTCCATTTTAAGCCTGGCACATTTGATTTCTCATTCCGCGCTGAACCACATAGCCAGGGTAAACCGACCCATGGGAAATCTTGCTGAACAAATCCTGAGACTCGTCAGCCGCATCTGGGAATGAAAATATATGACCAATGGTTTTAGGAAGAGGCACAGAATTAACCTTGAAGGGTGTTAAGAGATGCGATACAACGCGACGAGCTTAGAGCTGCTCTAATGTGACGCGTTTGGCGCGACAAAAAGAACATTCCTGTCAGCAGATGGATCTAATCCGCAGTTATTATGACAGTATGCCCAATCCAACCTGGCACGAGCCTCCAGAATCAAACCCAACACACACACACATGAGTGAAACTTCACACGGAGCAGATTGCGAGTGTAGGCTTGGATATGATATAATCAGATCACTGAGGGTGTGGCACCTCCTTCTGTTCCTCTCTTTCGTTTCAAATGTCAGAGAAGGGCTGAGAAGTGACACAAGAAGTTCATAAGAAGCAGAAGCTTACAGGAAGACACTGGGCCCCTCACGACTTGAACTAAAAAACTTCTTGGATCTTAACTGAGACTTCCCATCACTGTAAAAAATGATTTCTCGAAGCTGTAAATAAAACAAAGACAATACAGTAAGACTTTACAACAAGGGTTTATTTGTTAACATTAGTTAATGGGTTAGTTCACCCAAAAATGAAAATTCTGTCATCATTTACTCACCCTCATGTTGTTCAAAACCGAGACTTTCGTTCGTCTTCGGAACACGAAACCCTCCATTGACTGCTACGCAGCTACCACTTTGACGCTTCAAAAAGTTCATAAAGAGATCGTAAAACTAACCCATATGAATTGAGCGGTTTTGTCCCAAATTTTTGAAGAGACTCGATCGCTTTATATAGACTGAATTTAGGCTTTTGTTCACATATAAACATTGATCAGTGAACATAAACAGAAGCTCAACCGAACCTGCTTGATGCGTGAGAACAAACCTCTTGCAGAAGCTCAAACGTGCTGCGTAACATGAGAATGAACCTCATTGGTTCTCAAATATCAATCAAACATGCTTGAGCTTCCATTTACCATATCTGATGTGTGAGTTGATGAATGTTTATATGTGAAAAAAGGCCTAAATTAAATCTGTTCAGCGTATAAAGGGATAGAGTCTCTTCAGAAAATGTAAACGAAACCACTCAATTCATATGGATTAGTTTTACGATCCCTTTATGAACTTTTTGAAGCTTCAAAGTGGTAGTTGAGTAGCTGTCTATGGAGGGACAGAAAGCTCTCAGATTTCATCAAAAATATCTTAATTTGTGTTCTGAAGATGAACAAAAGTCTTACGGGTTTGACGACATGAACGTAAGTAAATGTTGATAGAATTTTCATTTTTGGGTGAACTATCCCTTTAACTATACGTGTTAACATGAACTAACAATGAACAATACTTCTACAGCATTTATTGATCTTAGTCAAAGGTAACATCAACATTTACTAATACATTTTTATAATCCAAAGTTGTATTTGATTTTTACAATTCGATTTTTACTAACGTTAACAAAGATTAATAAATGTTTTATAAAATATATTACTCATTGTTAGTTCATGTTAGCTAATGCAACTTTATTGTAAAATGTTACTGAAAACACTATTTAATTTACTTCAAAATTTCACCTTTGATTTAATGTGTTACTTGCAATTATTTGTAAAATTTAGAAAGGCATGTGGTTAACACAATTAAAAATATATATTTTCACTTTTTATTCTACAATATCAAACACATCAGTAATACCCCACTCGTAATGTATTTTTTTTTTTCATTTTTTCATAACTTGAAAAAGTGGTTAAATGGGACCAGATACTGTCAGGGACATTAAACGTCACCAGGCCGAATAGATGAACTAATCTATTCACTCTCCCAGCCTCATTGTGTTTAAACTCGCACTCATTGAAAAGTATAACATCAAAATTTCCAACTTGTAAATTAAGACTGAAACAGTTGTTAGCAGCTTAGAGATGGTGACAACCCTGTGTAGTTCATTTATAGTCTGCCTTTAGCTTTTTACTTGTATTTAGGCTTCAAAATTCATAAAAGTTGTGTTCATTTGTAAATACTATCTTGATCAGTAAAACGTCAGAATCATAAACTTCTGTTGGTCACAGAGCTTATTTTCTGCAATAATCCAAAAGCCAAAGGAAAAACATAACTTATGGTATGGCCTACAAATATACATCAGCACTGTGGCTTGCAGCTCTCTATTTCAGTAATCATTGCTGTTTATTTCACAAAAGATCGAATGCAAGTACAGAAATCTGCAGGCGATGACACAAATCAGATTTGTGCATTGCCCTACTAATCTAAATGAAGCTCAATCTCTCTAAAGATCTACATTAGCACTCACACCAGCATCACACGCCCTTTCTTCGGACATCAGGCATGTTCGGCCAGCATCATTAACCTCGATGGCACTGCCAGTGAACTAACACGGCAAAAGTCAACACGCCATCTGTCATCTAGAAAGGCACCTAAAAAAGTGCGTAAAGAGGAAATGTGAACCCAGTAGTGGACTGCATCCTCTGAACTTTGCACAGTACTACAATACTAACAAATTTTACAATACTAATACTTTTACACACACATTGGAAAGCTAATGTGATATAGATAAGCTTGATTAATCATAATTCTGTCATGAAAACTCTTGGAATGCTTGGCATGGTAATGGGTATGACAATGTTGATACTGTACGTTTGGTCTTGGTGGAATAGATCTGCTACGCTGCTGCTGCTTTTATTGCTAACGATGTGATTACGAGCTAAAGGACCTATTAGCCTGCGCCATCTAGAGTTTCATGACAGAACTTTGTGTTTAATTTAATGTAAATAATGCTTTACATGTTATAAATAACATTTAAAGCAACATGTTTAATGTCTGACCCAAACATGATGGGTATAGAGTAATACTTGGAGCTGGAGTTTAGTGGGCTGTTAGCTTAACGTCTGTGTTGACCTCATTCATTCGAATAAATATTAAACTCCCACAACCCAAACATAGGACATGCGATTTGGAAAATGAATGGATGGATGGAAATATTTTAAACTAACTTGACAACACAACTTAGCACATCTTTCACAAACTAAATCAACCTTGCTTGAACTCTTCAAACCACCTTGCTTACGCCCAAGGCAACAGAAACAACCCACAGAACAATATTTCTTACGCTTCTGCTGCATGATCACACTTCTGAAACTTGTATGTTTATTCAGAACAATGTGTTTAGACATACTCAACAGGATCTTTAATCCAAAATAGAGAAGAAAACAATTTTTTTTTTTTTTTAAATTTGCAACTGCTGCCAAAAATGGCTGTGGAAGAGCAAACGGAAATGCCTCTGCTTCTCAGATGCTTCTCTTACTGTAACTTATTTGTGTCTTATTTGCATTTCTCTAAAGGCATTTTATAAGAAACATCAGAGAGACGGTGATACTTAAATTAAACATATATTTAAAATCTCCATTAAGGTCTCCCGAGATCTGAAAGAGCATCGTTTCAGCAACAAAATTCTTTTCTGGTGCTGAACATTCATATCTTTACTGAAAAAAGGTCCAAAAGCATGTAAAAATACATATGCAATATTTCAATATGCAAGCACAACAATGCAAGTTGCACATACTGTATACAATGTGCACTCTGTACGTCTATGCCATTAAACCAGATGTGTTACTTTTAAAAACTTTTTTTTGTTAATTAAAATAAAGCTATATAGTTTATTAGATGAAAACCTTAAAACAAATAGCACATAACAAAATTACTAAAACTCAAAATAAGTCAAAATATTAATAAATACTAGCATATAAATAACACTAAATTAACACTAACTGTAAATGTGTCAACAGTTTCACAAACTTGTTTCTACTAACTTCCTCAGAGATATTCCCTCAAACTTTTGCTCTGCAATGTATGGAAGCTTGTTCCCGCCACTAAATAAAAAAAATAAAAAAGGTAATTGTGACTTTTTAACTCAAAATTCTGACTTTTTTTCTCAGAATTGCGAGATTTAAACTCGAAATTGCGAGTTATAAAGTCAGAATTGTGTGTTATAAAGTCAGAATTGTGTTTTTTTCTTGCAATTGTGAGTTTTTATCACGTAATTCTGACTTTATAACTATAAATATAAACTCAAAATTTCGAGTTATAAAGTCAGAATTGCATGAACTTGCAATTCCGTCTTATAAAGTCAGAATTGCGAGATATAAACTGGCAATTACGAGAAAAAAGTAAGAATTGTGAGATAAAAAGTCACAATTGCCTTTTTTATTTTTAATTTCATGGCGTAAACAAGCTTACATAGCAATGAATTGTCAGAATTGTGAGTTTATATCTTGCAATTCTGGCTTTTTTTCTCAGAATTTTGAGTTTATATCTCACAATTCTGACTTTATAACGCAATTGCGAGTTATAAAAAACAGAATTGCAAGATATAAACTCACAATTCTGACAAAAAAAAATGTTTCCCCTCACAATTGGACATTAAAACACACAACTGCGAGTTTATATCTCACAATTCTGACTTTATATCACTCAATTCTGACTTTATAACTCGCAATTGAGTTTATATCTCGCAATTACGAGAAAAAAGTCAGAATTGTGAGATAAAAAGTCGTAATTACCTTTTTTATTTTTAATTTCATGGCGTAAACAAGCTTCCATACTAATGACAGTAGTTGATCTGAAAGAGAAAACAGACAGTAGAAGAAGACAGTTTAAATTAATGCTTGCCATAGCACCCCTAGTGTCAATGCTGAGAATGCAATGCTTTGTGTTATGAATGTGTTCATATTTCAAAAAGCTTGCATTGCTAAAAGCATTAGCATTCATGTTACAGGCCTCAAAACCTAAAAAGGAAAACATTTCCTTTTCTTTCACCACATTTCCAATGATACAGGTTTGCCCTACAATTACAATTCTCTCTAATTGAACAGCATCTTAGGACAAGAGCCAGTGAGAGCTACAGTGACAGTTTAACCCCCCCAGCCGAGACATTGGCTCCAAAACAATCAGCTCTGCTACAGCTGGCACGCCGCCGTACCGCAGATCACACACACACATGTGAGCGAGGTAATAGAGACAAGAGCTCCATCACTGTATTTGTCATGCTCAGCTGCGGTGGATCATGCACTGCCGCTTTGTGTTTAGATGCCCTGACAGATACTTACACTTCCTCAACAACATTCAAGGGCACAGATTTGGTGTGGATGGCAGCTTCCGCATGGCTGGATGTTCATAAAGATTATACGACGCTGGTGCTAATCATGAGTTTGTGCCAATATTAAGGGTTGTGAAATTCGGGTGACAGATTGAGGGCATTTACAAGAATGTCAGATTGAGGTGTGTACGCATACCAATTTGTTCTTTCTCTCATTCAAATGATTCAATATGAGGGAGTGCATTAGCACAAGACATTTATGTATAATAATTTTAAAACATATCCACAAATCATGATCTCACCACATTTTTACTGTCAACACAAATGATGAACCCCCTCACATCCCTACCCCAGCGCTGGTTCAATGTAACCCAGTGTTGGTTATTCTGTGCTAAACCAGTTAAAACTGGATACATTTGTCAACTGTCATTTTATGTTCTGTTCTGAGGGGAAACTTCCTGAATTAAATTAAGGTCTGTTTTCCTATCAAATTACTATTGTACAAACAGGCAAATGTCTGTAGCCTCACTTTTTTTGTTTAGACCCTATATGTACATCGCAGCTAATGTCTCAAAGCGAACAACGCACCGGCACCACCATTGAAGTTTCACTTCCCATCAAACGAATTGCGCGACCAGGGCTGAAACATGATGCGACATCGTTGCGACAAAGTTGCCATGCGCTCCAGTGACTACAATAGAAGTGTTATTGATCTAGTGTGCTGTGGTCGTGCTATGCGTTTGACAGGTTGAAAATTAAATTTCCGACAGATGAGATGGCACAAGGTAAAGCTGTGTTTGATTTAACTTTGCAAACATGAATATTGTAAGATTGTCATTTAATGAACTGGAAAAGCCTACCGATACTAGTTTTCTTCCCATTGGCTGCTCCTGTCACATCCTAAAACGTTTACTAAATGATTTTGATAACACTTTAGTATAGGGAACACATATAAGCTATTAACTATGACTTTTCCCTCAATAAACTCCTATTTTACTGCTTATTAATAGTTAGTAAGGTAGTTGTTAAGTTCAGGTATTGGGTAGGATTAAGAATGTAGAATAAGGTCATGCAGAATAAGGCATTAATATGTGTTTAATAAGTACTAATAAATAGCCAATATTCTAGTAATATGCATGCTAATAAGCAACTAGTTAAAATACCCTAAAATAAAGTGTTACCATGTTTTTGGGTATTTTATGATTGTAAAAGACTGACTGGCCATTGAACAAAAATATTGTATATTATACAAATATTGTCCTATATAACTGAGATTTTAGAGTGTATTTTTATTATTTAGAATGAAAAAAAAAACTTCAATATCAGGTTGACTGACTCAGCACTATATCAAAATCAACCTAGCAAATGGGTTAATGTGTAAAACCCAACAAGCTGGGTCAAAATAACCCAGCATGTGTTCTGTCCAATATTTACCTAGTGCTGGGTTGCCAAATAACCCAGAAATGGTTGACCCAGCATTTTTTAGAGTGTATGTGAATATAAAATACCTTGATATTTGCTGTTGTTATTGCCTGACGAAGACTTGTTTGATCAAAACATTTAAATTTATTAAAGTTTCATAGAAGAAGATAAAGCAGTGCACAGTTTTTTTTTTTTTTCTTGAAGTTTTACCTTATTTATTTATTTAGTTTTCACCAAACACCTGCCTAATTTTAAAATAACCTGTCTAACTAAGGTTTTACACACATGAATCCACAGCAGGCTCGCCAGATCTTGCTAGAAAAAAAGCATCTGGGTCTGAAAACATAAGCCCTAAACAAGTGACTTGCCTCTCCAAAATTAGTCCAAATATAAGAATGTTTTCTTTAAAATAGCACCCCATAACTGCCCATAGGCCTATTAAAAGGTGACTTTATGAAAAACAAGCCCAAAGACACTTATATTAATCAGACAAGGCAACACTTTAGACACAATTAGAGAATGCTACACATCTATCGACACACTATCTTCACCTGTACAATAGGCTTTAATGAGACATTATTGAGAACAACTTTGATGGAGGTAACAAGGACTTCATTTTTATTTTTATTTTCAGCCAACAAATTGCCAATGTGCAATCACAAACCAGCACTTTTGATGTTCCCTGCTGTAATATAGTGTGAGGCAGCAAATTATGTCCATAGAAAAGTTTCAAAAGGAAAAAGTGTTCAAAGTGTTCAAATTTTCATGGTAGTATTTTGTTGGAAGGTAACGCAAAATCCAAAATGAAAGGAATAGTCAGAGTTCAATACATGCTAATGTCATGTTGTTAGTGTAAATACCACACAAAAAAGTTCAGATGTAAAAAAAGTGGATAGTTCCTATGGTGTTTCTTCTGGGTAATGCTTTAGACTTTAGATTTACATTTTAACAGAACTCCTGGTACATATTCATAAGTATTTTCTGTGGAATTCTTATATTTAACCCAGAATATTATTTTAATGCTCACTAAGAGCCAAATGCAAGTAAAAAATGTCTTTGTTGAGTAATTAAAATGCAGATGATAATTGGTAACATTTAAACAGCATCATAGGAACAATAGTTTGACCCTCATTAACACCAGCAAATTGAATCAGAGATACAAACAGTCAATTAAAGAACAATTCAGCGACTGCCAGCAACACAATGGCATGTGCTGTTTGCTATGTATTGAAAATAAAATAGAATAAAATAAAATAAAATAAAAATTATAAAATAATTTGCAGCCTTTTTGTCCTTGGATGGTAAATCTGAAAGTATGCCCTCACTTCTGATCTTTGTCGCTGAAAATATCCAAAATAAAATATTGTGTAATGGATGTGTTGTTTCACTTTATATCTGTGCACTTTCAAAAGCTCTTTCTACGGAGAAAGGACACACGGCTGGCTGGATTTTTAAATGAAAAGTAAAAGAGAAAGACAGTCCCAGTGAGGCTGGTCCAGTGTCACTTATTGTAAACTCAAAAAGCCCTTCTTAACAGTCAGCTAGGACAGGCGGAAAAGTCACCCCAAGTGTCCTCGCCGAAACCGGCTATCTGCGGCCGCGTGCGACGTGAAGGTGAAGGGCCGTGTTTTATCTTTTATCAGCCCTACCCATCAGCTCCTGCACCTCGCTGTGACTGCTTTAGACAGCTGCGGCCGATTGCTTTTTTGATGAACCCCGACATACGGCCGCTGACTAAAAGAAAAATATCAGAGCCTCTGCGCAGAGGATCTGTCTCCTGATCTCCGGCAGTCCCCTTCACTCTCAGGCCAGGCTCAAACCGGAGTGTCATACGGTGTTAGGTTTGCACCCCTGGGCCACCCGCCCGCTCTCCGATGAAAGGTGCCGCACTTGACAGAGTCTGCACTTTAGCCACCTCTCAAATGTCAGGGGTCATCAGGGACACAGGAGTGCCAGGATTGCACAGACATAATGTCACAACACGTTTGACAAGTTTGATGCTTAATTACCGTCTAACACATTTAGAACACCAACTACACAAATGCACACCGCCGTACATAATCTACCATTACTACGTACTAAAAACCATTAAAAAGAAATTGTTACTTGAAATAAACATTAATTGAAATTATATATATATATATATATAAAAATATATAAAATTTCTTTATTGAACTTTTTTTATTTTTTTAAAAATAATACAAACTATTAAAACAGATCACACACAATTATTTAAACATCTCTATTAATAAATAGAGATGTTTAAAAAAACTAAACTAAAAATAAAATAATAAAAACTAAAAAAACTAAACTAAAAACAACAAAATTACTAAAAATTTAACTAAAATTAATTCGAAAAAGGCAAATTTAAAACTAAAAATGTTTTTCAAAATATTAATAAAAAACTATAATAGTATTTTGATACTGTTAACTATACTGTCAAGACATCATCGTTACAGTGAACAAAGGTATCCATAATAAAAAATGGGCAAAATAAAATAAAATAAAATAAAATAAAATAAATAAATTGCATATATATTCAATACTTGAAATAAAATAAACATTACTTGGAATAGAATAAAATATAAACTTTTTTATTTCAAGATTTAAACTGAAATAAAAAAAAATAAATAAAAAAATAGTGAATAAACATTTAAAAATACAAAAACTACTAAAAATGACCAATTAAAAAAAAAAAAAAAAAAACACGCAATTACTAAAACTTTAACTAAAATTAAAATGAAACTTTTTTTTATTTCTTTATTAAAATGTTCATTTTTTTATTAATAAAAACTGAATACTGAAAATTTTACTAAAATTAAATTGAAAAAGGAAAATTTAAAAATAAAAATTTTCAAAAAATATACTAAAATCGATACTAAAATTACACTGTCAAGTCATCATTGTTACAGTGAACAAAGGTGTCCATAATATGGTGTCCATATATATATATACAAAACTGAAGCATACAAAAAGAGTATGAGCATGGCGTTCCCATGGGAGACCATCAATGAGACCTTAACAGATGTCTGCTCAGCAGACAGACAGACTACTGATCCTATTGAACTAGGCAACTCTATCCTCCCAACTGTAAGAAAAGAGTTTCTTTTTTAACGAAACAGCCTGATAGAAGTATGAAAAACTTCCAAAGTTCGCTTTAAGGTCAAGTTCTCTTTATTTTTAAATGCAGCTATGTAACACAGTGACTCTTCCTAAACCAAATATAAACAGTGCTGACATGTTTACAGCAGTTAAGATCAATATATATATATATATATATATATATATATATATCAATGTATGCCTGTAAAAAAATCTAGGCTGTCTTTGAACTCTTGAAAACACAATATCCAGGTTGAAAAATGTTTCCTACATCTTTCGTTCTGACCACTGACAATTTTAAAAGCCAGAAACATAGGCTGAAATCATGCCGAAATTGCATACTCTGAGTAGGTACTTCTTTTGAATAAATCATTATTTCACGGCTGCTAAAAAAGTATGTTCTATATACTATGAGTGTATCTAGTATGAATGTAATCTGCACATGTTACTTCCGCCATGTTGTGACCTATCATGTGACCTACCAGCGTCAGTTACGTCGCTTCACTGTTTTTCACAAATCCTCCCCCATGGCCTCATGGGATAAAGTGTCCATCGTATGTACACTCCAGAATCTCGCTGGAAGTAGCAGATCATCCGAGTAGTTGTTGCCTACTCTTTTGTGAGTACTGTGAATTTGGACATACTTCTTTTGTCACATACTGTTTTTCACCTACTATGTTGTAGGGAAGTGTGTGGATGCAGCCATAATCTATGCAAGTACACAAACATGGACGTCAATGCTTAAACAGCTCATTGCAAGCATGCATACTTTGTACATACTTAAGCATTTTAATGTATTCTTGCAAAATTCTAAGTGAGCGATAGAGTTTCCTTGATTGAGCTTCCACAGCTAGAAATTTGCATTCACATGCCTAGTGTCATGAATTTTGAATGTTTTAAGCTCAAACAATCACAGCTATACTCAAAGAACTGAAAACAATTTTCCCAAAGTTTTTTTTTTTTGTTTGTTTTTTACTTCATTATTTCTCCTTTCAGTGACAATATACAGTTTTATTTCACACACAACCATGCTAAATCTTAAACCACACACCCGCTCTGAACCTCTAAATACTCTAATGCTGTTTTGCTGCAGTTTAAATAATGTCATCCTCAAATCTCTGAAAAAAAGTAATAATCTGTTAAATCTTCTTTTGCCCCTTTCAGCATTTCAAGTACAGAGGGACGGCATGAAGCACGAATTCTCCAAATGGTTCTCATAATCTAACATGAGCGGATTTTCTGTACTCAAATCAGAGAAAACATTCCAGCGATGAGGCCACGGATTGCAATTAATCCCAAATGTGTAATCAGAGCTGTTTATTCCTGAGCACATTATAATGTGTTCCATGTGATTTCTACACACTGACATTGAAAATACACATACTTTAAAAAAAAAGAAGATATAAACGCATATTATATTATGGTATGTTATGTTGTTATGTATAACAATAGAAATTATAGTTTATTTTAAATTAAATAATAAATAACAATTATATTATATTATATTGTATTATATTATACTATACTATACTATAATATATTATATTATATAAATCAAACAGCTAAAAATAAAACCCATTTTCATAGATATTACTACTCTAATCTGTTAAAATAATGTTTGCTAATGACTTAAATAAACTGTAACCTTTTATTGAACTTCTTTATATTACTGTTAATATGTGCAATTTTAAAAATCCAATTATAAACCCAAAGATATATTTAATTAAACCATTAGCAATCTGAACAGCAGGAAGGTCAAGTTCTTTAAGTTTTTCACAGCAACAAATAAATGTCAAAATGACTTCAGTATGAGGCTGGGTATATGTGTGTGCTCGTGCATGTAAACAACATTTTGGCTTATTTCTCTTTAGATCTCCTACATGAGGTCAGTGACATCACTGCCCCAAACAGGTCTGTGAAAACAGCCCGGTCCATTAGCACACAACACACACTGAATCAAAGCACGGCCATTAGTGATGCCTGCCTCATGTTCAGTGCAGCGAGAGACTCATGTATGCGTCTGCAATCCAGCAACATTCTGTCATTGGTAAAAATATACACATCATAAATCTTGCACCTTAAGGTTTGTTGCAAACAGAATTTCTTTGAACACCATTTCACTTACTTATGAAGCTTTTTTTTTTATATATACATTGTGTTCTTTGTAGCTAGAAAAAAGATTAGTGTATTATAGGTTTTATTGCTGAAAAGTGAAGCTCTTCTGGGTTCTTTCTGAAGCATCAGCCAGATGGATTAAAAATCTCTTCCACTTTCTGGTTTTCTATAGCCACAATTTGCGACACATCTAAACACGTGGGGTGTAGGGGTACACAAAAATGACGGTTCGGTTCGTACCTCGGTTTTGAAGTCACGGTTCGGTACGTGTTCGGTACAGCAGGGTGAGAAAACAAAACAATTTTTTCTCTTTTTTTATTAAACAATGTTTTACTGAACAAACTGTGTATCTGTCTTTAAATTTATTCAATTATAATTAAAATTTTCTTAAGAATAAAAAATTCTATCTCTGCTAACCCACTACTAGGAAGCCCTTACTTGCACATTACTATAATAAAGGTTACAATTAACAAAAGAGCCCAAATTATTAAATTGAGTTGCTATTTATTTTTAGACATAATCATCAACACTCAAATAATAATAAAAAATGTATGTGTTGTAAACATGTAAATTACACATAAGGCAGTTTCTCTAATTCATTGTTGAAATATAATTATTTACACAGTGGCTGTCATAACTTGTTTTCATGATGGATTTATTTAGGCCTTACATTAACTAACAGATTAAGTAAAATAATATATATATATATATGATATTTAGTGCATTTCTCTATAGTGAACTAACAAGCTGTTGACACTGAATTGCTTTTCTGAGGTAAATGTAATACTACTTGACATATTGTTTACAAGCTGTTTTACTGACATCTTTCCACGGTTGAAACACTGATTGAGTGAACATGAGATATGATACGTTTCAGTAAGTTGTACTGTATCTTTCAACATACCTTCATGTTTATTCTGTAGTAGTGAAGAGGAAGGGATGATCGCGTTCACTCGCGCTCCGCGCTGCCGTTTGAACTGAGGCGCCTATACGGAGATTTGTCACGCCACATCAAAAAGCGTCAAAATGGCATTTGGACAGAATTCAAAGATGGCACTTTGTTTCTAATCGAAAGTAACAAAACACAGAGCTTATTGTGATTATTGGTGGTTAATGCTGGTTAAAAGTGGTTAGGCTAAAAAGCATTACTGTGCACGCCCCCTTTTGGATTGGAGTGTGGATCGCCTGTGACTGACTGTATTCGTCGTGTAACTCCATGAACCGAACCGTGACGTCCGTACTGTGACGGTTCGGGACGAATACATGTACCGTTACACCCCTAATATATATACATACAATACAATATATATACAATACAACTTGCAGGATGTATTAATGATGCAAAGCACTCTGATATGCAAAAAGATCAAGGAAAATTTGACTTCTCATGTCATGACCCCTTTAAACTTTGTTGGCTGAAGACCCAAGTTTGGTTTGAAGGCGAAAAAAGTACCAAGCACAATGTTCTCTCACTATTCCTGATTTTTAACACACACTCACAGAGTTTGCCGTGATCTTGCGGCTGTCAGAACAGAAACGAAATCTGCTGCTCCCTCGAAGAAATCAGGACAGAAGTGGTTGAAAGTGGACAAAAGAGATGGATTAAAACACCAGGAGTAAACGGGTATGTGTCTCCCTTGTCTACTTTTGATCCGATTGACCAAAACGCATCTTAATACCAGGTGTAAACAGTGCCTAAGAGCCTCCTGCTTTGATATTAACATTGGAGCTTTACATGTATTATGAATTGCATATACAAAGAGCATTATAGATGACGGAAAGTGGCTGTATTACTTTAAAACTGAGCCACAAAATTCTCTGTATATGTTCATGAAGCTGTTCACTTTTACTGCAAAAACACACCCGTATGACAGCTGCCTTTTCTTTATAAGAATACAAATGTGCCTGGAAATTTTTACTTGATAATATCCTTTAGTGAACCTACTTTCAAAACACTAGTGTATTATAAAAGCGCATTTCCTAGATTCTTACATTTTCCTGAGTGAGTAGTGCCATAAAGCAAGAGTAGCAATAACTTAGAAAAGTATCAGCAGCACATCTGACCTCAACGAACTGCACAGTTTGAGATATTTGAGTAAAATGTTACAAATTACAGGTTTAAATCTTAGGGGTTCAATCATATTCAATCAAAATGTAATCATATCAGTAGTTTTGCATACTTTATATATGTTACCGGCAATGTGTGAAATCCCTATGCCAAAGGGCCAGCCGGCTTGTCATTCTATATAATACCTATGTATAGAAAAGTATGCAAACTAATCACAAAAAAGCAGACATTTCATACTTTGCCTAAAAACTTTCACACATTCTATATATTCCATAGGCATACTATACAATACATGCTTTTCACACATTACCAGTAACATATACACTCCTTGTGCTAAAACACTTAAGTTAAACTAGAGGATTAGCATAATTTTGGTGCTAATTAACTTTAGCTATAATACATTTTGTTAATACTACACATTTGGAGAGTCCAACAGAGTAATTATAGACTATTTGTTTCAAGTTTCTCAAGTCTGCGGTCCCAGTAAGCAGTGTTCTCAAGAACACTTATCCTAATCACAATTATGTGTCATTGCCATATGTATAAATATATATATTTGAGGCTCTTCCAACTTTTCTCGATTGGTCAGAGGTCCCATTACAGACAATGCAGCCTGATTGGCTAAGAATAATCCAGCTCCTGCTTTCAATCGTACTCATGTGAACTCTGTCAAAGTGACAAGAACACAAATTCTATTCATGTGGATCTTTTCTTCCCAGTATACAGTTCCAAATTGTACTTCCCGAGTGTTCTAAGTTCTACTAACCAATTTAAATGAGAGGCTGATAGTCTCATATGGCACTTATATGGCCAATTCAAAGACTTTCACAAACAATTCACAATTTGCTATATATTGCTCAACCCTCAACCCCTATGAACTACGACAGATATGATCAGCTCTCGGACATGTTGGACGTCACAGAGTGCAGTATAAGGCAAAAAAACAACAGTCACTTTCTTATTACCACTGGCATCACAGACGACACAAATACAAAAGCAGCTTATCTACATTTTACCTCAGCAAAACCACTCCAAACAGACCAGGCCTGGCTGCCTCACTACATTCTCTGAGCTTTTACGGTAGGAAATCTGTCAATAATGCTTATAATCATCGAGTAAGCCATTAAACAGCAAAACATCCAGCGGAAAATGTGATTGAGATGAGCTATCAAAGACGGATCTGAGAGATGGAGCAGAGATGCCCGCTGCGGCTGCCAGGCCGCACGCTTTTATCTTCCCTTCAGAAAACGTCCATTGCTCCGCAGGGCATCTCGCCTCATCACTGATGTCATAACCTGTCCAGCGTGCAGCTGTCACATCAAAGCTCATACACGGCTTCTGTGGTGTTAAGATGCATTAGCACAGATGGAAATGTGTACTTTGTGGCCTTTAGAAAAATACATACAAATAAATGGCTTCTACAAATATACTTGTGTTTATAGTATTAGTTGTGCTCAACCAAAAAAATCCATTTAAATATACTAACTATAATCATCTATCATGATGTCAAATGTACCATGCTATATATGAAAGATATACCTTCAAAATCATTCACAAATTTATGTGTAAATTATGAATATAATATAGTAATAATCAAATGCAGTGAGGTCTATTTCTACCATGCTATATACATACATATATATATATATATATATATATATATATATATATTGCAAATTTTATAATATAATATAATAATATATAATATTTATTATTATTATTATTATTATTATTATTGCACATTTTATAATTAATATAATATAATATAATATAATATAAAATGATATAAAATGATATCAAATATACCTTCAAATTATTTACAAAATTATGTATAAATTATTAATATAATCATAATAACAATCATAAGCAGTGAGGTCTATATCTACCATGCTATATAATAATAATCATTATTAGTATTATTATTATTATTATTATATACAAAATGTATAATATAATATAATATGATATAATAACAGCAAAGCATATCTCTCTGGTTCTCTGGTGTTTTATCCAGGTCTCTTGCACAGTGGGGTCTATTTCATCGACAGACGCTGGAGGCCACTGACCCGTCTAGACGTCCAGTGAAAGCTGAGTAAGACCAGGAAGACTTGTGTAAAAATAGATGGCTTACCTTTGCCACTCTGTTGGCCACTTCCCGACCCACCATGAGTCCTTGAACGAACGAGCGAGCCGCAATAAAGGCCTTGGTGACCTGGGCCTTGAGCTTGCGTGGAACATCTCCAAAGGGTTTTAACTGGTCGGTGTATTTGCTGATACACTCCAGGTAGTCGTCAGTGAACGTGTACTGAGAGTTAAGCAGCTGAAACATGCGTTCCAGCAGTCTCGACCAGAAGTCATTCAGCACTTCCTCAAGGTTGACGTTGCCGCCGGTGTAGTAGCGCTTGAGCTCGGAGAACAGGTCCTCAAACATCTCTGAGTTGTGAGTGTACAGTTTGCCATATGTGCGCACAAACATGTCGTTGAGCGACTTTTCCGAGTTGTCCAGCAACTCCAGAAAGAATTCTGAAACAGAGAAAAATACATAAAAATAATTATAGATAAAATATAGATACTGTGGTACAAATAAGTACAATAATAATAATAATAATAACTATTATTATTATTATTATTATTACATTGTTAATTCAATAATTTACCATATTTTAAGTGTAAAAAAGTTCTGAACGTCCTTGCACAGTCCATGTTTCAAATACAAAACAAACAGTATTTATATTGAAATTGCTGCTATTATTATTATTATTATTATTATAATTTCCGTTAATAAAAGATTAACACATTTAAAAAAGATTCAGAACATCCCTGCACAGTCCACGTTTCAAATATAAACTAAAAGAATGTATAACTAAACAATAATAATAATAATTATTATTATTATTACTATTTAATTATTAAATATATTTATACATTTCATATATTTATTATTATTAATTATTATTATTGTTATTATTATTAATGTTTATCAATTTTATACATTATTTTTGGCATGTTATAAAAAATAAAAAATAATACTATAATGATAATAATAATAAATATTATTATTACTACTATTCTATATCAAATATAAAATAAAATTAATTTATAATTAGATTGCTTTAGTTATTTTTCATTATTATTATTAATAATAATAATAATAATAATAATACAAATTCTTCTCAGTCCATGTCTCAAATTACAAAACAAAAAAAGTGGCTTCAGAAAGACATGTTACACCATTGGGACTCTCCCAAGACCATTTTCTCACCTTGTTCTCAAATGGAGTGGATATCAAATTATGTGATGCAGACAGCAGCTTCTGAAATACTGCCAGTCGACCATATGGTACTCAAATTAACGTCTTGCTTTAACTTTATCAGCCACAGGCAAAGATTTATGGAAGCACACCACCGGCAGCGTCTGCTCAGACGGATACAGACCGGCTTGTCTTTCAAGACTACATATTGCAGTTCAAGTGCTCATGACCCGAGGTCCTGATTATTTTTAACAGACTCTTGATGATTGTTTGTCCTCAAACGGAGGACGTTTGGATTGGCTTTAATGTGATGTGTCACATTTCATCTTCCATAAAAAATATTTTTTTACTCACATTAGGAATATCAATAAAAACTATGTCATCATTTACCAAATCTGTTTGAATTGCTTTCTTCTCTGAAATCACAAAATATTTAATTTAATGCATCCTTTCTGAATAAAAGTATTAATTCTTTGAAAAAACAAAACAAAACAAAAAAACAAACAAAAAAAACAACACCACAGCATTCATTTAAATAATTATTTTAAGTGAACCGTCTCTTTAAATGAGAACTTTAAGCAATAGATTTCAGGTAAGTAGTTCTAAGGAAGCTCTTTAAAGCATTTCTTTTTAGATTCAAATTGAAAACTCTCCCATTTGTAAAGGCTAATTAGTTGTATCCTTGGGTCATCTGCTTATATAATCAAACGTTTCATTAAAGTACATTGATCTAGACGCTGCTTATATTGGCCCTTTTGAAAAACACCCAGCAAAATAATAGTAATTACCTTCTCATCATGTTGATGGAGGCTGCTGATGATGTAAAACAACATATTCATTACTCAGTGCCGGAAAAGCCACTTTACCCTTCAGATAATTACAATGGAGTAAATCATGCAAATACACAATCTAACACCCTTCAGGCCTCACAGCACTGTCTATCGCTCCAGCACAAACAGGACTGTAACCTCGACCTCACACAAACTGCTCTTTCATTCAATGTTTGAGAGAGAGAGAGAAGACTGTGTCTCAGAGGTTTCTCCTAAAATGAGTCAATACTTGTCATACTGGAAGAGTATAGAGCTATAAAAGGAATGCTGATGGCAGATCAGATCATTTAATCATAGAAATTGATGAGATCATATTGATTGCAGACTATGGGATCTGAACCTTTGAGATCTTTTTCTCAGGAGAAGCATCTGAGAACCAGAAACTTCAGCAAAAGTCTCAATTTCTTCTCCATTTACCTTTATGTATTTGGCAGATCATTTCTTCTGGTTATGTTCATCGGTATTTGTTTTGTGGGAATCAAACCCACAACCTTTCCATTTAATCACATTGTCATATAAGAAACAACTGAAACAAATAAGAGCTACTGAAACAGTACATTTTTCTACAATAATTTGCATTATTTGCATGTATTATTTTATTCAGATTTATGCTACTGTTCAAAAGTTTGGGTTCAGTAAGATTTTCAATGTTTTTGAAAGAGTCTCTCAAGCTCACCAAGGCTGCACTGTTTGATCAAACATACAGTAAAAAAATGTGAAATATTATTACAATTTAAAATAACAGTGTTCCATGTGAATATGTTTTAAAATGTAATTTATTCGTGTGATCAAAGATGAATTTTCTGCATCATTACTCCAGTCTTCAGTGTCACGTGATCCTTCAGAAATCATTCTAATATACTGAATTCTGGCTGAAGAAACATTTCTTATCATGATCAATGTTGAAAACAGTTTAATATTTTTGTGGAAACCATGATACATTTTTTTTTTCCCCCTCAGGATTATTTGATGAATAGAAAGTTCAAAAGAAATCTTTTGTGACATTATAAATGTCTTTACTGTCAGTTTTGATCAATTTAATGTATCCTTGCAGAATAAAAAAGATAAAGGGGTCATGGCATGAATAATACAATTTGTACCATTAAAACATTTTTTAGTTTCATAGCTTAAAACATCCTCCTCATTATAAACAAGCCATTTATTTAATCAAGCTCCAAAAACAACTTGTTTTGATATTGCGGGATTTGTGATGTCACACGGGCAAATACATTTGCATATGACTGCCTCCAGAGCAAGACATTGACGAAAAGTTATGCATCATCACACCATAGGCCCCGCCCACTGGCATTCAGTCGCTAAAAGCTAACATTTGTCTACACTGGATGTGAGCGCCATGCCGCGTCAAAAGCAAATAGAACCCATTATAATCAATGACACTGTCTACACTGGATACAGTATACAGATGTGAGTTCAATTTATGACATACTACATGCACTTGAGTCTGTCGACAACAGGACAAATGGAAGAGCAAAAGAACTTTGATGCGTCCAGTTTAAACAGCTCATTTGCATCTCTGTAGAGACGTCAGAAGGATCCCAGCGTCAGAAACAAGTGGATGGCTTATTTTAATGGCGTCTGGGATCGTGTCGGAGGATTATATGTTTATTCCGAGTATTTTGTTTTGTAAATGAGGCACAATGTAATGGAGAGTTCGCAAAGAAACTGCTGAAAGATGAAGCAGCCAACTGTATTGGATCTGACAACAGCTACATTACAAACTGCAAGTAAATTATTTCATAATGTTTGTCTGTAAATGACAGTTTTGTATGGATAATGTTTTCAAAACACTTACTCGTGTGCAACAGCGAGTGGGCGTTGATACAGTTTCCTATGCAATGATGTTAGCCAATAAATAACAGTGGCCTTTTACTGATAAACCCTAAAGGGGTCCTATTATGTCCCTTGCATAGATGTAATATAAGTCTCTGGTGTCCCCAGAATGTGTCTGTGAAGTTTCAGCTCTAAATACCCCACAGATCATTTATTATAGCTTGTCAAATTTTCCCCTATTTGGGTGTGAGCAAAAACAGGCAGTTTTTGTGTGTGTCCCTTTAAATACAAATAAGCTGCTGCTCCCGACCCCCTTTCCAGAAGAAGGTGGAGCTTTAACAGCTCATGCTTCGCATACTCAACAACAACAAAGCTGGAGAATCTCACGCAGACAAAATGATGATTGTCAGTAACGGTGTTCAGACTTACATTGTTCAAACTGGAGTTGAACACTGATGGAGAGACTCAGGAAGACATTACAACTGCATCTGGACATTTCTGAATGGTTAGTGGATAAATTTATGTAGCTGTAGTTGTGGAGTTAAGTTGATTCAACTCACTCAGGGCGGTAGCTATGCTAATAGGGCAGATTGTCACCAGTCATGGGCGGGGCTTCACCCTACTCTTACGTAAGAGAAATCTGGAACAGCTAGTTTGGAGAGACTGTTTATGATTCATGGGGATTATAAAAAAAAAAGGATTGAGTGGATTGTTACCATTATAGGTTGGTTGTTTACACACACTGTGGACACACATCTGTATTCAAATACCTTATAAAAGTGAATTTTGCATAATAGGTCCCTTTAAATGAGCCACTCCTTAAAAAACGTATTCTCCAGCAGGTGAAAATTGCACGTCTGATCATTTAGTAAAGTAGCAGCACACCTCTCCTCAACAAGCTACCTGATTTGCGCAATCATTCATGTCTGGATCACAAATGGAAGCACTAATTATACTCTTCCATTATTGTGGACGTCCTCGAATGCCTCCAAACGCTTGTTTAATCAGAGCTGTTAAATCCTAATGAACACAGTGACACGAGAGGTTCGGACAGATGGCTTTCTCACAGATAAAGATAAAAACTACTACCTGTTTGTGTTTTCCAAACACAAAGAAAAGAGGACATCTGAGGACCAGCTCATATCTACATCTGCTTCTTTCTGGAAACTTTCCAATTGGACTAATTGCTCGGCCTCTGCTGTCGCCTCTTTATGAAAACGTATCTCTTGTATCTTATCAGAGTCACATTAGAGTAGACGTATTCATCTTCAAATGGCTTTTTAAGAGCTCATTAGAGATAAGCAATGAGAGAGATATTAAATAGACCTGAAGGGTCGTACATGCCCACGTATACACACACACACACGTAAAAGACGGATGTGCACGCAATACCCTGTATGGTCTTGATTTCCTTCTCTAGCAGCAAAGCTTCAGAATAATCCAATGGGAATGGAGCATAGTTCAATCAAATAATGAGTAAAGAACAAGAAATTGTGATTTAGATTTTCGATTACGTTGTGGGATACATTTTTGCACACGTTCATCCTATGCATACATAAAATCTGCATACAGTACAGACTGCATAAATAGTAAGAGTAGTATGTATTCTACGGAGATCACAGACAGCATCTATGTATACAGTACACCGCATACAATGACAAAGAAATCATGTAAGTATACGTACTGTTCTCATTACAACAGCGAGTCCCCAGTTTCTCATTCTACTTTCGCTGCAGTCGACTGACCCATGATTACCCCTTCATTTATTTAAGTAATAATAGGCCCCAAGCGTTTCTGTGTGCCGCAGATGGTCCTTTATTCTTATAAAAAGGGAGTCAAGGACGAGCCCAGATCGAGATGAAGTCATAGTTAAAAGTAATTGTTCTAAGAGACACACGGTCACCACGTTCCTGAATGACTGCTGCTGTGAATTACAGCAGAAACACATATGGTAGAGCAGAATTAAAATTTCCTGATAACTT
This sequence comes from Hypophthalmichthys nobilis, assembly GCA_037950665.1. Taxonomy (NCBI): domain Eukaryota; kingdom Metazoa; phylum Chordata; class Actinopteri; order Cypriniformes; family Xenocyprididae; genus Hypophthalmichthys; species Hypophthalmichthys nobilis. Next base: position 5,756,901 of record CM075480.1, read on the forward strand.
ACTCACCCCCATGTCATCAAACATGTTAGAAATTAACAACGAAATTAAGACAAAAAGAAATTAAGATTTTTGAGGAAAACATTCCAGGATTTTTCTCCATAAAGTGGACTTCACTAGGGTTCAATGGGTTGAAGGTCCAAATTGCAGTTTCAATGCAGCTTTAAAGGGCTCTACATGATCCCAGCTGAGGAATAAGGTTCTTATCTAGTGAAACAATCTGTCATTTCCTAAAAAAAAATAAAAATGTATATACTTTTTAACCACAAATGCTCATCTTGCACTGCTCTGTGATGCGCCACGCATTACGTAATCACATTGGAAAGGTCACGCGTGACGTAGGCAAAAGTACCGATCCAGTGTCTACAAAGCTTGTCAAACACCCTTTACAAAAAAGGTAAAACAATGATTTTAAAGTTGCAGGAGAAAATGAGATGGAAATTTTCCACTCTACCAAGGTACTTTAGCCTACGTCACGCGTGATCTTTCCAACGTGATTACGTAATGCGTGGCACATCACAGAGCAGTGCAAGATGAGCATTTGTCAAAATGATCACAGAAGCACTTGGGATGAAACTTTATAGTTAGGATATAAACAGTGAGGTCTGAGGTAGTGGATAAAAGCAAATCACCCTTTGAAAGTAACTTGTCACTTTGTATCAATTACATTGTTACACCAGTAGGTGGCAAACTGTTAAAAATGTATTTGCCATTTGATGTGGCTGCAAGTTTATTACACTCTTAGAACAGAAGGTTCTATATAAAGCTGTTTTTGACTCAATTTTAGTCAAAATTGGCCTTTTATGCCAAAAAAAAAAAAAAAAATTCTATATAAAGGAGAAATGTCTTAATGATTGCGTAATACTTTTTGTTTAATGGTAATATCATTTTTTTTTTTTCTAGTGATAAAGTGTGTTTACTAGCTGTTTAATTCATAAAATTTAATTAAAATTAAAAATGAATTAAAACAAAATTAATAAATTAAAACTAAATCCATAAAATGATCCCATGATGTGAACCCTAAGGTTCTATATGAACACAATCTTTACACAATCATATAGAACATTTTCTTTTATTTTTTACATTTTTGATTTTCTTTGCAAAACTAGGCTATCTTCCTCAGTCCAGCTTGAAAATTATGTGCAGGAAGATGTAGTGACATTATTATTAAAATATGTCCCATCATTCAGCAGGTTTTTATTTATTCAGCTAGCCACTCCCTGTACAGGAATGAAAAGCAGTGAATATTTTAATGCATTTTACTCAAATGACCTACATCTTTAAGGGGAAAATAATGAATGACGGTAGCAGGCTGAATTATGCATCAGCTTCTACATTCAGATTTACTTTATGTTGTGTGTAATATAACCATTCCCGGTCTGCCAGTCTTTTTATCTCTCCTGGCAATGAACACTTCTGTTGCATAAAAAATGCAGATGAAACGAATGACTGAATTATGAAAATGCTCTCAGCTGAAACAAAAACTCACAGGCACCAAGTCAAAGCACACAACAGCCATGCTAAAACTTTTATGAGGCCTCTTCTCAGCCTCGGTGATCTAATCCATTCAACTACATGTTGGTTGCAGCATTAACAACCCCGAGGTCACCTCCACCGCCACCTTCAGATGATAAAAGTTGAGGTATCAAGCCATGCCACTTCTTTATTACTGAGAGAATCACACTGCGCTCCATTCAAAGACACATGTGGAACACAAAGGCTTTCACTGATGCACAAAAGATGATGGTAAAATGGGAATGCTAGCAGTGTAACAAAAACGTCTCCTAGCTGCTAAATTGCGAGGAATAAACAATGCAGGTGAATGATTATCAACAGAGAGGATCATTTACAGTGTTTCACACACCGGTCTCATGATCTCTACCTCCAACGCCGCTCTCAAAATCAAATATTAGGCATCAATTTTAATGTCAATGATATTTACTTATGAGATATTTGATGTCACGGATGTTCAAAACCTCCGTTTTTAATTTGAGAGCCGTAACAGTCAAACGACTTAGAGATCTCTTCAGTGTCTCTACTGTTTCTCCAGAAAGGAGATTTAATGGAGAGTAAATGGAGACTTTTGATTAAGAAAAAGACCAGTAATCTCACAGTAGTGTTAAAAAGTAATATAATATAATATAAGACTTAAATTTCCAATTAGGAAGTTTGAAATCCAAGCTGAATGAAATGCAGCCCTACCTCCAATTAAACAGGCCACCAAACTCCCTTGGTTTTCCAACTGTGGGTCACTGAATTCTGAATTATGTCAGAAAAGAGTTGTTTCAGTCCATAAAGGCTATTTCTCAGCTGTTTGGGCACCACAGAGTTGTGTGAACCATCTACATGGGTCACAGCGTTGACTGTGAGAAAAGACTGAAACCGCAGACGTAGGTAAGAGGTCTCGCTGAGCATAATTAATTGAGCCTCACACAGGCTAATTGAGAGTGGGGAAAATAATTTGAAAGGCCATTACCTTCATGTCACATGCAATCACATCAGCTCTCTGTTGTTTAAGCTTTGTGAGCATTATAATCTGACGGTTGAAATGTCACGATAACTAAAACCTGGCGAAATGACTATTAGCAGCAATTATTAGAATGCTTCATTCTAAATGGAAATAATAATGCTTACTTTACCCCAGTTGAATGGCTGGATATCAGAAAACCTTGCATTTTAATGCTGGCATCCTCCCCTGCCTGCTTAACAAGCAAGACTTCCTTCACAATCAGTAAGTTTTGCTAGTTATGCCAAGAAAAACTTTTATAAAACAGCATATATTACCATTGATAATGCATACTGTTCATACTAACAAAGTAAAGTGGTGGTACTATGGCTTAGTGAGGGTATCTGATGGTAAAACCATGGTACTTTGACGGGGCTCAACAATAAGGACTTCCCGATGGCCCGGGGCAAGCCCAAACAAAGCTCGGGACAGTTGACAGAACTGTCACTTGCCCGATCAGGCCAGTGCTGCATCGAAAGTTTATCATTTGCACTTGTCTTTAAGCCTTGCCAATTTTAATATTCAAATGCAAGAAGATGCGAAAGAGAACTTAATTCGGTACTCGCACGCTGTTTGGGAAGTTTTATGTGTGCACACATCTGGAGCGTGCGCCCAGAAAGCCACGTTTCAGACAGCTTGAACGCTTGAACACACATCTTCATACTAAAATTATGTCAAAATGCCCATCTTGGTGAGTATCCTAGTGCACATAGTCGGTTTAAGTCTTAAGTGAAGCAAACAAAGAGAAATAAAACGCATGTGTAACAGTGTTTTGGATCCGTGCAGCTCTTACAGTGTCAGCGGCCTAATATTCCTGCTGCTTTGTGTTTTTCATTGTTAATCAAACAACAAAAGACAAATAAGAAATCACTCACAAATCATGTTACACGATCTATTCATATACAATCACTTAAGAAAGAAAAATCACAAATGGCATCTCTTTAATTTTTTTTTTTTTTTAATTATTATTATTAAGAAATGTTGTGCCAGTGCCATGGTATCATTATAGCAGTGTCTAAAAAAATAAAAAAATAAAATATATTTTTTATAAATATGCATTATAATTAATAAATATAATTAATATTATTAAAAAAAAAATAAAAATAAAAATTAAAGTATATTATATGCTACATGTATTTAATTTATTTGGTTTAGAAATGTAAATGTCTAAATATAAAATAAAATAAAATAATTACAATAAAAAAAAAAATAAAAAAAAAATAAATAATGTTGTTGTATCATCAACATTTAATTACCCAATAGTCTAATTCTACACCACCGCTGAATCCATTAGAACATGCGGCCTCACACTGCAAAGGAAAATTCATCTCACTCCAGCTGTCTATGTATAATTCATCACAGGGATGCCCTGCGATTCACGCTCCACTTTAAACCACAACTAACCCTGTGGCGCTACTCGCTGTAATAACCTCATAAAACGTCTTTGTTCATCTCTCAGTGTCTGTGGGCAGTAAAATCCGATGGAGGTCGCTGGGACTGCGGTTGCTGAAGGACGATGCTGTACGTAAATTGCAGAGACTGTGGTTATCGATCCGCACATCAGAAACAGTCACCTATTAGAGTGATTGACAGTGAAAGGGCTTGTTGCTCTTAACGGGAAAGTCCTGAAAACAAACACAAGTCGTGGATGTCAGCCAACATGAATGCAAAATGTCTGCCAAAACCCCTAAGATTAGCAAGGTGTCTTCTGTGTGCCGTTTATGGGCTTATTTAAGTATTTATTGCTGAAAGGATTCTTTCTAGTGCATTCCGTCTCTGTCAATCTATATTTCAATATTTGGCTTAAAAATGACCCGTCCAGCAGGCACTCTAAGAGGTTTGTTTTCAATCTGTCTGAGCCCAGTGAGAATCAGTGCTGTTAGACTTCAACTCTGAAATATTATGATGTAGACGTCTCTACAGCGTTGCCCCATTTAACGTTCTCTACCTCCAGCCATCATGAAATGTGCCAAAAATATACTAAAAATAGATACTCATACAGTATATTTTTAATTTAAACACTTTGAAATGTTATTTAACAATCAAAACTTGTTTAAAGGGGACCTATTATGCACTTTTTTACAAGATAAAAGTCTCAGGTGTGCCCAGAATGTGTCTGTGAAGCTTCAGCTCAAAATACCCCACAGATCATTTATTATACCATGTTGTAAATGCCCATTTTTGAGTGGAAGGAAAAACATGCTGTGTTTGTGCATGTAACTTTAAATGCAAATGAGCTGCTGCTCCCCACCCTACTTTCCAGAAGAGGGAGAGCCTGTACAACCCATGCCTCGGTCCAGATACTCTGGCAAAAACTAACAAAACATCTGTTTGGTTTTGATTATCATCTCTATCTCACGTGACATTGCAGTTCTTCGTCATCATAAAAGTTTTTTATTATTATTATTTGCATGCATTTTAAAGCCATAACAGTCTAAACTTCTGATATATGGTTTTCTGAGCACACACATCCGAAGCATGCACACAGAAAGCTGCCTGTCAGACGGCATGTCGCTCTAGTATTAAACTAATTTCTCTTTCACGTCTTATTGCACTTAAACTGTCAAATACACACAAGGTTATGTCAAAGTTCGCAAACACAGTCAGTTATGTCTGTGAATGTAAACAGCTGTGAAAGAAATTGCATGTGTGTATTAGATCTGTGTATTAAAGTGACAGCAGCATAATACTGCTATATATGCTGTTAATATGAACCAAACAACAAAAGAAAAAACGAAAATCACTCACTGCGCTTGACTGAATAACTTTTGCAGCTTTACTAAGAATACATTTCTTGAATGCTGCTGTTAAATTAAAGATGGCGGATTGTTTACGTCTCACTCAGGGGAGGAGCTAAGCTAATAGGGTAGATTCCATTGCTGGCTGTGGACGGGGCCTGTTCCAATGAGATGTCACATTTGAGCACATTCCTGAATAGCACATTTTGAGACACTGTTTCAGATTTATGGGGAAACTAATAAATTAACTGGATGGATTTTTACCACAATAGGGTGGTTGTGTACACACACTGGAGACACATAAATATGTTCAAAAACAATATAAAAGTCAATTTTGCATAATAGGTCACCATTAAACAAATTGTTCTGGTTTAAAAATATGCATTATATCCATTTTGAAAATATTTTTCAAACATTTTTTATTTTTTTTTTTTGCAGCTTTATTTGTCATTGTCAAATTATGGACTTTTTCCAAAAAACATCATAATTTGAAATTTCCTACAGTAGTTCTCAAGTCTTCGCTGTGAGTGTTTATCCCATGCAGAGCTGTGAAGTCAAACTTATGCTGCTTGATAATTTGAACCCTGAGGAGACAATTCAGATGGTGTGAGATGTGCCAACATTTCGTTTATCATATAAGCGTAATGTGATTATCCATATAAATTACTGACAATGGTATGGAATCACAGCATCATAAATAAGCCTGTCCAACTCCTCTCCTGTCGTGCCAGCATGTGATTCGCTTGTGCATCACCATAGCAACAGCTAAGAAGTTTGTATAGGTCTTAAACAACTACCCACATTAATCACACCTTGAGTTATTTACTAAACATGCAAATGTGCAAGGAAACATATTAGCAGTCGACAGAAACCACAGTGAGAAACATAAGTGAACATATACGATGAAAAACATCACGGTTACACAAAGTTCTCCATGTATGCCTATATATGAAATAAAATAAATGTTATTAATTTTGGGAGACAATCACAGTTCATAGTGACTGTCAAGCTACAAAAAGGACAAACAAAGCATCATAAAAGTAGTGCATATGACATCTGCGCTCTATAAGTCAGTTATAAATAACATCATGCAGTGTATTTTCACATGGCATGTACTTTATTGGAAAATCATTACATGTCTAAAAAAACGACAAAAAAATAATGTTTTTTTTTTTTTAATTCTACAAAAAAAATGTGATGTGCTAATTATGATATAATTAAATTATTAATCAGAAGTGCAAATATTAATAGATGGGGAAAAGTTAACAGTTCTGATCTACATCTGGTAGCTGAATTAATTATCACTACAGTAATAACTAGTCTTTATCATATAACTAGAAATATTAAATAATAATTCTTCATCTTACCATCACAGCGGGCTAAATTACTTTTTCATACATTTGCTCCTTCAAAATGTCCAATAAGCTTTACGCTGCCAGAAAACATAATCCACGAACCTGAAATGTTCATTTCCGTAAATTTGATTATGCGAGAATAATGCCGCTTGAACAGATTTATTTCGATAGTTTGCGTCACCTTCTCTTTTATTGCTTCTTTTCGCTGGATTTACTCGCCTTTTTAAGCCCATTTAGAGCATTCCCAATGACTTTTCTCCATTTCACCTATCAGTGCGAGATACGGTGAAATTAGGCCCGAGTCCATTCAGGCATAATTAGGATGAATAATTAATATGAATGTTCAGGGTGACCTTTCTACGGTTCAGCCAGTAATACTGTAACATGAAAAATATCATTTAAACACTAAAGACTGCCTTTCTCACCTTGTCTTGTAATAATCTGTGCCAAGCAAGCGTACAGGTGATCATATTTTATACCTTCTCATTTCTAGAGACTCCGTAAAAAATATTAAATTAAGAAGGAAAAAGAGCTCAGCTGGCAGTCTTTCAGAATTTTCTCACTTCAGTGACATGGTATGAAGAAGTGGATTTGTGAAAGATTCGACTTATGAAGGGCATGAGTAGAAGGTGATAATCGCTATACTATTATTCAGACTTAGTGCTGAATGAGTGAATGACGGAAAACTCTCATTGACTTGCACTGAAGAGGGACCTGATTCAAAGAGCAGAAAATCATGAATATCCCACGATTCTGAATTTACAACCAAACAAAATAACATGAAATTACTAGAGGTTCTGACAAAATATAAATTGCTGACTCTAATTGCTGGAAAATGTTTGAATGAATTCAATGACTCATTAATAAATACTTGTTTCATTGCTGGATGAATCAGTGTTTTTGAACGAGTCTTTTGAATGAACGATTCAATGACAAATACATTTTTTAACAGTCAGTTGTCGCCACCTAATGGAATTAGATGTAACTGATACAACCGTTATTTGACGTGCCAAGTTCGTTTCAAAAGGTAGTTTGCTCTATTTTGATCGCTATCGTAGACATCGGTGTTTAAATACTAACTTAAAACTTATATCTCAGTACTTCTGTGATAATGTGAATATTTGTAACACAGAAATAACTAATGTGTGATTCAAAACGGCTCTCTCTAGCACGAACACAGATTTGAACGTTCCGGTATGATTTTGTCAAAGGTTTAATAGACGCGGGAGAATCGTTGTCATTAATAAAGTAGGATTGCGTGGGTGCTTGAATCGAGATCGCGATCTTTTTACAATTAATCGTGCAGCTCTAGAAAGCGTACAATCTAGTTTAACTTACTTTGAAAATTGCTCACAAAAAATAAAAATAAATTAAAAAAATAAATCAGATAAAGATATCAAACCTATGAACACAAAGACAAATCACCCAAACATTTACTATATTCTCCCCACATTTGCTATAGACAACAATGTGTGTAGACAAAATACTGTGTGTGTGTATATATGTGTGCACACACATATACACACGTATATTATAATATATATAAATATAATAATATATACACACACATATATTATGTAAATACAAACTTTTACTGTATGTTGGATGTGATTAATCCTGATTAATTAAATTGACAGCATTAAAATAAATAAATGGAACATGTCAATTTATTTAATAAAATATAATGAAATAAGGATAGATAAACTCTTAAATGTATTGTGTTGGGTGTTATAGCTTTTGTCTTACAGCAGTCGAACAACCATACCAGAACACCACGCTTCATTTTCCCAGTTTTTTCACTTTTTTTGCAACACTGACAAAATGGACTGACATAAAATAATAGCGATACATGTCTCCACTGATTGATTATTGGATATATTTATAATGATTCTGCACTGATTTTTGCAACACAAACTGTACACATTATCGGCCCTCATCTAAATGCTCCAATTCTGTCTTTGTAAGACCTAACAATATGAATATGAGTCTAAGTAAGCAATAAGGTACTCAAGGCTGTGCTGTATCGTGAATAAGTCACGACTGAAGGGAATTGTTAGGCACAACGCAAAGCAAAGTGCCTGCAACCCCTTCAGCTGTGACTTATTCACGATACAGCACTAGCCTCGAGTACCTTATTGCTTTAATAAAACGGTTACCACACAATACAAATATTAAAGCCAAAAATATCAACGCAACTTTCATGAAGTAAACTTTCAATAAAAGCCTTCCTTCCGCCGGAAAAAACTAGTCCCTGACCATGGATAGCAACAGAAGTTAAATTACTATGCCATTAGATGGCGGCAAAGACTGTCTTTATGAGTGTGTCAGTCAGTAGCGAAGACTTTTACATTTAAAAGACTGAATTGTTCTGAACACGGAACAAAACGCAACTGACAAATGCTTTGACTAGTGCTGTCAGTCAATGAGAAACCCCTTAACTGTTAAAAGGACAAGATAATACATTGGATATTTAAACAGATTTTTTATTATGAACATAGGACTGACCTGAAGGAAAATGCTAAATCTGAATGCAGGTAATAAACTCGCTCACTCGATCTCTTTCTCACAATACTCTTATACATAATACAGTTAGCGGCAATGAACAATATCAATTGAGAACATACAGTTTACGTTGCTAAGAGTGGTTGCTAAGGGTGGTTGCTAAGGGTGTTGTGTAGTGACACACAACCGTTGGGTGAAGCGGTCATAGCCGTGTTTTATCGTGAATAAAGCACAGCTATTGACCAATCAGAATCAAGGACAGGAACTAACCGTTTTATACAACATGTTCTCCAACCAATACGCCCATATAGGTCGCTTGTCACTTCCCTGAAATACGACCCATAGAAGCGTTTGCTAAAGTTGCGTCCCTATCGACAACAAGACACTTCATTTCAATGCATTGTTCCCTTTTATCTGCGTCATATTTCGGGTTTCACGTAGCTCAATTGGTAGAGCAATGCAATATACAACAATATGCAATCATGTGATCATTCAATCGTGGGTTTGATGCCAGAGAAGGCATGTGCTCATAAAGTGTATATGCGCTATAAATCACTAAGGGTAGGTTTAGGGGTTGGGTGGGTGTAGTTGTTAATAAAAAAAATTAGTTTTGCTAAATGGAAATAGGACAAATGGTGTAAAAAGTCTACACATTGCATTTAAATGAACACGCATTTTGATTGGTAACGACGGTCATACGTCATTTAATGACGACAGACGTAACACGACACTGTCATTATTTTTACGCCAGCTAGAGGGCGCATGACTTTAAAACGTAAATATAGGTCGTAATAAGGTGCTTGAAAAACAACCAATCAGTCAGACTGGTTTTATAAATCTCATCACAAAAGTTGCACTTCAAATTAAATTTGAGCTCTTTACATAGTGCACCACCTGACAACAAAACAACTGAATATATCAAAGATGCACATTGAAAACCAAGCGTCTGATATCACAGACCTCAAAATAGCAGTCCAAAGTGTAATAAACAAACTGTGGCATCAGATTCAGCATCTCAGATGGAGAGAAAGAGGACGTGTTGGAGAGACGGGGCGAGAGAAAGCAGCAGCTTGTGTTGTAATCAGCAGAGACAAACTGAGCCGCTGACAGTCGCCGGCTGTATTTAGGTCTCCCGCAAACAGGCTCAATTCGCTCTAATTAAATTAGTGTGACACCCGATATGTGGCTCATTATGTAGTGTTTTTCCTCATGGGCGTCAGCGCGTGCGTGGGTGCGGATATGATGAGACTCGGTCCCAAAGCATCCAGTATATTACTAAGATATTACAGACAACTGCACGTCACCATGTGGCACTGATCCTTGTGCCTAAAAAGACAATCCAGGGAAGTCAAACAAACAAAAAGAAGTTATATTTTGTGAACATACAAGTTTATCATCACAGGCTGCACCCAATAACATACAGCCCGATCCGTGTAGTTTGATTCAAATGACTCTTTTAAGCAGGTTCTTTATAGTAAATCAAAAACATACAGCACAAAACAAATGATTCTTTTAAACCGGTTCTCTCTAGTGAATCAAAAACAGCTCAACCAGAGGACTTGATACTTGTCTGATACTGGCCCTTCTAATGAATCATTCAAAAATCACTAATTCACAAGTTATTTGACTCTGATGGTTTCTTCACAGAATCTATCTGGTAATCATAAATAAAAGCTAATTTAAAAATATAAATACATACTATAATAGCATATAGATATTATTAAAGTAACACTGTATTCAATGATGGTATAATTTGTTTATAACTGGACCTATAATGCCCCTTTTACAAGATGTAATATAAGTCTCTGGTGTCCAGAATGTGTCTGTGGAGTTTCAGCTCAAAATACCCCACAGATCTTTATATCTTGTCAAATTTGCCCCTATTTGGGTGCGCGCAAAAACACGCCGTTTTTGTGTGTCTCTTTAAATGCAAATGAGCTGCTGCTCCCTGCCCCCTTTCCAGAAGAGGGCATAGCTTTAACAGCTCACACTTCGGTTGCTCAACAACACCAAAGCTGGAGAATCTCACACAGCCAAAATGACAATTGTCAGAAACGGTGTTCAGCCTTACATTGTTCAAACCGGAGTCAGACACTGATGGAGAGACTCAGGAAGAAGTTACAACTTTTAGAATGCATCTGGACATTTCTGAATGGTTAGTGGATAAATTTATGTAGTTGCTGTGGAGTTGATTCAACTTATCGACCAGCATGTGCCGTCATATTAATCTTTTGCGCAAATCCAGCGTTGAATTGACCCTCCTTTGTGAAGCAGTCCGGTGTAAAATGACGGCATGGTAACAACACTCTACTACAACAACTCTTCCTCTTCTCTAAAGCAGCCCAACATGGCCTCACCCCCTTTGTTGTGTTCTCGGGGGCAGGGTTTATGTAAATGTTAGGGTTAGTGATGTCACCTACCCGGGAAGAAGCTTGTTATAGTCCCTACCAGCCATTTGTTGTAGTCCTTAAAAAAGCAATTTCTGTAAAAGAAAATATCTCCCTTTGTATTGACCTTTGAGCATTGTAACTTTGCAGATGTTGTTTATGCTCAAACAGCGACATTACACACTAACTAAAGTTAAAATGTGAAATCATAATCAGGGATGCCTTTAAAATATGTATGTATACATATCAAAGAAATATGGTCAAATTAATTGTAATGTAATCAAATTGAGAACTTGTGAATCAGATTCTAATCAAATCAAACCAGAAAATCTGTATCAAAAAACCTATGCCCAGCCCTACTGGTTAAGCTAGTTAAATAGACTCCAATTTGAGTCAAAGAGCTGCCACAGTGCTTTTTGTGAGGGATAATGATAGATTAAAAAAAAAAAAAAAAAGGGTGGAACAGAAACAAAGTTACTGAGGCTGCATTTACACTGCAAGTCTTAATGCACAGATCCGATCTTTTGACCATATCCGATTTTTTGGCCAGTGAGTTCACATTCACTTTGGACACACGACTGGTATCGGATATCTGTGTTTACATTAATTCCCACCCAAAATGATTGTCATTGATAGCTTTGCATGCACATGGTAGACCCTCGGGTTTTGAATGGCCGTGCTACTAAAATTATTTATATATTTCACGTTGGGTGTTGATGATTACCTGCCAGAATGGATAAGTTAACAGCTGTCAGTGTCATGGATTTTGCAGCACGAATTCTGACTGAATGAATATAGACTGGAAAATAAAGGTAATTTGTGTTTGTTATGTTATCTACAGTCGTTAGATCTAGAATTCTGAAGGGAAATAAAGTAGCAGGTAAGATTACATTTACATTTGCAAGAATAAGTATATGAACCACTTGCAGAATCTGTGAAAATGGGCAAAACTTTAACAAAATAAGAGAGATCATACAAAATGCATGTTATTTTTTATTTAGTACTGTCCTGAGTAAGATATTTTACATAAAAGATGTTTACATATAATCCATAAGACAAAAAAAATAAAAAAATAAAAATAAAATAAAAAAATAGCTGAATTTATTAAAATGACCCAGTTCAAAAGTTTGTGAATCATTGATTCTTAATACTGTGTGTCATTACCTGGATGATCTACGACTGTTTTTTTGTTGTGTGATGGTTGTTCATGAGTCCCTTGTTTATTCTGAGCAGTTAAACTGAGCTCTGTTCTTCAGAAAAAATCTCCAGGTCCCAAAAATTCTTCAGTTTTCCACCATCTTTTGCATATTTGATGGTGATTTTGAGATCCATCTTTTCAAATGGAGGACAACTGAGGGACTCAAACACAACTATTAAAAAAAGTTCAAACATTCACTGATGCTTCAGAAGGAAACTCGATGCATTAAGAGTCGGGGGGTGAAAACTTTTCAACAGGATGAAGAGGTCCAAATTTTTCTTATTTCGCTTGAATATCTTTTTTTTTTTTCATTTAGTACTGCCCTTCGGAAGCAACAGAAGATACTTGCATGTTTCCCGGAAGACAAATTAAATACAATTTACCTTGATCTTCAAATTCCAAATGTTTTCACCCCCCATCTATTAATGCATCATGTTTTTTTCTGGAGCATCAGTGAATGTTTGAACCTTTTTTAAAAGTTGTGTTTGAGTCCCTCAGTTGTCCTCAGTGTGAAAAGACGGATCTCAAAATCATTCAGTCACTGCTGTAAAGGGTTCAAATATGAAAAAAATGCTGGAAAACTGAAGAATCTGCAGGACCTGGAGATTTTTTCTGAAGAACAGAGCTCAGTTTAACTGCTCAGGACAAACAAGGGACTCATGAACAACCATCACAAAACAAAAAAACAGTCGTAGATCATCCAGGTAACCACACAGTATTAAGAATCAGTGGTTCACATACTTATGAATGGGTTTATTTTAATAAATTCAGCTTTTTTTTTTTTTTTTTTTGTCTTGTGGATTATATGTAAACATCTTTTATGTAAAATATCTTACTCAGGACAGTACTAAATAAAAAATAACATGCATTTTGTATTATCTCCCTTATTTTGTTAAAATTATTAACATTTTCACAGATTCTGCAAGTGGTTCACATACTTTTTCTTGCAACTGTATTTGAATGAATGATAATGAGAGAGCGAATGAAGAAGAGCGCGCACGAGAGAGAGAGTACCCTACCTAGTGAAGCTTTTGGTTTCTTAAAATAAAAAATAAAACAAAAACACACGGCAGTCTCTTTTAAATTAACCGGGCAGAGGATGAAATTCAGCTGCTGAATGTGTGTTTGTGTGTGTGTGTGTGTGTGTGTGTGTGTGTGTGTGTGCGTTTCTTTCAAGGAAAAAATAGATAGACATATAAAGTTTCTACCTCAATAATTAAGCTGCGAATTTTTAGTGCGAGTGCATACAGACACGTCTGCTTCATAATACAACATTAAAGCTAACTTTTAGTAAGCAAACGTGTCGCCCTCGCCTTGCGATGGCTTGGAATTCCAATGGGAATCGGATATGCGTGTTTAGACGTAGTTCACATGTCCAGAGATCGGATATGTATCTGATTTAAAACCACATTTGGAAGTGGCTCAGATCGGATGCAAAAAAAATAGGATCTCGTACAGATTTTTGTGTTTACACGTGTGCAACAAATTCTGATCTGTGTCAGATGTGAGCAAAAAATCTGATTTTTTGTGCCAGTGTAAACGCAGCCTGAGTTCTACGACACAAGCTTCCAGAAAGTTTTGCCATTCCCTTGACACAGCAATATTTCAAAGAAGCCATTGGAAATACCCAGATGCCCCATGCCTCAGTGAAAGTGTGACTCTCTGCTCACTAATTGCTCGCTGGAATGGTGTGATATCACTTACAGACTCATTAAGAGTAAAGACACAATCTGCTGGAGGTTGCCAAAGTGTTAAGGCTCAGTTTTGTTGTTGTTGTTTGTGTGCAACCAGTGATTCATTACCTGAAGAAGAGATGACAACTGTGTGTATTCAACGCTTGCCAATTATGCAGATTCCGTTCCTCTTGTTGCAGATGCCATCACATGTAGATATAAGAGCAGGACGGGCGGTCTTTGGGGACAGAGTTTGTTATTTATTTCATGCTCTGAATAGATGTTTACAGCACGTTGAAAACTGATCCCATAATGACCAAAAGCCTTGTGGGGCGATATGGAGAGGGAATTCGGTTTTGGATCAGGGTTTGGTGAAAAAAAAAAAAATATGGAAAAGGCTTACGTGTCATACAACCATGGACATCCTGATGCAAATTGCACACGAAAACAGCAAGATGCACAAGTCTCATTTGCATTTACGTGCATTCAAATATGGTGCATTGTGACAGGTTTGGCGTCAATAACAAGATGCACAAGAAGCAATGAAGTTGTTGACGTCAAACCTGGCGTGACACATCTTGGGGAGCTAAATTTGGATGTGTGTAAATGCACTGGCCTGACGGTGAGTAAAAGATAACAGAATTTTCATTTTTGGGTGAACTATTCATTCAACAAGTTACCAGGCTGGTACAAAGAGTGCTTCTGAGCAAGAAGTGGTCACTGGATTCAGTGCAAGAAAACGAGATTTCCTTAAGCAAATCTCTATTCTAGTTCGCTCTCTGACTTGTAGGCAGTTTCAGATTTAAAGATGGTAGCATGCAGGTCATGAACATCTGTCACTGAAATGAAAGGGAAAGCTCTCTCCAGGTAATATAGACTCTCCTTTTATGCTTAACGTAAAAAGTTTGGCAATGCAAGTCTAGCATAGGAGCAAAAATAAAAATGCAATTTGTTTCCTGCTAATAGTGCCAAAAATATGCATCTTATGAAGGCTGGCATTATCAAACCCACCAAGACGTCATTCATAACAATATTTCACAATGTCTGGACATCAAAATAAGTTGTTAAAGAATGCAGCCTGCCGCTGGGCTGATGATAATAAATGGGGCGGCACTGTTAGTGTCAGCGAAATGACCGATGGCCGGCTATTGGTCCTTTCTGTGGTTTTGGTGAGTGATGATTGATGAGTTTCTGCATTGTAATCAGACCGCAGACATCTGCAGTGTCCTCCGCTCTACACGGCATGAACAAAAAAACGCAAGGATGTGCAGATGCGATGCATTACTGCTGTGTTTAATGGAGATTTATGGGGCAAAACGGGCAAACCTGACAGACTCCTGAAAAGGGATGAAGAAGGATAAATTTGGATGAAATGACATCAGAACAACACATATTTGAGATATACCAATTAATTGCATATAGCCATTTTAAATATATTGTAATATATATTATAAACAATTATCTTGTGCATCCATTTTCAGGGATCTATCGGGTTTGGTAAATATATAAATAAGCAAACAAACATGTCCATTTATTAAATCTGAAAAGAAAAGAAAAGATGATAAGATAAGATGATAAGATAAGATGGGTTAGGGATGGGTTGTTATGTAGGTTGATGGATGGATTGATGGATGGATGGATGGAACAAATGGATAGGTAATTAGATAGGTTGGTGGATGGATGGATGGATGGATGGATGGATGGGCAGTTAGGTGGATGGATGGATGGATGGATGGATGGAACAAATGGATAGGTAATTAGATAGGTTGGTGGGTGGATGGATGGATGGATAGATGGAACAAATGGATAGGCAGTTAGGTAAGTTGATGGATGGATGGATGGATGGACTGTTTAAAAATGATGGATGGATGGATGGATGTTGCTGTGTTTGTTCCCCCAGAGAAAGTTTCAGCAGCAGGAAGGATGTTTTCCACCGTCCATCAGCCCCTGCTACATCTGCGCCTGCCGCATGCTTGCATCAACACACAGTCTTCTCCATATTCATTAGAGAGAGGCAGGCAGCAGTGGAGCAGTGGGGTGAATATCTAAAAGCCTCTGACACACCGGTCACGGCTTTGATCCATCTCAAGCACTGCTCTCAGACGACACCACAATTAAGGTGCGATGACATACACAATACTCAACAACTCAGCATCCCGCTCATACACTGCCACATCGATTTCTGTTTCTCTCCCTGTAAAATGAATGCATGGAGCATCGCTCACTGAAGCTGACAGGGAGAATATGAGGTCACAAATGAAACCACTCCCTCTTTACAGTGATATAGGAGACAATTTACCAGACCTCAATCCATCACACCATGACAACTCATTCATATCGCGGCGTAACGTATGTGTGTATATATATATATATATATATCCCCCAATAACAGCAGGGTGAATCTCAGCTCACAATCTGAGTTTGAATACTGCCAATGTTTTATGCATATAACTGACAAACCAGATTACGTGGAGGCCCGTCTGTTTATGAGACAGAAGTGAGCTACCAACACAAATAGACAAACCAACACAAAGAGTGAAATATTGAAACTAAACCATGGCTCTTTTTTTGGAAATAACAGATTTGAAGAACAAGGCCCATTTTCCAATTTTATTGTGTCACAGCAAATTCAAACTTGCAATTCCCAAGTAGGCCTACATGAAATAGTTGTAACTTTTCATTTAGATTGAGATGGCAGCAATTTATTAACACTAAAACACATTCTTCCGAAGTTTAACATCTTTAAAAATCACCCTTTCAAATCATTTAGTGGAATGGGCTCATACTACAGACTTTCTCTATCACGGTGAGTTGGTCAAGATCACTTAAAAACGGTCAAGTGAGCATCTTCAGAGTCATTTGACCTCTAAGCACAGGCTCTTGGGAGCACGGCAGGATAAAAATGCAGACTTCCTGTTCTGCGATTTGGACATGACAGGGAGGTCCTGACTCGCTGCGGGATGCTCAGGTCTAGAGTTGGCCACATGTACAGACTGCCTGGCCAAACTCCCAATCCCAAGTCAACGCCCCAGATGCACAAATTAAAAGCTAATTAAAAGCCTCCTCGCTGCCATTCTGCTTTATGGCCACTGCCAAGTTGGATGATGTTCCAATACCCAATGGAGCACATAAGGCGGGAATTGAGTCCCCATGAGCTGTAGATCATTACTGGGTGAGGATACTTTCATAAACATATGGGTAATATGGAGTAGAACTTTAATTAGGGAGTAAAGATTTCTTGAGTTTTTAATTGCTCTTATTTTGTTTGTTCTTCAGAGGGGGGGGGGATAAAAAAATTGTTAAAACAAGAACAAGATATAAGTGTGTCTTGTCTTACTGCTCTGGCAGATATAAATTGTTTTTAAGCTGTTTATACACTACCTTTCAAAAGTCTGGGTCAGTAAGATTAATACTTCTATTCAGCAAGGATACATTACATTTATCAAAAGTGACAGTAAACGCATTTATAATGTTACAAAAATGATTTCCATTTCAAATAAATACATATTATTTATTGATTGTGTACACTTAAACACAAAATACACTTTTACTGTTTACTGAAACAATCTATGAAAAAAAGTCTTGATATATTATGCAGTGTTACTTTGAGTAAATTTATGTTTCAAGGAAATTTATATACCCTTATGCTGGCCACACACTTGAAGGTTTTAAGCTGGATTTAGGACCCCCCAACGATGGATGGTGGCTCGATTCAAGGCTTGTCACAACCGACTTTTTATCGAAAAAATCCTCAATTGTGTGGTGTCATTATGATTATTTTACTGCTTCCAATCGAATCGGTACCTCCCCAATCCCAAATTGTAAATATCAAACATGTTTGATATTCACACCTCTTGATCAGGTTGCCTCTGACGGGAAACCCGCTATAGCCAATGAGAGCGAGCAAGCTTCACCAACTGGATGTTGCGTGCTTTTATATCTGAAACATGGCAGCCACAAACATGTCACGAAAGTGGAGTCTAAGGGTGTTTTCACACCTGAGTGTTTGTTTTGGAAACCTGGTGCGTTTTTTCCCTCGGCTCGGTTTGTTTAGGCATATGTGAACACGGCAATTACGCTCAGACCCGCACCGAAACAATTGCTCCGAGATCACCTGAACGAGGTGGTCTCGGCTCGATTGCAAACAAACTCTGGGGCAGTTCGCTTGTGGTGTGAAAGCAATCCGACCCAAAGGACCAACGAACCAAACAATATCATATTTCATAATGGAAAATGTGTTATATAAAATGCAGCAGTATTTGATTTTGTGAGTGAGCACATCATAGTGCCTCTTCATCTTAAAACGTTGTGTAATTGCGCTTCTCCGTGCAAAAATGCTGTCCCGACGAAGCCTTGATTCCGCTCTAGCTGCATTATTCATATAGTGTTTTCATGTGTCTCAATACAGTCTATTAGGCAGTGCTGGGAGATACAGAGAGATTGCGCTTGAATTAGTATGAATGTAGTACATAATTTAACAGCGGGAATGAACCAAGAAGAAAATGCAACATTGTAACAAATTAAGTCCCTGTTTCGGAACAATGCAATCGATCTACAGGTGTGAAAACGCCCTAACATCATGTAACGTCTGCATGCATTAGCGTTGGTCAGTTTGCTGCTAGAAATAAATTAATTTCCAATTTAACTTCCAACTCACATCTTGCGCCGCAAAGTGCATATGTCACGTCTATATTTAAAGTCACTTTGATCATGCAAGTTTCTGTGAGATCTCGAATTGCCACTGTGAAATCGTTACTACAATCAGCAGGTTTGTGGCCTTGTGGTCTGGCTGAATCATCTAGTGTGTGTGTTCTAGAGGATTGTAACGTTAAAAAATCGGTTAAAACTGTCCTTATGTTTGTGGTCTCCCATGGTTTTAAAATCAGTTAAGATTTTAAAAAATCATCTAATGTGTCCCATGCCTTACTGGAAAATAATTCAAACATATTTGCTAAAAGTATGATTTTATTAGCTTTTTTTTCCTCAGTTTGTTGACACAAATTACACATTTCACCTCTACAAACAGCCTCCATTTAAACACACACACACACACACAGGTTTTCATGTTTTATGAGGACATTCCATAGACATAATGATTTTTATAATGTACAAACTGTATATTCTAGCACCTAACCCTAAAACTACCCATCACAGAAATCTGCGTTTTTACATTCTCAAAAAACATCACTTAGTATGATTTATAAGCTGTTTCGTTCACAAGGACTAATAAATGGACAAGGATTTGCCATCTTTGTTGCAAAAAGTGAGAGAAAGAGAGAATTTGGTAATTTAAAAATACTAGAACCTGTAGTTGTTTCTAAAAATATCAGAGAATGTTCCGGCAACATTGCTGGAAACCACTACAGGTACAGTAGTAGTATTTTTAAATAAACTACTGTATACACTATTATAATCTCTGCCTAAAGGAACAGAATATCCATTTACAAATCCTCAACAGCCATCATTTACTTGTGGAAATACACCCACATACCTGCTGAAGTTTCACATGAGTCCTGAATAATGCCTCGTGCCAGAAATCTATATGTGTTTTGCTGTTGCCTTGGCCTTCCTAATATAAATCCCATTCAGTCACATCAATTATGAAGCTTTGGATAAATATTTCAAATGGGAATCTCATTTCAAATGTCGTATGCGTCATCACAAGAGGAATGGGCCCGCAGCGTTTTGCGTTAATGATTTACAGACATGCTTTCTTTGACCCTGTGTTATATTCAATCTGAGTGGTGAATGTCAGACAGACGAGACATGCAGGCGTGCATTAAGATATCATGACCTTTAACGGATCTAAAATGGGAGGCTTGTATGCTCGTACCATGTTTTACTCGAACATAATAGGAGATTACATATATATATACACTATAATATGTGGCATACAGTGGACGCTTAACTCACACTTACAATGTCCGAATGACACTGCATTAGATAACAAAATATCAAACCAAGTGACATTCATATTACAGAAAGAACACTTTAAAATGTTAAACATTTCAAAATGTCTTGAAGATGACATTATCACTGTAATATTCCATCTACAACCAGATCTGAACAAGATCCATTGAAAAAAATGGTTCTCGAACATCTGTATTCTCCCACCAATGAAGAAAGAACGCCGATATATGCCGATCCTATATATATATAGGATGGAAATTGCGAGTTATAAAGTCAGAATTGTGTGTTATAAAGTTCAGAATGCGTGAGAGAAACTTGCAATTGTGTCTTACAAAGTTTAATACAAATTTTCTAAGAATTGCGAGTTTATATCTCACAATTCTGACTTTATAACTTGCAATTCTGACTTTTTTTCAGTATTGTGAGCTTATATCTTGCAATTCTGACTTTATACCATGCAATTGCGAATTTTAAAGTAAGAATTGTGAGATATAAACTCAAACTCTCAAATTTTGAGAAAAAAAGTCCAATTTTTTTAATTTTATTTTTTTTTTAGTGGCAGAAACAAGCTTCCATAATTATCTGCTTTTGAGACCATCATCATAAATAAAGACATGAACCTCAGCCAAAACTCCCATGCCTTCAAGTCCAAAGGCTATACAAGAATACAAAGTGAAAGGGACACGTTTGCGTCGCTAAGGTTCTCCAGACGCCCAAAGTCATTGAGCTGTTTCCAGCTGTGAAGACGCCATCTGCTCCCCTCTCGTTCATTTTAATTAGCAGCAGTCGTGTTTTTATCGCCATGTTTCTGCCTCTCCATTGAGCCTCGACATGTGGGGTTACGACAAACAGGTCTTACAAATGGTAAACCCTCTAGACAAATACAGATTAACATTTTGCCATGTTTGTAATATCTTGTTTTTGTTTCTGTGTGGGAAAAGCTTGAAAAATTCATGATGGTGTGCTGTCAGGCTTGTAGGAATAAGTCTGTCTGAGGAATACTGCAGGAACTCTCAGACCTGCCTGTTTTTCACAGTAAAATACTTTCTGAATGTACAAGGTACATCACAAGATACCCGAATGACACCAAAAGCAGAATGTAATTAGTTCTGTAATAGAGACTGGGTGTTTTAATGGCGGATTTTGCTCTTGTCAAATGAAAGAATAAGTCTTATAATCCAGCTGAACACTAAGCAGCTTGGAATTATTGCTAATTATGTCCTCAATATATATATATATATATATATATATATATATATATATATATATATTTTAAATAAGGTAATCCTTATTGCTCTTCTAATAAAAAGAGAGAAATTTGCAAATGGAATTAATTGGTTTATTGGTTTAATTATTTTCATTTGGAAATGGTGGAGGTTTTGAAGATCTCTAAATGTCTTAAAGTGTGAATCTCAAGAAAAAATGTCCAGATCATATTTCACCAATAAATAAATAAACACATTTTCAAAAAAAAAAAAAAAAAAAAAAAAAAATTATTTCCCAAATAAATTGTTTTTTTTTTTTTAAATTATGTGATTCCTATTCTTAAAACATTAGTTAAAGGTACAGTGGCACAAAAAAATACTACCATAATGGATGGTTTACAATTATTTTATATATGTATAATATATATAATTAATTATATATGTATATAAATTATGTATAAATTATATTTACACACACACTTCCATAACTGTCATGAAAATAAAGCCAAATAAAGTATAAAATACACCTAAACATATATAAAACAAATCTTTATGGTCCTTATGATAGGCCTTCTTTCTTTCTTTCTACCCAGATACAATATGTTCTTGACATGTTTGATGAGATTATTTCATGTGTTGCTTACACATGTTAACTTTTAACTTTATGAAGGAGGTCTTAACCTGGGCACAAGTCTAAATAATCAACATAAGCAACAAGCAACTTGGCCATCAAGCAACTTGGCCGGTATCTGCTTCCAGATTTCCATGGTTCTCTTGTCTGTATAACAGGGCAGCATCTGAAAGCCTCCCATCCCTCAAGAGGCGTCCGTCTGTGGTCTGGTCCACTTTCTGTGTTCATCTGATAACCAAGACAGAAGCCGTGCCAGCATTCTCCCTGTGGCTACCGCTCTGTCGTGAGTAGAGCCGGTCTGGGCTCCCAAAACGCAGGAAGAAAGCCAGTCCACTCGAGTCCAGCGACGGCCCGCGGCCAAGGTGCAGCTTATCAGTGCAGCAAGATTCAGGCCTGGGAGTCTGTGGCCCCTCACTGGCCTTCCCATCTTTTCAGCCTCTGAAGTCCCACAGACAGCATGACAAATACGGCCTGTCAGTCAAGAACCTCTTTATCTAGAGCCAGGCATTGGAAATTGGAGAACCGAAAGCATGAGGGACTGTAGAAGTGCTAAAGCGCGGCTGACCTAACTGCATGAACCAGTGTTGGGTAACCAGTCTCATTTTCTCAATCTGGCACCCTGTAATCTGATTGCTTGTCCGTTAGTAAGAGCACACAGGTGTTTATCAGTCCATCTGGAAACAAAAACCGTGTTTACAAGCTACTGAGCTGATAAAGCGAGTGCCTTCGAGGGACAAATAACCACTCAATTTGCCAACGTTTGCTATGTAAGCGGCATTGAATATTCAGAAAATGTTCATATAGTAGTGAGCTAGTGAGATAAAACTAGTGAGCTACCTTCTAAGAAACCTGGTTTAGGCGAAAGAACAAGACAGTATAACATGAGAAGGCAATAGCAGAATGCAGTGCGATCCACTCAAGCAGACAAGCCAAAAGAAATCAGTTTATCCATTAGGGGTGTAACGGTACTGTACACAGTACTGTATTCGTCCTGAACGTCACAGTATGGACGTCACGGTTCAGTGCATGCAGTCAGATGACGAAAACAGTTGGTCACAAGCAATCCACACTCCAATCCAGAAGGGGGCGTGTGCGGTAATGCAATGCATTTGCTAACCGCCACAACAGGAAAAAGTGCAGAAGAATAAGAACAGATGATCTATGCATAGGTATGTTTACGTGTAATCTCTCAGCCAGTGTCAATAAAGACGTCAATAAAACAGCTTGAGAATAATATCTCACATAGCATTACATTTACCTCAGGCAAGTCATTTAGTGTCCACAACATGTTAGTTCACTAGAGAAATGATCTTTAGAGGGGAGCATTTCACTAAATATATGCACTATATTAGCTTATATATTTATTATATTTACTTTACCTGTTAATAATGTCTTAATTATTTAATAAATGTTTAAATAAATTTGTCATGAAAACACGTTATGACAGTAACTGTGTAAATCATCATATTTCAAAAATGAATTGGAGTAGAAAAATAATTTAAAAATAATTTTATACTTAGATTTAGAAGTTAATGCAAAACCTGCCTTATGTGTAGTGTACTTTTTTAAGTGTTGATTATGTCTAAAAATAAATAGCAACTGAATTTAATAGTTTTGCCTCTGTTGTTAATTGTAACTTTTAATATTATAATAATGTGCAAGAAAGGACTCCCTGTATATAGTTTCCAGCATTAGCTGACATAGTTTTTTTTTTTTTTATCCTTAAGAAAATGTTAAGTATAATTGAATTTATTTAAAGAGAGAGACACAATGTGTTCAATAAACCACTGTTTAATAAAAAAGAAAAAATGAGTAATTTTATGTTTAGTTTTCTCCCCTGCTGTACCGAACCTGTACCGAACTGTGACTTCAATACCAAGGTACGTACCAAACCATCATGTTTGTGTACTCTTACACCCCTATTATCCATCCATCCATCCATCATATACATTTTTATTATTTTAAGATTTTAAGAAATGTTCATTTTGCATAGGCATAGTTCAATTTCGCATTGAACTAAAGAGAGCCAAGTTCTGTAGAAACCATCAGAGGGTTACAGGGAACCGCATGAAGGTGGCACGCACAAGGTAGCATTAAATATTAATGAAATAAAATGACAGTCTGCAGTGATTTGACATAATTCAATTCTCATTATGTGAACAGTGAGATCCCAGGTTTCATTCTTACTAAGAGTGTCACCCTAATTGAGAAGCTCACTGTGTCTGACCAAGATAAATACTACTCTGATTGCAAATATAAATGATATCATCTGATATGAAGCTTCCCCTTCAATATATTCATTCACTAGCTTGCAGCACCTTAACCAATTCAAATTGTGCATGTCAAAGTACTATATGTCCTAGCATGCCAAACTTCAGTTTCAAAGTAGCTTTCTGAACACTGGCAAGAGTCATCCAGTGCGGAGTCGAGGGGAACACAGTGCTCGAGGCTTTGCTGCTCTGGCAGTAGTTGTTTTCTGGGCAGGAGAGAGTCATGTAACTGAATCCAGAACAGTCCGCATTCCCAGATTTTCTTCTGGGAACGACATAGCATGCTGCCATGCATTAAAATCAACAAAAAGTTTGTTTCCAAGTGAAACAGTAGCCTCCCAAAACTCTTGATAAATGTCCTTCACACCAGTTATCACTCGCTACGACTCGCCAAACTTTCAGAATGAGGCTAATTGATTGTGAATTATGACTCTATGCATACTCCTACTGAGAATTAAACGATCGATACGCTCTCTGGTAATATGAGGACATTGAGTATAACATTCCCAGTCTTTATGAACAGCACTGTGCATGGGGGTGAAGAAAGAAGATATTGCATTGATTTCAAGGCTGCATACAGTATTAACAACACACCCACATTAGGGCTTTTTTAAAATGTCAACATTGTGGTAGAGAGTTTTGCATTGGCAAAATGTAAAAAAAAAAAAAAAAAAAAAAATCAAATGCACACTGGTGTCTTTTTCGCCATTTAATAAAAGCAACCGAGTCTTTCATTACAGTGATCTCACCATGGTTAAGGGGATTTTAGGCATTCTGCTTGGTGTTGTGCTTAACAACATCCCTTTATGACCTATTATGCCCCTTTTTCATGAAAGTTTATTATTTGCATGTGTTTTAAAGTCATATCAGTTTAAACTTCTGTTTTACAGCACAGAAAGCCTGCTGTCACACGCCACATGTCGTGTAAGTACTAAACTAAGTTCTCTTTTGCGTCTTATTGAGCTTAAATGTCAAAAACACATAAGTTCACATAAACACAGTCGGTTATGTCTGTGAACTGTGAAAGAAATCGCATGTGTATATTAGATCTGTTTATTAAAGTGACAGCAGCATAACTGCATCACTCACTGCTCTTGACTGAATAACTTTAGTACCTTTAATAAGGATTAATTTATTGAATGTTGCTGTTAAATTCTCTGGCAAGGAGATAAACATGGCGGACTGTGTACAGCTCACTCAGGAGAGGAGCTAAGCTAATAGGGCAGATTCTGTTGCCAGTAGTGGGCGGGGCCTGTTCAACTGTGAGATCACAGTGAACCACATTCCTGAAAGGCTCATTTTAAGACACTGTTTCTGATTTACAGGGAAAATAACAAACGAAGTGGATGGATCTTTACCATAATAGGGTGGTTGTGTACACAATAAGACAATTATGTTTAAAAACAATGTAAAAGTGAATTTTGCATAATAGGTCTCCTTTAAACATGGTAAAATCACAGTAAACACAGCCTTATTGCTTTATTAATCAAGACTTTTACGTAGATTAAAGTGTGCACAGCTTTCCTAACTCCACTCTACAATCTCTCTCTAACCTGCGGTGATTTTCTTTGCTCATTTTAAAAGCTTTAAATAATTGACCTTGAGAAATTAATTACTTGTGTGCTCTGCTGCGTTCCCCCAGTCCTGACTGAGGAGAATTAATGGAGGCAGTGGCATTTTTCATCCTTTATCAGGCTTCATTTTTCAGGTAGATGTGGCCACCGTATGTGTCATGGCACTTAGTATGAATGAAGCCCGAGATTTCAGCTTTCACATTATGAGAATTAAATTATATCTAATCACTGCAGACGGTCATTTTCTTTCATTATTATTTAACACCACCTTCACATGGTTCTCTCTGAGGGTTTCTGCAGAGTTTGGCTTTCTTTAATATTCAAGGCTAAATTGCATATGCAAAATGAATGCATGGCTTTTTCACCACAGAGACCACTGATTGTGGTAAAATGACATAAATCCATGTAAGAGTGCTGTAATTCACCAAGACTGCAGTGTATTTCAATATGAATTCAATTTTGTTGAAGCACATTTCAATAGTGTCTTTCTTCAAACATGAAGGATCTGATCTGAAGACGATCTCTGAAAGGCAGACAGAAAACTGAGACTGAATGAAAATCTCTTTTTTGTTACTTATACTACTACTTTGGTTTGAAACAGAAATGTTTGGGGTTTTTTTTGTTTTTTTTTTGTTTGTTTGTTTTTTTAATTCTTATTTATTTGACTTCCTATAATGCACAAAAAAGTAAAACCAACAACTACCTTAAAACAAATGCTTACAGTTTAAAACAATGAAACAAATTCAGTTTATTGGATTCATACTTTCAGCTAATTAAATAAAATGTGCCGACTGTTAATTCCATGGTAAAAAATAAATAAATAAATAATAATTTTTGAAGTTGTAAATAAATACTATTAAAGCATGTTTTACAAGAAAACGATTTCAGTCTCTCTACTTCAAAATGTCATGTTTAATTCAATGTGTTGCTTGCAGTTTCTTTACAATTATTTGTGAAATTTACTAGCAATGTCTGAGTGAAATTGAGTTACACCCATTTTTGGACATCTGCCGAACTGCTACAATGAATGTTTCACAAACCACAGTTTGAGGAGAACTGCTGTAATAAATAGAGAGTTTCTCAGAGATTTTCAGCATTTTGTCACCATAATCCACCTTAAGTGATCATAAGTATTGCCCTTCCATTTCAAATGGTCAACAGTTTCTGACAGATATTTCAAAGCTGTGGTTAAGAAAGCTCGCTGTGGTAAGTAGTAAGTCACTTAGCAGACACTCTTTTCTAAATTGACTCACACTTACGCCTGTTTCACACTGCAAGCATGAGCGGCACGTGAGCGTAACTACATCATCACTGCAGCTGCAGAGATGTGCGAGTGTTCACACTGGAAGCGTTTGTACAGCATCACAGCAGCGGCTTGAAGCTGCATATAAAGTGAGCATTTCTTTACAAAGACAGCTATAAATTTGTTTTTATAAGTTGGTCATTTATAAACTTGATAGTCTTGAAAGTTTGTTAACATGGGGAGGTGTACAACATTCGCATATAAACGTAAATAAATAAATAAATAAATAAAAATAAATAAATAAAAGCCTCGTGTAATCCATTGCTGCACACGAATGAGGTAAGCTTTGTGTTTTACATCATCTGCCGCGTGCACATGTTTACAAGACAGCAAACTCGGCGAAAAAAGCCAGCAAACTCGGGTTTGATTTGGGTATGCTGCAGCCTATATATCTCTCTGTGTAATAACTAAAATAATGTTTATATATCATATTTTCTGGCTAGTTTACTTTAGTTTTTTATAATACACCATACTTTAACCCAAACTGAATAATTAAAAACAAGTTTAAATGGGTATATCTTCTATAATTATTTTTGATTCTTAATTTTCTTTTCTGTCATACTCAAATTCTTGTTAAAACACATTAGACATGCTTATTCTGTGCATTTTAAACACTTTTTGTGGGAAATTATATTTATTTTGTCCATCAAAAGTGTGCTTTCACTTTAATTGAGTGTCAGCAGCGCAGCAAAAATAGACTCGGTGCCGAAACCCCCGCTTCACTGCTGCTTACGCGACGCTCCTGCTTGACGCTTACACGCTGCTCCTGCTGCCTGTGTGAATGCATCCGTTCGTTAAAATGCACACCGAAAAAAAAAGCCGCGCTGCTCACGCGCTGCTTACGCTTGCAGTGTGAAACGGGCGTTACACTTACTACAGAGCACAACAGTCCTCCATAGAAAAATTGATCATAGAGGGCTAAACATTTCAAGACATACATATTTATAAATGCTGTTCTTTTGTACTTTCTATTCACTGAAGAATCCTGGGGGGGAAAATGCAACACGGTTTCCGACAAAATATTCAACTGCTTTCAACATTGATAACAGTCAGAAATATTTCTTGAGCAGCAAATCAGCATATTAGAATGATTTCTGAAGGATCATGTGACACTGAAGACTGGAGTAATGATGCTGAAAATGCTCAGCTTTGATCACACATAGAAAACATTTGTTTTAAATTGTAAAAATATTTCACAATATTACTGTTTTTACTATATATATATATATATATATATATATATATATATATATATATTATTAAAAAAATAAATATATATATATATATATATTTTTTTTTTTTTTTTTTTTTTAATGAATGAATGCAACCTTTTTGAGCATAAAATACTTCTTTCAAAAATCTTACCTACCCTAAACTTTTGAATGGTAGTGTATATACCTGAATATTTTATAATAAACTTAAATATATTTTGTTATATACTGTGAAAATTTTATATTATCAAAGTCTTATCTTGCAGCAAACTGAGGTAAAGAGTCTTGATCAGCAATAATGATAATGGGTCATTTGAACTCTAGCCATCTACAAACGTCTGCCTTGTAGCCACAGCAAACCTTCAATCGCTGTTTCCATCCAAAGTTGTGAATTTAACTTATGCATAAAAATTGGTATATTGCATAAAACATTTGCGAATAAAGCAGTGTTTCCATCCCATGTGTTCAAGAGAACAAAATCGTCACTTCCTGGGAAATTGGAGCAAAATATCTGTTATAAAAATGGAATTGAGGAAGAAATTGTGACTCTTTTTTCCTCCATCATAAATGAAACGCAATAAATGCTGCTATCTTGCGTTCGGACACTGGTGTTTGGAAAAAAAATTGTGTGAGATGCTTCTGGAAGGGAATTAAACCAAATCATTCTGATGACAGACTTTGGCTCAGGTGTTTCAGAATGACTAAACATTTGACATTTGAGATGCTATGATGTGATTGGTCTGATGGTTAGTCCAGATATCCAATCACATCCACTGTTGAGGTTTTTTGTTGCACATCAAGGTATTTATTTGATAAATGTGTTTCCATCATAGTTCATGCGCATGTCTTCTTACAAAAAAATGTATCCGTCACAATTTAGTGTTTTTTTTTTTTTTTAAATGTGATATCCAAAAATGCTAATAAAATAGGTGGATGGAAACATAGCTAATTTTTCTTCATTCTACACAGTTTAATGTTTTTTCCGCTTTTTCCATGAATTTCGACAAGCATCTTTTTTAACATTTCTTTTATTTCAGTAATTACTTGTACGGAACTAACTGGTGTTTTGTTTAATTCGTAAGTGAGCTGCAATGAGCTGCATGTCAGAGCTGACAGCATGCAATGCTTGATCGTGCAAGTTTAAACTCTATGGAGATCTCATGCAGTGCTCAAAGTGAAAACAGGCCAACTTATATGAAGAATAAATATGATTCAGTCATGGCCGATATGTCAAAGCTGTCAACGTGAAGAAAACGTTAAACTGTTTGGACAAAAACATCTATAATACATTACATTCCACCATCAATCAAAAGGGAGTCAATTAATGTCTATCAAAACAAAACCACGGTATTCCACAACAGGCTAGATGCAGAATGGCTCTAAACTGGGAAACAGCATTCCAGTGAAATGGTGTTAAATGAGTGGAAATGAATCTCCTATCAGCTCAGTTTCAAAGCTGAAGTAGCTGCTCTGATGTTAATAGTCAGTTTGAAGGCCTGTGCTGCAGTAGCACATACTGTTATTATAATGCTGGTGTTAGATTTTAGCCTAAACAGATGTCAAATACAGTGACAAAGTGAGTCATTTTACTTTGAGCACGTAATTATACAGTGTGTACAGGCTAGTGTTGTGGCTTTAGAGCTTTAGAGATAGAATAAGAAATTTAAAATAAAAAAAATCAAATTGCACACAAAAAAAAGTCACAAAGAAATATTTAAATGCTAAATGTAACTGGCTTTCTCATACTGAATTATAATTCAGTATACAAATGTAGAAAATCTGAAATGTAATTAATTATATAAAAAAAAAAAAAAAAACAAACAAAAAAAAATTACATATGTGACCCTGGACCACAAAATCATTCATAAGTAGCACAGGTATATTTGTAGCAATAGCCAACAATATATTGTATGGGATAAAATTATCGATTTTTCTATTATGCCAAAAATCATTAGGATATTACATAAAGATCATGTTCCATGAAGATATTTTGTAAATTTCCTACCGTAAATATATCAAACATTTATTTTTGTGCGTGGATATTCATTGCTAAGGACTTCATTTGGACTTTAAATTCAGCCAAATATTGTCCTATCCTAACAAACCATACATCAATGGAAAGCTTATTTATTCAGCTTTCAGATGATGTATAAATCTCAATTTCCAAAAAAATGGACCCTTATGACTGATTTTGTGGTCCAGGGTCACATATAGTAAATACATATTTTTAGTGCTGTCAAAAATAATGCGTTAACGGATGCATTTTTTTAATTTTTTGTTTTATTTTTTCATTTTAATGCATTAAAAATATTTAACGCAGCATCCATTTTTTTGACAGCAGCCTAATAAATAAACCTGCTACAGTCTAATGTTAATCAAAGAACAAAAGAAAAGACAGATGTTTTGCAATGCGACCGCAGTCTGAACAGTCAAAACGGGATCAACATTTGTCACGTTTCTGTGCCCACGGGAGTCTATTCAAAGGTTTTACCCAACGGTATCAAGACAGTTGCAAAAGGTAGTTAGTAGAAGGGCAGTGATGTGTCAGAACACGTAATCACTTACTTTAATGCCCTCTGTGTTAACGTCCATATGACTGTGTGTGTTGCCAAGTCCGCGATTTTACGGAGGAATTGGGTAACTCTTTCACTGTTGCCATGCGTTGTTTTGCAACTCCGTAGGTTGAAGCGACCGCACTAACGCCATATTTAACCCCCGGAACACGTTTTTACCGGGATACCCCAAGGAACGCGATTGGGCTAGTTTTGAAAAACAATTGAGTGGATTTTGTGGTAAAAACCTGGCAACCTCATTTATATTGTTCTTTTGCGCATACAGGTCAGTTCAGATCTGTTCACAATGGAAATCTGATATTGGCCACATTTAAAACAACAATGTGAACAGCTATACAAAAAAATCAGATCTGAGCAAAAATATTTAAAATATACTGTCTTTATGTTGTTTCTACATTAATTTGGAGATTAAATGTGAAATTATTACAATATAAAAATATGTTAATGTTAGGTGCAATTAATTACGATTAATTAGAGAAAAAAATGTGCGATTAGTTTTTAATCGATCGACAGCACTAACATTTTTATATAAATAAATAATAAATTATTATTATTATTGTTTAATAATGATTAATGATGTTAATATCAAATGAATAAATAAATAATGTTCGCTGCTGCTTGAAGTCTAAAAATTTAAGCAATGTAACAAACTGTTTGATTGATTGATTGATTTAGGGAGCTTATAAACTACACTGCATCAGAGAATGATGTCGATCCATTGCTTTCAATAGAGGACCAACGCAACAGTTAACAGCAGCGACACTCCAATACACAACCTTACAATAACTCCCTCTGATGTAGGCATCTGAAAACAACTCCAAACTCCAGATCCTCAAAACACATTTTAAGCATTGTGTAGATGTGCTCTTCCTTTCTAACTGGCCAGATATTGACCAGAATTAGATGTGACGTGAACCAGACTTTATGACTGCATTGTGACATAAAAACACAAACTCATCAGATAGCTAATATGCACTGGGTTCATTCTTAGTAATCTCTCCATCTTCATAGCTGATTTTTAAAGACAGATAATCTTCTGCTGAATTGACAATGGGATTTCCACAGGTTCATTTGTACAAATAAATAGAATTATATAAATCCAGAACTAATCAGCCCCCATAATACAAATGTCAGTCAGACTGTATAAGCCACACAGCTGGGCTAATCCAATAGCTTTATCCTCTTTACAGACTCGGAAACCTCTCGGCAGTGAATAGAACAGATATTGACCAGGATCTAGTGCTGTTGTTGGATCAACTCCTTCTGGCATCTCTGATAGGTCATGTCAATGCTCAGCACATTTGTATTAAACGCAGTCAATTCCCTGCAGACGGCTCCATAATCACATCTGGAAGTCTTGTGGAGGAGGCGCTAATCCTACAGCGCTTTCTGAAAAGGTGTCCCAGACAGATTTACATTTTAGAAAAAAGAGATATCCGAATGTCCATGTTATTGTCACTCTACTATGTGAGGAAACGCCTGGAGCTCGACACACTGTGCAGCCTCTGGCAACAGAAAAATAATATTGCACTGATGTTAATGCAAGATGGAGATTCAAAGAAAGGGCTCCAACAGAAAGCACACCAACGTTATTACATCCCAGAGGCAGATATAAGGAAAAATTAAATGTATTTCGGTGAATGACAGCATATGAACATGGTGTTAATCAACTCAACATTCTTTTTAAAATTGCTTAGTGAAAATGTCAATACTAAGGGCTGTATGAACTTGACATTCACATTAAATATGAATTTGAACGTGAGTGGGTGGGAGAAAGTGGTTTAGTGGTAGCTTAACAGTAATTCATCTAGTGTGTTTGACGTCATCAGAAATCCTCTGTAAAAAAAGATTTCCCGCTAAATCTCAAATTAGTTCATGTAACGGGAAATAAACTCTTTTATCAGCATCATATCCACTGCCACTGACATCTGCTCATGGTTAAAGTTAACATTTCAAAGATGGTAGAACAGCTTCAAACTACTATGGATATTTATATAAATTAGAGGCAAAAACTGCTGTTTTTTGAAAGAAAAAAGAAAGAAAGAGTGCAGTTTTATATTAAAATTATTCATTTAAAATGCATTAAATGTTAAATAAAAATATGTATTTTGATTAATAAATGTTTAATATATTACATGCATTACTTAAAATTAAATACTTTTTAAAATTAAATTACTAGGGCTGCAACAACTAATCGATAAAATCAATTATTATAGACAATGAAAATAATCAAATTAGTCATAATCTAAATAGAAAGGAATTTATTATATTTACAAGATTAAGAATGGGTCACACCAATCTTAATGCAACACTACATATCATGGGCAAACACAACTCTGGTTTTTGTAATGTATGTGAGGAAATGGAAACTGTAGAACATGTTTTGATTAGATGTAAAAAATTTAAACAGGAAAGAATTGATCTTATAAGAGATATGCAAGCCTTGGGTATTACAGATTTCACCATATACAATATTTTAAAGACAGGAATAGAGTCTGGTAGAAAAATTACAGCATTAATGACGTTCTTGAAGAATAGTGGCCTGAAATATAGAATATAGAAAATCTGTGTTTCATCTTTGTCACACTCCAGCACAGTAGGTGGCGGTATGCACCTTTCTCGTTGGTTTGCAACCCGCCAATAAATCCACAGAAGAAGAAGAAGAAGAAGAATGAAAATAATCGACAACGAATTATCAATTATCTATTAGTCGCGTCTGCGTGCTGTGCCATCAGCAATTCACGTCGCTTTACTGTAGTGAATAACCCATTTCTATGGACAAAATGCATATGGACAGAGTGAGCTGCTCTGGTAAAGGTACATTATCCATATTTGTCCAATACATAATTGCTTTATATTTATAAGCACTTCAAACAAAAGCATAAGCGTTTTTACCAAGTCTTCCCCTCTCGAGCTTTGACAGGTGCGTGTGCTGTTTAATGCCTTTCACACGTGTTTTCCTCTTCGCATAACTTACATTTTATGATTATATCCTTACCTGTAAATGTTAGAAAGTCCCGCGAGTATAAAGAATGTGAACCGACGTCATGCCTCGTTGCATGCCGGGGCGGCGCCGCCATTTTGACAGGATCACCCCCTATTACTTGCACTGAAATTAATACGGATACTTGCTTACCTTTTGTTTTGTTTCTGCCATTAAGTAGAACATTCACATTTTTAATGGTATCGTTTGCAGGGAATAGAAGTTATTTTATCGCATCGCATGATAATTTTATTTTATTTTTTTCACTGAAGTTTTGTAGAATTTCGTTTACAATGTTGATCTGTTTACTGTGTCGCACGCTGCATGGACGCTCGCTGCTGCTTCAGCCATCATATGAATATCCAAATCAGAGATTATGGGTCAAATTCAGCGGACAGACAGACACAAACAAACTATATTTTTATATTTATTTCAACAAATGACAACCAAAATCAAAACCTTAGGAGCTTGTCAACAGTTTAGTAGTGGCTTCCTGCACGGGGACAAAAATGCTGGCTTAGTGTACTTATATTAAAAGATGTGCAGATGAGCCCAGAAAATGAATGCAGCGAGTTTAATTACACAATAAGCAATTTCTTACCTTTATAAAACCGTTATGAAGAAAATGCTTAAAATGCCTTATGCATTTTAAGTGATACTGAAAGTTTATATTTTGGTCTCACCCGTTTTTCTGCATATATGTGCTTTATTTAGTAAACAGAATTTGGTCCCATTAATATAGCATTCTCAGTGCATTAAGCGTTTTCTTTACATGAGAGGAAACCGCTTAACATGTAAACGTGTTGCGTTCATATTTTGGGCTCATATGCGTATCTCCACACAGTATAATTCAATAGATATGTACAGAATTTTGTGTTTGTCTTTAAGCCACATGAAGCATTTTTCTTGTTAAGCTTTTGAATGTCCCCGTTCAAGTTCTGCTAATTCACGAGCGGAGTGAGAGTCAGACTCGCAAAAGGTAATAATGTTAATTATTAAACCAAACAAAATTAAAACTTTCAAAAACACTTAGCAATGTGATTCTTTTATTAAGTGATAAGCAGTGGATTTAATCAGTGCCATTATTAATAGATTTGCCATCCAGCGTCTTCTCGTCATCTCCTCGACCTGCTTCCCTTGGTGTTTTTATACATAGAAAAGGCAAAAAAAAAACGTTTTTCATTGTCCAGTTTTCTCTCAGAACGATGATCTGAGTTACTATCGCCATTATCGATGCAGCATTAATGACATACAATGGTGACATTTTTCACAATCATGACAGAAAACAAATTACTGCACTCAACTCAATGACGGAAAGCTTTAAATTAAGTTGATTTTAGGTTTAAAATGTAGCCCAATCTTTGTATTTTATCCCTTTTTGCTTGTGTGCAGCATACTGTATTTGTTTTCATAGGCTTAATATTACACATTGTTTTGGAGGACAGCATTGGGTAGAATGTGAAATAACACTCTTTAAAATAATGGATTAAAATGAATTTTTAATGTATAATAATTTTTTAGAATTTCCATCCGATTAATCAGAAAAAATAATCAACAGTTAATCGATTATCAATATAATTAGTTGCAGCCCTAAATATTGCTATTTAATAATATAATACTAATTACTAATACTAATTACACTATATATATATATATATATATATATATAATAGTATAATTAGTATTATATTAAATTAAATATGATAGTAAAAATAAAATAATCTTAAAATATTATGACAATTGTACATTAGTATATATTTTTTTCCCTTTTTTTACCCAATTCATATTCATCTATTTGCCAGTGGGGTTAGAAAAGATTTATTTTAAGATAAATTCTCAGAAAAAATATCTATATGCTGTTTTAGCATTTTTTTTTTTTTTTCTTGGAAAACAAGAGAAAACACTGATTGGGAAAATTATTTTTTGCAGCATGCCACCAATCTCATGAGCTCTACTGTTTAGAACCTGTAAATAGAATATATAAGAGCGCTGAGTCGTCGTCTTCAGCGGTAAATGTAAGTAAAGCACTCAGCTCGGTGAACAGAGGCACTCGCTTATCAACATTAAATGCCTGTAAAGTTCAGTAAAGATCAGCTCCTAAATGGTGCTCTGCTCTCGCTAATGGTCAATAAAGTCTGTTCATGGTGAGGAGATGGCTGATATTATGCATGACATCATCCTCTTCAATCGCCACCACTTAGTGAACAATGATGCTATCAGACATTTGGCTGCAATGATATTTCAGCCGACAGCTCACAGCAGTGATGCATTCATTAGAAACAGCAGCTGATATTCATGCATATCTAAATGTTACTTGAGAACTGGTTCAAGTCAATGAAGTATACCTGCATGGATTTACAGCGCCATGAAGTTTAATACTAAATATAAAAGCTAAATATAACTTCAGAAATGACAGTTTTGTTTCTTAAAATGAAATTCAGGATTTCTATGCGCAGATACACACCTACACAGGATCGTAGAAGCCCATCAGGCAGTAAAATCTATGCTTTCGGCATCTACATCGTGCTCTCGGGGTCTTGGCTGACATTAGAGCTGCGGCGTGAAGGTGTTTTGAGTTGTGTCTGTTTGTTGGCAGA
Source organism: Hypophthalmichthys nobilis (assembly GCA_037950665.1). NCBI lineage: Eukaryota > Metazoa > Chordata > Actinopteri > Cypriniformes > Xenocyprididae > Hypophthalmichthys > Hypophthalmichthys nobilis. Next base: position 5,793,514 of record CM075480.1, read on the forward strand.
TGCTAATGAGCTTTGTAGAGGAGCTGTGACTGCAGGAGAGCTGTAGGATCAGATACAGCCAGAAGGCAGTGAACAAAACCAATAACGTACATCCTCGCTGTCTCACATGCCCTTTGTCTCTGCAGCACATTTAACCGACTCGATACACTCGTCGCTCGCGCTTAAACAGATGTCAAATTAATGTAGTGCCCTTAATTCATTAGACAGTGTGACGGTTGAGTGTCTCTCTTTGTGAGATGCACAAAACCAAACAGAAATCACTGAATTGCAACGTTTGTGCTAAAGACATGAATGATACAGTACCTCAAATTGTGCAGCTTGATTTAAAGGGATAGTTCAACCTAAAATGAAATTTAAGTCATCATTGTTCTAATGCCGTATGCCATTCTTTCTTTTATGGACCTCAAAAGGAGATTTTTTTGGTCCTGCTCGCACTCGTCCATATGATGGCAGTAAATACCGACCAGTATCAAGCTTTAAAAAAAAAAAAAAAAAAAAGATACAAATATACTGTTCAACAGTGTTGGGGAAAGTTACTTTTAAAAGTAATGGATTACAATGTTGCGTCACTCCCTAAACAAGAAACTAATTGCGTTACTTAGTTACTTTTTATGTAAAGTAATGCGTTACATTACTTTTGCGTTACTTTTTCTCACCTGAGCTGGGCTTGCTTGTTTGTTTTTTTAATAACAACAAAAAAGTTATATTTTTGGTTAATGTTAAGGCTCTTTCACACTAAAAGTGAAATGAAGAAGCCTTACACCTTATTTACACTGCACACATCTGCTGCACATTATGGCTGTGACGCGGCTACCGGAGCTGATCCGCAGCCACTCTAGTCAATGCTTGTGTTTACACCAGCCGCGCCGCGTTTCAGAAGCGTCCCAGAAGTGGCTCGCCGCACCGCTTCCCTAAACATAGGCGCCTTGCCTATTTTTGACGGGCGCCGCGTCCAAGACACGCAGCTCAAATACAAAATAAGTCAAAATAATCACCCTGTGTAAACTCCCGCTCATATTTCACATCACTAGAAGGCCAGAAACTGAAGACGAGAGATTCAAAGTTTTTTGTTCTTGTCATTCATAACTGGACTTTTAAGTGTATTAACTTCATCTGTAGGCTACAGCAAAATTAAGTATGGCATAGCAATAAACACAATTAAACCGGACAAAATATAACCATGTAGCCATTAAAAACATGAAAAAATCAAGGAAAAAAAACGTCAGACAGGCAATCTTGTGGTTTCGCGAATCCAGCTGCTTCTGAAATGCTTCTGGTGTGAGTTGACACCGCGTAGAGGACGGAACAAAACCTTGCCGGAGCCGTAACGCGCCGCAGACGCGTGCAGTGTAAACAAGGCTTCAGGCTGAAGGAAATGCATATTTACACCTGTACAGTAGAGGGCGCAGCTCAAACAAACCTTTCAGCTGTGCTGCCATTCTGGATTAAAGAAAAATAGGATACAGGAGAAGGAAGTTCAACACTCTTATTTCTAAATTTTATCTCAAGTAATTTTTGCTCAGTGTGGTTGAATTGGATCATCGAAGGTCAACAGCTTGCATTACTTATTTGAAAAAGTAGCATATATTTTGTTGTAAATTGAAAAAGTAATGTGTTACTTTACTAGTTACTTGATAAAAAAGTAATCTGATTACATAACTCAAGTTACTTGTAATGCGTTACCCACAACACTGCTGTTCAAAATGTTTTTGAAGTCTCTTCTGCACACCAAGGGTGCAATCTGTGAATATACTGTATGTGAATATTTTTTAAAATGTAATTTATTTTTGTGATGTAAAGCTGAGTTTTCAGCATCATTGCTCCAATCTTCAATGTCACATGATCCTTCAGAAATCATTCTAATATGCTTAAGAAACATTTCTTATTATCATCATCAATGTTGCTTCAAATATTTTTGAAACCGTGATACATTTAATTGCATTTATTGGAAATGGAAATTTTTTGCAACATTACAAATGTCTTTACTGTCACTTTTGTTCTCATATTTCATCCAAATAATGTGATCTTGGCATAGCATATGTGAACGATATGTTAAACTACAGTATAAATAAGCCATTTCCTTTCCCACAAGATGATAATGTAATTGCATACCAAAGGTCATGTCGTCAAACAAACCCTTGAGGAAGTGTTCTAAATACAAGCTTCATATTCTACGTCCTTGCGACCCTGTCTCATTTGCCTTTATTAATACCCGCCTACGCTTTGCTTTCACACTTCCAGTTGAACGTACAAGCAACTAGCTCGAGCCGCATACGAGCCCCTAAGAGTCAAAGGTATTTTCAGCTCATTAAAACTCTCCCAAATTCATTAGCAGCGAGTGGAGAAAGCAGCAACCCCAAGGGGAAGAATCGCCAGCGTCCAGTTAAACACGCTTAATTCATCAGCGGGAACACAAGTCCTAAATTAAAGCAAGAAAGTAGAGGGCTTTTTCTTCATCAACTAATTACAGTCAAAACAGTGTGTGGAAAAAGAAAAATGGATTGCGGTCTGTTAACACTAAGGTAACTTTAAGGCAGGCCATATTAGATTATTATGAAGTTTTCAAAGGCAGAAAGTTAAAGCTGGGTTATGGCCCCGATATACTCACAGCGAAGTTCTTTTTCGCTTTTTGCTTGGGGGTAAAAAGAAGTTGGAAATACCTTTGAAGAGGTAGTACACTGTTAGCGAACAACCGCTGCTGGGAGTGACGTTTAGATGAATATGTAAATATGTGCTGTGCACTTTCCAATCAAAACAAAATAAACACACAACAAAAGTGCCAGCGGTGAGAAAACAGCAGTTAAGAAAGCATCGGAACATAATAATGTGGGAATGTTTGCACCAGCTCCTCAATTTAGCACTCCAGTCAAGTAAAGTCACGTCATGTTTATTTATGTAGCACTTTATACAATAGATTGCTTTAAACCAAACAGCTTTATGGTATTAAACATGAAAAAACAGCATCAATGTTGCATTTAAATGAGAATTGCACAATTTCTACTATAAAGCAGCTCTCATGGACGTCTGACCAAAAGTACCAACTTCGTACCAAGTTGGTACTGAAATTTAAAAAAAAAAATGTGACGATACCAGCATTTCCCCCTAGCATTTTTAGCATTGTTGAGCGGATTATTAAACACCTCTGATTGGCCATTGTGTTCACGTGCTCAACAGATATGTCTGTGATTGGCTACAATGATCAACGCTTCAAAAACAAGTTGTACTGTAAATGGACGGGAGCGTTTGAAAGCAGGCGTCTATCAGCAGATCCCTTACATATCCACTGATAGATGCCTGCTTTCAAACACTCCTGTGTGTATCTGTGTAAGCACTCATGAAGAGCATCAAAGATGTCCATTTACAACATGTTTTTGAAGCATTGATCATTGTAGCCAATCATGGATTGCAGTTTTCCAATATCCAATATTCGTATTTCCAATATTCAATATTGATAGGCCTATATGACAGGCTGTTGAAAAATAGGAGGGATATATGATGTCATCTGAAGAGAAAACTTGAGCAAGTTATTATATTTTGATAAAAGTCTATGAAGATATTTTTCCCTTGAAATGAAATGATGAACTTGATTAATAATTCACAATAAACCCTGGAAAATGTATTACAAAGTGAACAGGGTCAAAGTAAATTTTAGCATTGACTTCAATGTATAATAGAAGGCTAAAATAGTTTAAACAGTTTGTCTAGAGAGATGTGCTGTAACACTTTTTGGCAGTCAAACCCTACATGATAAATGATTCAGAGCTCACATTGTAGCATCTAACCTAATGGGCTCCCGTTCCTCGGACTTAAATCGTGCGAGCAAAATTCTTATGGCACCAAAAACAACACACATCACAAAAGGTTACAAGGCTGTTCTTGTAATTTTATCTCTACAATAATTCCTGTCAGCTTTTTACGAGACTAACCGTTTAGGTGGCAGTTTTTTGCCAAGTCCAGAGAGATGCACCTGACAGTCCTGACCAACACGCTGATGATGTAGAGAGAGCTGTCATTCTGCCGAGCCGTCTGTGCTTCTGTAAAGATCCCGTCAGAGTCGCTCGACAGCCTCAGCGGGCCTTTTCTAACACGTCTACTTCAATTAGCCGCTAGCTGTCATTCTCGCCCGCTCCTTTGATTACAATGAAGTCTAAATTGCTCATCATTCGGGGAAAGCGACAAAATGATGGGAGGAAGTTTTGTTAAACGTGCTCAGATGTTCAACTCTATCTTCCTACATGCTTTTGCTCGAGTTTGCTTGAGCTGAAACCTCAAATCTCCTCATCTGGGACTCTCAAGGTACCTTTGAAAATGGGGATTTAGATCATTTAGAGAATTTAGCATGTTTTTCTTTGCTGTCCGCGACCCAATCAGAACAAACCTGCAACCCATTATTGGGTCGTGACCCACCGCTTGAGAACCACTGATGTAAAGACTGAATTTTCACAGTAACTTGATGCAGAAGAAACACATGACCATATAAAGTCAAGCACGAATGTGGAGGTCAAAACAGATGGCAAGTCAAAGGAGCAGACTGTTTATATGCCCGCCAAACTGGATGTCAAAATAAATGGGTTCTCACCTAGTTTATCAAGTTCAAATACACACATGTTCTCTCTCTCATGCTCTCAAGCACACACATGGACACAGAGAAACCCAAGGGAATAGCGACAATAGAAAAAGCATTCCCACAGAAACCGAATTGAGGTTAGCAAGCAAACGACCTCATTCATCTTCTCTCCCGACAATGCTTGGATAACAATTTAAGGGTGCTGATACGATGCAAAACATTAGCTGAGGAGGCTGCGCAAAAGGCAAATTGTAAACACTACATCATAATTTTGATCCACCATGACAGGCCAAAACACCATGTTACAGCAGGAAATTTTACCATACATCACAAACGTTAGTGGTAATGTATCCTATACCTTTCCTGACATGCTGCAATGTGTCAGTTCTTTTTAATTTTGAATTTAATTTGAATGCACTGAACTGAAATAAAGAATTTAGAAAATAACATAAGGTTAAATTAAATAAATAAATAAAGGAAATGAAGAGGAAAATGTATATACAATACCATAATGTAAATACAATACCATGAAAATTAATTTAAATTTAGTTTACAACATGTTGTATACACAAAATATGACAGCATGTAACTTTTCAGCTAAATATTGTATGAAAATGAAAATAAAACAACTATAACTTTGCATAATAAATATATTTATATTTCACACTTCTAATTATATACAGTCAAACCAAAATTTATTCAGACACCTTGAACATTTCATTCATTATTACAGTTTATTTACTATAGTTTAAAAAGTGGTAATAAAATATGACAAGATCTCAGAGTTAACCTGTGTCAGTTTTACTGGTAGTCCACTGTACGAAGAATTTTTGGGTATAATATGTCACAGTTTATTTATTTATTTATTTTTATTATTTTTTTTGTTTTGTTTTGTTTGTTTTTATGTACTATCAAACTACAATAACTTTTTTAATATAATTTTCATTAATTTAATTTATTCTTTTTTTAAGGGATGTGTCATTTAAAATGCATAGCAGCACCAAACAAAGTTGTTTGTCTTACAAATTCAGACTATTTAGGGATGACTGTGAAGAGTTGCCTCAGGTAACTTCAGCTTTAAAGATTATAAAACTTAGTCATGTTCACCAAAGTTGTCAACTTATGAGACAATGAAACAGTATAAGTTTCTACTCTTGACCTCACTTTGACTCTTCTTTCAACAATGAAGAGGAAAGCAGCTTGCACGTCCCATTACCTCTCAGCATGCCTGAGTCACGGGATAAGCGGCTTTGTCTTCACCTCGCCGCGGGAAGTTCTGTCTGGACTCTTCAGGTTTGGGTTACACAGTACGATATGTCAGGAAGATCCATCAAAAACAGCCTTACTTCCTAAATGCATGAAGCTCAACTTTATCTCATTAATATTTGTGGGAACTCATGCGTAAAATGCATGTACTTTCGGAAACATACAATATCAACATACCGACAGCCTCTAAAACAAACAATTCCTATTTGTTTACGTTTAATGTGTGTAGTTTCTGCACACAGTTACCAACTGTGTTGTTTTCCTTTTAAACTAGATTTTTGCTAGATTTTTACTTCTTGCATTAAACCTTTTGAAATGCTTGAATGATCTCCACTGATATCCTGAGAGGAGAAAAAAAAAAAAAGGAAACAGAATGAGGTGATTCCTGTGCCAGACTGTGACAGACAGAAGACTAAATTTAGCCCTGCTGGCAACTTTATGTCTGAACATGCTAAAAACAACTCCTCACGTTCAAGAGAATCATTTTAGGTGACTGAGCAGCTTAAAAACAACCTATATGTACAATTCTCCAGATCCTCTGGATTAAAATGCATTCCTGAGCATAAATGTTCCCAAGATATTTAGAGAAATTCTAATTCCTTATATGGGTTTCATACAGAGATGCTCACAAATGAACGCCCTGAGCGAGTGGAAATGAGAGCATGTTCAATTGAGCGCAGACTTCATGTAAGCTCAACTGCCAAGAGTTGATAAACATCCTGGATATTGCCCCCATTGTGGTTTGAAACATAATTGCAGTAGAAATAAATAAATAAATACGATCTTGTCATGAGCTAAAGAACATATGCCTCTGTTGTACTTATGAAGAAGGATGAATTCAATTAGGTTTTAAGGTCTCCAATGGATTCTCAAGTACTTTTTGCAACAACAACAAAAAAAAAAAAAAAAAAATCATATCTCACAACCCTGGGATTTCTGGCAGTGATTCCTGCCAGCACTATTGGAGATGCATCTTTCCACATGAGTGGTCTTTCCCTTGGGTTTGTGATGATTGCTGAAGTTTTCAACCCTCGCTGAAGTGCTTCCACTGGCGCAAAATATCACAGCTGCATTAGTTTTGTTTCTCTTAAATTACTATATTCTAACGGTCCATTTAACTAAGCAAAGTTTAAGAAGAGCGATATGAAATACAATTACATCCCAGTGATATATCAGTAACGTGGGTTCCTCCAGAGCCTGGCGTACGCTAGCATGGCACAGACCTAATGGGGCTTGAGGAATCATTTCTGGAAGCCCTATATAATTAGTTCCTATCCTGACAGCATATAATGCTTCCGGTGAAATGGTCTCCAACGTATTTCACAAATCGGTGAAAAGAGGAGAAATGTACTGCCTGGCCTTGCAAAGCAGAAAAACATGGGCAGCTCGTTCCAGCAGATCTGGTATTTTGAAACATTAATGTCTGTGATGCACTAAAGCTCCATCTGCTTTAGCTACGTGTGGTGCGTTGACTTAAAATTTTATCAGCAACTCTATCTCATCTAAACCTCTAACATTTTTGTACTGTATGTAGCAAACCATTCATTTTCTTGTGCATATAGCATATTTTTATAGTAAAATATCAACATTTAAACAGCATCTATAAAACTTAAACACTTTATTATAAGTGCAACTAGAGACATATACTAACAAATCAATTCTCATATACAATGCTAATCTAGATATTTATGATGGAAAAACTTATTTATACTCTAAATCAAATGCCATCTGTATGGCTCAATTTAATTATCATGAAAGCTTTCACAATTATGAAATACTGTATAAGTGAAAACGGCATTATGCAAATGTGTTAACTGCATTAAAAGCACATGTAATTAATCTTATTTATTAGAAATGCAATAAAAACAACCTAAGAATTCAATATGCAATGAACGTCAACATATGATTTACATTTCTCTAAAGCTGTATATATGTAAAAGTGTAGTTGTCCCTATTAATATTATATATTTCAGTGACTGTCCTAAATAAACACACACACACACACACACACACACACACACACACACACGAATACTAATGAGATTATATTGTTAAATTATTCTGGTAAGATGCAATATAATATTGATGTGCATCATTTATTTGCCTGATTCACTAAAGGAATTATGCTAATCAGGTAACGGCTTAAACATGGCTAAAGAAGTGCTGAGCCTAATGTGCACAGCATTAAACAAGAAGAACATGTGATATCTGATCACTTTTCAGCAATCCTAAGATCGGGACATGAGCGGTCACAAGGACACACCGAGATGTAAACATAGGAGCAATGCTGGCATCCAAAAAGATGTTTGTGCAAAATGTACAAATAAATACGGTAAGGAGCATAAAAACAGTCAAAAAACTAGAACTGCTATAGGTACTTAAAACAGTATCAACTCCTCTCTTCTGAAACTGAGGTTTCACAGCCAAGTAAGACATTTTCCTGGGTCAACATATTTTGTTGATCCTGGAACATCATTCTTGACTGAAAATTTTGTCCTAACCCTATCCCTACCCCTAAACCTAACCCTACCCATAACTTATCCCTAAAATCAGAGGGAAATGATAGTGAATAATACTGATGTAGAATTACCTAACCCTTGTTGTAACCCTAAACTTGACATAAATTGTAAACTTGTCCTTCAAATCTGATTGGCTGATTGGAATGTTGTTCCAGGATCAACAAAGATGTTGATCCAGGAACATGTTGTACTTGGGGAAATCACATTCACTGGAGTTTTACTGCGCTCAAGCAGCGCTACAATAACCTTGTTCAAATTTACTCTAAAAACACAATCCGTCCACTAGTCCCTTGCTACTAGTGACAGACATTGTATATACACATCTTTCCCGCTCTTACTAATTGGAATATACTTTTTTTTTTTCTTTTACAAATTAACTCTTGCCTCACCATGTGATCAATAAATACATAAAATGATTAAGAACAAGGGTTAAAATTAAAACCTATTATGCAAAATTCACTTTTATAAGGTGTTTGAACACCGATGTGTGTCCACAGTGTGTGAGAACACCCAGGCTATAATGGTAAAAATACGCTCATTTTATTTTTACGCTCATCACACTCATTTTATTTATAATTCCTATATATCAAAAGCAGACTCTTAAAACGTGCTGATTCAGATTCCCCACTACAATGACACCATGTCGTGGTTAAATTTCAATAAAAATTTTGGAAATGTCCCGAAGAAAATTGTTAAAGTCTTATGCGTTTGTGCCAATCATTTATGTCTGCCTGTTTTCATTGATGCTGTCCTCATGTGCTATTATTATCGTAAATACAAGTTTCCTATTTAAAAATTGCACATGAACGCCCATTGAAGTTGCCCACTTGAATGTGACAAGCTCGTAATCATGACTTCAGAAGTGTGAATTATGAAATTTCTGATAGCACGTGAAGACACCAGGATACCAGAGCTATGTCGTTATTTTATCCCGCCATGCTTACTGTCTGCGTAATTCATAAACGCACATTTATTATGCACAGTACAGTAATGACTGAACATATAAGGCTAAACACCGCTACTGACAGTTTCTGACATTTTCAGTGCGTGAGATTGTCCTGTTTTGTTGTTGCCGGTATGCTGGAGCATGAGCTTTTGAAGCTCCGCCCTCTTCTGGAAAGGGGGCCGGGAGCACCAGCTCATTTGCATTTAAAGGGACACACAAAAATGGTGCTTTTTTGCTCACCCCCAAAAAGTGCTGTGCAAAATGATCTTTGTGGTATTTTGAGCTAAAACTTCACATACACGCTTTGCGGACACCACAGACTTATTTTGCACCTTGTAAAAAGAGGCATGTTAGGTCCCCCTTAAAAACAACATCAGTAAATCCAATAAAAAGTACGGATAAAACCAAAACATTTGTACAAGCACTTCCATAAATTAGTTAAAACGGGCTCTCACCTACAGGTTTGCACTTTCTTTAAAGCCATGCCCACTCAGCTAAAACAGAAAAATATAAACCACTGAACCTCAGGTAAGCATTGTAAAATGCATAAGAACAGTTAAAACAATAAAAAACAGTGATGGAAGACAACTTCAAAGTCTCTCCATCACAATTCCAGACACCTTAATTAGCTGTTTAAATTAAAAAATTGTGTAACTCGCATCTGGATATAAGCATTTTTTTTTTTTTTTTTTTCATCATATGATCAGCATTCGATGATTTACTGCAGCCACGGTCAATAGAAAAAGTGCACAAACATCACTTAAACAATATTCACAGTGGGCTAAAAGCGCTGACTTCTGTGAATAAGGTGCAATCAACAATAAGCCTAATTTGTTCTACAAAGACTAATAACTTCATGCAAATATGCATATACAATGATAAACTAGTACTGGTTGGTGAATAAACGCAGATGTTTACACTGAAATACAGAGCGCTTAAAGTCAGCATGATACTATAATTTTTTCTTCACTATTGTGAGAGTAAAACAGCTTCTGGAACAAGAACAAATGTAGGGAGGGGTTTGATTTTGTCCTTGGGGAATTGATTGGATGGTTGTGGTTTGATATTGGTTGATCTCATGTGAGTGACAGGTTGCCCCGAGAAGAGATGCACTGCAAGAGGGAGGGGAAGTTATTTTGATTAAAGTTTATGAGGCACATGAATTATATAAAAAAATGAAAAAATAAAAAAAAATAATGATGTGCACGTATAACTCATTTGTAATAAATACTGAAATATTCCATTAACAAACAACAAAAAAACAATAGTTGTCAATTTTGATTTCATGATGACTTTAAGTGGCATAACGGTTTAGCCTATTCGCCTCTGAATGCTTCATGAAAGAAAATGTGTGTACTGATATAACTGCAAAAGAAATAATCCATCATAACCAGTACTTTTTCATCCAGAGTAAGTGAGCAGGGAGGATTTCGGCTGAGCAAACTCAATATCTAACAGAAGAGGGACTCGGAACAAAGTGAATTATGGGAGCGAGGTTATCTTGCCATCCTTGACACACCGGCGCAAGGAAGCTGAGGAAATAAATAAATGAAAAGAGATGAAATAAAATTGCAGGAGATCTCATATAGCCTTTCCTGGGCTGTCCGCGGGGACGTCCGGCCACCTCTTCCGACTGTCCATCTAAAAAGAACAAAAAAAATGGCGCAAGGCCCGAGTTTCCAATCATTCATCTGCACCAACGTGATGAAATTACCCAGAGTGGCAGCCTTTCCCCTGATAATGGAGGTCGCAGAGCGAGACAGCCGGACGACGTCCTCTGAGAATCACCCACCCTCTCTGACAGTCACTTCAGCTGACACAGGCCCATCACAACAATGCTTTACTTATTCATGCTGGCTTCCAGGAACTACATGTGTGGTTTCGGATTGCAGAATTGAAGAGGAAATCTTCCTGTCACAGCGTCATGGCCACACGGGACCGCAAACGGAGCGATGCTCTGTCAAACACATGGTTTTTTGAGATTATACTACGTTCTGATCGATGCATTGACATTCAATCACGACTATGTGCTGTAAAATGCCACGCTGACGGATATGAATGAATTATTTAAATGAAGGGGGCCGTATACTGTGGACCAAATATGTGCATCTGACAATACATTTCAATTGACTGCTTATTGCTTTATAAGTGTGAAATGTATATGTGATATAATTAACCCTAAAAAGCCTACTGTATCATATTTGCTTCTAAATTATCGACATGAAAAAAAAAAAGAAAAAAAAAACTGTTGCACACGATCTACTACATGCCTTCTGTTGTCTGATTAATAAGTTATGCTTTTTTAGCAAGTAAAAGGTTTTTTAGTATAATTGTAAAAACACATACATGTGTCTTTTTGCTGTGAAATCTTTACTGATTTTTATAAAGTAAACACATGAATAACTTTTATATTGTTAGCAATATATCAAGTCAAACACTTACTGGACTGAAGTAAATTATCCATACAACATGTTTTAGAAAAATCATGTTAAATTGTATCACATGATCAATCATGAGAAAGATTTATTTGTTCATCTCTCAGTTATCATTGTAATAAATTACATTATATGTTTTAAAACTACAGACCTTTGATTATAAAACTAAGCATTTAAATATAATCTTACTAAGATATTATTGGGAGATATAGGGCCCCATCATACACCCGGCACAACGCGGCGCTAGGCGTGACGCAAGAGTTTTTTGCTAGTTTCAGCCCGACGCAGTTATCATTTTCACGTACTGCGCCACACTGTTTAAACAGCAAATGAATTTGCGCTTATTTGTGTGCCCATGGGTGTGCTGGTCTGAAAACGAGGTGTGTTCAGGCGCATTGTTGGTGTGTTGCTATTTTGAGACTGCGCCATTGATCAACAAAAACCTGGTCTAAAGTCAGGGTTATATTTTTCTTTGTAATTTAAAGAGCGCGTTAGTAATATGAGCCTACAGGCGAGTGCACAATGCGCGTACACTCTGTTTGTTACACACACAGGAGCACACAAACATGCCAATTAACAAAAATAAAAGGATTACAATGTAAAAGATTATTATTGTGTGCATAAAGATAAAAATGCCTTGGCTTTTAAAGGGAATGGGAGATGAGACTCTGATTGGTTTATTGCACGTTATGCCCAAAACACACCCATGACTCATTAAGAGAATAGGGACAACCCTTTTAGACCATGCGCCGGGCGCGCTGACCATTTTTCCCGTCGTTAAGCTAGCAAAAGTGGATTCAGACATGCACTAAGTGCACCTGTGCCATGCGCTTTAGACCATACACTTAGATTGTTAAAATAGGGCCTATAGAGTGTCAAATGATATTTAAATGCATTTTATGTAAGTATTTGCTGTACTGTTACAAAGATCTCATTGATTTACATTACAAGCGATCAGAATTCTTACTTTTTGACCAAAAAAATATCAGCATCTGGACCAAATTGCTTATTTGTAGGCCTCTGAATAAAATTGAGTTTTTTTTCCTTCTTTTTCCATATTCTCACTATATTCCATGCTATATGAGCCATAACAGCCCGATATGGTACTCAACATAAAAACATATATGCAAACTTCTTACACTGAACTTGTTTGTGCTGCACTCACGCACAAGCCCTCCAATCTCTCAGCTTGTTGAGGAAAGAATGTTCTGGTCTGAGACTTTCTGGGTCCTGTTGCCATGGCTGTAGCTGAGGGCTGAATGAGTTTAATGTTCAGTGAAGCACCACTGCTGCTTCTGATGCTGGGTAATTGGACACATTACAACATATATAAAAAAAATAAATAAATAAATAAAAACTCTCAACACTGAAACATTATGTGCTAAAATGTGGTACACTCAAGTTCAAATTATAGTTACATCCCATTATATATTTTACCATTTAATATCTAATACAGATTTCTAGAAATCTTATTAGAGATGTACTGTGATAATTAGCAGCTCCTGATCAGTTGAACACCTAGCAATTACCAGTCTCATTTTAGTATTAATATGTTTACTATTATAGTCATTTTTTAAAAAATTAGCTTTTATTTATGTGTTTTCAATTTTCATTTTGTTTAGTTTCTTTAAAAAAAAAAAAATCATTATTTATTTATTTATTTTAGTGCTGTCAAATCATGTCAATAATATGTTGTGTAATATATATATATACATACACACACTGTATATATTACACAACATATATTATATATTTACAAATTTATGTTAGATGTGATTAATCGTGATTAATCGATTTGGCAGCACTATTATTATTTAAATTGTTATTATTTAAATATTACTATTAAGGTTTTTTTTTATTATTATTTATTTTAGTTCAGAAACACCCTAGCAACCACACATAACATCTTAGCAACCATCTAGCAATGTTGTAGCAACCAAATCTTCCTAGATACTAAGAACACTCTAACAACCACAATGCCATAGCAACCACCCAAAATACCCTATAGCAGCCAACCAGAACAACTACTCAGAACATCTTAGCCACCACCCAAAACACCCTCACAACCACACAGAACATTTTAGCATCTGTCTCCTAATGTACTAGTTAACAAACATCGTCCACCTAGTAACCAATAAGAACGCTCTAGGAAACACAATGCAATAGCGACCACCCAGATCACTTTAGCAGCCACCCAAAACACCCTAGAAACAACAAAGAACAGCATAGCAACCACCCAGAACATCTTAGCAACCATCTACCAATGTTCTAGAAACCAAACATCATTCTCCTATTAACCAGTAAGAAAAATCTTATTAGCACTGGCTTAGTAAATACTGGGAAACTTGCCAACATTCATAATAATAGGAAAATGATCAGACCAAGTTGGATGTTAGTGGTGAGTTTTGCACTCAAAATCGACTTGCATTTGCTTCAGAAAGTGTAAAGTCAATTCTTTTTATGTCTATAGTCAGATTCCATTGCGAATGGAATGTTTATAGGCTTAGTTAACAACACAGGCTCAAGGTTTCCCATGTAAGCGCTCCTACACTGCAGTCATAATGGGCATTCGACAGTGTTTGCCAGGGAGCATCTGTATCTCGCTCTGCTATTTTTTGCCTCTTCCTGTATGTCTCAATCTGTAAATTGATTTCTCTGTAAATCATCTGCTTCAGACACAATATGATCCTAGATTACTTAGAAATGCCCATAATATCTCCTCAGGCCTCAAATGCATGGGAAGACGAGAGCTTTCAGTAAAGTATGCGTACATAATTGCATTTCTCACATTATCTACTGATTTTTAGAGGTTTTACTGAGAAAACCATTAAAATTGCTATTGCTCATACTAATGCCAAGCTCATCTGTCTGAGCACATTTACACAGTTTCTTGGTTTAGATGAAAAAAACAACAACAGAATTACATTAAAAATATAGCTGTGAGCAGCAATTTTTGGGTTTCAAGTGCTTTTAAGCATATGCATAAATATATATTATTTTTTATTTAGCAAGCTTGTAACAACTGAGATCACAGATGGAAAAAAAAAAAAAACATTTATGGCCAAAACATGAAATTTAATTAGGAAATATATGTGTTTTAAAGTTTTTTAACAGTTATCAAGGTTGTTTGTGAAAGTAAGTTTTTGAAATAATCTCCGATATTTAACAAGCGATTCGACTGACAGCGGTGGTCCTAGAGGCAAAGTTGCTCAGAATGAGGAGGTATATCATATGGTATGAATGCTATGGGATTGTGCGAAACATCGTGTGAAGTGCAATCCTTTATGCATGTGAAAAACACGAAGGCGCCCCCTAGTGGCTGATTTCTTTCAAATTTCTCACAGGCCTCTAGGGCCGTGAGTCAAACAGGCCCAGCGAGTTTCATTCAGATCAGCCTCCGTTAACCTTGTCTGATAGCTGCTCAAAATTCATTGGGCAATGGCGGCTGCGTATTTTGAGATATGCAAATTTCCTCAAAGGCAGTCTTAGCACCTTGGACAAAGATACCGTATGCCAATTTTCAAGTCAATCAGACTTAGGGTTGCGTAGTTATAGCCATTTTTTCCATGTTATAGCGCCACCAAGTGGCCAGTCACCGCATCCTTTTTCACGTGACCACAGACTGAGCCCATACATAGGTGTACTGGGCTTTAGTAACAGTGGCCACACCTACTTCAAAAGTGTTGGCATCACGTTGCGTATGTGAATTGAAATTTCGAATTTGTATTGATAATTATTGACAATCAAACTCTAGAGAATCTTTCAGCACTGGTTTGGTTCCAATCGGGCCAAAAACCTACTGTAGGAGTAGTTCGGAAAAGTAGGTTTTTCATAAAATCCAAAATACCTGAAAATTTCTCCAGGGCAATGACTGAATCTGAGACATTCATTTTGTCTGTCTTGAGCCAAGGATTCCAATGATATGAGACTCTTGAGTGTGACAAACGGTTCAGGAGTTATAAACGATTTTATACTTTTACCACCATCAGGCCGATTGGGGTGGGCCTGGGTGACGTTGTAGATGGTGTAAGTACTACCATCCCTCAAAATTTCAAGTCTCTACGACTTACGGTTTGGTCTGCCCGATCACTTTTAGGGGAGAATGCTGATCCTTGGAAATTTTAACAATTACAACAGAGTTTCAGCGCTAAGCGCTTGAACCCCTGAAAAAAAAACCTAGAATCGTGACAGCAACTTTTACAGAGGCATGAAACCCTTTGCAATTTCATCTGAAATCTAGTTGACTGCTGATGGGAAGGAAGGAAACACTTCTGAGGTCTGAGGTGTGTAATGGGAATCCAGCGCTCAGGGTGCAAGTTGCCCTTTACGGTGATCCAAGACTTCACTTCACTAGTCAGGAAACCCATTTAAGCTTCAGAAGGCTTCTCTTGGTTCATGTCTTGGTTATGCTTTATCTGTGAAGAGGAACCTTATATGCTGGAGACAAACACTTGACCGTCTGGGACATGTCAGATGTACACATTTACTCACAATGGATTCAAGAGTAGGCTATATTGTTGAAGATTTGCACATTCATATATTTCTGTCTGTCAAAATATGGCCAAAATCATTATTTGAAATCCTCCTTTGTGCACTCACTCTGTAGGGATGGCCTTGGTCAAAAGTTGCCATAACCATTATATTTCTCAGCAGCAAGGAGAGTAAATCAAACCCACTGCGAGAATCATGAAGCAAAGCTAAATCTATTCATAATTTCTTGTCTTGTTTCCGGTGCTTGAAATGTTGTTTGAAATGGTCAAAGAGGCAAAATAGTTGCACAACTGCCTATGTAATTGGATTTGGACATCTCAGAGCAAGCACATCTGCTTGGTGCCTTTATAAATCTGTCTTTTAGGTTGGTTTTAGGTAAGAAGTAAAAATAAGTTTGACGTGGATTAGTCATATACAAAAATCCTGAGGGACAAAGCCTCTTAGAGGAGACGGCAAAGTTGTGTGGGGATGAGAAATCTTTTTTTTTTTTTTTTTTTTTTTTTGAAATTTATATTATAATAATAAAGAAGAAGAAGAAGAAGAAGAAGAAAATAAATACAAAAATAAAAAATGTGTGTTGAATAAATTATAAAAATATAATATAAAAATACTATAAAATTATTCTTAGCTGATTATGACTTTGCATGTAATATAAGATAAAATATTAAATATATAATAAATATAAAATTTAAAGTATAATAAAAATAAATGTTAAATAAATTATTATTTAAAATATAATAAAATAAAATGAAAAACTTAGAACTTTGTATGTACTAAATAAATAAATAGGTACATAAAAATAAAATAAAATAAACTTTTGGATTCCGGACACTGCTTCATGATGACTTAATATGAGAGTTTTGAAAAGCACTTTTATGCAGAAAATTTGCACCTGGCTTTTATTGGGAATAACACTTGAACACCCACCGGGTTTGACATTTCACATAGTTTTAATGCCATAGCAAGTTCCACCAAGGTGGCTCCTCCAAACTTCAGCCGTATGAAATTAAAAAGTGACTGATGTTGAAACCTGTACTTTGTGAAAAATTTGCTTCTTCCCTTAAGCTGTCCTGCTGGGAAAAGAGCACAAGATTTGTCGAGTCTGTGGGGGTGACCAGAATCAAAGAAAGAAGCTTTTCGCTCTGATGTAATCAATCCTTTGTGGCTTTTCCCCCCAGTAACATCTGTGATTCACTGGTTCTCCCACACTGAGCAAAGTGTCCGTATTTGTCTAATCCTAAAGAGTTACTCATCGAGCTATGCTTAAAAACAGGTCAGGATGAGGCAAAGTGGTGGTTTGTGGGAGATTGAACCCGACTAACGTATTAAAAGAGTAGTAATGCGGCCTAATGGATGGCTGTTTTATAAGAGACGAATTTATCGCATCTGCGTCATCCATGGAAGCCGTGCCATACAACGTGCCAGTGTGTTAGGGAAGCTGCTTTAAAACGTGTTTATCAAGTAGCTCAAATATGGTCAAACTACTAAAAATAAGTAGTTAGAAAAACAACGTTACTAATGAAAACTAGCTAAATACATTAAAGCTATGTAAGGGGAAAGAAGTTTTGTGAATGTGCTGTCATATAATATATACTGTATTTCAAAGCTGCAGTCCATACGTTTTGTCTCTTTGTCACCATCTCTGTTTGAAACCTGCAAAAAGTTTGAGCTGTTTCAAATAAAAACAACTTGTACTGACATATCTTAAAATATATCACTGTCATTGTTTTGTCTTAAGATGCACTCCAGTAATGTTTGTTTTTTCTAGTGTAAGTTTATAAAAGATACTTCAATATATTAGACATTACTGATTTTACTGTATTTCTGATCAAATAAATGCAGCCTTGGTGAGCAGAAGAGACATTACAAAACATTAGAAAATCTTACCAATCTGTTTATTTGAATGGTGAATTGTTTAGAAAACAACTATAGCTACAAAGTCATTTTCATTAGTTATTCCTTAAAAAGTGACAGTGTTACACATAATGTGTTTAAAAGACAGATAGAAAAAAAAAAAAAACTGGCGCTCCAATTCAGACTTAATCCTGCAGCCTTTCAAAAGCCTTAACAGCATCAGGATTTTTCAATAATACATCAAAAAAACACAAGGCCCCATAGGAAGCTGAGGCGGTAATCAAAAAGTGGGAGTTAAAGAATTTCTAAATAGGGTCCTATAAATAGCAAAGGAATGAAAAAAATGAGGGCATGGAAAATGGATGAAGGATCAAATCCCTAAGAGGAGGCTAGAGCGCTAGAAGATAAAGGACGAATGTTGCTTCACAGCCTGGCAGTGTGGGCAGCTGTACGGAGAGCAGCCCTCCATCCAACATTTCAGATTTATGAGCAGCTATGACCATAAAAAACATTAAATGTGTGAGATCTTACCAAGATCCTGTTGCCATTAGAAAAATCACAAATGAGATCAATTAAAGCAAAACCGATTCGCTACAATGAATCAGACTTCTCAACGCTGGGAAATAACTGATTATATGTAATCTGGATTACGTAATCAGGTTCTAAAAATGAAGTACTTGTAATTAGATTGGAAGTGAATGTTTTAAAATGCTTATAACCAGATTACGGTTACTTTTTTATAGATTACATGTTGTTCACATAATGGTGGCAGTAAATTGCTCATAATTTATTGATTTAGTCTTTTCCATCTTTAAAAATTGCTAATTCACGTACGACCAGTCTTAAAATTAAGTTCTTCTAATTAGATTATATTATGTTTTAAAATGCTTATAACCAGATTACAGTTACTTTTGTATTGATTACATGATTACGTTATTCACACAATGGCAGTAAATTGCTCATAATTTATTGATTTTCCCTAATTAGTCTTTTCCATCTTTAAAAATGGCTAATTCACGTACAACCAGTGCTACGTAGTAACTGATTACATGTAATCTATATTACGTAATCTAATTCCAAATATTAAGTTTGTGTAATTAGATTAAATTATGTTTTAAAATGCCTATAATCAGATTACAGTTACTTTTTTTTTTTTTTTAGATTACATGATTACATAAACATACACATAAAGGCGGCAGTAAATTGCTCATAATTTATTGATTTTTTTTTTTCCTAATTAATATTTTCCATCTTTAAAAATTGCTAATTCTAAATTTATATGTTATCTGTATTGATACAGATTACATATAATAATAACAGATTACATTACCAATTACAATTTTGTCACGCAATCTGAAAATCACATTAACAGACAATATTTTGTAAAAAAATCGACCCATCACTGCATTCGACAGACGAGATATAAAAACAGATTAAAATCTGCAGTTCACATCAATTTCTGTCTGACTGTACTCTTTGGGGGAAGCAGATGGACTTGACTAACTTCACTTCACAGCCAACAGAGTACAAAAAGAGATCCATTCATCACACGGCGGTTCGGCTTTTAGGAAAAGAGATACTGTGGACAGATCGATATTTATCCCGCCAAGCTGAAGGTGTTTCTGGGGATTAGCTGCCAAATCTGCGGTGCCTATCAGAGTGATAAATAAAGTTGTGTGTATATGCGCATGTTTGTGTGTGTTTAAGTGTGTGGGTCTCTGTCAGATACACCTGCCCTCGGAGATAAAGGCAAGAAGACAAGCAAACCATAAGCTGAAGATGATAAAGAAAACATCGCACCACGACCTAACTTCAGATGAGAAGTGAGCCGCTCAATAATACAGAAGATGTGTGTCTAAACAGATTTCATCTCACAGATAAAAGCTTCAGTTCATTAAAACAATAAAAGTCTCATTTCACCTAAAAATGCATATGATATACATGTATTTATAAAGACAATGAAGCTTAAGATTTTTTTTTTTTTTTGGCATTCTTTTATGGCATTTGTTTACCCAAATTTTAGATCTCATTCTCATTACTCTAATACAACCAAACTTTTTTTTTTTTAATTGTTTTAATAGTCATTAGCCTTAAATTATGATGGTTCCCATATTTTTATCCATTAAATATATTTAAAATAATTTTGAATTTAGTAATTTTTAATATTTTATGTTTAAATCGGCATAAAGGCAGTATAATAAATACTTAAGTTTTTTTTTTTTTTTTTTTGCATTCTTTTATGAAAATTTTTAGTTTAACCTAAAAATTAGTTTTTAGTTTTTAGTTGAAATTTTTCTAGTTTAACCCAAAATATCTCATTCTCATTACTACACTATTCATATAAATTTATATATATATATATATATATATATATATTTTTTTTAATAATCATTAGCCTTATTTAATATATATATATATATATATATATATATATATATTTTTTTTTTTTTTTTTAAATAAGGCTAATGATTATTCATTATTCATATAAATTATTTTTTAAAAATCATTAGCCTCATTTAATATATATATATATATATATATATATATATATACACACACACACACACACATTTATTTGTTTTATTATTATTAATTATTAGCATTAAATAATGATTCCCATTCCCCCCTCGATTTATCAAAAAATAATAATAATAATAATAGTAATAATAATAATAATAATAATAATAATATGTTTAAATATTTAAATAAACAAAGGCAGTAAAATAAATACTCATTTAAATAATAAATTATTGTTTTTGCATTACATTAATGTATATTGATCATATTTTAGCCTCTTTTATAAAGGAAAATTTGATTCCTCAGTAAATGACCCCTTTAATGGCCCTAAATGGTCTAAATTAAAAATAAAACATTTTATTTTCTTGATTTTGAGGTGAAGACACATTTTCATAAACACTGTGAGAACTTAATATCCATAAAACAGACATCAAGTCACGCGACACCATCACAGACTCAAATTATTATATGTTGATACGCTAATTACTAATTAATGCTAATGCAGTCAACTAAATGAGTGTAAACAAATTATACATTTAAAAGCAGAACATAATTAATAACGGGACTGTGAATGGGTTTGATTTCGTCTACAAAACCTTTCATGTTTAAATGGCTTAAAAAGCCATATAACCATACTACCTGTATATTTCAGATTTATTAATGGCATTGCTTAAGTATTAATGGTTCTGTTCACAATTAATGAAGTTTCTCCCTTTCCTTTGGCCCAAAACAGCATCTATAATCACCGCCATGCCCAGATGCAGCAGCTCGCTGGCGTAATTAACAGACTGTCAGCAGTATAGGCCAGCTATGTTTATCAAAGTCTCAGTGCTGGTTTGTAAAACTTAGCTGTTAGCCAAGGCTGTCTGATTCAACAAGTTCTCTAAGAAGTGGGGAGAAGAACACAACTGGACTGGACTTGGAGCTGTCAGAGAAAATAATGTAGGTTATCAGCTGGCAGTAATTCAGCGTGAAGGGTTTTGTTATGTCACAGATGACTGTGGGTTGGCGTACAGTCAAGCCACTAGAAACTTCCAGCATGACACGTCGTATCACGGCCTCCGTCTCTCAGGAACATCAGTATGCAAACTGCCGGACTGATTTGTCTCGCAGTCATTCACTGAGCTACTCCGTTCAAATTCTCATAAGAACGAAAGAAAATCACATATGAGATCTCTTTAAGAGCTCGATTGCTTCTCCTAGATAGAATTGAAAGGAGACTTTTTTTTTTCTGAAACCTGCCGCATTTCCAAAAGAGAGAATTTCGAAAGAGCTCAAACTTCCCAAGGCAAGAATTTTGCAATTAAAAGTCAGAGATTTCAATATAAACTCAAACATTTCTCATTAAATGATCTGAGCTATTATTCACATTATTTATTTATTTATTTATTTTTGTAAAGATGGAAAAAAAAAAAAAAGATTTGTATACAATGTCCATTCTTTGGATCAGACAGATTTAACATAAACTAATACCCTTAATGTGATGCATATTTGTATACATAAATGAAATGGGTATGAAATGGGTTCTGCATTTAAAAAAAAAAAAAAAAAAAAAAAAAAAAATCATGGTATAGTTTTTATTTTTATTATTATTAACCATATGCATCTATTTGATTTTATTTAAATAGTCATATGTCCAAAATGCATTTATTAAAATTGCTTAGAATCAGCATCAACCTCTTCATTGTGAAAACAATTACATTTATTTGGTTAAAAACTATGAACATACATAAAATAGGGCTAGCTAAGGAACAAACAATATTCAGTTAGTTAAAACATATGAGATTGAAACAAACTGAATTTACTGATGATGAATAAATACAGTAACACTTTACAATAAAATCTAATTAGTTAATATTATTAAATGCATTACTTAGCATTAACTCCCAATTAGTAGTTACAGTAAAAATTGTTCATTGTTGGCCCATGTTAGCTCAGGTCCATTAAATAATAAACAGATTTGATTTTAATAATGTATTAGTAAATGTTAAAATTAATATTAACTAAGATTAAAACATGCTTTAGACTAATTTATCATTAGTTCATGTTAACTAATGTAGTTAACATAAGCCTGATTATTTAAAATACATTTAGTTTATTAGTACTATTACATAAAAACTTAATGGTTTCTTTCATTTATGTATTGTATGATGACAGATATGCATCACATTAAATTCATTAGTTTATGTGTAATCCAAATGGAGGAAATTTTATATGCAATTCAAATACATAAATCTTAAATTAAGGCCAAAATATATTTTGAGTGTATTCTTTCAGCATGACAGTTATTTACTCCATTTTTATTTCTCCTGAGGAATTTAAGGAGATATATGATACTTGAATGAAGCAGCTGAAATCTCCATTAAGTCTCATTTATGAATCCAGAGAATGCTTTTCAATGGCTCATCCTCAAACTTCAAGTACATGCAAAGTATAAAAAAGTAAATCCATATGCTCTGGGTGACATAAATGAACTTTGCATGATATGCTCAACAACAAAGTGCCATTTCCTTTCACACTTCATGCAAAGCACCAACTTTTTAAGAGCACTAATATTAACCTTTACATAACCTGTGAATATGTTTGCCTGCTCTCCACTATATGCGCCTTCATTATGACATTTCAAAAACTGTATAATTAGTCAGAGCTATATGGAACAGATCTTTCTGGTTTCCAGGGGAAATTATAGAGGCGGTCTGGAGGGGGTCGACTGACCCGACTAATTAAGGCCTGAACCCCTGAAGGAAGTCATCACCAGGTTAAAAAGTAGATACTAAACAGCTCTAATTCAAAAGATTACATGAAGAACAATTCAGTGACTGCAAAAGTAGATTACAAGTTAGTCAGAGCATACATTTCAACAAACAAGTCAAGTTTGCCCAAACAATAACAGTTTCAACAGAATACAGTTCCAATGCTTTCCTTAGTGTTTGACAACAAATTATCCATTCACAAGTTCACATTTACAAATAATCAGATAGAGTAAATAGTATGTGTATTTGGCGTGCTGTCCGAGGGGAGGCTCTGAGCTCGGAATTTGGCCCGAACCTTAAAGTACTCCCCCTGTATCTCTGATTAGGATAGTAACCAGGCGAGTGTGAGGAGACGGGGTGGTGGAGGGATGCAGAAAACTGTCGAGGAACGTAGGTATATATATATAGGCCTCCTCTTGTACTAATTGAAAAGGCAATTTAAACGTGTTCCTCCCGAGCTCTTTGTTAATAAAACATCATAAGATACAAATTAAAATGACCTATAGAAATTACTTTTGAAAACCACCGCTGCATAAAACCACAGCTGCAGTTTAGCTTTCCAAAACAGTGAACACATTTGGATTATTTCTCCTTCAAGTAGCTTAATTTATTTCTTTGCATTTTTAACTTTGCTAGCTGGCAACTTTTCAGCAGCCAATTTGTGAATTAATTATTTCGGCTATGTTCACACTGTCAGTCCAAATCCGATTTTTTGTGTATCCGACTGGAATCTGATCTAAAATTATTTTCTATATTGTGTATTACAACTGTTCAGATCCGATTTGTGAGTCCATGCCGCTCTCGTGTTTTTATCGGAATATCTGCATTATTTATGGCAATTGCGTTGGTAGGCATTCGCCAAAAACAACAACAACTACCGCAACATGGAGGGGTCTGCAATACAGATGTTGTCTTGTTTACAACATGGAAGTGTGTAGCTGCTGTGCTGGACTAATGCATCTTATGAGGAAGCGGCAGAAACATAGAAGGCTAGTGTGAGCTGCTTTATTCCCGCGCCGTCGTATCTGCCGGTTTATAAACATGTCTCTGATATATTGTCATTTTCTGCTCGTCCGGCACTTTGCAACAATGAAACTTTGTTTCTGCAGTGACTTTCAGCATGTTTCACATGTCTGATGTTTACATTTTACGTGGCGTGAGAAAGTCACGTAAACCACGCGAATTCCGATCAGAGCAGTCAGACTGAAATGGATTTCCGGGAATGCGATTGGAATAGGATTTCAAACCACATATGAATGTAGCTCGAAACTGATTTTTAAAAATCACATTTCATGTGATTTTTGGCCATTCACACTTGCTAAATCTGATCAGATTTCAATCAGATATGTACAAAAATCGGATTTGGACTGACAGTCTGAACGCAGCCTTCGACCACTGTCTGAATTAGTTCAAAAGACCTGACTCAGTTCATTAGCATCTTCAAATCGAACAGACTTTATATTTTTCTTTTCATTTTTTTACCTTGACAGTCTAAAAACTTGAGCTACTCATGAACAACAAAGTAGATGAAACATAGAAAGGGATGGGAATTTGACTTATTAGGGCAGATCACATTTTATGTCCACGAATCTCTTAACACAATAACTACTGTGAATAAATCATTTAGAACCGGTTCAAAAGATCTGACTCAACAGAATGATTTGTTTTCAAATTCCTACTAGTAACAACTATATATATATATATATATATTTATTTATTTATTTTTTTTTATTTAACTTTACTGCATTATAAGATTCATCTGCAAGTTCAGTTTTGTGAACAGTTTCAAACAATTCATTCAAAAGATCCGACTCAACAGAATGATTCGTTCATACTTTGGCTAGTAGTAACACTAAACATTTTTTAACTTCAAAGATTAGTTGCTTTGTTCTCTTTTTTGCTCAGTTTAACTCAGCCAGGTGTCATTAGACATCAATTCCAGTGTTATTTCCACACTGAAAATTACAATTTTGTTTATTACGGACTATGCGATTGAACCAAAAAGCCTGGACAATAATGTTGGGCTAGAAAGCACAAATCAAACTAAAAACCAACTGTTGCACACTTACCGTCAAACTTTTTATGTCTGGAGGTAAATACTGTCCGTATGGTGCGGCTGCTTTCATCCACTAATTTCTCGAAATCCAGTTTACCCTGCTGGCCGAGTCTGTCCTCCATGTCTGAAGTGCAGCAGGTGTAGCCTTGGGAACAAACCCGCAGATGTTCACCTGTGGGACGGGAGAAGGACATATTTCACACAGCCGCACAGGGAGACACGGAGCTCATCACACCAAATCAAACACGCTTCATTAAGCCAGAGCTGCGATGTGTGATTTCCCAAACCGCACCGAAGACATGAAGGTGCACCAACTGAAATTAATGGTGCACGTCGCCGCTGGATGTGACATTTTTAATTACGTCAAAGCGACAGATGGATGCTTGAGAGCCATCCTCAAACTTCCTCCAGGCACGTGTTTTGCACTCAGGTGAGCTTTTTAATGACTGCGAACAAGTAGAAAACTTGTCAAAATGTCAGTGTGAAAATGTATTTCCTATCTATTTTTGAAACTTCATGCTTGACAGGCTGCATTACATTACAAAATGTTCAGTGTGATATTTTACAAAGCCTCCCTGTTGAGAAAAAGTCTAAACCAGGTTCAAGTCAGCATTAAAAAACAAATTACTTCCATAATGTGGGGTAAGTGAAATATTCAATTACATTATTGACTATCATTATTTGCAGTGCATATCTTATGCTCTTATAATCTTCAGCTTAAGTATATTTTTTTTTACTGACAATAAATAGATACTTTACACGTCTTCAAAAAAACATAAAATGATTACTGGAAAGCAAGAAAAAAACTTTTAGAGCAGAAACTATAGAAACTTGTAATTATTATAGTAATAATAATATAGCTGCAAGCAGCAATGATCAGGGATCAAGCGTTTTAAGACCTTCAAGCAAATGCATAAAAAATATTATGTTTTATTTAGCAAGCATGTAACCACTTAAATTATAGAAGGAAAAAATAAACATTACAGCCAATACAGGCAATTTACCACAGGAAATATATGGTTTTCGTTTAGGAGTTACTTTTCTAAATTACCCTGTTATAGCTACCCAAAGGGTAAAGTTCAACTTTTTTTTTTTTTTAATTATTGACCAAGGGATTCCAGAGAATTGTACTGCATTGGTTTTATTGGTTTATTGGTTGGACGATTTGATTGACAGCAGTGGTTATTAAGGCAAATCTGTTCAGTATGAATGATATGAATATTTTGTGTATGTGTGAAACACCACGTGATTACAGAAGCGTAAAACTCATTAGCGCCATGCACCTAGTGGCTGACTTCTTTCTAATTTCTAGAGTCAATCAGGCCCAGGGAGTTTCGTTCTGATTTGCCTCCATTAACCTTGTTTGATAGCTGCTCAAACATCAGTGGTCGATGGCGGACATGTTTTTTGAGGTGCATCAATGTCCACATAGACCTCATGGCACCTCGGACAAAGACACCGCATGCCAATTGTCAAGTCGATTGGACTAATGGTGAAGTATTTATAGCCATTTTCAGGTTTTTTTTCCTGTTATAGTGTCACCAAGTGGCCAGTCACCACATCCTTTTTCACACAACTACAGAATGAGCTCTTACATAAGTGTGAGTTTGGTGAAAATATCTCATTCCATTCACGAGTTATAGCCATTTTTGTAAGAATGGCTCCACCCACGTTTTGGCGGCCCTTAGGGACCGTGATTTAGAATTTCAACTTTTTTTGGATAACTGTTGACAAACAGACTCCAGAGAATCTTGCTGCACTGGTTTGGTTCTGATCGGGTCAAAAAAAAAAATATCCAAAATACCCGAAAAGTTCTCTAATATCAGCTGGTAGCAGGTTCTAAAGTAGAAAAAGTCCAGGCACCCACAGTTAAAAGAAACAGAAGATTTTAAACTGGTCTAAAAGGGTTTTAAGCAGTGTTTTTAACTTGGTTGCCAAGAGTACTGAATTCTTTCTACAACCCAACAGCAAATGAATTACATTTTTACAGTATAAATGGCACACCTCCAGTCAATCTGTCCAGTTTGCATTTTGTACCTGTCCATCTGCACCATCTGTCCACCTTAAACCGCCTCGCCCATCGCAACTTCATGAGTAAAAATCTCCCCAACACCTGCTGGATTAAACATGCAGTCAGCCAGACCAGCACTGTATCGCCTCTAAACCAAAGCCAAAGCGCTTCTGGCACATGTGGATCGAGGAACAATCTAATGTATGGAGGAAATGCCAAACTTCAGCCTAATGATACATATAAAATCACCTCAAATTTTGGCAAGGAATCATTAGTTGCTTGCTGTGAGCAAAAGTGATAAACAAGAGTGTGTTGGTAATGACATGGCTGCCTCCTTCCTCAAGCCTCTGAGAAAAAATCTCATTCTCATAACAGAACAGCCAGATTTGAAAACTAATATCAGACTATTACATACTGAGCAAGGCAGATACTAGCCCTTATTTTCGAGTATATATTGACTTCTGCACTGCACCATTTTGAGGCCTGTGTGCGATTTAATTTCTGATTGTGTCTCGCATGAGTCTCCTCGTTTTATTGTAATGAGTGAGAAATTGTGCAATTTATGAACAGGGCCGTATCTGAACACGTCTTTGGTGGGAATAATAGGAAACAGACATTATAAGCCTCAATATTCATTGTTGCAACTTTTTCACATTAAAGTTCAATCACATTTAAGTTTCGTCAAACATTAAGCACGATTTCAATATCTTGAACTGGTTGGTCAAGGGTATTTCAAAACATTACTTAAAACTTTTCCACCATTTTAAAGTAAAATCACAAATGAGATTTCTTTAATACCTCAAATGTTTCAACAAGACAGCATTGACAATGACATTAAATGTTGAAAGATGTCTCTTATGCTCACCGAGACTGTATTTATTTGATCAAAATACAGTAAAATATAATATTAAGAAATATTATTTAAATATTATTAAATGACTTTTCTGTTTTACTATATCGTAAAATGTAATTTGTTCCTGTGATCAAAGCTGAATTTTCAGCATCATTACTCCAGTCTTCAGTGTCACATGATCCTTCAGAAATCATTCTAGCATGCTGATTTGCTGCTCAAGAAACATTTAAAATTCTCAATATTCATTTTTTTGCTCTGTACTCTTACTGTATGACAATGTATGTTAAGGGGTAACTCTTTACAAATAACGTGAGTTACGTAATCAGATTGATTTTTTCAAGTAACTAGTAGAGTAACACATTACTTTTAAATTTACAACAAAATATCTGAGTTACTTTTTTCAAATAAGTAACACAAGTTATTTTTTCACATTTATTGACTGACAGCTCTCCTGTCCCCATGTTGAGAGAAATCAGGCACTGGATAAACATGATGGGCATTGTAGTTCTAGACTAAATGTGAGCATGCATATACTCATCTCACGTGCACAAAATCAGATTCATTATTCCTCAAAATGAATAAAAACAGCGAAATGCAAACTCAGTATATTATGCAAACCTGCAGTATTTAAATGTTAAATATCACAAATATACTTTATGTATTTAATCTTACTTAATTAATAACTTTCTTAACCTTATCGTGCACCCTATTCTTCTGCAATCCAGAATGGCTGCACAGCTGAACGGTTTGAGCTGCGCCTTTGAGCATTTCCTTCAAGACCCCTGAAAAGGTGGGTCTCAGTCCACATCCAGATGAAATCTGGTGCGGTTTGACTAAAATATGAATACAACACGGACCAAAGACATCTAAACAGGACACGATGCCACAAGATGCAACCCTAAAAAGGACACAATGCTCAAAGATACCTGTTTTTTCTCATTATAGTCACAATGTTGCCCATTACGGTTCGGTAGAGGTGTCAAAAATGCAGTCTCCTTACAGCAGATCTTTCGATCTTTCTGAGTTGGTAAAAATATCATCATATGTACACACATACAATGAGCACAATTAGCCCAGCACACAGCATTGTTTTCAATCACAAAATACATGTCATAAAAGCCTTTTTTTTTTCTTTTTTCTTCATGTTTGGTGTTAAAAATGGCAATGTGAATGCTAAGCGAACCAAGACTAAATGTATCATTTTCTTTTTTGGTCCAGACCAAAAGAACCAAGTACAAGCTCCAAAATGAAACGAAATGCTCTGAAATCTTCCTGCGGGTCAGCTGAATTCTCAAGCATGATAAACATTTCTCAGCTCACGAGTTGCTGTGTTGTGGATTCTGTTCAATGCCTCACCGTGTGCCAACAGCTGGTTCGTGTCAGATGAGCCCGTCACAGATAATGACAGACGCAGACCCCACATTTCATCTTAGAAAGATTGAAGTAATTCATGAGGGCAAAATACATGAAGAAATGCCTGTCATCTCTCAACACACATTACATTGGCTTCAACCCAAAGTGTTTTTAAGCAAATCGAGGTGAGGTCAAGATAAACGTGAGGTTTTCACAAACCGTTCTAAGACGTTAAGTTAATCATTTTCTCTCATTTCCTCTGTCTCTCTGGTCTATCTCGGCACAGATGTGGCAGATCGTTATGGATCGTTATCTCTGGAACCTCGAGCACGAAGCGTGATTGAAGTGCAGCATTGTAATTAGCTGGAAATGCTGACTATGAGCAAGTGCTGCTGGTGTTGCCAGTGAGAGATGAGAATGAGACAAAGTCCATTTACCACAGACACGGAACAAGATCACTCCTGCCAGAAGAGCCCATTCAACCTCATTCCCCACCCAGCAAACTATGGTTGAGCCAAAAATATCAATAACTTGTGCATAGGAATGACCGAGCAAAGTCATTTTTACCTGTGAGAAACTGACAGGTAAAATAAATAAATTTTGTTAAAACATACACTACCGTTCAAAAGTTTGGAGTCGTAAGATGTTTTAAAAGTTTTTGAAACTATTCTTCTCACCAAGGCTGCATTTATTTGATCAGAAATACACTAAAAACAGTAATATTGTGAAATATTATTTTTTACAATTTAAAAGAACAGTTTTCATTTTGAATATGTTTTATTTTCGTAATTTATTCCTGTGATCAAAGCTGAATTTTCAGCTTCATTTCTCCAGTCTTCAGTGTCACATGATCCTTTAGAAATCATTCTGATATGATGATTTGCTGCTCAATAAACATTTCAATATTATTACTCTTGAAAACAGTTGTTCTGCATAATATCTTTGTGGAAACTGTGAAGCATAGGATTCTTTGATGAATAGAAAGTTCAAAACAACATTTTTTTTTTTTTTTTTGAAAAAGAGGTCTTTTGTAAAACTGTAAATGTCTTTACCATCACTTTTGATCAATTTAATGTACCCTTGCTGAATTAAAATAATAATTTCTTTCAAACAGATAAATAAATATTTTGAATGGTAGTGTAAATTTTAGGGATGCACCGATACCAAGTTCATGTACTTGTAAAAATACCCCGATACCAAAGACCGATACCTCACGTGACGTAACTGACAGAATTTTCCGTGCACAGAGATACCGGCGGCAGCAGCAGAAACAATGCCAGCCTCAGGGGTGTGGAAATACTTCAAAATTAATGATGACAACACACACATTGCGAACTGCATGCTTTCAATAAAAATAAGTTATCGATTAGTGAAGGCGGGATAGGCAGAATCGCTCTGAATGACACAGACCAGAAGCGCTCTCTTTCGCACGCGCTCTCTCTCTCTTTCTTGCGCACGATCCCAGTTCTCTCAGACAGCACGCGATCAGTTCTCCTCGTGCCTGAATGGTCCAATGCACACATAGTTGTCAAAATGTCCATCGTGTGGAGTATCTCACATAAATACAGTCGGTTCTGGCTTAAGTGGACGTAAACATTTGGGTGAAAACAGGATATGTCAGTATCCATGGATTCGGTCTTAAAGGGACCATAGCCTATATTTGTCATTAATGTTAATAAAACAACAAAATATGTTAAATAAATGTATACATGGTAAATAAACCTACTGTATCTGAAAATCAAGTTTATTTCATTTGTACCTCTGTAGTATTTGTTGTATTGTTTGTAATTTGTTTATAAATTTATTTTTATATAACAACAATTATATATATATTGGTAATTATGACATTTGAAGGTTATTGGACACTGTGAATTTTTTGTTCTTTAAGTTTGTGACAAGCACATAAAAATTATTACTTTTTTCATTAGAGTAATAATAAATAAGCTGTCCTACATTCATTAGTCTCACTGTGTTGTGCTTGGAAAACTGCAACATCACCAAAAAAAAAAAAAAAAAGAGAGAGAGAAATTAATAAATGTATAGGTATCGGTATCGGCAAGTACTAGAAAAAAAGTATTGGTACTCGTACTCTGTCCTTAAAAAATGGTATCGGTGCATCCCTAGTAAATTTTAAAACTCACATTGTTTCTTACTGGATATCATACTTTTACTTGAGAATGAATTCAATTTTATATACATTTATAAATTTGCCAGGTGCATTTTTCCAAAGCGATTGCATTGCATTCAGGTTATACATTTTTATTTCACTTTACTGAAATGAAATGGGCTGTAAACGCAGTATTAATGTTTTTAATCTGCTATAAAATATTTAAATGTTATTTATGCATACCATCTAGCTTCACACGTAATGCAATTCTGAATCGTATTTTGTTTTGATAAATGTAAAAGTTAAATCCAAGGTATCATACTGTATTTTACATCAGCAAAGCCTCAAGGTTCGTATCACTCTTTCTGGATTTGTACTAATCATCATCAGGGTTGGGGTGCAATGCAATACATACAAAGTACACATAGCAAAGTAACACTAATCAGATTAAAGATGCATTTAAAATATGGTGTTTACAAGAGGGATTACATTTATTAAAAAATGCTTCTGCTGGCGCACACACAACCCCTTCTGTGCTGTCGACACAAAATAAATAAATAAACAAAAATGTTGCCAAAAAAGAAGAGAATCAAACAGTTTATTGAAAACCAAAGTGCACTCAGTGACTGGAGATTTAGAAATAATCTTCAATGATGAAAGAACGAAACATCAGTTTATACAGTGCAAATGATGCTCACCAACATTGAACACGCTCTCTACATCAAAAGATTCAACATCCAACCTGATGAAGAGTTTGACAGATTAACTGCAGTGGTAAAGTTCTGTCATGTTAGCTAATGAAGAAAATCTGCTGGATATTTTCTCCTTCCCACCCTCAAACTGGCTTACTAACCAATTAGCTAAAAAGAGTTTGAATACACCTATAAGCATTGGCTGGAACCTGAGAGACTGCTAACAGAGAGCATGCTTGAAATATCAAGGCCTATATTCAACAGCACACAATCTTTTATTTTTTACAAACATATGAGACAGCCTCTAAAACTAATTTATGCATGCACTTCAGCATGCTGCTATGGATATGTACAAATGTATTTAGAGAATATGTTATTATTCTCCATACTTTGGGTTAAGAAAATAAACAAATCCCTTAAATTAAGCATTAAAAAGTCCCTCCAAAGGGGGTTATTCTCTATATCAGTGCACACTGTTTCTGAACTCCCTGAAATGCCTCCAATGTAGTCTTGAGTTTTATTCTGGTAAGGAACACATCAAAATATTCCTAATTTAAATAATTCCCGGCCAAGGTATACGCAAAATAAAGGGGGAGGGGCCTGGTTGAGTTAGTTAGAAGTGTGTTGAAACTGGTGGCTGTGGTAAGGGGTGGGACATTTTCCAAACACACTAATCACAACACACTGGCCCAGCTGACCAATCAGAGCACATTGTGCTTTTCAGAAAGAGGGGCTTTATAGAGACAGGAACTAATCAGGGGTGTGTTTCCCAAAGCCAAATGTGGTCACAAGTTCCATTGTTACCAACACAATTCAATGGAACTTGCGATCATAACAAACTGACAGACTAGGAAGAGAGGTACTGCAATAATATAAAATGTTTGAAAAAGAATGCGTTTTATGAACATTCAAGCATTAAAACCTATTCTAGCAGAGCCCAAAAACAAAATCAAGACTTTATAAAAGGGCATCTTTAAAGGGGACCTACAATGCCCCTTTTACAAGATGCAATATAAGTCTCTGGTGTCCCCAGAATGTGTCTGTGTTTCAGCTCAAAATACCCCACAGATCATTTATTATAACTTGTCAAATTTGCCCCATGTGGGTGTGAGCAAAAACACGCCGTTTTTGTGTGTGTCTCTTTAAATGCAAATGAGCTGCTGCTCCAGGCCCCCTTTCCAGAAGAGGGTGGAGCTTTAACAGCTCACACTTCGGTTGCTCATCAACAACAAAACTGGAGAATCTCACACAGCCAAAATGACGATTGTCAGTAACAGTGTTCAGCCTTACATTGTTCAAACCAGTGTCGGACACTGATGGAGAGACTCAGGAAGAACTTTTAGAATGCAACTGGATGTTTCTGAATGGTTCGTGGATACATTTATGTAGTTGCTGTGGAGTTGATTCATGTTAATCTTTTGTGCAAATCCAGCATTGAATTGATCCTCGTTTGTGAAGCAGTCCAGCATAAAATGACGGCATGGTAACAACACTCTACTACAGCAACTCTTCCTCTTCTCTAAAGCAGCCCAACATGGCCTCACCCCCTTTGTTGCATGTTCTAGGGACAGGGTTTATGTAAATTTTGGGGTTAGTGATGTCACTAACCCGGGAAGAAGCTTGTTGTAATCCCTACCAGCCATTTGTTGTAGTCCTTAAAAAGCTATTTCTATAAAAGAAAATATCTCCCTTTGCATTGAACCTTGAACATTGTAACTTTGCAGATGTTGTTTATGCTCATACAGCAACATTACACACTAACTAAAGTTAAAAAAGTGAAATCATAATCAAGGACCCCTTTAAAGTTTGGTATGCAACTTTTCCTGCATTTATAGTGGAAAAAAATGGCTAAAAAACTTTCAATAAACCAGAAAAAAAAAAGAAAGAAAAGAAAAAAAGATTTTGAGTAGGTTTACAGGGAATTTTGTCTTACAGTAGCAACCACATTATAAAAACCACCCACAACGTGTTAAAGTAGCAATGAGCCTGAGAGTTCAAACATGAAATCAGTTTGTACTACTTTGTTTTACTAATTACATTTTTAAAAAAGTGATCAATAATCCAAAAATCATATTAAAAGAAACTCTTCACACCCCGAGGATAACTTCAACTTTAAAAAACAACAACATGATCATATTCAAACAGCCTGCTTATTTCTTTTCTCATTATTTTCTATTCCTCAGGAGTCGACTGTTTTGATGGTTACTCTCTATTGCATCATTATAGAAATGATAGAGTTAATACACATTTCAACGGCACCACTTGCTTCATAAAACGATTCCAAGCTTCTTCCTCCATGGGGCATCGTTGTGAATTTGCATCTCTTTGATGGACCAATATCTCCCTGGACCAATCATGCTGGTGGTAAATATAACTGAAAGTTTGATTTCTTCTTTACAAAAAAAATCTCCTTTCATATACAGAAGTGATACTGCAAAACTTTTGTAAATATTAAACACAAAATTAAATGTATATAGAAGTAAATACAGTAATTGAGCAAGCACTCATGGTTCTTCTGAAATTCTGCACAGAAATTAGAATTCCCAGTTTTGAGTATCTATCTATCTATCTACGTTTATATCACATTATTTTATATTGTGTAAGATATGCTTTTAATGCATACATGAACACTCCAGCTATGAGATCAGCCATGTTCTTCGGTCATGACGACCGTCTGTCGCCTATTAAACGTCAGCTTCTTGCTTCACTTTAACATGCATGCAACTAGTTTCCCCTCACACTGCCTAATTTCATAAGCCGTGCAATTCATCAACGGAGAGGCCTTCAAGTGGAGCCAATGAATCGAATTAAAGATACGGTCGTCACTTTGAAAGTACAATGATGTGGTGCAAAGTTAAATAAGCTCTGAGAAAACAAAGCCAAACAAAAAGACATCACAGGAACAGAAAAGTGCGTATTGTTTGCTTTGGGAAAGATTGGAGGAGAAGGAAGCATCTGTAGTGGTATCATTACAACTGAATCTTAACTCAAGCTGGCAGTAATTACATTTCACATAATGAGTGTTTGATTGTAGTGTAAGACAAATTAGCTTTCCTTAAAAGTGGGTAAATGGAAGTAATTGATGGTGGGATTATATTGCTAAACAGAAGACAAACTCTTGTAGCTCTCCATCTTCCAGACCTCCCCGTGGATCCAAACAGAGTCGGTGTGTTTCGGAGGGAACGGCCTGCTATTACCTGATGTTTTCTGCTGATATGTGGCTTTTGAATTGGATTTCTTATTCTGTGAAGTTTATCTGAGCAGTCAGGTTTTTCATGTTTCATTACATTATGACCACAGTCGAGCAAAAAACAACACTTATACAGCACTACGACTCTAACTAACTGGAAAACAGATTTCATCAGAGTTCTTATGTAGATTAGATTGATTTTCACAATGTATTATTGTTTTCTGCCTGATGCTGCACTGGTTTTCTGTCTTACAGTTTATTAGAAAATAGAGAAGAAAAGCAACAAGAATCCAAAACAGTGATAGAAAATGGATGCTCAAACAAAAAGATTTCAGGTTAGAGAAACAGTCTTTCAGAAAGTCAAACTATGAATTGCTTACTTTATATTCACTCTTATAGCTTATAGCTAGTTTGAAGTCATATTAGAGCGGTAAAATTCCCTGTTAATGATCTAAAACGTGTTACCTATGGAAGCTTGCTTCTGCCATGAAATAAAAAATAAAAAAGGTAATTGTGACTTTTTATCTCACTATTCTGACTTTTTTTCCCTCAGAATTGCAAGATATAATCTCACAATTGCAAGCTATAAAGTCAGAATTGCGAGTTAATTTTGAGTTTATATCACGCAATTCTGACTTTATAACTCGCAATTCTGACTTTATAACACGCAATTCTGACTTTACAACTCATAATTCTGACTTTATATCACGCAATTTGACGTTATAACAAGCAATTCTGACTTTATAACACGCAATTCTGACTTTATATCAAGCAATTCTGACTTTATAACGCAATTCTAACTTTATAACGCAATTCCGACTTTATATCATGCAATTCTGACTTTATAACATGCAGTTCTGACTTTATATCAAGCAATTCTGACTTTTTATAAGGCGCAATTCTGACTTTATAACTCACAATTCTGACTTTATAACACGCAATTTTGACTTTATATCACGCAATTCCGACTTTATATCACACGATTCCGACTTTATATCACGCGATTCTGACTTTATATCACTCATTTCTGACTTTATAACTTGCAATTCTGACTTTATATCACGCAATTCTGACTTTATAACTTGCAATTCTGACTTTATATCACGCAATTCTGACTTTATAACACAATTCTGACTTTATAACGCGCAATTCTGACTTTATATCAAGCAATTCTGATTTTATAACACAATTCTGACTGCATAACGCACAATTCTGACTGCATAACGCGCAATTCTGACTTTATAACGCGCAATTCTGACTTTACAACGCGCAATTCTGACTTTACAACTCGCAATTCTGACTGTATAACACGCATTTCTGACTTTATAACTTGCAATTCTGACTTTATATCACGCAATTCTGACTTTATAACTCGCAATTCTGACTTTATAACACGCAATTTTGACTTTGTATCATGCAATTCTGACTTTATAACACGCAATTCTGACTTTATATCAAGCAATTCTGACTTTATAACGCAATTCTAACTTTATAACGCAATTCCGACTTTATATCATGCAATTCTGACTTTATAACATGCAGTTCTGACTTTATATCAAGCAATTCTGACTTTTTATAAGGCGCAATTCTGACTTTATAACTCACAATTCTGACTTTATAACACGCAATTTTGACTTTATATCACGCAATTCCGACTTTATATCACACGATTCCGACTTTATATCACGCGATTCTGACTTTATATCACTCATTTCTGACTTTATAACTTGCAATTCTGACTTTATATCACGCAATTCTGACTTTATAACACAATTCTGACTTTATAACGCGCAATTCTGACTTTATATCAAGCAATTCTGACTTTATAACACGCAATTCTGATTTTATAACACAATTCTGACTGCATAACGCACAATTCTGACTGCATAACGCGCAATTCTGACTTTATAACGCGCAATTCTGACTTTACAACGCGCAATTCTGACTTTACAACGCGCAATTCTGACTTTACAACTCGCAATTCTGACTGTATAACACGCATTTCTGACTTTATAACTTGCAATTCTGACTTTATATCACTCATTTCTGACTTTATAACTCGCAATTCTGACTTTATAACACGCAATTTTGACTTTGTATCATGCAATTCTGACTTTATAACACGCAATTCTGACTTGCAATTCTGACTCGCAATTCTGAAAAAGTCAGAATTGTGAGATAAAAAGTCGCAATTACATTTTTTATTTTTCCATTAGTGGTGGAAACAAGCTTCCATGGTTACCAATATTCATTTAAAAATGTTAAACCAAAAACACCTAATTAACAAACAAATAAAAAAAAAAAAAATATATATATATATATATTAAGTTAAAAGATTTTTCTAAGTTACAAGTAAAAGTTTTGTGCTGCACTAAAAATCCCTATATTTTTTAGCCCTGATAATGATTTTTTTTTTTTTTTTTTTTTTTTTTTGTGTGGAAAATGTCATAGAAATTAATTGGTCATGAAGTGTGCAAACCCTCTGTGAACAATACGGCAGGTATTTGACACCAAGTATAGGATGAAAAAAACTGTGGGATAGAGATTTCATGCTGCGGCAAAACCAGCCATGGGATCTGATTATGCCCAGCGAACAAAGTCATGCCAAAAAAACCTGGAGCAACTCTCCACGGTATTCATTAGTCTACCTGGCCACAGGGATCTCCTGCATATGGCCGCTGCCATATGGTGGGTCCCGCGGCCCACCGAGAGACTCTCTGCCAGCCCGTTCACCTCCAGCACCTCGTAGAAAAACAGCGCTAGCCTAATTTACAGCTGACAGAGATGATGTGCCGCTCTCTTTGATGGCCCACACCGCTCGCAGCACCTGAAGCGAGTCCCAACAAACCACATGTCATTTTGGTTCATTTTGTTTCATGGCGAGGAGCATAGAAAAATCAATGATCATTGTTGTTTATTGCCTGGCTGGTGTGTGGAGACTTTTGTCAGTGGCCACCCAATAAGTCATTTATCATGTAGTGCAGCCCTGGAGAGTATGATGGGATAGCGAAAACGAGAGAGCACTCGGACTCATTTAAGAACCGCAAAGAGATTTTAGCCGTCCGTCGTGGGCTGAGACGAGGAAACCTGAGCTCTGTGCTAATTCCATGACTAATCAAGTCCAGGCTGCTTTCGCACGTCGCAGGAGCCGCGCTCGATAGCGCCGCAGCTTCTGAATCGACATCGATCCGCCATCAGATACGTGCTCATCAAAACCAACTCCACATCAGCGACTTCAGAAGCAGCGGTGGGAGTCTGGACTCGTCTGCTACTGCTAAACGAAGCTTCGGACTCGAGCACATGTTGGGGTATTAGGCTAAACACGCTAAGCTATCTTTATAGATTAGACAGCTTGCTCAGGCACTCCATTACTTCATTACTGGGAGAAAACTAGTGAACTGGACTCTAGCTGAAGCATTGATTTGATTCATTCAGCTTCTGTCTCGCTCATGAAATCTGTTAAGAGCAAATTTCACCCGAAAATTAAAAGGAAAAAAAGAGCAATTCATTTTTGCTTAAAGTAAATTAAGTCTACTTTTAAGACCATCAAAATCCTTTTTCCAACTAAATATCTTTTTTAAAAGGATCTCATTCAACAAATAATTGATCATGCATGTGATTCTATTCCTTGCAAACTTTCATATTGTTTTTTTTCTGTGATGTTTTGAATATGATGTATCATGTTGTATATACATGAATGTAATATAATGTGAATTATAATAAAGAATGGGTGGAAAATAAAAAAATAAAAAATAAAATAAGTCTAGATACATTACAGATGAGGATTTGAGAACAAAATGTGATTCTTAGGAATCAATGCAATGCATTTGAATGCAAAACATTAAAAACAAACTTGCAATGTGAAAAAAACTGCTCTCTTTTTAATCCATTCTGCATTTAAATTTGGCATGGCATGTTTTTATGAGTGTCACCCTATTAGTGTTGTCATGATACCAAAATTATGACTGACTAAAATATTGTGATACCAATACTGAATTGATACCAGGGCAAAAAAATAAATAAATAAATAAAACAGTAAAAGTAATTGAATAATATGAAAGAACTTAATATTTTATAATTTCTCTTTTCCTTTGTTGTTTAATTAACATTAATCACACAGATAGCAACAGATTTATTATGCTGCTGTCACTTTAAGACCTGACACATGGATTCAATACATTGGAACAAACCCGATTTCTATTTTACATTCACTAAAGACATACCCGACCGTCTTTGAGTGGATATTCACCAAGTTGGCATTTTGACATATTTTTGACCATTCAAGAGCTATAATCCGTGAAAGAGAACTGTATGGAAGCTTGTTTCTGCCACCAAATAAAAAAAATAAAAAATTGTGACTTCTTATCTCACAATTCTGACTTTTTTCACACAATTGCAAGTTATAAAGTCAGAATGGGGTGTTATAAAGTCAGAATTGCATGACATAAACTCAGAAATCTGACTTTTTTTCTCAAAATTGTGAGTTTATCTCTCGCAATTTGGACTTTATAACGTAATTGCGAGTTATAAAGTCAGAATTGTGAGATACAAACTCGCAGTTTATAACTTGCAATTCTGACTTTATAACTTTTTTAAGTCAGAATTGTGAGAGAAGAAGTCGCAATTACCTTTTTTATTTTAATTTTTTTATTTAGTGGCAGAATCAAGCTTCCATAGAACTGAATTTGTGATCGCATGCTGTCTGAAAGGTGGCTTTCTGCGCGCAGGCATCAGGTCTGAGCCCGACAGCGCAAGCAGCGCTTTGAGCTCTGATTCGAGGCTTATTGATCTTAAAGGGTTAGTTCACCCAAAAATGAAAATTCTGTCATTAATTACTCACCCTCATGTCATTTCACACCCGTAAGACCTTCGTTCATCTTCGGAACACAAATTATTTTTGATAAAATCCGATGGCTCAGTGAGGCCTGCATCACCAGCAATAACACTCCATTTTTCAATGCCCAGAAAGCTACTAAAACATATTTAAAACAGTTCATGTGACTACAGTTGTTCAACTTTAATATGAAGCGACAAGAATACTTTTTGTGCACCAAAAATAACAAAATAGCGACTTTATTCCACAATATCTAGAGATGGGCGATTTCAAAACACTGCTTCATGAAGCTTCGAAGCTTTAAGAATCATTTGTTTTGAATCAGTGGTTCAGAGCGCCAAAATCACATGATTTCTGTATACGAGGCTTTGTTACGTCATAAGTGTTTTGAAACTTCAATAGTTCACTTGACTCTGGCAGTTTGATTCACGCTCCAAACCACTGGTTCGAAACAAAAGATTTGTTAAGCTTTGAAGCTTACCCTTAACCCTTTAATAACTCTTTTAAACATCAAACACGTCCCGCCCTTTATTTTCTCATGTGCTGCGCCAATATATTTTATTCCCTGCAGGCTAGAGCTCTGTATACACCTGTGCCGCTGTCATCCATTGACGCAAATTATGAAATATGGCTCTTATTAGAATGCAATGTTCATTCTTAAAGTACCACAACTGATAAAATGTGGAACCATACCGTTTTTAATAGCAGGCTATCGTGATGTCTTTCTAGTTCCGGTATATCGTGCAACACTACACCTATTATATCAGAGTTTCAGAGTAAATCCCATAGGATTTGGACAGAATGAAGCTACTCTACCTCCAACTGCCTTTCACTGCCTAACCAGCTGCAACACCACAGATTTTGAGCATCAAATCATTTGTCTGTCCTCACTGAAAGTAAACACCAAGCAACAACAACACAGCCAATCATACAATTTCATTGGTTAAAACACAGCTATGCAAAGAGGTGATTTGTGGAAAATTAGATTCTAATGTGAACAGGGCTGATGCAATGAAAATAGAAACAAAGCAACCAATAAAACAAGCTTATTGCTTTACCGTGCAGCTGATCAGGACACCATGTTTGTGTCTATCAAAAGAGGAGAAAACACAAACCAGGCTGTGTTCTGTCTCAATCCACACTCTTGTTCAGTAGTAAACGCACTACAGGGAGCCGGACAATATAGGGCTGTCCCATTGTTAAAAACAGTGCATTTGCTCCCTAGAAATTCCCAGAAAGGTTAGGAAGCTCACTATATTCACCTATCGAAAACATGATTTCTTAAATATCTCGAATTATCATGGAATTCAAACGTCTTAATGTTTACACTTACAAAAGTAAGTGCCTTCCTTTTTCGAAAATATAAATAAAATAATCTAACAAAAGACAACCTTTTAATGCTAACCAATTAATTACATTACCAATATATTTAACATTAACTTATGGTTGTATTATGAAATTATTTTTAATAAAACAATTAACTATTTTATTTGATTATATAACATCACATTTAACATAACCTAGCATTTCATAATTTTACGACATTTTATTTAATAAAACAATTGTTTTATTTGATGTTTAAATAAAATATATTAAATGCTAGTTAATTTAATAAAACAATTTTTCATTTGATTAGGCTATACAACATATTTAACATTAACTAGCATTTCATGATTTTATGAAACTATTTTATTTCATTATATAATATTTAACATTTACTAGCATTTCATGATTTTATTAAATAATTTGAATACAAAAAAATCATTATTTTATTTAATTATGTAATATCGTATCATTAACTAGCATTTCATGATTTTTTGAAATTTTATTTTAATTAAACATTGTTTTATATGATTATATAACATCAACTAGTATTTCATAATGTTATGACGTTTATTTAATAAAACAATTATTTTTATTTGATTATATATGTTTTTTAAAAAAAATCTTAAAATTATGACATTAATGTTAAACATATTGTATAATTAAATAAAATAATTGTTTTAATATGAAATGCTAGTTAATTTAATGAAACAATTATTTCATTTGATTACATAATATCATATTTAACATTAACTAGAATATCAATATTAAATTATATAATTATTCTATTTGAATATATATTTCATAATGGTATAATCAGTTCCCATTATGTAATTTTAGCACCTGCAATGAATATGCACAATAAATGCAAATTTGTGTTCACGACATCCTGATTCACATCAAAGTGAACTAAGGAGTAGAAAGAGACACAGCCACTGTAAACAAACATCTCAATACAAACTCAACCCACAGAAATGTCTCTGATAGTTTGAGCCAGGCTGAGGGAACATGGCCAGTGTTTGTTGCCTTTATCTTCATCTAGTCTGTCATTATCAGCTTTGCCAGACTAATATGAGAGTGTGTCACGCGGACATGACCGACCTCACCATACAAAGAATCCTTCAGAGAAGAGCGTGACGGGACAGACGAGCTACATTCAGCCAAAGCAAACATTAAAGGTTTTGGAGCGAAGGCAGACGGTTTCGGGTCCCAAGTTCTTTGAACGCTTGCCAGACCACCTCCAACCAAACCAACAAACATGATTAAAGACCTTCAAGCTGCTTCTGTTGTCATGGCTGGGTTACCCTTTAAAATGATAATAACACAAGTCCATCTAATGAACATATCATCCTCATACTGCATAATGAATTACTTTTCAGACCAAACGCTGCTTAATTATCCCTTAAAGCCAAGATGGATGCTGAGATCCAACTGGGTCCAGGCCAAAACAGAGTCTGCATGTTCAGTGTCGCTTTTCAGGAGCAAAATCTAAGTAATTGATTAAATCTAATTGAATCTAAGGAATAATTCAACCCAATATTAACATTCAGTCATTATTTACTGACTTTCATGACATTCCAAACTGTATAT
This sequence comes from Hypophthalmichthys nobilis, assembly GCA_037950665.1. Classification (NCBI taxonomy): domain Eukaryota; kingdom Metazoa; phylum Chordata; class Actinopteri; order Cypriniformes; family Xenocyprididae; genus Hypophthalmichthys; species Hypophthalmichthys nobilis. The sequence goes on from CM075480.1 coordinate 5,836,871, forward strand.
CATTCTTAGCTGTCAAAAAACACAGTAAAAGAATTTAAATTATTACACAGCACCGTATCTTGAAAAATAAACTGACTGATTTGCAAACAAAGGCCTAATATTACATAATTTGATGATGCTAAGTTCAAAAATATCAATAAAATTTTTTTTTTTTTTTTTTAGATTACATTTTCAAATTATATATAAAATCAGCTTTAAAGCACTTATCAATATTACAAAAGCAGGTAAATATCAAAGGTTTCCATTTTAATGATGAAAAGTATTCAAACTTGCATCTAAATGTTGCTCTCAGCAGCGTGGATGGTGTCTGAATGTTCATTGACAGTATATTGCAGCAAAAGTATTACTTATTTTTACTTCTAAGTAAAATTTCTTAATTCTACATAGCCCCTTTTAATGTCAAAGAACAATTAATATAATCTCACTGTTTGGATGTAGAAAAAGACCCACAGATGTGTGCATCTGGGTCATGTTTGCATTTTCTTCTGTCACTGGTCATAATCTAACCTTGAAATCAGGATTAGGCAGAAAGTAATGTCATTCATGTGACAATGGGCTGAGAATTGAACAAATAGTTGTAACCTGCTGGCTCATAGGAAGATAGGAATCATGTCTTTGTGGCAGTTTTTTTTTTTTTCTGATTAAGGGATAATTCAACACAATGTTGTGCTAGAGCAAAATAGGCACTAGTTTCAGAATCAGCACCCCAAATTTAGCAAGAAACAAGTGTTGGATTTCATTCAGCAAATATGATGCAGGGTGGTGTTATTCACTAATTGGATGTTAGCATGCACGTTTATAGGAAGTGGGAAATAAGCCATAATATGTGATCTTTGCACATGTGAACTTTTTCTCCATATCCCACTTTCCTCAATTACAGCTGGGACTCGAGACCCAAATTGAAGTTGTCCATACACAATTGTGAAGAGAATTCCCTGAACTAAATGTCACCATATGTTTCAGTTCTCTGAGGCTGATAAAGGCTTACCTTCAACATCTAAATCACTTCTTGTTTTGGCAGCCACTCCTAATTTGCCCACAGATATCTGGGATTTCCACAAGTAAAAGTAAAGGCGCATTGAAACAGATACAGAAAACACCAAACTTTGTGCTTTCAAATGCTATGCGGTTGCTTTATTTGTGGTTATTTTAATAACTACCTCTCTCACTTCTTAGGCTATAATGCTATGCCAACAAATAATAGTGTGAATCTCATGAAGAATATTTCATTTTTTACCTCAAATGTGTCATATTTTATCTTCGAAAATTATATTACATATAAAAATCTTCAAGAAAAAAAGTCTATTTAAAATGCAATATTTCTTAAATAATTATATACACGCATACATACTATATATATATGTATATATATATATATATATATATGTGTGTGTGTGTGTGTGTGTGCACATATATATATAATGCAGTCGCTCCTATAGCCACTTTGGCGGGTTAATTTTTATATAAAATAGCCTCTACCTTTTCCATTTGTAGGCTTTTAGAAAGGCATGTACAAAAATATCAATTTTTCAATACATATACAATGGATCAGTATAATGGATTTGTGCGTCAAGTCTTAAAGTGACAGCAGCCTAATACACCTGCTGCCAAATTATGAGATAATATTAAAATTATCTATATGGTAGTATTTCCCAATGGTATTGATGTCAAAATTGTGGCCAGTGAAAATGCTTTGGAAAACCACTGGCCACAATTTTGACATCAATACCATTGGGAAATACTACCATATAGATAATTTTAATATTAATCATTTTGACATCAATACAGTGTCTGATGAGCAAAAAAGTTGCACACACACACATACACATTTATATATGTGTGTGTGTGTGTGTGTGTGTGTATACATGTGTACATATCCAATAAATAAATAAAAAACACATGGCAATGTCATAATATTTTGATAATTTCTTTGTTAGTGTTGCTAAAATAAAGCAATTTTGAAAGAAGAGAGATCTAACACTCCCCAATAACGCTGAGACATTAAACCTCAGACTCCACAATTTCAGCAGCTTTTACCTGGCGATTTAATGGAAATACGCTCTCAAGCAAACTATTCCATGACCCACTGATCCACAGCTTTGACCAAACGGAAAGACGGCAGCAATTCATCCAACATTCCCATAACCGGCACCTTATCCACCAAAAGATGGTTTCCATACATCCAGTGGGCACTCAACCCTGCCATAATTTAAAGTCCATTTAATGTACATTAACAGCCTTATGAGCATTTTTACAGTTCCCCACTCAAATCCCCTCACCACTAATGAGGGGTCACACATCGCTCGCAGGTGGAGCTGCTTCTGTTAAATGTCAATGGAGGAATACGCTGTTAGCCAGAAACGCAGGTGTCTAGAATGATACATGCAGGCTATTAAAAGGAGAGGTTTTAAAAACTACTACAGTGTTCATCTATTCAGAAGGGAGTGTGAGCTGAAGTAAAAGTTTATTATGCTTATTTTGTGAATGTCAGGAGTGATGTAATGACAAAACATTAATGTGCAAGCCTACAGTACTTCTTCGTTTTGTGGCATTCATAACTGATGGGTTTTGTAAGAAAATATCCCTATTTAAAATTTTATTAACTGTAACAACTAGCTTCTGGCAGATGGCCGTACACATCGATTTGATCGACCCCTGACCCGATGTATAGCACAATGTTGAACATGGAAGTGCAGAGGATAGAGCAAAACAAAACACCAGTCATTTAGAAGTCTAAAATGAGAATTTTTAAAGAGAAATATCTGAGGATTTCGATTTAAGAGAAGAGGAGCTTGAGTTTGCTGCCTAGCCCTATTTGTGTGAACCGCGAAAGGCATCTAAGCTTACGCTCCTACATCCTACATCATACATCGCGTCAGGGGGTTACTCGTCTGCCAGAAGCTAGTTATTTTAGTTTATAAAGTTTTAAATATGAATATTTTTCTTACAAAAACCCATCGCTTCGCTTCACAAGGCCTTTATTAACCCCCTGGAGCCGTATGGATTATATTTATGATGGATGGATGGCTTCAAAATCTCGCCCTCCCCATTATAAATCTTGGAAGAGCCAGGATATTTTTAAATATATCTCCGATTGTATTTGCCTGAAAGAAGATAGTCACATATACCAAGGATGGCTTGACGGTGAGTAAATCATGGGATAATTTTCATTTTCAGGTGAACTAACCCTTTAAGTTTAAATTTAGGTACAAACAGGAAGTACAGTTTCAACTTAAAAACTTAAGTTTATCTGCCTTATCAACTTAAATCAACTTAAATTATACTAAACTGACTTAAATTGAGTTGAATCTTATATAACTTGTTTTTAAAAAGTTGAAATTGCTTAAATTATTTTGATGAGTTGTAAAAAGTTTGATGTTGCCATGACTTATTGATCATATCATTTTACAATGTGGAATTTGGACTTAAATTATAAATATAACTATATAAAAATAATTTCAATATAAATTATCCATAAAAGCTGTTATACTCATGACATATGGAAAATCCAATGTGCATATCAACCAAAAATATCCCTCATCCCTCATTCATTTTTGCATCTGACACAACAATAATCACTATGTTGCTTTCTGTGCACTTTTAATCTAAATATTTGTCAGGTTTGTTGCAGTTGGTCATCATATCTGGTTTAGATTAGAAAGCATGTAAAATTGCAATACATCCATCCATAATCAAGAAAAATTCATTTTTTAGAACTCTGGGAATGGAAGAGCAATGGGAAGGGAGAAAATGCTGGTCCACTGCACACTGCAGAGATGCTAACTGGAGCATGCCGCAGTATTACAGGTAGCAGCTGGTGGCTGGAGTTTGCCCAGGAACGGCCCGAGGCGTCCACCGATCACCTCCGCCCATCTGGAATGGACAGCCTGACCTGTTCCCACTGCTACAAACCACTGAGGCTCAGTTGTCATCCGGCCGCTAAAAGCCCACTGTGCTGCGCTATCCACAATCAGAAATGAACTGTGCAGAATCAGACCTCAGATTCTGTTTGACTACATTATCTGTTTGATTAATGCTTCTGTTAATGTAACTCATGTGGTTCATGTCAACTCATCATCATCAGACTGTCCATGAGTCCATTCAGCCTAAATTACAGTCCGAAACATCAACCAGGCCAATTAATTAGCATATAACACTAACAGAAGTCGTAGCTGGCCTAATGAACTGAACTGAGAATGCCCTGTAATTGCAATTCAGTTTCAATAAAATTTGTACAGCTGCCCCCAAATATTCAAGTAACTGTTAGTTGACTAGAAGAAGCTTAGTCGACCAAAAATTATATTAGTCGGAGAAAAAAAAAAAAAACCTTGTGGCTCACAATGAAACTCACAATTAAAGTGCCTTTGTAAAGTAAAGAAAACAAACAGGATGTGCTTTCTGCCATCTCGGTCTCTGTGAACTTGAGCATGTCAAAATAAATAAATAAATATATATTCACACACAAATATGACATAAAATGTCAAAAATAAATAGTAAATACAAATATTGCCTAATGTTTTAAAATTCAGGTAAACTTTAAAATGTAAGCAAGAAATTATACTTCTGATGTCAATATTTATTTATTATTATATAGTTAGCTATCACATGCCAGAATTGAACACTAGTAAAATGTCTACTTAGCTAAGGGGGAAAATGTATTGTACATATCAGGGAATAATTATGCAATTAGTCAAAATAACTTATCACTTATTTTATCAATGCATTTACAAAAATATAACCTAACCAAAAGGAAAAAGCAAGTTTCACTAATCATTCTGACTAAATGACAGACTGAAACATCAATCAGGCTGTAATATTAACAGAAAACAACAATGTAAAAAAGAATGATTGGTTTAAAGGTGCAATATGTAAAAATTCTGTCCGCTAGAGGTCGGTAGAGGCATATTCAAAACAAAGGCGTAGCTTGATGACGGCAAGTTTCAGCGCGGAATCTTGGGACATGTGGTATTCACCTCAACGGCCGGTGGAAATAATCGGGATAGGACTTGGGAAGGAATCATGTTCATGGATGCGATTATTAACGTTACTGTAGTATGAAGCAGAGCAGGACCGAGTGTTGTGGGAGCTGAACGAGGCCACTGGAGCAATTGCGCAACACACGCCTCACGAGCAGAGGAACTTTTATTATGCCACAGTCGCCGGCGCCGCTTCCGCTTTTCTGGTCATGAGTATGAGGTAACACAGCTCTGTTTATCATATTAGATACATTTGACTGTGTTGAAAATGATGTTATAACGTTACTCTGTGCGTTCGCTCGGTGGCTGCTGTGAGACGCTTGTTTGAGACACACTGCAGTAAGATAGATTGATTTTAGAATATCATATTAAATGCTGGATGGCTTGTGTTGATAAATGGCATGCAATAAATTTTAAAACGTATTGTATGATGGAGAAAATTCTGTATTACTGTTACTAAAAATAAAGCTGCATCTGATTATGCTATGTTAGCTACTTGACAAAATAGTGTTTTTCTCTGAGGCATGGTAAAGCATGGTACTCGCAAAAAAATCAAGAAAATTAGATTTAAACAATAAGACTGAACGTGTTGAGCTATATAACAATAATTAGTTTTCTGTCTATAAACGTAACCAAACAGTTGTTCCCTTGTCTATTAAAACATGTAATATATTAAAGCGTCTTTGTTGTTTCCATGGTTTCTACAAAATAAAACCGGAAACCGAGGGTAACGCGGGTATGACGCAATTGACAGGCGACTCCTCAGACGTCCCGGAATCATTTGGGATATTGTAAGTACTCAAGTGAACAAAATATATAACACTGGCCTAGTGGTTTTTGGATATTTTACTGCAAAAATCTTACATATTGCACCTTAACTTAAAAAGAGTTCATTGAAATTAAAGTTGAGTTAATACAATGAAGGTGAATGGTTTAATCAACAGAAACTCAAAATAGTATGTTATCTGAACCACATTAATTTGACTTGATTCTGGCACATAAAACCTTTCACAATGCAGTCAGTTCCTGCAATGTAAGTTTGTTCTCACTGGATATTTTGTTTCACAAATAAAATTCAAAAGTCATTTATGATTATTATCACTGACATTATATCAGCAATCATCAAGTGAGTCAAGTATAGTAATCAGTCCGATATTATCTAGTTATCAGTAGACTATTGAAATATCACTTATTGGTTGACAACTAATATAAAAGAATGAAAATTTTAACCATGCACCTACTGTAAAACTTTTTTACCTTTTCTATCAGCCACAGAACACACAAAACCCCTTAATCACAGCTTTGATGCATATCGTGTCCCCTTTAAGCAGCTAAAAGAGTATCTCAATGGTTTGCAAAGCATTGTAAATCAACCTCGTCAAAAATCATTTCCATTGTCAAATACAAGTGTTATCCAGAATGCAAACTCCAATTCTTATCTTCTCTCACCTTGACATATATTTGCAATCTCATAAATGGATTGGTATCTGTTTGAGCAGGACTCGTCGGTGGTGTCATTGTTTAAATATTAGTTTAATTCCCTACGCATTAGCGTGAGGAACGAGCCGGCTTTAGACTATTCTCGCCAGCACCTCCGTCCCAGCAGGCTTCAAGGACGTAATGGTGTGTGACTCCTCCATCTGAGGCGACTGTCTGTTAGATTTTGATTATTTCATGGATTTTCCACTCTAAATATCTTGTAAAAGCGCCGCAATTTCGCAAGGAAGAGAACAACATTCTTTCCATCAGAAAAAGCGAAACGAAATGTGCTGTGTGAATAGACTTTGATGGCTGTGACATTTTGTGACAAAAGTGTTTGTGCTGAAATAAAATGTATAGAAGGAAACAAACAGAGAAATGAAAAATAAACGGAAACGTGTGAGGCGTTATTTTCAGCCGCTGGTTTGCTTTGAAAGCAGTGACTTCCTCGGCACGCCTCACTGCAGCTTGTTATCCAATTTGTCGTGAGTTCAAGAGGTATTGCGTCTGTCAAAATAAGCTTTTACACCAACAGCCGTCTGAAACAGACCTTGAATTTAAGTAACACACATCGAGAGGGCCTGGTGTGAATTCTTATTAGGCTGCAAGTTTCTGTAATGAACTCCAGGACTGAACAGTGTGTGTGCTGATCAAGAAGAGTGAAAGTTACTACAGTTTGTTAATCATAAAAATCATTAAAGCCACGTCTAACATCAACATGAAATCAAAACTGATCCTTAATACACATCATTCAAATGTTTGATGTTTTTGAAAGAAGTCTCTTCACCAATTTGTTCAAAATACAGTAAAGGCAGTAATATTGTGAAATATTATTATAGTTTAAAATAACTGTTTTGAATATATTTAAAAATGAATTTTTAGCATCATTACTCCAGTCTTTATTGTCACATGATCTTCAGAAATCATTCTAATATGCTGATTAAGAAACATGTATAAAAGTCAATTGAGGATAAACTTGCTAGCAGTCAGCAATAGGGCTGTCATGATTCTTCGATAAAATTCGAGTGCTCAGTTTTAAAAAAATCCTCGATTGCAATTTACCCATGCCGATTAACCGGAAAAATACAAAAAGTTATGGAAGCTTGTTTCCGCCATTAAATAAAAAAGAAAAAAAAAAGAAAAAAGGTAATTCAGACTTTTTTCTCGCAATTGCAAGTTTTTATCATCACACAATTCTGACTTTATAACTCGCAATTCTGACTTTTTTTCTCCGAATTTTGAGATATAAACTCACAATTGCAAGTCAGAATTGCGTGATATAGCTAAATTCACAATTGTGTTTTATAAAGTCAGAATTACGTTTATATCTCACAATTCTGATGTTATAACATGCAATTGCGAGTTATAAAGTCAGAATTGTGAGATATAAACTTGCAATTCTGAGAAAAAAGTCACTTTTTTTCCCTCACAATAAGACTTTATTGTAGACCTTGCGAGTTTATATCTTACAATTCTGAGAAAAAAGTCAGAATTGCAAGATATAAACTCGCAATTGCGAGAAAAAAGTCAGAATTGAGAGTTTATATCTCATAATTCTGACTTTATAAAACGTTGCTTTACCTTTTTTAAATGTTTTATTTCATGGCAGAAACAAGCTTCCATAGAAAGAGGCGCATTCCATAGATGAGAATCCATGAACCGCATTATTAGACCGTTTTCTAAAGCTGCACGATATATTAAAACCATTCAAAAATCATACTATAGCACAGCGCTATTGTAAATTCACAAAGGTTGCGATTCAGTTAAATATTTGCACTGTGGATTTAATAGCATATAAAAATATAATTATAGGCCTAATATACGCTTTTAGGTTATGTGCTTCTCAGAGCAGCTCCATTCACAGTAAATGCTGCTCCACATGAATTGTCATCATTTACATGCGTGGAGCGCCTCTCAAACTTCATCTCTGCATATGCTGTGAGTTTGGTTGGCTTATAACATTCATCTGGGAATGCAATGTGTGCCATTTCAACAGATTTGTAAGGTGAATCATATATAAGCATTTATAAGCTCACGCCAACAGCAGAATACATCAATATACGAACTGTCCGTCATGATTTCAAAATACAAGTTTAAACCCTCGCTCTGAATTTGAATTTGTTTTGATGTCCACATATTCTTGTTCAAGAAATTACAGTGGCTGTAGCAGTTTAAACATGAGGAAGTGGCCAAATATTAAAGATTAAGAGGACATTTGAATGTTTGAATGTTTGGCCAATATTAAACAAGGATTTGAGCTGTAAAGTGTAACAACAACAATCAGGTGCCCTCTGCAGGCATGTGTTATAATACATAATGTACATAAGTTAATTGTTTATATTATGTATGTTATGTTACGTATTTTAACAGCGTTGTTCAATAAAACCATATGATTACTTGCTTTTGGTACTTTATTTGAACCTATTAATATTACCTCATTGTTATTATTTTAAGTCATTTTATTGTTCGCTTAGGACTATTTTTATTACCACAATTTTTTTTAACGGTTACTCGATTAATCTTCAAAATAATCGTCCAATTCTTGATTAACCGTCAAAAATAACCGCCCAATTACTCTATTAATCGTCAAAATAATCGACCGGTTACTCGATTACCAAAATAAGCCCTTAGGATGTGCCCTGCTAGAGCCTTTATATAAACGTATTGCTTGCAGTCTTCATACAGTCTAAGACACTGACACCGCAAATAAGAACATTAACCCCAGGTTTAGGAAAGTACAGCATCAATTTATGAATACCACAGGATTAATTGTTAACCCCGGGTAAATTATGAGCAATGTGAAACATGAAGCAAGATAACAGAGGAGTTTAGTATGAACGAGTTTAGTGTGAAAAATCCTATAGTGGATAAATGAAACAGAGCATTAAAGTAATATCTCTAAAATCAATTAAATCAAATCACAATGTCCCAACCCTACATTTTTTCCCCTCAGTGAATATTCAGAAATGCTTCACATGAAGTCAGATGCCTTTACCTGGTGCCTTATTAACAATGTCTTCTGATCATGAACAAAGAGCATCTTTCAGACATTTGACCCTTGGGTTTAATTTAGACTCCTGACTAACGTTCACTCCTCCTGCTTTCTTCAAATCTGCATGGCACCAATAACTTTCAGAAGACATTGTGGAACATGATCTTGTGTGCATGAGCAACTCTGAATGCGTTACCACAGTAATTTTAGTCATCTGTTTGTTTTTTAGCAACAAATATTTCCTGATGAACTTCCCCTGGGCACGACTGATGCCAAATTTTGTCAAGCGTGTAATGATTTTCTTATGTAAACAACAATAAAGCCATCCCACGGGGAGCTTTATTTGTGAGGCTGACACCTTGGCGTGTTGTTTGAGAGCTCGAAACTTGCTCCGCATTACTTGCACATCCTTCAGTTCTTCTCCATAGTGGCTTTCCAGGGGGTTTAGATACAGTCGGGCCCCAAAGGACACTACAAAGAGCTCTTGAAGGGAAAAGACGGTGCAAATCAAAGGTGCTTCAAACAAGACTGCGACTTTTCAATCCAGGCTAGAAGAAACTCTTCAGGATGAAGCCGATGAAATATTCGTCCTTCCCCTGATGTTTCTTAGGCTCTTGCATCCAGATGTTCATTGTTTTCTAACTGCTTGGCCAAAGACACTAACTAAAGATTTTTTTTTTTTTTTTTAACATTTTCTGAAGAATATCGAATGACGCAAAAGTTGCTGCCACAATGTTTTGGAAAAGAAAAGAAGAACAACAGTAAACACCACTGTGTATAGATTCCAACAAATTAGAGGTAAAAGAATGTTTCACAACATCTCATGTCTTACTTTCAGATCTTTTACAGCACAGAAATCTAACAAGATTTACACGGATAAAGGAAGCAAGTCTCACATTGTTTGAACTTGTGTTCCTCTGAAAGCAAATGTCCTTCCCAAAACAATGTTTGGTGGATTCTCAGGACATTGTTTTCCATAACCCTCAGGGGTCTGAGGGTCCATAATATCATGACCATATTCTACATCATATTTAAACACCATTACAACAATACTGATAACTACTAACTACTAACTACTTTATCGTGACACTAGTTTCAACAACACACTTCAGTGCCTGTAGATGCTGGTCAGTCAAATAAATGTACTGTGTTTGGTTAAAATAAAGCGGTCTGAATATTAGAAGCCATTGTTTTCAGTATTAATCTTGCCCAAGCACTTTCTGAGACCGTAACCCTCTCAACCGTCTTTGTGTTTTCAGCTTGATCACTATTTGATGTCGCTCCATTCCTGAAAACAAATGAACATTACACCATTAAACCTCTCCAGCAGATTAACAGCAGGAGCAATTTTCAAATGAACATCCTGCGATCCGTCACAGGCTATTCATGACCCGGAAATATCCACAGACGATTATCAAAGGCTGTGATCCCTTAAAGCACAGCTCAGATAATGAATGCCTCCTTGCACACAACTCTTACTGTGGAAACAACACTTCCTCTGAACCTGTGGTTTCGTCTTCTTTCATTGCTCAATCTGACAAGCGACAGCATATGTTGTGCTTTTGATGCTGGTGTCCCGAACAGACTGATTCTGTCATCATTTACTCACCCTCATGTTGATCTAAAACCGTATGCTTTACTTTCTTTGGTGGAAGGTAGAAACTGTACACTGTAAAAATAAGTTCAGAATACTCAGAACATTTGAGGAAAATGATTACCTCAAAACATTTCATTTCAACTAATTCAATTTTTTAAGTTTTAAGTTTTTTTTTTAATTTTAAGTTTTTTTCCTAATACAGTCTGACACAAAGCATGCCGGGAATTAGAAATCTGCTCAATCATATTAAGTTCAGCTTACTACAATCAAATCTTGAGTTCACACAACTTTTTTATATTAAGTACAATGAACTTTCATTATTATTTGAATGAAACAAACTCATTTTGTTTAATTAATTTCACTGTTCGGTTTTACAGTGTTGCTAGGACTGTCAAACTTCAAAAAGGACAAAAAATTGCTATAAAATTATCATGAAATTATGACTCATGCACTATACACTCAGAAAAGTCTGTAAAAATGGGGAACAATGTATGACGAAATTTTCCCTATTGATTTTTCGCAGGTGTTTACCAGTATTTTGAATTTCACATTGCATTGTTTTGACTTTTAGGGTTAAAGAAAAATGTTTGTAAATTTAAATAAAATTACCAGAACTTTTTCATTTTTTTCCCCCCGGATTTGTTTCTTGCAGTGTTTTCTGAAGTTTGTGTGTGGAACAGACTGAACTAAAATTAAAAATAAAAATTTTAAAAATCATTTGAGGTAAATGAAATATAGCTGAAATCAAATAAAACAAAAACTTAAACTTAAAAATATTAAATGAAAATTGGAAATAGTGCCTTGAAGCACTAAAATTACTAAAACTGAAACAAATAAATTAAAGCTAAATAAAAATATTAATAAAAAAAAACAAAAACTAATACAAATGACAAAAATTACTAAAACTTTAACTAAAATAAAAACTGAAAATATAAAAATGAAAGCTAATTCAAATATCACAGTAAATATTATAACAGTATGTAATAAATACTAATTGTAAGTAAATGTTCCACTCAATCTCAATTTCTCAGTTTATCCATGAAAAAAAAAATTAAGTCATACAGATTTGAAACAACATGAGGGTGAATAAATGATAAAATAAAAGATTTTCATTCGACTCTGCAGTTTACAGTCGTAAAAAAAGAATGGTTCTTCACTGGTTCCTTGTGACTTTATGGTTCTTTGGAGATCAAAAGATATTTAAATGTTTAATGTCCTTCAGATCTGTGTTGTGGTTTCTCAGATCTATCTAAGATCCAGAGAGCATAATACATTTTTGTGGATCCCAAAGTTTCCCCAATGAAAATCAACTGGAAAACTCTTTTTGTTTCTATCAGGAACCTTTATTTTCAAAAGTATGACCATACAAACCACCTTCACCATGTTTTGATGATGAACACCATGTCTACCAACATGCCCTAGTTTAAATAAGCACTATTGCACTCATCCTTACTGCAATCTTCTCATCTGTAAAGTTTATATTTAGGGCGTTCGGGAGGAAGCCATAATCCTCCTTATATACATTACAGTTATTGGCAGGCAGCTGATTGAAAACAGCGACATCTCGCAGAACCCTGCCTGCGGCTCAAACACTTTCTCACCACTGTCAGCACAAGCGTATACTGGAGGGCTCTCCACTGACTTCATGTATTTCACACATGGATGCTTATAAGCTTACAGAAGTCAAATTCACTGCGGCCACGCTCGCATCCAGCTTTAATCCGTCGCAGAGAAGTGATGGAAAGTTTAAGCCCCTAGAAACTAAAGATGGGCTTCTCTGAACCCTGTTTGAGAGGCTTAAAACAATCCTTTTGTTAGGCTGAATAGATTATATTAGTGGTATCTGCATGACGGCTATTTAAGTTTAGTATGACAGCCATTAAAACAAGAGTACAATACTTTTGTCTATTTTATGTTAAGTTTTATCACACCAATAATAATTATTATTATAATTATCCGGACAATAAGTCACCAGAAATCTCACATTTAATCACACCAATGTCTCAAAATGTGCATAGATTTGCTAAAGTCTCTAACAAAAGTCTCAATATGAATGTTTTCCTCATGGAATTCTCAGAAGTACAAATGATATGAGCTGCTACACTCTTAAAACTAAAGCTTCTAGAAGGGGTTTTTCACAGCAGTACCATAGAAGATCAATTTTTGGTTCTCCAAAGAACCTTTCAGTGAACAGTTCTTAAAAGAACCATTTGTTTCTTAGTGTGAAGAACATTTTAAACATCTAAAGAACCTTTTAAAGAACCTTTTGTGCAATGGAAAGTATCCATGGATGTTAAAGGTTTTTCATGGAACCATAGATGCCAGTAAAGAACATTTATTTTTAAGAGTCTCTTTCTGAATGATTTTCTGTATCAGTTTGAATTTCTCTTAAGTCATTTTAGCAGAAACATCTGAGAAGAACATGATACTTCCAGTCCAGAGCAGCATGTGAGCAATAACCTTTTCAGTCACACTATATGAAGCATCTCCTCTTCAAATATGACACTAGAGCAGAGACAGAGAGTAATAAGCAAGCATTTCTCAGCGTATCTCTTGAGGACAGCTAAATTAAAGCTGCAATATGTTCAAATTGCGTCAGATGAAAACAAAGCACTCTCATTGCAGCAGTGAGATCAAGTAGCAGCATATGCCTTGTAGCCACTCGAGGAATAAAAACAAACAAGACTCCACACATACAGGAGAACACACACTCACTTTGATCACGCTTTAGAAATGGTCTTGAGATTGTTCCTTGCTCCAGCAGCCAGTCAGGTGGAGCATGTTTACATATTGCACAGGTCATTTTGTAATATTTCAACAAAATGTAATAACATCTTTTTGTTCTTCTTAATTTTCAACCCTTTCAAATGCCTGGCTTATGCAACACCTTTTTACCCAACAATCAACTTCCATACATTTCTTTTTATTAAATACACAATTTCACCACACTACAAAAAGGAAACACATTTCAGGCAATATCACGGGGTAAATATGGCCTAAGCTCAATGTAAAGCATGTGTAGCATGTTGAGGATTACCACATAACATTGAATATCTGAAACGCTTCCAATACTAATTTTCCACAAAATAAATACACGATACCAGCTGCGCTTTCTCTCTCTCATCTCTCCGACAGTGAGTCATAAAAACGTACCATATTCACGTTTATCTGTTCCGGCAAAAAAAACAAACATACATGTTTTTAGCGCCACTCAGGAGATTTCACATTGAAATTGCAGTGTTATGTACGTATTGGTACGTATTTTGCGACTCGCAGGTACGTTTTTTCTAATGAGACCAGGCTCGAATTTTGGTGTGGGATACTAAATTGAGTTCTTTTTCGCTGCTTATTGCGCTTAAACAGTCAAATATATACACAATAATGTCAAAATGCCAGTCTTGGCGGGTATTCACGTAAACACAGTCAGTTATGTTTTAAGTGAACGTAAACAGTTGAGAAAGAAAACGCATGTGTAACAGTATAATGGATCCGTGCGTCAGGTCTTAAAGTGACAGCAGCCTAATATACCTGCTGCCAAATTATGAGATAATATTAAAAAATATGTATATGACAGTTTTTCCCCATGGTATCGATGTCAAAATTGTGGCCAGTGAAAATGCTGAGTAGCTAGTAACTTTGGAAAACCACTAGCCACAGTGGCTGGTGGGCAAAAATTTAATTTCAAGCCCTGTATACACACACACACACACACACAGAAAGAGAGAGAGAGTATAACTACAGTTAATATTATATGTAATGTTACAGTAAGTTCAACCCCTGTAAGTTTTTGTCCCATTTGAATCAGTCAAACACAACAAAATGGTGTCAAAAGAACACCTTTTTTATTTATTTCTCTTTTGCCTCAAAAGACGTTTCTCCAGAAATGTCTCTTGGCAAACTTGAAATTATAGACCACATCATCAATATGTATGGTCGGTTAAGAAGACACTAAAAATATGTTAAAAGATTTGGTGGAAGATACACTCTAAAAATATATATATATTTTTCGAAGTTGTAAATAAAAGAAAGATTATTTGAGTTCCGTTTACAAATAAATACTATGTCAGTCTTTCTCCTTCAAAAGTTTATGTGTAATTCAAAGTGTTACTTTACATAATTTCTTTGTAATTATTTGTGAAATTTAGTAGCAATTTCTGAGTGAAAACTGTCTCAAAGTATTTTTTTATTTTATTTTTTTTATTTTATTATAATTGAATCAAAATTTAGGAGTACACTAGCATATAGATTTTAGTCTCACAACTACGGACAAAGCCACAAAACTGTAATCTTAAAGGCACCATGAAATCAAAACTGATAAACTTTTTTTTTTTTAATGGAATATTGCAGTACTTATTATAAATGTGCACATCTGTGCATTTTTTTTTTTTTAATTCACATGCCTCATAATCTTTAAACAAAATAACTTCCCCTCCCTCTTGCAGCAACATCTCATCTCTTCTCTGAGGATGTGTTTACTGGCAAGAGGGTGGGGCAACCTGTCACTCACATGAGGTCCACCAATAGCAAACCACAACCATCCAATCAATTCCCCATGGAAAAAATAAATCAAGTCCCACCCTAGCGGCCCTACATTTTTTCTTGTTCAAAAAGTCATTTCACTCGGATATACATCCCAATAGGGAAGAAAAGACTATTGCATCTTCCATTTCATGCCGACTTTAACATCTTGGGGTCATGGGAGTTGTATTTAACCCAGGGTATTCCTTCAAGTTTTTGCCTTCACATGGTTAAATACAGAGAGCACTTGTTGTGAACAAATCGCCAGCGACAGCGGCACAAGAACCGCGCGGCCCAGAGCTGCTTTAATGAAGTCTCGTGAGCAGTCGCCCCTCACGGCTGAGTCTCAGAGGGAGATCTGCCCCTTAAAGCAGTGCCGAGTGGCCCTTCACACCGCTTTTACTCCCTCTCCACCGGCAGGAAGACTAAACAAAGCAGTTCTGCAATCACTTGAAATCCCCCACTGCCTAATTAGACACCCCTGTACCTCCAGCACACTGCCTAAAATGGACTTTCAAGTGCTGGTTGTTTTTATCGCATTAATACCTTTGGTACAAGTCGTGAATCTATATATACACACACAGTACACAACTACATCATCGAGTCTGACAAATAAAATAATCCTCACTGGAACATGTGCATCTTGACCCAATATACTCAACAAGTGAGTCAATAGTGGCCCACGATATGCCTAGTCATCAATGCAAATTTATTCTAATTAGCCACAAAAATTTCATTTTGCATTCAAAGACTTCACACAGAGACAAAGTGCAATATGATATAATTAAGAATTATAATTATCATATAATTATAAACATATATATATATATATTTTTTTTTTTTTTTTTTTTTGTGTGTGTGTGTGTGTTCATCCTGCCTTAAAATTTTAAGTTTTTTTTTTTTATTTCGAGCTTGTATAATTTACAACTTGGATATTTAGATTATCTCAAGTTAAAAAGTTATTCTAACAAAATTTGTAAAAAAAAAAAAAAAAAAAAAAAGTTGTAATAGCTAATTGCAACAATAATTTTTTACATTATCTTGAAGGAAAGTAGATGTGAAGGTCTGATGGATTTGACAGCACACAACAGGGGTTGAACGACTTCAGATTTTTTTTTAAGTCGACATTTATGTGGTTAAAGTCGAGTGAAAGTCGACTAGACACCAATGACATCATTAAAGAACAAATAAACATGAAAATGTGGGTCGCCTTGTGCACAGCTATGACATATGACACAGCGCTGTTATAGCCCACAAGGCTGTAACAGCTTATTTTTATCAGTTCTTGTCTTTGGGTCATTATATTCCTCACAGGTTTCTGCTTGTTCTAAATCAGATACAGATAAAGTAGCACAATTAGGATTACATTTACATGAATGCATTAGTGAGAGAGTGATTGTGTGTGTGAATTAATTCTACCTGGCAGTGTCTCTCCTCTACTAATGAAGCTGTGGGTTTTAGTTTCTAAGAAATATATGCTGAACCTTTCAGTTTCTAAACTACTTTATTGATAAATCATAGAACAGTTTTGACCGTACATTTCTGCACTACTAAATGTTTCCATGTGCGTTCAATCTGCACGTGATGTGCGAGCTACTGTCTGTATGTGTGTGCAATACAATGCAGCAGCATTAGTTTAGAACGGTGATTAACTTGCGCGTACAATAAGCTGTTTAAAACGTGCATTCACCCAATCAATATTGAGCATCTAGATGGTATAATCAAACACATCTTATGGAGCGCTCTCGGAATATGCATTTATTTGTCATTTTAACTGTTGGAAAAGCGTAAAAGTAGACTTCAAAGATTTCTTATCCTGTTGCGCCCTTTATAGGCATTTACATTTACATTTATGCATTTGGCAGACGCTTTTATCCAAAGCGACTTACATTGCATTATGCTATACAGTTGTATCTAAGTATGTGCAATCCCTGGGATTGAACCCACAACCTTGGCATTGCTAGTGCCATGCTCTAACCACTGAGCTACAGGAAAGCTATAGGCCACGATCATTCACTAGTCGATGTCTTACTATGGTAGTCAATGGGGGTGAGATCTGTTTGGTTACTGACTTTCTTCCAAATATCTTTCTTTGTATTCAGCAGAAGAAATAAATTCATACAGGTTTGGAACAACTTGAGGGTGAGTAAATGAATTTTCATTTTTGGGTGAACTATCTCTTTAAAGCATCATGGCAGAGCTAGTCGACTAGTCTGTGCAACCCCTACAGTGTACAGGTACAGCATAAATCAGGCCTCAACCAATTTGGGAATTACATATTTCCCAACATAATTTACTGTCATCCATTATAGATAACACATTCATGCACAACACAACTTCTCTGACTGATCACATCAGTTGAATTCACTGAAGGGAAATAAGCCATGATCACAGTGATATTGAATCGGCTGCATTTGCAATTAAACAGGCTCTATTTGCACAGCAACATCATGAACAACAGAAACAATTTTGTTTTTAAGCAACTTTCAGGCTTCACAATTTCATTGAAATGTTCCTGTGATGCGACGAATGCAGATTCAATCAATATATGGTCATGAAATCTGCATGTGCAATAAATAAAAAAAATGTTGTTTAATGTAGCATGTTTTAACATGTAACACTTCAGGACATTAAAGCTTTCAACTACTTTCACATAATGTTTCTATCAGATTCCCATTTAGGCTTACTAGCAGGCCTAAGCTTCAACTTTGCGCAATAATGCTGAAGATCTCTTTCTTGTGGAGGCGTCACACCGCAGCACATAATGAACATAAACATTACAACTTCAATTGACTTTAGTTTCCAAATACTTTTGGAAGCCACTATAAGTGCACCCTGTGGTCTGGACATGGCCTCCGCAGCATCATCAATGAAGAAAGTTTCTCTCTCGCTCTCATTCTTTCTCTCTGTATCTCACACACCCACACACAGGTGTGTTTTGATGTGGTTAAAGGCCGAGCCTTGCTGAGAGACTGACTGGTGTGTAATGAAATGCCTGACAACTGATTTGGCTGAGCAGCGCCAGAGCAGAGGAGCACTAGAGGAGCAGCTCACTGTAAACCACCGCACTGCTGTCAGTCCGAACGCTCTGGATGGAGTCCGTCTAGGTTCTGTTTCCACCGCATCTCTCCATCAGTTTTCTGACCCATTGCTGTCAGACTTGAAGATGCTCACAGGTCTCTCTCTACAGCTAAGGATGGGTTTCTTCACAGACGTGCTACACTGTCAGCTGCAGTCTTTAAGAGACAGAGTCTTATTTTTAACTGCAGCGTTGCTTTTGATAAAGCAGACATGAATATAAAATAGATCTGGGAGAGTGGGGACTTTTTACATAACTTGTCTAGGCATGGAGAAATGAGATAGCCCTAACCATAGCAGGATGAACAGAAATAACAAGCAATTAACACAACAACAATATATTAGAGATAGGGATGCACGGTATCGGCCCGATACCAAGCTCGTGTACTTGTACTCGTAAAAATACCCCCGATACCAAAGCCCAATACCTCACGTGACGGAACTGACAGAATTGTCTGTGCACAGAGACACCAGCGGAGGCAGCAGAAACAATGTCAGCCTCAGGGGTGAGGAAATACTTCAAAATTAATGATGACAACACACACATTGCGAACTGCATGCTTTCAATCACAATTCGTTATCGATTAGTGAAGGCGGGATAGGCGGAATCGCGCTGAATAACACAGTCCAGACGCGCTCTCTCGCGCGCGCGCGATCCCAGTTCTTTCAGACAGCGCGCGATCAGTTCTCTTCGCGCCTGAATGGTCAAATGCACACATAGTTGTCAAAATGTCCATCGTGTGGAGTATCTCACAGTCGGTTATGGCTTAAGTGGACGTAAACATTTGGGTGAAAACAGAATATGTCAGTATCCATGGATTCGGTCTTAAAGGGACCATAGCCTATATTTGTCATTAATGTTAATAAAACAACAAAAGATGTTAAATAAATGTATACATGGTAAATAAACCTACTGTATCTGAAAGAAAAAAAAAAGTTTATTTAATTTGTATCTCTATAGTATTTGTTGTATTTGTTTGTAAATTTATTTTTATATAACAACAATTATATATATATATATATATATATATATATATATATATTGGTAATTATGCCCTTTGAAGGTTATTGGACACTGAAATTTTTGTTCTTTAAGTTTGTGACAAGCACATAAAAATTATTACTTTTTTCATTAGAGTAATAATAAAGAAGCTGTCCTTGATTAGTCTCACTGTGTTGTGCTTGGAAAACTGCTACATCACCAAAAAAAAAAAAAAAAAGAGAGAGAGAGAGAGAGAGCGAGAAATTAATAAATGCATAGGCATCGGTGTCGGCGAGTACTAGAAAAAAGTATCGGTACTCGTTCTCGGTCCTTTAAAAAAATGGTATCGGTGCATCCCTAATTAGAGATGCACGATACTAAATTGATCTACCTATACTGACAGCCGATTATTCAGAATGATATCTGCCAATATCGATACTGATAGTTTGATTTTCTTAAGGAAAAAACAATCTCTCCCAAATAATACTGCAAACTATACAGGGAACCCTCTCATTTTGGTCCATTACTATAATATTAGAGATTATAATCAACAACAGAGCTATTATATTCAACTGCTACTTATTTTCAGATATAATTAGATAAATTTGATAATATATATTAATATATATACAAGAGAAATACTACTAAATATCACAAACAATAATATACATTTTTAAAAAAAATCTAACAAACTACAGATTGCCAAAAGTTTCAAAGTTCAACACTGCAGACAACCAATGCCGCATAAAAATTAAACAATAAGTGATTCACTGCAGGCCAACATTAATAGAAGAGGCGCACGGTTCAGCCAAGGTGATACTTCCATAAATTTCCCATAAATGTGAGTTGGCAAGATATTGCAGAGGGTCGGCTATAAAATGTAGCTTAAACAAATCTGCATCTAAAAGCCAAGTATCACACGGTTTAGATGTCAGAGCTGCACTTTAAACCCTTTTGATTAATGATGTTCTGTGTTCTGAAATGAAACCACAATCGCCTGGCCTTTGTAAACAATCTCCCCAACACAATATTCTTTTGTCATTTCACTTTTAATACATCATTTTAGCATTGCACAAATCAAATAAATAAATTAATACAATTTAAAAACAAAAACATGATAAGAAATGCTAAGATGTTTTGCTACGTTTTTACATTTTTATGGGGTTTGCCTGTGCAGGAAAAAAGAAAAAAAAAAATGCCACAAGGTTGCCAGTGTTGTTATTCTAGGTGATTTCAAACCAGTCACAAGAGGCATTTTATCTTCTTTTTTTTTTTTTTTTATCGTCTACCAGGTGAATGCCAGCATTAGAAAAATAATAGCACACCTCCTTGATGGATGGATAAATGGATGGATGGATGGATTTTAACTATTTAAAAATGATGATGGATGGATGGATTTTAACTATTTAAAAATGACAATGGATGGATAGATGGATGGATGGATGGATTTTAGCAATTTAAAAATGACGATGGATGGATGGATGGATTTTAACTATTTCAAAAAGAAATTGGATGGATGGATGGATGGATGGATTTTAACTATTTAAAAATAACAATGGATGGATGGATGGATGGATTTTAACTATTTAAAAATAACAATGGATGGATGGATGGATTTTAACTATTTAAAAATGACAATGGATGGATGGATGGAACAATAGGTGGATGGATGGATGATGGATGGATTTTAACTATTTCAAAATGATGATGGATGAATGGATTTTAACTATTAAGAAATTGGATGGATGGATGGATGGATGAATGATAGAGGAATGGACGGATGGATGGATGGATGGATGGATGGAACAATAGGTGGGTGGGCGGGTGGATGGATGAATGGATTTGAACTATTTTAAAAAGAAATTGGATGGATGAATGGATGGATGGATGGATTTTGACTATTTAAAAATGATAATGGATGGATTGATTTTAACTATTTTAAAAAGAAATTGGATGGATGAATTGATGGATGGATGGATTTTGACTATTTAAAAATGACATTGGATGGATGGATTTTAACTATTTTAAAAAGAAATTGGATGGATGGATGGATGGATTTTAACTATTTCAAAAATGATAATGGGTGGACGGATGGATGACACTGGATTTTAACTTTATTTAAATATGACAACAGATGATGACTACATAGAAAGTAGACAGACAGACAGAAATACTTTGTCAGATACCTTCAATTCCCTTATCTTAAGTATACACTATAGTAATAGTTATGCTCGCTTTGAACTAGAAGTCTTCTTTGACATCAACTGCTTTAAAGAACATCACAGTTAACAAAGTCAGACCGCTGGAAAACAAACAAGCAGAGGAAAATAAGAACATTTGGAGGAAAAAAACAACAACATTCCCAAATGATGCTGACAGTGACTACAAGCGCCGCAAGCAAAGCTAGAATAATGTAGTGTTGGTTTTCTTGCTGCTCTAGGGGAGACGGCAAGGCAAGAAAGCAATGCTATCAGCATCTCACGACTGACAGGGAAAACAAAGCATTGGGTTCTCACCTCGCCCACACTTCCAAACACCTTATGTCCAAGCTACAACTTCCTTTGCCAGTCAATTTCCACAATATTAATGCTTTCATTACTTCCTGTACATCTGAACGCTCTCCAGGGCGCCATTCAGCTCGACTCCTTAATGCAGCTCACCTTCCAAACACTATTAATCAAATTCAGACGTTTTGTGGCAAAAAAAAGCTGTCCAAATAATTAACTTATGTAAATGGACTTTTTGTGGGCTTTGGCCATTTAATAAACATGTCTTTGAGCTTTATTAATGCTGAATTTATTAATGCCGGTGTGATTGCGCGTCCTCTGAAGGGATAAATATTGCTGCCACCATCTAATCCAGAGCCGTGTGTACAACACCTGATGCACTTGTGTTAGTATTCCTAATTAGCAGTAATTAAGTGTTTTCTACAGCATCTCTCCTCGGGGGCAGCAGCTAGTTTGAGGCATATTTATGCTCGGATTATTTGGGAGATGTAAAGAAAAACCAATTACACATGCCGCGGCTCACGGTGAATCTGAATTAGTTTATTACTGTCTCAAATGTCAGATGCAGTCACTTGAAATCATTATTTTTCCTAAAAATGACAACGACATGGGTA
The DNA here is from genome assembly GCA_037950665.1 of Hypophthalmichthys nobilis. NCBI lineage: Eukaryota > Metazoa > Chordata > Actinopteri > Cypriniformes > Xenocyprididae > Hypophthalmichthys > Hypophthalmichthys nobilis. The sequence continues at coordinate 5,859,614 of CM075480.1, forward strand.
GAAAAAAGTAAAGCAAAATGCATATTAGGCAATTTGTTGAACTGCAACTTTACAGCCACAGTCCAAAATGAACTTTTGCCACACCTTCCAATCAGAGGTGAATAGAGAAAATCATACTGACCATGAAACACTATTGTTTTAAAGGAAATTAATACTTTTATTCAGCAAGGATGCATTAAACTGAGCATAAGTAACAGTGTTACACAAGATTTCTGTTTCAAATTATGTTCTTTTGAACTTTCTATTCATCAAAGAATCCTGAACAAATATTGAAGGGTTAGTTCACCCAAAAATTAAAATTCTGTCATTAATTACTCACCCTCATGTCGTTCCACACCCGTAAGACCTTCGTTCATCTTCAGAACACACATTAAGATATTTTTGATGGAATCCGAGAGGTATATGATTCCTCCATAGACAGCAATTTAACCGATACTTTCAAGGTCCAGAAAGGTACTAAAGACATTGTTTAAAAAGTCGACGTGACTGCAGTGGTTCAACCTTAATTTTATGAAGCGACAAGAATACTTTTTGTGCGCAAAAACAAAACAAAAATAATGACTTTATTCAACAATATCTTCTCTTCTTTGTCATCCTCATCCGTTGTTTACGTCCAGCGCTTCCAGGTTCTACGTCAGAACGAAGACTCATTATTGGCTGGCTCCTGCGTCAGCATCACACGTATGCGTCATGCTGCTCACGTGATCAGCTTTGGCCAATACTGAGCCAGCATTCGGAAGTAAACACGGAAGCCTTCACTGTTCTTACTGCATCAACTGCGTAATGATAATGACTGGGAAGAAAAGAGATTGTTGAATAAAGTCGTTATTGTTAAAAAGTATTAAAGTTGTTTTGTTTTTGTGCACAAAAAGTATTCTCGTCGCTTCATAAAATTAAGTTTGAACCACTGTAGTCATGTTGACTATTTTAACAATGTCTCTAGTACCTTTCTGGACCTCGAAAGTGTCTGTTAAATTGCTGTCTATGGACGAGTCATATACCTCTCGGATTTCATAAAAAATATCTTAATTTGTGTTCTGAACATGAACGAAGGTCTTACGGGTGTGGAACAACATGAAGGTGAGTAATTAATGACAAAATTTTCATTTTTGGGTGAACCGTTTAAGCTGCACAACTGTTTTTAACATTGCTAATAATCAGAAATGTTTCTTGAGCAGCAAATTATCATATTAGAATGACTTCTGAAGGATCATGTGACACTGAAAATTCAGCTTTGATCACAGGAATAAATTACAGATTAAAAATATTGAAATAGAAAAGTTATTTTGAATTTTTGTATTTTTTTCAATATTACAGTTATTTTTGATCAAATAAATGTCTTGGTGATTAGACAGACAGACAGATAGATAGATATAGATGATAGATATATATATAGATAGATAGATAGATAGATAGATAGATCCTTCACATAAACTTCAGAAGAATTTCCACTGAGGTAAATAAAGACATTCAAGTAGCCAATTTTTCACTATAGCATTTGGCAGTTACAATAGTGAGAATAAATTTTTGACCTTGGATGGATGATAATAATCACGTCTGCAACTTGGTGAACAACAGGAACAGTCTTTGATATAAATACATTAATCTATAAATAATTTTCTGTTTCTGCGAACATCACTGGAGGCGCTGTAGGAGGATTTCCCAGAAGTCCTTACATCAAGCAACTGCCAGACTAGAGTTTTCTGCCATATTATATACAGGCCCTGAGCTAACATTAGATTTCTCCATCGCCACTGATGAGAGGGAAAAAAATCAAATGGAATCAAATGAAAACATATACTGTTTAGACTGGAATGTTTCTATAATGATCTATGGAGGCCTTAAAGGGACAGTTCATCACATACTCACCCTCAGGTCGTTGCCAAACATGGAAGATTTTCTTTCTTAGAAAAAAAAAAGAGAGATTTCACAGGAATGTCCTGGGCTGGCTGTGTTGTAACTCTTCATTTTTAACTTCAGGTTTCATTTGTTAACATTAATAATGCATTAACTATCATAAACTAACAATGTGTAATATGTTTTTTTTGTTTGTTTGTTTTCTTTGTTTGTTGTTGTTTTTTTTAATGTAAGATAATGTTCATATTCATGTTAGTTCGCAGTGCACTAATGTTAACAGATACAACTTTTAATCGTAAAAATATAATAGTAAATGTGGAGATTAAGATTAATTTAAGATTAATAAATGCTGTAGAATTATTGTTCTTTGTTAGTTCATGTTAACTAATCTTGACAAATTAAACCTTACTGTAGTGTTACTGCTATTTTAGTATCATTGATATACTATTCATATTTTTTTAATTTGTTTTTATTTTGTATTTTCTATTTTTCATTTTAATTTGAGTTAAAGTGTTAATTTTTGTGTTTTATATATATATATAGGTGAGTAAATGACAAAATGTTGGCACAATTGCTTTGTTTCTTAACATATTTTACATTTCAACAAAAGTTCTGTATTTGATATTGTATCTTTATCATGGTTTAATGGTACTCTTTTGAATATACAATTATATAAATATTCCTCTGATGTATTCAAGCAACCCTTTGCTTCCTCACCTGGTACTGATGACAGCGGCAGCATAATTCATTCTTCCCACATAAATTAGTATTTTTTTTTTCTCTTCATGTTCTCTCTTTGTACCTCTGTTCAGCTCCTAACTGGCACGATGTTGGCTAAACGCGCTCTGTTTGAGCAGGGTCTGTGTTCCGTAATGAATGCAAATGGATGTCGTTCAATCCGCCAGCGCTGGACAAACAGGCCGAGTGCATACACAACACTGATCAAAGCCTTTTGCCCCAGCTCCTGACATTTAGAGGCCAAGATTTTCATTAAGCAGAGTGATTAGACGACAGACAGGGACACAAAGAGAGAAAGAAGTGAAGAGTGAAGCAGAGAGACAGGAACAGACAGATGGGATCAACAGTGCTGCCCTAGACACAGGTGGATGTGATATTAAACACGGAGCCATGTCCAAGATCTTGCTGAACATGCGAGAAGCGCCTGCTGAAATGCTATGATATGACAGAGGAACCTTCCTCCAGCAAAATAAGTCCATTTAGTATCTGTCAAACTGTCCTGAGCTTTAATAAAGTAGCAGCAGTGGTAGTACGGACAAAATCTCATATCTCACACCATGAGTAATTCTATATAACACTAACTGTTTATATCACAGCACAGCTAATTTTTTTTTAGAAATATAATGACAACATGGTTTATATACACTACTTCATAACCATGTGAAAATGGTTTCTATTTTATTTTAGAAAATCCAGTGAATTAAATACTTTAAAAATTAAAGATGCTTCATCTTTTTTTCTTTTTTTTTTGTAATAAATGAGAAGTCTTCTTGCATCATTCAAAACTAGCAGATTTTTATTTTGTAGGCTGTTAAATGCTCTTAACTTGAAGTATTTGAGTAAGCTAAATCATAATTTAATTTAAAAATTATCATCTAATCTCAATTTAAATACAGTTAGTATTAAAAACATAACTAGCTAATTCAGTAAATGCTAACGTGCTAATTGGAAACACAATGTTTTAGTTAGCATAGCAGTTGCTGAATGAGCAAGACTAGAACATTTAACATATACCTGTTCTCAAACTAAGCTCACGCTCCACTTGTCACCATGATGGTAACCACCCCAAAAAAAAAAAAAAACAACATAACAGAAATTCTTCTGAATTAGCATAGCTAAACATTAAAAACTACTAACTCTCCTACTTAACATTAATCTTGCACAAAAATAATGTTATATAACACTTAATTAGCATATATACTCCATTTTGAGTGCCATGGCAAAGCATGCTGGGAAATAGAAATCCCAGACCAGTTTCAGTTAAATTTAAGTTCGTCTAAATGAAAAGAAACAAGTTCATTAAACTCAAAACAATTCAGATTACTTAAAATGTGTCAGTTTTGTGAACTCAGATGTTCTCAGTACTCATAAATGTTAATTTGTTTGAACTATTTTATTTAATTTAAGTTTGCTCTACTCAAACAAATTAATTATTTTGAGCGTTAGAGATTACAGTGCAGTTAATAAGTTCTCTCTCCTTTTGCCTCGTTTGGGACACATTATTTTTAAGTAACAAATAATGTACTGCAGTCCTGGACACTAAATAAATCTACCACGTTATAAACAGTCAAACAAAACCCCTACCGGCCCTAACTAAACTGTGATCTTGAGTTAACCAAGACAAAAATGATGGGTTCTAACAGCAAAAATACTTGAAAGCAGTTAAATCCAGCAGCAAAGTTCTTAAAGTAAGTATAGTAAGTGTACAAAACAATTCAAGATAGTAAAATATATAGTAATATCTTCAGGTTTGTATTTCCACAGCATGAAGGTAAGATCTTACGAATTTATGAACCGCTCGTTTTAAAATCTTCCCAGTCTACTTACATTTGACATCCGCTTCAAATTTTACAATGCTCATGATAACTTCAGTTAACTCTACAATAAGTAAGTCCACTTCACCAGCGATGTCATAGAAAATACAGAGCTACAACAAAACAGAAGTTCAAACACAAAATTCTAAAGATGGCTGCACGCTTGTTTCTCTGGCACATACGGTCTATAGATGGATAGAGATGTAAGGAAGGTAAAACTAATCATAATACAGTACGCAAATAAATGCAAGAAAAAAGACCAATCACAAATCAGTATGCAAATAAATACATGGAAGAAGACCAATTACCCAACATCGTCACTGACATTGAATTCTGAACATTCCATCAAATGGAAACAAACTTAATTTATAACTTTTCAAATGATTTCAAGGTTAAAATGACAAAGTTTATATGAAAAAAGTTTTTCATATAAAGTATTCAGCGGTTCAGACTGAATCACTGCAGAAGTGTAGCTCTAACTCTAACCAGAATGTTTGAGGAAAGTAAGACTATAAAACTGAAGATACTAAATACAAATAAAAGAAGCAAACACAGACAAAACAATATGGCAAATTAAAATCCTTTTCATATGAAATATCTATTTATGATGAAGCTTGTGTAATGCTATGTAACGCTTCCCAGATGACCTCAGTGTTGTCAGGCAGCGATTTACCCGTTGAACGCTCACCACACAAACAACAGCCCATTGAGATCTCAAATGAGCTCATGAGAGGAGCAACAATCAGACACGTGTGATTAATCAGCCGAATGATTTATCTGAGGACAAAAGCCTTGCTTTACTACTGTGTGTGTGTGTGTGTGTGTGTGGTCCTGGTAAACCCTAAGTTATGGGGACAAAAAGATGGCAATAATCGAAATCCTTGTCCTTGTGGGGATTTTTTTTTTTTGTCCCCATGAGGAAAATAGCTTATAAGTGATGTTTTTTTGAAAATGTAAAAATGCAGAAAGTTTTCTGTGATGGGTAGGTTTAGGGGTAGGGAATAGAATATACTGTTTGTACAGTATAAAAATCATTGTCTATGGAAATCCCCATAGAACATGAAAACCCAACAGTATTTCCCACTACATGTTTGTGCTTTGACTAACAGATTCTTTGGTTTGTCTCGTTGATTCTGGCCAGAGATAGGAATCTAATCTCATGATTTGGGAATTGTATGATCCGTGTAATGTGGAATGTGCTCACACACCCATGACTGTGATGTGACATTGATGTACTGTAGTAGGGGAGAGCAGGGAGTGATTTAACTTATTTTGTTTAAATGTCTGTTTTGTTTGCTTTATGTGTCTCGAAGTTTGATATAATATCCCCAAATGTGTCTGCTTCAAATTAAGCTTGTTGAAATCTAAGACTTATCCCTAAACTGTGTAAATGAATATCACGTATAAAAAAGCTGTTGGCTTTTGTTTTATAAATCTTTATATTTTGAGCTCAGGAAGCCCAGCTAAAAAACAAAACAAAAAAAAGGTCTAAGAATGTTTTTCAGACACTCCCATTAAGTTATGAAAATGTTATTTCGGATTGTTCTCTTAACGTTCAAAACATCCAGTTTTTTAAATGTTTTAAAAACCTGGATAAAGTGGAGAGATGCTAGAGGAATTGATGCCAAATAAAACTAACTCTTCACAAACGTACGTTCATTTGGTCACTTACGCCACGCTTAAAAACTGTGTAAATGTCATTGCATTAGATGGTAAAACAATTACAGCAAATGTCATCTGCAGACAAATGATGCTACAGCTTTTCTCAGCAATAACTCATCTTTTCAAGTTGCAGACAAGTTACATAACTCTTCCAGCCTAGCTAAGCTGTTTAGCTGGTTTAGTTGATCTGCCACATAGTAATAGCCTGACAAGTGCCAAAAATCCTTCTGAATCACTCCAGCTTTACCATCTTAGCGGCCAGCTGAGACCAACAAACCAACTTAGGCTGGTTTAAGCAGGGTGTTTTCTCCAATTATGGGTCATTTTTGCTCAGTGTCTATAAATCAGCTGGTGCTTCTTTTGGTGATTTTAGTGGATATATCAAGTCGTTGTCCTCAAGTTACCACAAACAATACTGACCGTCTTCGTGTACAGCACTGTTTTCTTATTTCAAACCAAACAACTGTGAAATGTTTAGCAAGAAAAGTGCACTATCTTTCATTAAAATAAAGGTCAATTGCTTTGGTATTTGGTATCTAATGCAATTGCATTCAAACATTTTGAGGTATGACTTCAGTGTCAAAATGCTTTTTTTGTCCCACTGTATATCTAGCCTCTGACACACACATATTCAACAGTTACTGCCAAAGCAAGTATCTTAAAGGGATAGTTCAGCCAAAAATGAAAATTTTGTATTACTTACTCACTCTCAAGTTGTTCCAAACCTGTATGATTTTCTTACTTCTGTTGAACACAAAAGAAGATATTTTAAAGAATGTTGGTAATCAAACAGTTAATGGCACCCATTAATTCCAAAAAATACTATGGAAGTCAACGGGTGCCATCAATTGTCTGGTTACCAACATTCTTTAAAATATCTTCTTTTGTGTTCAACAGAAAATCATACAGGTTTGGAACAACTTGAGGGTGAGTAAGTAATGACAAAATTTTAATTTTTTGAATGAACTATCCCTTTAAAAGACTACAACTTCAGAATATTTACACAAGAAAAAAAAACTACTGAATTAAAGACCATTGCTTTTGTCCACACAAAACTGATTCAGACTTGAATTGCATGAATATTCCTGCAGAAGCTACTGTATGCTGTTATATTATGGATCAGTGATGCAACAGCATACAATACATATAGATGTGCACCAACATCAACAAGAGACATATATGCTGCTGCAATGAAACCACAGATGCTCATGGGGATCGAGCCCTTGGAGAACGAGCAGAAGACAACATGCTCACAGGTGAGACAACAGGGACATGAGAAAATAATCTTATTTTAGAAATGTATAAAAACACTTCATGTACACACATACATACAGGTTCATTTTGTCCCTAGTATTCAAGTGTCCCTGCTTTATTCGCAATCAAACTTTTGCCCAAATCAATGTGCATGTTTAATTTATCAGTAAAGGACCAGAAAAATCTCACAAAAAATAAAACATCATGATCATAACCATGTTACATCAGGCTACGTCTGCCATCAGAACGAGCAACAATGTCATTTTAAAGGATTAGTTCACTTCAGAATTAAATTTTTTCTGATAATTTACTCACCCCCATGTCATCTAAGATGTTCATGTCTTTCTTTCTTCAGTCGAAAAGAAATTAAGGTTTTTGATGAAAACATTCCAGGATTGTTCTCCTTATAGTGGACTTCAACAAGGTTGAAGTCCACTATACGATCGGTCATTTTCAAAAAAAAAAAAAATAAAATAAATAAATTATATACTTTTTAACCACAAATGCTCATCTTGCACTAGCTCTGCGACGCGCCACGCATTATGTAATCACGTTGGAAAGGTCACGCGTGACGTAGGTGAAGTACCGCAATAGGGCGAAAAACTTTTTTGTAAAGGGTGATTGACTTAGCCTTTGCACATTCGCTTTGTAGACACTGGATTGGCACTTCCGCCTACGTCACGCATGACCTTTCCAATGTGATTACGTCATGAGTGGCGCATCACAGAGCAGTGCAAGATGAGCATTTGTGGTAAAAAAAAAGTATATAAATTTTATTTTTTTTAGAAAATGACAGATTGTTTCGCTAAACAAGACCCTTATTCCTTGTGTAGAACCCTTTGAAGCTGCACTGAAACTGCAAATTGGACCTTCAACCCGTTGAACCCCAATGAAGTCCACTATATGATGATAAATCCTGGAATGTTTTCCTCAAAAGCCTTAATTTCTTTTCGACTGAAGAAGGAAAGACAAACATCTTGGATGACATGGGGTAAGTAAATTATCAGGAAATTTTAATTCTGAAGTGAACTAATCCTTTAATTTATCAGTAAAGGACCAGAAAATCTCACAAAAGATGAAACATCACACGTCTGCCACCAGAATGAGCAACAAATGTCATTTTAAGGCAAATGCATCTGTATTGTTGGATCAAATACATTATGACTGTATTATCTTATCCTTTAAAACGTCCTCTCTTCTTCTGCATTATGTCCCTGCCACGGTAATCTGCTTTTACTGGGTGAAGCTCTCAAATGTGATTACTTCACAGCAGATAACAAAGGGGGAAAAACCCTATCTATAACGCAGCATGGAGTATGAATTAAAGCTACACTATGGCCTTAAGGACTCCATAAATCCAATGCTAAACAGGGGCTCATCCTCCTGAGTGAGTAGGGCCACCTACTGGGGCTGTTTATATTGCATGAGTGGGTTTTAATTGGAGGCAGTGCTTTACAACTCTTGCAATATGGGGAAAACTCACTGAAGAGTTTACTGAGCATGACAAACAAACAATGCACAGGTAGATTAGAGATTTACTCACACCTGTGCGAGTGTGTGATGATGCAAAATTATATTTTTCATAGTTACCAAGATTCAACTAAATCGTTAAAATTGAGCTGAAGGTGGAAAGGAAAAGGTGCATTGTTATACTATAACTATATATTTCTGTGTCTGTGGTTTTCAGTATTGTTCTCAGTCAATTTCAGAAGAAATTCTTGTTTTTACTTATTTATACTTTTACTGATTTCTGCAGTTGAATTTGGTCAATGTCAAAAGTTTTACTCAAAGGCACAAAAGTTTAACAATCCAAACCATACAAATGAACCTCAGCATTAATAACATTGTGTAATTGTAGTTTTGGTCTCAAAACTGTTAATTTTTTAGCAAAATACAAGTATTAATAACTCACAACATGGAAACCGTCTTCAACTCATAACACCACATCAAATATTACAATGATCGAAATCTTTTTAAAGTTTGATATGTGCTATAATTTTGAGACTTCTTAAGTACAACTTGGATGCTCAAAGATACATACGTTTAACAGTTAAACACAGAGATATATCAGCTCAATAACAACTTTTCGTGCCTTTCTGTTAATGTAACAGCTGTCTATATATCCACAAACACTGAAGACTACTGTGGTAGTAAAAGTTTGCAAAGATCAAATCACCATATGCATTCTGAATTATTGGGCTTTTCTGATTCATTATAGGCTATTCCATGCGTGAGTTCACATGTAAATCATTTACAAATCATCACTGATCAACACCATTAGTGATCAATAGACAAATCTTCTGCATGAGCACGAGCTGTTCTCCACCCGAGTGTAGGTTTTCTAACTGACATGTAAACAGAAATCCTCTTTTACCCAGAGTTTGTGATGTGGCACGATGTTGGCACCTTGTCCTCACCTGATATCTCCTGGAGTGGCACATTATGGAGACTGAAGCCTTTGGTCGTGAACGCCTGGCGCACATCGCTGCAGCTGCGCGATTTTACATCTCCAGCACATGACAGCGACAATAGAAGCGATAAAGAAGTGAAAACCACGACAGGTGTCTTCAACATCCCTCCTGCGAGCAAATCCAGCCGATGCGTAAAAGCGCAAAACCCCCAAGACGCGCTCAGCGCACCGGCGTCTCCAGCTGCAGGTGGACAAATGTTTCGATCATACAATCGCTCATCAATGATCAATCACGCGCTCTGTCGCATCCGGCTCATAGCAGAATTCTCCAACGGATCCTCTCGGAACGAACGCGTGTGCGATTAGAACGGCGAAACCTCCAGAATGGATCCGGAGCGGCGCGCTCTCAACTTCTGCTCTGTGTTTCTATCAGAGGAGAGAAAGTAGCAATCCTCCTCTCTCTCACACTCACACAGAGAGACACAGACAAACCGCACAACCCAGTGGCGAGTATGACAACATGGAAAAACACGGACTGGATTCATGGAGGCGCATGGCGTTTTGCCTGAGGAGATGCTGAAGCAAAAACTCGAACTACTTTCATTGAAATAATATAAAAACAGTGCGGATTCAATTTATGGGAAAATATATTTATAAAAATAATATTGTAAAATGATAATAATTTTATGAAATAAACATGATAAAACAAACAACAATACATAATCAATTTTAATGTTAATGCGATTTTTGTCTTTTTATAGAAAAATATATGTGAAAAATAAACATGCATGACAACAAGACTGAATGAAATAAAGCCTCTTTATGAATACATTAACTGTTTTTTATGTTGTAAGCTTTTGCACTTATTTGATCATATTTGAATTAATGTTATTCTAAATGTTATATTTTAATCTCATATTTTTAATGTCATAATGTGATGTAACATGGGATATATATATGTGTGTGTGTGTGTGTGTGTGTGTGTGTGTGTGTGTGTGTGTGTCAGAATAAAACAAACTTTATCATGTTTATTGCTTAACAATTGATTGCTAGTTGCTTATGTTGAGAAGAAAGAAAGAAAGAAAGAAAAAGAAAGAAAGAAAGAAAGAAAGAAAGAAAGAAAGAAAGAAAGAAAAAGAAAGAAAGAAAGAAAGAAAGAAAGAAAGAAAGAAAGAAAGAAAGAAACCGCACAGCCAAGTGGCCAGTATTAGAATAGGGAAAACACGGACTGGATTCTTTACAGCTCATGGAGTTTTGCCTCAGGAGCTCCTGGATCTGGAATCTCAAAGCTCAAGCTGTCATCATCTGATCTATTCATCATGTTTTGCCCTTTTCTTATGCAATTCAAAGGATTTTGTACCAGAAAATGTGTGCTAGATTGATATGACTATAAGTGATTGTGTGCATGGCTAAACAAGCAGTGCAAAATCACTATAATAACATGAAGTAACACAGTGAACACAAATAAATTAAGGCCCGGTTTCACAGAAAGGGCTTGGCCTAAGCCAGGATTAAACCTTAGTTCAATTAGGATATTTAAGTAGCTTTTATAAACGTACACTAGAAAAAAAAAAAAACTACTGGTGTACATCTTGAGACAAAACAATGACACTGATTAAGTTTAAGGTATGTCAGTTCAAACATGCATTTTAGTCTAGGACTAGCTTAAGCCTTAAACCGGGGTATGAGTTATAAAATAAAGTCTAGATTAAAATTTGAGAAAAAACTAAAAAGGTAATAAAAAACACTTTACTGGCTTATAAAAACATCAATTTTAATGGTTTTAACATAATTTACATGAACAATAATGTTATCAACAAAAACATCAATGATCTTTCCTGTAATTATGCTAGATTCTTAACTTTAGCTTTTATTTATTTATTTGCTGAAGGTTGTGCAATAGTAAATAAGATACTGTATTATTTGGTCAAAATATTATCTGTCTTAATGTTAATTCTCTCTCTCAAGATCTCTCTCTTTCTTCCCCAGTAGAAAACTAGAAATAAAGACATTTTCCTCCATACATGCATAACCTCAATGTCAAAGCTGTATTTCTCAGTATCTTTGTGCCGGTGAGCCTGCGGTTGTACGAGTCGTTCCAGCCTGAGGGAAACTCTCAGCGGTGAGTCACTACATAGTCTAGTGTAATAACCAGCAGTATCATTTAAAATCAGGGTTTGACTTTTCCAGGTTATGAATCGTTAAACTGCTAGGGGCATCATGAAGTTCACCTTTTCCAGTTTATTTATCTTTGATTGACTTTTTCATATTTCTTCAATGCCTGTGTGAGGGTGTTTTATACAGAAGTCAGTCCCTGAAATACCATGAAATTTTGTTTTTTTCTCAATAAATGTTGAATGCATCTGCTTTTTTAAAAAAATGGAATTGAAGTATTCCAACATATGAGGTTTCCATATGCGCCACATATGTCATTATTATTAGGCAAATATCACACAGCCAACTATATGTACATTGATAAATACTACAGTATCCTTACACGTGCATCGAGTTTAGTTCAGAAAACTGTTATCATTTCAAAATAATTAACAAATTAAATAAGGATGTGGTGTTTTTAATCCAATTTTGAGTCAAGAAGGAAAGCTAATCCTGTTTCTATAATGCTATTTTAACACAACTAAAATCATTTATGTACTCTCAACTCAAATGGATTAAAGGGTTAGTTCACCCAAAAATGAAAATTCTGTTATTAATTACTCACCCTCATGTCGCTCCACACCCGTAAGACCTTCGTTCATCTTCGGAACACAAATTAAGATATTTTTGATAAAATCCGATGGCTTAGTGAGGCCTCTATTGCCAGCAAGACAATTAATACTTTCAGATGTCAAGACATATTTAAAACAGTTCATGTGACTACAGTGGTTCAAGCGATGGGAATACTTTTTGTGCGCCAAAAAAACAAAATAATGACTTTATTCCACAATATCTGTGATGGGTGATTTCAAAGCACTGCTTCATGAAGCTTTGAATCTTTTGTTTCGAATCAGTGGTTCGGATAGCGAATCAAACTGCCAAAGTCACATGATTTCACTAAACGAGGGCCATAAGTGTTTTGAAATGTTTCAAAATTTCAATTGTTCACGTGACTTTGGCAGTTTTATACATGTGTTTTGAAAGCATTATTAGTGTTTTAAAATCGCCCATCACTAGATATTGTTGAATAAAGTCGTTATTTTGTATATTTTGTAAGTATTTTCGTTGCTTCATAACATTAAGGTTGAAGATGAATGAAGGTCTTAAGGGTGTGGAACGAAAAAGGGTGAGTAATTAATGGCAGAATTTCCATTTTTGGGTGAACTAACCCTTTAAATAAATTGGTTGTAACACTTTAGAATTGTGTTGGATTAACTTAATTTAAGTGAACAAACATCACATGTTATTTTTGGCCTGCTCAATTGAAACATGTTCTTTCAAAATAAAAATATTGACTTGAACCGAAACGCAATTGTTTCAAGTCAGTTTAACGCAATGCAATTGTTTGAATGAGAAAGAAATTAATTTTTAAAATAAACTGAACAGTATCGTAAAATCATTTTTTGAGTGGTCTGTGCAGCTTTGCTACTGAAAACCTGTTCCTATAGGGAAGTAAAGAAATTCACATATAAATACATTTTTAAAAAGTATCTAAGGTATGGATGCAATGTTGAGGAATAGAATCATACTATCTGATCTATAATGTATGCTCTACTGTAATGGCAGTACATGGTTTCAAACACACTGTGCTTATCCATATTCTAATCTGCAATGACATATGAAATAGATGTTCCAGAGTGATGCAAACACAAATATCAAAGCACTGTCCTTGTGATAATGCACCATATTGTGACTCTGAAGCCCATCGGCCGGGATCTGCACTCAGCATCCTGAAGATGGATTACTCTAGTGTTTTACCACATGGAAGGTCAGTGGTTTTCCTGTGACTGCAGGTGATGTGTGTGTGTGTGTGTGTGTGTGTGTGCGTGTAACAGGAAGTAACACGCTGTTCTGCCTGTTGTCTCAGCAACATGTGTCTCCTCTGAGACTGGCCGCGGTGGCTCAGAAAACTCAGAATAAAATCAGTTGACTCGTATCCTACGGCAGTATTGAATTTCTTTTGACTTTTTTTTTTAAAGACAGACAGGGTCAAATGTCGCTGGCCGAATTCAAACCTGCATGCACAAACCAATGAACCACAGCTCTGACACATGAAACCCTAGCAGGGTTATTATTGTTAACTCAAATAAAACTAATACTATTAAAGAAAACCTGTTAATTGAAATAAAGCTGAAAAATAGAATATAAATATTAATTGAAAAAGTTAAACTAAAAAGAAAATAAAATTGTTGCCTTGGAAATTAACTGAAATAATTTTAAGTTGAAGCACTAAATTTATTAACTGGAAATAAATAAAAACTAAACCTAAAATTAAAACTGAAATAAATAAATAAATAAATAAACACTAATAAAATGACAAGAGCACATACCAAAATTTCAAAAAAGTTAAACTAATATGACTAAAAGAGATATATATATATATATATATATATATATGATTGGTCTTTTATCTTGTGTTTATTTGCATATATAATTGTGATTTTTTTTTTTTTACCAACATTTACTCAGTTCATAAGGTATGTTTTATTGATTTTAATTAAAAATTTACTGAATATTTTAAGTATTTTTTCAATATTTTTATCAAAATGTGTAAAAATGTTTCATCAAAAAAAAAAAATGATTACAGTTTAAATTTTCTTTGCTCTCTGGTTGTAACTGGCTGTAAGACATGATGACTTCCAGTTAAGGACTGAGTCTGACCACTATACATTCTGAAAGCTCCAGCCATCATGAGCTGGTCTTCTGCTGGATCGATGAGACTCAATGAGCGTTAGTTCTTTCTTCACACTGCTACTCTAACTTGTTCTTGTTTGAACACACACACTCAAGACGAGCAGTCAGAAAATGTATGTTTGATCCAGGCTGAAATGAGTCCACTCTGTGCAAAAGGCAGCTGTGAATGGCTGCCTTTGATGTTTCATTCATCTAAGTGGAAAAACTCAAAAGACTGCAAATCCCACCAGACACAATAGTCTGATATTTTGTCAGGTCTTCTTTTGACTTGTTCCATTCTAGGTGCACAATCTTCTGAGGATCTGAAAATGCTTTTGAAATTTGCAATGCTGTCCATTTAACCTCACCATGTCATCTTAAAGCGGCCTGTGGCCAATTGGCTAAAGCTTGAGACGAGTTTTAAACAAACGTCTTAAATTAAAGGTGAACTCATTGTGTTTCTATTTAAATTTCACTGGCTCTTCTTCATCCCCTGTGTACGAACGCTTCTCATCACACCCACACAAAATACTGAGAACTTCATAGATTTAGTGGAAAGTTTGTATTATGATGTTTCAATTATACTGTGTATTTATTTTTTTAAAACCTAGCAAAAAATTTTAAGTGCACCTTTAATAAAATCCTTAAAAATAACTGTAAGAGTAGCTTACTAAATGAGATAGAACTAACATAATCATTACAGTAAGGGCATTAATAGTAGTTCAATAAGTTGTCTTAGAGATTTACAAGAGACAGGGAAAAATATAAGTCAGTTTCATTCCTCGAATAAATATCAATCACTGACAAAAAAAAAAAAAAAAAAAAAAAAAAAGAAAATACTATAATATTGTGAACTATTTGTAATTGAATATATGGCCAGGTCTGAATGTCCACCAATACAGAAAGATACTTTTTTCCTGTCATAATGGTGTAGTTACAGCATTGTATGTGTTTGTTTTCATTTTTGGACAAACAAACCCTTTAATTATTCCCTTAAAGGGGACTTATTCTGCTTTTCTACATGTTTATCTTCTGTTAGTGTGTAATGTTATTGTTTTAGCATGAAAAATGTCTGCAAAGTCCCTCCAAAGGGAATTATTCTCTACATCAGTGCGTAGTGTTTCTGAACTCTCTGAAACGCCTCCATTGTAGTCTTGAGTTTTCTTCCAGGAAGAACACGTCACAATATTCCTCATTTAAATAATTCCCGCCCAAGGCAGAAGCAAAATAAAAGAACAGGGCCTGGTTGAGTTAGTAGTGTGTTGAAACTCGCGGTTGTGGTGAGGGCAAAGGCGGCCTTTGCGATTCAGAGGCCCGTTTCAAAGAAACAGTTGCAGACAGACAGACAAAAACATTGTACGTAATGGACTGCAATTACTTCATTGTCTCTGTTGTATTTAATAATGTTATCTCATATTCTCATATCTCACTCTTAATGTAAACACATTTTATCTACCACTATCCACGCATTCTGTCTCTTTAACCAGAACTATTGTTACAATCACGACTGGAAACAAAAACAGCATTCACTCTATCAGCCCAATTAAAGCCACCAGTGGTGGCAAATCATTGTCTAAATGAGTGAGTCATTCAGTCGATCGATTCATTCAACATGGATGATTCATTCAGTGATAATGCTAAGTCATTCATTAGATTCATTCAAAAATGTGGATTCATTCAGTAACGAAACATCACTGGCTCTACTGTGGATTTGTTTGGAAGTGTTTTCGTTGACAAAAACAGAACAAAACAGACAATATTCTAAGAATGTAAGTATTAACTACTACTGAACCGTTGTATAAAATCAATATCACATTTGTAAATGTGCTGATATTTGGTAAAACAGCATTCTTGCTTGTATGGTATTGCTTAACAATATTGTTAATGTTACAAATAATAAAAACTCATACAGGGACATTTTTTGCCCCATATCTTGAATATTGGGAGCATTTTTATTTATTTTGGTGGCATTTTTGCCCTGAGCCCTTGTTAATTTCCGATCCTGGTGTTGGGGCTCTTTTTCTGTTGCGAGGGATGTTTCAAATGAAACAGTGAAACAGAAATGGCCGCCACTGGTTAAGGGTCGTGACATTTCCAAAACATGCTCGAGCGGTTGACCAAACACAAGACACTGGTCCAGCTGACCAATCAGAGCACATTGCGCTTTTCAGAAGGAGCGGCTTCATAGAAACAGGAACTAAACAGAATGTTACCAAAGACTAAAGATATAGAAAGATGGTTCACTCCTATTATTTATGAATGGGAGAAACTGCAACATGCAATATGTCGGAATACGTCCCGCCTTCTAAGTAAAAGAGCCAATTGCTGATTAGTAAAGGCATTGTGTCACTGCAGCTGCCGTTAGAAGCTTCGGTTCCCATAGAAACCTGAGACTGGAGCATAGGACTGCACATGCGCATTGATTTGTCTAACCTGAAAAATAAGCCTTTTTAACACTATTTGAGAATAAGAAACAACATTTATGGGGCAGTTCATGTCAGATGTTGTTGCTGATTTAAAATATGTTATTTAATTGTGAATTCAGCAAGCAGTTGTTGAGATTGTTCAGGATTCCCCCATTTAAATAGATAGGACTTGGTCTTGGATGCCGGAAATTGCTGCCTGGAGGCATTGCAAACATGGCTGCCGAGTGAACAGACTTTCCTTAAAAGGGACTTTGGCGTTACTGACAGACCGGGAAGAGAGCTGCTGCAACAATGTCAAATATATAGAAAAATAGTGTTTTTTTTGGACATTCAAGCATGAAAACCTATTCCAGAAGAGCCCAAAAACAAAATCAAGACTTTGTAAAAGGGCACAATAGGTCCTCTTTAACAGATGCACTGTAAGTCACTGTGCATGAAAGCGTCTGCTGAATGACTACTTGCTAAACTCTGAAGCCAAGATTAAGCAGTCAAAGTAATAAACACCGTCAGGTATCCACACAGTCAAGGATGCTCTCCATGATGCTCTGTCACCACTTGTTCTCCACTGAAGAAATAAGTGTAAAAAAAAAAAAAAAGAAAGAAATAAAAGAAAAAGGGAAAAAAAGAGAATTCAACCCTTGTGGAGAATCTCGTGCTCCTCACCCTGTAAGAAATAAATCACATAACCGGATCAACAGGAGGTGGCCGCTGTACTCACAGAGGTGCTTGATGCATACAAATTCTTCATCCCAAAGGCAATGGCTCTGAAACGGCACTAATGATGCTTCTGCAATGGTCTGGAGAACAAAGATAAAATAAAGGAGAGAAAAAGTGACACAGTGGTAACATGCAGCACACTTTGATGTGCATTTATTTGCTTTTAGCCTCAGGAAAGTTTACATGAGGTTGCAAACCTGCTAATAGTCTTGTTGTTCTGTTCTTTCAAGATGTAAAAAACAGCTTTCTTGGCTCACTTTTGTGCAAACCAAATATGGTTGGTGGAGATAAAGAACTAACTATCATATCTTGCTCTCCAGATATTTATTAGTTAATCACAATAAACTACCAGCCCTCAGTCATGGAGCGCTCATTGTGCTGATGATTTTCCAGTGTGTGTATGTGTGTGTGAGTTATGCTAAAGGCTTTATTAGCGTTAAGTAAGCAA
This sequence comes from Hypophthalmichthys nobilis, assembly GCA_037950665.1. Taxonomy (NCBI): domain Eukaryota; kingdom Metazoa; phylum Chordata; class Actinopteri; order Cypriniformes; family Xenocyprididae; genus Hypophthalmichthys; species Hypophthalmichthys nobilis. The sequence goes on from CM075480.1 coordinate 5,877,767, forward strand.
GACTCAGCACTAATTTTTATCTATTCTTATTAGCCAAGTCATGCTACAGGGGATTTGCTCTATTTAAAGGTGAAACATGCTCTTTTTGGACTGCTGAAAGCTAGTAATTTCTCACTAAGTTTATGGTTTAGCATTCAACATACAAGCACATGCACAATAGGGTACAACGGAGCTGAAGGCGCCCCGGGGTAAAAGGCGCCTTTGATTTTATTTTCCTCTAAACCACTAGATGGCACAAAAACTTGCTGTAGCACTTTGCAAAACATCCGCTTTTCAAAATGCACGTAGAAATTTGGCTGATCCTTGACGCGATCACGGGCAGCAGTGCAAAGTCGATTCTGTGCTAATTTGAGCTAATATTTGAAGTTTTTTTTAAATGTTGTACACACTAAAAAATGTGTTGGCAAAAAAAAAAAAAAAAAAATCAGTTTTTTCAGTTATGACAACATTGAGTTCAACCAACAAGCTACACAGAGTTAGAGGAACTTAATAATTTGTAGCATAAACACAAATTTTTTAATTGATTACTCAAAACATTTAAGTCGCTCCAACTACCAGAGTTGTAGCCTTGGAACCAATTAACTTATCTATTTCAGTTCAAATCAACAGCTATCACAGCACATGCTAACATAACTTATTTAACATGTATATTTAATGAACAAGTAAGATATTACTCGTCACTGGCATTAGCACAGTCATTGCTTATAGAGTCATCTACTCTTCTGCACAATGGTAACCACAAAAACTTCAACATTACAGAAACTATTTTAAATGTCAAACATAACAGCATTAAACACTAACAGGTCTTTACCTTCACTAAAAACAAATAAGTTAACATTTAATTTCAACAATTATTCTCCTTATCCAATCCTATTCAAACCATGCTGGGAACTAGAAATCCACTGCCTAATTTCTGAAGTTATCAAGACAATTTCATTAAGTTACTACAACCTCATTTAATAAAAAAAAAAAAAAAAAAAAAGACAATTAATGCAGAAAGTTGAGTTTAAATTACAGATGATTTTAAGTTGATGTAATATCAACATTATTTTGTCAACAGAACTCTACAAAATAATGTTTGCAACTTAAAATGTTTAATTAAAACAATACTTTTTTAACATGCAACCATGCATTTATTTAAGTTGTGGTAACAAGTCCCCTGAAATAGTTTTTAGAGTGTAGATTTAAAGCAGCAGTCCGTAAGTTTTGTCTCTTTGTCGGCATCTCTGTTTGAAACTTGCAATTGCAGTTATTTGTGGAACTTTCATCTTTACATGGGTTGTGCATCAGCACGGCTCCTCAGCGCGATGAATCTAATGTTTGCTGTCAGTCACCGCACTGGTGGATACTGTACTTCGGGATCACAGATTCTACGTCTTGGAAGTATCACCAAAATAAGAATTTTCACCAGAAAATGTAATCTGAACAAGTAAGTAACATGTCTGCCACTTTTGTTCTGACCAAAAAAAAGCATTACAATAAATCACACTGCCAATGGTGATTAAATCTAACGATCACTTAGCTCGGATCATGTCAAACCGTGCAAATTGTTATTGTTATACTTTGTTCTCAAATTGTTAATGTTAACAACATCGGCAATGAATGACTGTGTATTTAGTGCATATTAGCGTTACCTGTATATTTCAATTTCTGTACAATCTCTAACGCAGTGGTTTTCAACCTGTAGGGGTCCTCAGTGATCCTCTAGGGGGGCCGCGAGATAACCTAAAATTAATTTGAATATATTAATATAATTCATTAATTTAATTATTAATACGTTATTAATACGTTACATTAAAAAAGATAAATTAAATTAAGTATTGATTCGGAGAGGAGAGGGTCCTTGGGGTAAAAAAGGTTGGGAACCACTGCTCTAACGTTAATTTGTCATACCATACAATCTGCCATCAAAATGATAAGTTTAATTATTCCAGCTGCTGTGAGAAAAGGCTTTAAATGATCTGCTACCTGCAGCATCCTCACATGCGATATAGCCTACTAGCTGGGACTCCTTCTTCATGTAAAGAGACGTGGCTGCATGCTCGAATTTTCTGTGAAAACCCACATGTACCATTCAGATTAAAAAACATTATTACAATCTTACCGTTGTGAATTGGGCTAAGGTAAGGAGATAGTTTTGAACACTCTCTGGTTATGTACTTGCTCAAATATTGATTTTGGATAATTTTAAACCAAAAAAAGTTACGGACTGCAGCTTTAAGTAGCAAACGAGAATCGCGAAAATTATTGAATATATTTTGAGACAAAGGTCTTGTTAGTTTTGTTCAAGGTAATTAAAGCAACAGTTTTTCAATAACGGAAGAATATGTAAAAGTATGGTATTTGGGGTAAAAGCCTGCTGTTGGGGCTAAAGGCAGAATAATTACATGATAATAAACAGCTGACTGACTCTTCCATTTGTTGACATGACATGGTTAGATTCAGATGGTAAATATCATATATTAAGTTTGGTGTCCACATTAGAGATAATCACCATATTTATAATGAATTAAAAATATGATATTAATCATATCATATAATAAAATATAATTTATTGTTACTACTGTAAATCTATATTAAATTTATTAAATTATTATAGGATCTCCTTCAATGGTTTCAGAATCTTTTATATTCACATATTTTAATGACAGTATATTTATTGAACAGAAATTAATTCTTTTATTTATCAAAATAAACAGAAAATAGTACAAACTTTGGTAAAGTGATTGTTTTGAACAAGTATATTATTATATATTATTAAAATCATATTATTTTAGATTAAGTATTTGTATCAATACTGTGTGCCTTTTGCCCCATACTTGTGAACCTTTTACCCAGTGTGGGGTGAAAGGCCCCCCTCGCCACCTCATACATTTATAAGATTTTTAAACAAAATAAACCATTTTTTATTTTCACACAAAATCTGTTGCTCCATAAATGTTCATTATAAAATATATGTTTTTTTCTGCAATCACACATTATGGGTGTGAACAGCCCATTTTTCCTTAAGGTGTACCTTTAGCCCCGTTGTACCATGCATCTTACTGACCACAAACGTTTGAAACATACACCACAAACTGATTCACACACACTGAATCATTAAGGCAACATCATTGTAAAGTGGAATTGGAAGCGGAATTTTCCTTTCTTTATGACTCCCATCTCCAGTAGTGAAACTTCATAATTTGTGTTGTTGTGATATAGAAATGACAATTGCTCTAGTCTTCAAGAGTCCGTATTTCATGCCATTATATGCCATTAGGGTGACTGTTCACGAGCGTGTGATGTGAGCGACCATTACAGCAGCCAATCGCACAGAAGTCTCTCTAAATATGATCTGCAATACTTTTACCCATTACGCCAACCGTCATCTACGTGCCACAGCGGTTGCCTGCCGTGCGAGAACAAAAAATGTTGTTAATTTAGCACTACAGGGAAGAGAAAGGTTTCTTTGCTCGCATTAGTGCTGAGAGTAAGCCTTTGTATTATTAATGAGCCTTCCATAATTTATGAATCCAAAAGACAAATATGGGCAATTATTGTAATCTTGTGAGAGAACATTCCTGGATCTTAATTTTGCCACATTAACCTCCGTAATGCTGTTTTCAACTTTGATTGTAAAAGGAAATGAACTTTCAGATAATGGAACAATAAAATCTGCATTATTATTAATAAAATTAGTGGTACTTGCTAAGACTGTTGCTCATACTTATGACTTGTAATTTGCATAAATACATTATCATAAGTATTTTACTTTGTCTTTGACGATGCCTCAAATCATGTAGATTTTTTTAAGGAGAGCTGTGCTACTGCTTTTCTTAAGGATAAACACACAATGTCTGTTTCACAGACAGTAAAGCAGATGATAATTCCCTTATACCAGATGTTTCAGCCTTGGGGTTACATTTCTATGAACTCTAATTAGGGCCCGTGCACCGATGGTGTGAGGACCCTATTGTAATTGCTCGGTCAATTCTTCTTCTTCTCCGAAATGAATTGCATTTTTGAGGGCCTAAACGTACTCGAAAACTCATGAAACTTTGCAGTCAGAAGTGGTGAAAATTTACATCTGATATGGGTTTCAGATGGATTTTCAGCCACCTACAAAATTTCAATCAAGTGCCTTTCGCGCTACGTTTCACGTACAAGTATGGAATTCAATACACACATGTAACAGCCCATTACCTACAAAAAAGTCCATAGGTGCAAAATCTGAAACCCAACAGGAAGTTAGATATTTTGAGTTTTATCTGCAAAAGTTTTTGCCATTTCCAGACGTTGTACTTTAACGAACTCCTCCGAGAGATTTAATCAGATCAACATCATATTTGGTGTGTCTAATCTAAAGGCCTTTGCAACGTTAAATTTTGAAGATCTTGAGCTTTCGCTGAAGGGTGTGTCCGTGGTGGCCTGACATATTTCGATGTCTCGCCATGAAACAGGAAGTTGTTGTAATTCAAGCATACAATGTCCAATCTGCCTCAAACTTCACGTGTTTGATATGTGCCCTGGCCTGTATACATCTACACACCAAAATTTAGTTATAGTCATATCGCCACCAACTAGTAGCAGGAAGTGTGGCAAATACAAATGACTGACATTATCCTCCTATATTTATGTACTTAAATGCATATTGCCCACCGTGCTCTTTTTTCCTAAAGCCACCAGGTGGCGGTGGCACAGATGCGAGGGCCATTTCATCGCTGCTTGCAGCTTTAATTTAATGTATATTTTTTAAAAAATTTTAAAATTTTTATAGCTATCGGTTAGACCTACAGTATCAAGGGACCAGAATATCAAAGCAATTGCTTCAACATCATAATATCATACACTCTTAAAAATAAAGGTTCCAAAAGGGGATTTTCGCAGCCATAGAAGAACCATTTTTTGGTTCCCCAAAGAACCATTTAGTGATCAGTTCTTAAAGGCCCCTTGAAGTGGACAGTGTTATTCAATGTGTTGACGTCATTTCCACTGAAACAAGAAGACAGGGCGGGACATACCGAGCAGCTCCTCCCCCTTTTTAAAAATAGCCAATAGCGTTTAGTTTATATCACAGGTCAGCCAGAGCCGTTAAGCTCACCAAAGCTGCATTTGACAGCCACAGTCTAAAAGATTCCCCTTTAATATGAAACTGTTGCTAAAGCAAAACAGTGAACATAATCATGCTGAGGATGTGTAGTTTGAAAAGTGTGTAAGTTATGTTGGTGCATGGCACAGGTGTTATCTCTTCTACTCGTCAGAGCTGTTTCTAAAGCCTAATCTGTCTAACAGTTTCTCCTCCTAATCTCCTCCGTATCACTTTAAAATATAGCATTCTGTGCAGAATTCAAATGGATCTGAAACATTTTGTAGTTTGCGCCGACTCGCGCGCATGATCCGCTCTGTGCTATCATGTCCAGACTTCATTCGCATACCTATCTATCTATCTATCTATCTATCTATCTATCTTCGTGTTTTAAAATTCACAAACATCAATCATCCATCGACTGTAGAAAGGGAGACAGAATGATTAAACATCACTGAATATAAAGACTGGAATTAGATGGCAAAAAAGTCATTATAAATATAGAATATTAGTAAGCAACATGATCTTAGTAAAGCCTTGTGAAGTTAGAAAAGGTACTGAGCATTACAAATCACAGCACAATGTGTGTTCAAAGTCTAAAATTACATAGAGAAGTTACTCATTTCTTTTATACTCAATACTTGGCAAAGTTGTCAGTGTTGCTCCTCTTTCTGTGTAATTCATGAGGGCGTCATGAATATGCAAAAGAGCAGTAGTCATTAGATATACGCCTGCATTATATCTTGAACCTCAATTAAATATTAAGGGGCTGAAAAAGCAATGAAAAAATAGGGGAAGCTGCCGTTTGTCATCATGGGCAGTAAAGAGTGATTGTCAATTTCACGTATTTGTAGCTACAGCCAAGTTCCAGGAGCTTTCTCTTTTTGTAAATGAAACTGCATTTAACAAAAGCACTTTCATTACTTTCTTGCTTTATAATCTTCTTTGTTAATGCATCCTTGCTGAATGAAAGTATTGTTTTGTTTGTTTTTTTTTTCTTACCCCAAACGTTTGACTGGTATTGTGCAACAGAACATTTTTCTTACAAACCATCAAAATGGAATTATGTTTTCAAAAGTTGACTATGCAAGCATTATGAACCTCTAAAGGCCAATTCACCCCTCACCGACGGACGCCGACCAACGTGGACAATCATCAGACTACAGTACGTCACTTCTCAAACTTCTCACAGCCTGACAAATGCCAATTGAACATGTTCATTGGTGAAAACAAGTGCTGACCAATGCCAACAGGCGGCAACAGGAGTAACACACTGATCCAACGAAATCCAAAGTGTCTTTTGCCGTTGGTTGGCATCTGTTGTTGTGGTGTAAATTGTATAGAAACTTGTTTCCGCCACGGAATCATAATAAATAAAAAAAAGATAAGGGCTACTTTTATCTCATAGTTCTGACTTTTTTCTCAGAATTGTGTGATATTGCAATTGCAAGTTATAAAGTCCAATTCTGAGGGGAAAAAAGTCTTATTTTTTTCCCTCAAAATTGTGAGTTTATATCTCACAATTCTGGCTTTATAACTCGCAATTGCGGACTTTATATCACGCAACTGCGAGTTTATATCTCGCAATTCTGACTTTATAATTCACAATTGTGAGTTTATATCTTGATATTCTGACTTTATAACTCACAATTGTGAGTTTATATCATGCAATTCTGACAATATAACTTGCAATCACGAGTTTATATCTCACTATTCTGACTTTATAACTTGTAATTGCAACTTTATATCATGCAATTCTGACTTTTTTCTCAGAATTGTGTGATATCGCAATTGCAATTTATAAAGTCCCATTCTGAGGGGAAAAAATCATTTTTTTCTCAAAATTGCAAATTTATATCTTGCTATTCTGACTATAACTCGCAATTGCAACTTTATATCATGCAATTCTGTCTTTAGAACTCTGATTTGCCTGTTTAAATCACGCAATTCTGACTTTATATCTCGGAATTACGACTTTATATCACGGAATTCTGACTTTATAACTAGCAGTTGCAACTTTATATCATGCAATTCTGACTTTATAACTCGGAATTGCCAGTTTATATCATGCAATTCTGACTTTATAACTCACAATTGCGACTTTATATAAAGTCAGAATTGCAAGATGTAAACTCGCAATTGAGAGAAAAAAGTCAGAATTGCGAGATAAAAAGTTACAATTACCTTCTTTGATTTTTTATTCAGTGGCGGAAATAAGCTTCCATAGAATTGGCCTTAATGAGCACACTGTAAATCTGCTTTGAAACAATTTGCATTGTATAAAACGCTATATAAATAAAGGTGACTTGACAAGTAATTCCTCCAAACTTGCCGATTTCCCCAGTGAAACATTTGCTTTTTCCATGTAAAAACTCACAATAGCGAGTGACCTGGTTTGGCTTTGCCCTAGAGGAGCTGCTCTACCATTTGTTTAGTTGTTGACTTTAGTTGAAACTCCCTAAATGACAGGCCTATTTAAATATGCTTTGCATTTTCCTCATTTAATTTGTAGCACACCTAAGGCAAAAGCCAATCCCATCAGTGCATGCTGAGAGCAACAATTAAATATTAAAAGAGTTTTTTTGTGCAGGTCCACGTGCCCCAAAATCAATATTGTCAGAGCTGCTTGTGCCCACGAGGCAGCTTCTCCTTAAAAATAATCCATCGCTTCCCTGCCAGAACATCATTCACAGGCCTGAAGATACCCACGATGCCCGTGGTGCTGACCGGAGGGTTGCATCCAATCAGAAGACCTGAGGGAAGATGGAAGAGGTCGAAATACTTACACTTTTTTTTTTTACTATTCCTCAATGGAGGCCATTTCTCATAGTGCTGGCAGCAAAGTGTCTATTGGGTCCGCCCGAGCACATTGTTTCCCGGAGATTAAATTGATTTGAGGAGGAATGATTAAGAACGTGGAAAACGGCTGTCAGCGGGGAGAAACTCAAATCTCGGGAGCAGGTTAAGTGATTATGTCAGGCTATGATTCATATTGCACTAAAAACAAATTGCAAGACGCCTAATATCTCAAAGGCAAAGTGGACCTTTGCAGCAGAAATGAGCGAACATTACCATATGGAAACATCCGTGAAGAGAGATGGATAGTTAAAAATCGGGGTAATGAATTATCATAGTTATGGTACGGGCTGCTGTTTGCAAACTATACTGCATTTTAATACTTAGGGATAGGAGTTTCAAATCAATAACCCTACAGGTTTGGAATAATTCAGATTTTTTTATGCATGCATTTGATCCAAAAATACAGTAAAAACAGCAATACTGTGAAATATTACAATTTAAAATAACTTTTTTTTTATGTGAATATATATTAAAATGTAATTTATTCCTGTGATGCAAAGCTGAATTTTCAGCATCATTACTGCAGTCTTCAGCATCACATGATCTTTCAGAAATCCTAAATTTCAAACTTTTGACTGCTATAAACAACATTAATAATGACTTATGTCTTCGAAAATACCTGAATTCAGCATCGTTTTCAATATCTTGTTATAAGACCAGATTCTTCAACATCAGTTCCTACTCTTAAAATATCTATGACCTTTCTCTACCGAAAGCTATTATCTTATAATTTCTGAATTCAAGAGCACCTGCAGGTTAACAAAATAGCTCTGAAATTCATCACAAGTGAGCGGTATTGGCTGTTGTCTTCAGCAGTAAAGATCTGGATCAATAAGTAGCGTGTTGTCTAAATGTTACATCACAGTGTGTCTTCGTTTTAATCATTTTCACATCACCTATAAAATGCCACACAAGGCAAACATTGATCCTCAGATGCTGAGCTAGTTGTTTACATTAGCTACAATTATATTCTACAACTGAGCGGCAGAGCAAAACTATTCTGACCTTTTTAAGCCATTAGGTCTCATTTTCATATATTTCGGAAACCAGGAGGATGTTTCATGGCAGTTTGAAGATACCATGACCGTGAAGATTGTGAATAACTGTCTTCCTGCTCATTCCTTTACTGTGTTTACAACATAATACATGCAGAATATGATAACACTTAATTATTCTATCTCATTAAAATGCCAGTAAACAGCAGAACCGACAAACATAGTAACCTGAACTCTACAAATTGGCAACCAAATATATAAGGATTAACAATTAAATGCCTAATGTGTCTTATTTTGTCCTTCCACATGAAATTAATGATAGATTCCTACAGATTCCAAAAAACAATCAAGCCATCATATGATTTCAATCATGCTTCACAAAACAAGATTGCTTAAAAATTACTTTTATTCTTCTTTAAGCCAAGAAATATGATTTTTATGATATAAAGTGGCTGAGGCACTGTAATAATACAGTAATTACTGCTAGTGGGCATACAGGTTGAATCACACTGGTGACATATTTAAATTAGCACAGAAACCGATCATTGTGCAGTTCTCATGGGTAAAAGGCCCAAAATTATGCATTAATGTGTTGGGAATAGGCAAACGCTGCCATGCTCATCCCCAGAGCGCTAAAGGTGGTCTGTGAAGCAGTGAGCATCACTGGAGCTCGACTAACGCTCTTAATCTCCATTCAGTGCGATGATTGACAGCAACAGAGATCGAAACGTTGTAGTTTGTGGTAAAACCAAAGGTTTTCAGTAATTTATTCATACTTATCATTACACACTATTAAAATAGCATATCATTTGCAGTTTCATATCTATATTATACCTGTGTTAAACCAGTTCCTGATTTCAGAAAAGAAATATCCTGCCACTAGGGATCCTCTATTGATTTGAGATTACTTCATAAGATGTATTATTTTATTATTTTTTAGTTGTATTATTCACTTAATGTGTAAATGTTAGCGGCATCTAGCGGTGAGGTTGCGAACTGCAACTAACAGCGCACACCCCTCGCACCCCTCCCTTTTGGAGAAGCTACGGTGGCCGTCTGGCCGACACAACTCAAAGATGTCGTTGTCTGAGACAGAAGAGAGTAGCCTGTGTGAAGCAATGAATTTCTTCTTCCTTCTGACAAAGAACGGTCTCTTCTAATAAACCAGATGCCTACTACTATTACTACTACTTCTTTGTGCGTATTACACGTAGTAATGATGCAAGCTGCCTCTAAAAACACGTACGATTAAGAAGAAGAACAACATAGTGACGAAACGCGCAGTGTTGAGCAGTTTGTCCATTTAGGGCTGCTGTAGAAACATGCCGGTGCATAATGGCGACTTGACATGGAGGGGGGGACCCGCGGTATATGAGAAAGAAATGGCTCATTCTAAGGTAATAAAAACATAACGGTTCATTATGTACACGGCCACAATTCTGTTGGATTTAGTTTGTCTCAGTTTCATCTGTTTCTTCATGTAATCACAAATGGATTCGATGATGGTGAGATCAGATCTTAGTGTGGATCATACCGGCTGTTGTCAGACTTCTTGTGTATTCAAAAATCTCACTGGACTATTAAAATTAATGACAAAATGAATGTTTGGAAATGTGAACTGATATTTCCTACTGACACACTACAGCAGTGGTCGGCAATAGGCGGCCCGCAGGCCAAAACAGGCCCACCAGCAATAATATCTGGTCCGCGCCCGCAGCGTCGCACCGAACTGCATCCAGTGTAGACAATATCACTGATTAAAATGGGTTCTATTATCTTTTGACGAGTCGCATCACGCTGCTCACGTCCGGTGTAGACACGGTGTTATATTCTTTGAAAACAGCGACAATTTCGTTGCAGATAAGACACACTGGCTTTGCATTCACAAAACTAGGTAGGATGAACGCATAGTTGTCTTTCCATTCTTCTTTGTATGCCCTATTTTCGCTGTCAACTTTCCTCTTTAGACTCTTTGATAGTGCCATTTTTTCTAACCAGCTAGCTTAAAAATTAACATCACTCTGCACACAACGTAATAGCATACCTCCAGCAGGCAAACAATTAAAAAAAGCAGTTTAGTACTTGAGGATGCCAAGGAATAATTCTAAGTGTAAAAGTAGGCTATATCAAATAATTATTACAATAAGTTAGGCTCCATTGTGTAACAAGCAAATTAAAATGAGACACATTTATTATTCACAATATGGAAAGAGGAAATAAAACAGTTCGTTAAGAGCATGACTCAAACATGCCATTAATGGGCTTATTCATGTCCTCTTCTATTTTTTGAGTTATTTTTATCCATTCCGCATCTCCCACATATGTGTGTTTTAGCAAGGCGGTCTGTGTTACAAGTTGGTGAATGAAGATACTTGCCAGGTCACTACTCCGCTTTATTAATTTATCCAGTGTAAAACCCGGACACCGCCACACAAATGTGGCTTTTTGTTAATGACTGTCCTACTACAGGGTTTAACACTTAGTAACAGCTCACTACCAGTTACAAAAGACACTGTAACAGTCTGTCACAGGCAATTCTAGTTGCATTTTTCATCAATTAATTTAAATGATCCTTTGACTATGTTCTGGCCCGCCATCTAGTGGCGAAATGTTTTTTTGGCCCGATGCCATACTTAATTGCCGACCCCTGCACTACAGCAAAATATATAAATAACTGGCTTAAAACCTTTTTTGGGGGGTGAAAATACCGACGTGCCTAAGACTTTTGCACAGTGCTGTATATATATATATATATATACACACACACACACATATGAGGGCTCTTAGTAAATTCTGAGCATGTCTCTCCTGATCACTGAGGTAGCTCTTACTCACCCGGGAACATCAGCAATCTAAGCATGTGTGTTGGATCTGTTGCCTTTGTTGGTACAAAAAAAAAAAATAAAAAAAATAAAAATGCAAATGAATGCAACAAAGGCCCAGTGTCTAGAACAGATCAAAACAATGTTTCTGACACAGCATCACAACAGACTGATTCGGTGCATTAGATGTTTAAAGAGCACCTATTATGGTTTTAGCTACTAAACAGACAGGAACTAAACAGAGCGTTACTGGCAGACTGGGAAGAGAGGAGCTGCAACAATGACAAATATGTGAAAATAAAGTGTTTTTTGAACATTCAACCATGAAAATCTATAGTAGAGCCCAAAACCACATTTTCTAAATCATTCATCTGGTATTAAAATCATCATAAAATCAAAACTGACACAATTAATTAATCTTAATACATGATGGTATTCTTTAAACATTTCCTTTGTATCAAGTTTTTTTTACACCACCTTTATACCATCCAGTCATTTCCCTTTTTGTTCCTTATTGAATATTCTGAATATTCCTATTCCATATATGTCCTAGACAACCATTAAACATCACACTGACATGCTTGTTCTGAAATCCATTTCCCATGTTTTCCTGGAGCCATTGAAATGGTTCCATCAACAATGGGCTGATTCAATTTCCATTGAACACAAATCATGCATTATCAAGGTTCAGTCTGTTCCCAGTACAAGGGAAACAGTGAAAAGTAAAAGACACTGTTCTGTTACAATAAAATCTCACTACTTGTTTGAAACAAATTACGGCTTGTTCATGACCTATGAGACTTTACCTGAAATGGGGTCTTGCTCTGTCTTTTTCTATGCCGAGGTTTCTATTCTCTGACTGTATTCTCTATTTCTATCTCTTTCTCTCAAAGAAATTTAGAAACGCCAGTGAAGAGCTCCTCAGAAATTTCACCAGCTTTAAAGAAACCTCTTATGGAGAGCCTGTCATACTAATACTAATACAATACAAGAGGAGCGCCTTTAAAGAAAAAAGCTGAATAGATGAACCTGAAGTACAGGGAGTCTTCTTCATCTTGAAGCGGCGTCTACGTCCGTGCACAGTGTCAAAGCTGTGCTGAGGCTGAATGTGGTACATAATAGAACAGATAATGAATCAAAAAGAGGATCAGGCTTTTTAGAAGCACTCAAGATTTATCTGAAGCAGGTCAGCTGTACAGGTGTCGAGACAGCTGATAATGCGACGTTGCCTTGCAAGGTTGTTATACCCAATTTTTGATCAACATAGCCATTCATTATGTAACCACAGGGCAATATTTGTTGGAAGATATAATTTGTTTTGTCATCCAGTGCATGTTGCACACACAAAAAATGGAAATCTTACTCAATATTCACAACAGGTATCAATGAATTTGGTAAAAATGCGCATATTATCCAGTAGATATCAATAAGATATCAATAAGCAGAATTATTTATTATTTATTTAAGAAAACTGCAGCAATTTTAGCAATGTTATTCAATTATTTTAAGTTGAATGAAAGCTTAACAGCTCAGTGCTCCACCTCAGTCACACAGGAGAGCCCAAGTGCTGATAAATCAGGCGTGATTTGATGAACAGCTGTCCCACTACAATCAAGATGACCCAGACATCACCTTTTGTTCTAGCGGCTCGTCTGGTCTCTCAGTCGAGTAATATTGTCTGTCTCTAGTGACCTGTCCAACAAACCTCTGTAGCCAATCACACATCAGAAGGAGAAAATGAAAGGGAGTGTTTCACAAGCATGTATGACTGTTTGAGCTCAAGTGTGGATCAGTGGGATATTTGAGCCTGGATTTAATACAAACAGCAAATACAGAGACGGCCATGTGTGCTCAGATTCCTTGTGATTCTATAGCAGATTTGGACATTTAGTTACATTTTAGTCCGTTGATAATGCAGCCTAATATACAGTGCCGCTCGAATGTTTGTGAACCATATGGAATTTTCTATATTCCTGCAAAAATATGACCCAAAACAACATCAGATGTTCACAAAAGTCCTAAAAATAGAGAACCCAATCAAACAAGTGAGACAAAAATATATACTTTGTCAATTATTTATTGAGAAAAATGATCCAGTTTTACATATCTGTGAGTGGCGAAAGTATATGAAGCCAAAGTCCCTTTCAAGGAAAGTCTGTTTACTCGGCAGCCATATTTGCAACGCCTCTAGGCAGCATCCAAGTCCTATCTATTTAAATAGGGGAATCCTGAAATCTCAAAAACTGCTTGGTGAACTCCCAATTAAATGACATATTTCAAATCAGCAACAAAATCTGACATGAACTGTCCCATAAATGTTGTTTCTTATGCTAAAACAGCATTAAGAAGGTTTATTTTTCAGGCTACACGAGCCAATGCGCATGTGCAGTCCTATGTGAGAGTCTCAGGTTTCTATGGGAACCGGAGCTTCTAACGGCAGCTGCGGTGACGCAATGACTTTATTAATCAGCGATTGGCTCTTTTACTTTAGAAGGCGGGATGTATTCTGTTATACTGCACGTTGCTATTTCTCCCATTCATAACTAATAGAAGTGAACCATCTTTCTAAATCTATAGTGAAGCTCTAGGATAAGCAGTTAATTTGAAGATGAAATTAGGCTCAACCAGTTCTTAGATGTTTTCAGTCAATGGGATGACAATCAGGTGTCAGTTTGTGCCTTGTTTTATTTAAAGAACAGGGATCTAGCAAAGACTGTACTTCACAACACGTGTTTGTGGAAGTGTATCATGGCACGTACAAAGGAGATTTCTGAGGACTTCAGAAAAAGAGTTGTTGTTGCTCATCAGACTGGAAAAGGTTGACAAATTAAATGAGACAAAAATGTTTTTGTCTCATTTGTTTGATTGGGTTTTTTTTTTTTGTCTACTTTTAGGACTTTTGTGAACATCTGATGATGTTTTAGGTCATATTTTAGCAGAAGTATAGAATATAATATAAATATAGGGTTGACAAACATTCGAGCAGCACTGTATACTTATATACTGTATACCATAGTCTGTCTGAATACTGTATTCTGATTGGCTAGAAGGTGTGCAATAAAACTTTTCAAACCCGTAAGACTTTCGTTCGTCTTCAGAACAAAAATGAAAATCTTTTTGATGAAATCTGAGTGATTTCTGTTCCTCCATAGCTATGCAACTGACACGTTGATGCTTCAAAAAGTTCATGAAGAGGTAATTAAACTAATCCATATGAATTGAGCGGTTTAGTCCAAATTTTCCAAAGAGACTCGATCGCTTATGGTTAACAGATTTAATTTAGGCTTTTATTCACGTATTCATGTATAAACATTCATAAAAAATGGCTTGGTAAATATTAGGAAAGTTGTTAGCATACACAAGAAATGTTATATTTTCTATCACTGAAATGATTGCACACTTCTTTTCAAATCAGTTTGATCTCTCCGATCAGACGAAAGTATCTCGCCCCATGCTGAACATGAGCGGTTCGTCTTGGGTAAGTCTGCCATAATCAGTATACTGAGATCTTGGAGGCACAAACTTCCGTGTGAAAGTACAACAGTAGGCAAATGGAGCACTTAAGCGCAGTAGGAGGGACACAGCATGAGACACCAGTATTGATGAAGTCCTTCTCCATAGACTCACACCTTTGAGAAAAGCAAACGACTCAAGAAACACAGGATGATGTCAGGAATGGAAAGATCAAGATTTTTTCTTGTATTTGATAAGGTGAAAAGTAAATTACAAAGTACTGGGTACTGTCTAAGGCTAGTAGACTAAACGTTAGGCGACGAGAAGAGGCTTACTTGACCAAATTGTAATTAGTTGATTATGCTGCATTCCAGAGAGCTTGGAATTTGGATTTTTCCCACCTCATTCTTGGAAATAACATCCGGAAGAGCACTCAAAGTCAGACGTTCTACCTGTGAACTCGGGGTACATCGATCAACCCCAACCTCAGCGAGATGCTTCATTTGACGCTACTTCCAAATGTCGGCAAGTCCTGCTTCAAATAAGTATGTAAAAACAAACTTTAACATTAGACAAGTTTATGTAATAATAGTTCATTTTTGCTTTTCGTCAGCTGTTTTTGAAGTGATTTTATGTTGTTTTTATTCTGTTTTTGCCATAATTGACACAAAAACACAATATGCTCTCATTGGCGACATTGTCATCAATTTGACTGTGACATCTAATTGCCTGGAACTTAATGAGGTCTGACATGGGACATTTAATTTGGGATATTCCCATGTCCAACCTCCTCTGGAATGTAGCACTAGTCACAGAAAAAAAAGACAAAAAAAATTCCACAGGAAGTCGCAAAGTCAAGGAGTCCGTGACAGACAGATCATTAACACGGTTGGTCCATGTGGTAATTAAAATAATATGTGGGGCAGGAAATCCAAATGTTTGCCTATCATTCACCGACCTCAAATATGGCTTATCATTTGAAACATGTTAGTACCCTAACATTAGACACTTTACATGGCTGCTCGCTCTGATGTTAATATAGATAAATTTGCATTATTATTTGGTGCATATTCAAGTGTTTGTGCGGAGAGATCACTTGTATTTTTCCCTACCAACTGAGGAAAGAACTTAAAATACCCCATCATTTTTGGTCATACGACATCATTCAAAACTGTAAAGGGTCTACTTTTATTTGTGTACACTCACAATAACAACAAAACTTTTGCTTTTGTAAAATAAAGAAAATACAAACATGGTGCGCTTTCTGCCATCTCGGTCTCCGTGAACTTCTTTCTGGAACATGTCAGAAAAAATAAAGGAAACTCATACCTACAAGCATATACTTTATTTTTCGAAGTTGTAAATAAAACCAAGATTATTGGCAAATGTTTTACAAAAAAATTATTTCAGTTTTTCTACTTTAAAATTTAACGTTTAATGTGTTACTTTTAATTTCTTTGTAGTTAATTGTGAAATTTACTAGCAATTTCTGAGTTAAAATGGTTTCTACACCATTTTTTTTTTTATACTATGATGTACAAATATTTTAAGATTTAAATAATGTAGCATTTTGGTAATGTAAAGTGTGAGAAAATTTGCTTAATTCACATTTTCATGAGACCCTACTGTGGAAATGGACAGTGATGCTGCACATTTTACTCTGTCAAAGAAGAACAGCTCTATTAGAGCCATTTATGTAAAGATCCTTATTGCAGCTCGTTCTGAAACAATGCCTGCTCACAAACCTGTCTCTCTCTCCATCTGTCGATGAACCGGCTGGCTTAATTCCAGCTCTTTGACATAAGCAAGACTGGGGGACTTAACCTCTCTCCCCTGGAGCCCATCCAGACCGGCTTTAATACCATGAGGCTGTACAGAAATCTGCAGGTTTGGCCCCTCTGGTTTCCATCTATTTATCATGTTTTCAACCCCCAACCATTCATCATTCCAAACTAATCCATCTTAAACGCCTCTTCATTTAATACATTATGTGTCAACAAGTTCAGCTGACCTTGACCGGCCTCTTGCAACACCTCTGGTGCCAATTTGGAATGAGACGATGATAATAGCTTTGAGCAAAACTCAGAGGCATTGAGCGCTAAGCAGCCTGGACTCGAAACGCTGAAGCTTGAGAGGCTTTAATTCTGATCTAGAAGCAGCTTTATCCATCCAAGACCCGAACTTACAGTAAGTACCATAAGATGGACAGCAAAACTGATCCAGCTCAAACCAGCATAGAGTCAACAAGAAATTAAAATGAACTTTCTACATTCACATTCCTGCTTCTATTGATGATAACTTAGTTATTCCAAAGGAAAATAATGTTTTTCATAATCTTTTAATTAAATGTAATAGTGTACTCTGCCTCTGAAATGACTGTCCTGTTTAGTTGACATAATCTAAGCTATTGGTTAATATTAATAAGAAAAGCTCAATGTGCTTTGATTGGTCGGCTGGACCAGTGTGGTCAACCGCTTTGAGTGTGTTTAGGAAATGTCCCACCCTTACCATAACTGTGAGTTTCAACTACTAACTCAATGAGGACCCGCCCCTTTATTTTGTGTATGCTTTCGGTGGGAATTATTTAAATGAGGAATATTGTGACGTGTTTGTTCCTGGAATAAAACTCATGACTACAATGGAGGCATTTAAAAGAGTTCAGAAATCTTCTTCATGCTCAAACAGCAACATTACAACACTAAATAAAGTTGAACATGTAAAAAAGCATAATAGGTGCTCTTTAACAAAATAAAAGTTTATAAACTGACGGATAAAATCAATCCATGCTCTACTTTTTTTCTACTGATTCACTCAGAAATACGTTACATAAATAAATGTCTTGCGTTTGCCATTTTATATCGACTTTTAGGTGGTTAAACTGGTCATTAGCTGATCCTAGCTGGTTTAAATGGTTCAGTATCTGCTGAACTACCTTTGGTAGACTATCTTGAATCAAGCTAATTTGATCTGAAAAGATCTGCAAAAAAACATCTTAACCGTCTTAATGCTATCACTTGTTCTCTACAAGCAGCTTACTATTTCAAACCTATTCAATCACACAGAAATTAGACTGCGGCAAGTTTTCTCTTAACGCACAGATGGTTCATATAAAAATGAAGTTACTATTATGGAGAAATTATTGTCTTGTTGCTGTAACCCCAGCTGCCACAGCAAATTATTAATAAAACTCACTACGATTTATTGGGCAGCACCTTATGAAATGAAACTCATTTCCTGAGTGCTGCTCTTCCAAATCATAATACCTGATGACAGTGTTCATTGGCTTTTGATACAGACGGTGTCAGGGATCTTTCCAGGTTATAACAGTGACTGTTATTAATTGCTTTTGGTTTTATTAAGTGCAATTTTACAAGAATTGTTAGGGGGCTTTTCACATATTGAAAATGTTAAATTAAAAATATCACTGTTTTCTTTTGTTTATTAATTCATCTTAATTAAATTTCAGAACTCAAATTAACAGTGCGGTTTACAGATGAGCATGTTGTGACATGGCTCAGCTCAGCTCATGAATATCAATTAGGTTACACACAAATAATTTAATAAACTTTTACTGTTTTGGTAAATAAATAATCCATGTGATGAAGAGGTGAAGATATGATGTTAGACACTTTAGGGTCTAATTCTCACTTGTTGCTTATTAGCTTCCATATTACTAGCATAATGACTGTTTATTAGTATTAGTATTAGTATTATTTATAATTCGCATATTAATGCACGACCATATTCTACATCCCTTAATCCTACCCTATCTAAACTTAACAACTACCTTACTAACTATTAATAAGCAGCAATTAGGAGTTTATTTAAGTAAATGTCATAGTTAATAGTTAGTTAATAGTGAGAATTGGACCCTAAACTAAAGTGTGACTGAAGTTTGTACCACACTGCCAAAATGACATCTTTCCAAGTAAAAATGGTTACGCTTTATTTTAAAGTGACATAGTTACATTGTACTTTCTCAAATAAGTACTGAGTAATATTAATTAACTACATACACTTAGAGTTACAGTTAAGGTTAGGGTTTGTTTCAGGTTTAGTTTCTAGTAATTATGCATTATTTACTGTTATTACTATAGTAAGTACATATAGTAACGTGTAACGATGTCACCTTAAAATAAAGTGTTACTGTATATATATATATATATATATATATATATTAAATTGAGGATTTATTCATCAAATTTACTGAATAAGCAACGCTGCATATGATATTAAGTTTTCGAGAAATTATGTCTGCATTTATGTAAGTATTCATTCATTCGTTCATATGTTTGTTCGTTCATTCACTTAATTCAGAAAATACATATAATTTAACTTATTTTTTAACTTATTTTTACTTAAAAAAAATGACAAAATACACTTATATTGCAGGATAAAATATCTGAAAATGATCTTAAGTAAAATGATTTTGTTTCAATGCTTTTTTAGATATTTTAACTTTTTTTTTTTTTTTTATATATACTCATTAACATTAGGATTTTGTTTGACGCATTAAATGTCACAAGTATTTACTCACCCCCATAACAACAAAATACATTTAGGGTGCTTTCACACTAGCACTTTTGGTGCACACCCAGGTTGGATTGATGTCAGATGTTTCACTAACTTTCCTGATGAGCATAACTTACATACTGCAAGCAGAGAGCTGTATATCTCATTTCTGCTCACCTTCAGCGTTATTTAGAACTTTACAGTACAGATAGACGCAAGTGCCATTATGTACTGAAGCTTTGGAAACAAAACCAATGGTTCAAAAACAAAAATATAAAAAGTGAGGTGAGCACTAAGCAAGGGGGTAAACATCTGCTGCTTCAATGACGCAAACGCTCTGTGGTTTGGACCTAAATAATATAATCTGCACACAGTCCAACGGGGGCAGGGGGAGCAAACGAACTTGGATTCAGACCAGGCATTCAAAACAAGTGTGAAAGCCCCCTTAGAAATATCCAAAATCAATGTATATTTTGATAGAGTTAAAGCCAGCGAGGAAAACAAAATGCCAAATGCAACTCATTAAAGGGTTAGTTCAGGATCAGAGGTCACTCATCCACCCGAACTCGACTTGCTTATGGCCATTACCAGAAGCCAGTGATTATAATATATAAAGTTCTAAATATGGATATTTTTGGATACTTTTTGTATCCGTTCTAAATATGGATACAAAAAGAAGGCCTTTATTAACCTGGACTCGTATGAATTACTTTTATGATGGATGGATGGATGGATGCACTTTTTGGGCTTCAAAATCTAAGTTACTATTCACTCCTATTATAAAGCTTGGAAGAGCCAGGACATTTTTTAATATAACTCTGATTGTGTTTGGTTGAAAGAAGAAAGTCATATACACCTAGGATGGCTTGAGGGTGAGTAAATTATGGGATAATTTTCATTTTTGGGTGAACTATCATAAAATGTTACTTTTCAAAAGAGAGAAAAAAAACACTTCCCATATTTTGTTCAGTTGATGACAGCGTAATCTGTTATATTTTATTTGACCTTGTGCAGTTTTCCTCGTGGTTTTTAAGAATAACGGCATGTCACACAATCTGTCCTCATTAGCATCTGTCTAATATAATTATCTTCAAGTAAATGACAGACAAGATTGGACAAGCAATCTTTGACATCAACAACTAAAAATAAGGAAGGTGTTTTCTTTGTATTAGTAACTTTATGAATCTAATTAGTTCTGCAACCCACTTTTCTGTCACGACCCATCAGTTGAGAAACACTGGTCTGTAATATTCCAACAACTCAGTTCTCTCATTAAACACGAGTGGTTCATGCACTGTTCTCTCTATGAACTGTCAGTTTTGACTTCAATTATAACGTCTTACAGTGAATAAACCGTAGGTTGTTCGTCTCCTCTGTGAAGTCTAATAGGTTCGAATATAGTGATACTCCTCTGAAGCAACAAATGAAGGAAAAAGTTTTTACCTTGAACACCAGGAACAATCACTGTGAAGAAGCTGGGAAGAGCAGCGGATGATAATAAGATCGTTTCCTCGATCTATTTTTAGCACAACTTCGTCCTTCTCATGAGTTTTAAGAGCACTTTCATCAAGTGGTACATGTTGACTGGAGTAAAAGCAAAGATTCGAGGTTTGTGGCAGGTGTTATGTGGTACACAAGGGAAAAGAAGATGCTTTCAAAACATCTTTTGAGACACTTTTGTGAAGAAGTGTGTGCTTAAGGAAGAGAGCGTGAACAATGTGAAAACAACGTTTTAGGCCGTACTTAAACATTTGTAGAATTCTGATTGTTATATGTTGAGATATCTGGAAAACACTGGATATTTGTGCTTGTTTAAACAGGAAAAAAAAAAAAAACACAATACATTTATACATAATAAAGTTATTTATGGCTCATCTGATCACATTTCGGGGTTGGAATCAGGCTTTACGGAATTACCACTCAATTCATGGATTTCAGAAGAGTGCATTTAAATTACTAATATAATTACTATTAATATATAATAATAATATTTATTTGTAATATGTAGAATAAAATTATTTCCCAAATAATTAGATGTAGATATATACATGCATGCATACATACATACAGGTAAAACACCTTTAAAAAATAAATATGGAAAATTACGTCAAATACAATACACTGTGCCCTATTTTTATGGATTTTTTTTTTTTTTTTTTGGAGTGTACATTTATAACACTTAAAATTGGCATAAAATGGAAGTTGTCATAGTGTTTTCTTCCCTTTTGTGATGTACACTGTATTGCCAAAGGTTTTTGCCTTTACATGCACATGAACTTTAATGACATCCCACTCTTAATCCATAGGGTTTAATATGGAGTTGGTCCACCCTTTGCAGCTATAAACTCTTCTGGGAAGGCTTTCCACAAGGTTTAGGAGTGTGTTTATGGGAATTTTTGACCATTCTTCTAGAAGCGCATGGTTGCGAGAAGGCCTGGCTCGCAGTCTCCGCTCTAATTCATCCCAAAGGTGTTCTATCGGACACTGTGCAGGCCAGTCAAGTTCCTCCACACCAAACTCACTCATCCATGTCTTTATGGACCTTGCTTTATGCACTGGTGCACAGTCATGTTGGAACAGGAAGGGGCCATCCCCAAATTGCTCCCACAAAGTTGGGAGCATGAAATTGTCCAAAATGTCTTGGTATGCTGAAGCATTAAGAGTACCTTTCACTGGAACTAAGGGGCCAAGCCCAACCCCTGAAAAATAACCCCACACCATAATCCCCCTCTCCACCAAACTTTACACTAGGCACAATGCAGTCAGGCAAGTAACGTTCAACTGGCAACCGCCAAACCCAGACTCGTCCATCAGATTGCCAGACAGAGTAGCTTGATTCGTCACTCCAGAGAACACGTCTCCACTGCTCTAGAGTCCAGTGGCGGCGTACTTTACACCACTGCATCCAACGCTTTGCATTGCACTTGGTGATGTAAGGCTTGGATGCAGCTGCTTGGCCATGGAAACCCTTTCCATGAAGCTCTCTACACACTGTTCTTGAGCTAATCTGAAGACCACATGAAGTTTGGAGGTCTGTAGCTATTGACTCTGCAGAAAGTTGGCGACTTCTGTGCACTGTGCGCCTCAGCATGCGCTGATCCCGCTCTGTGATTTTATGTGGCACTTCGTGGCTGAGTTGCTGTTGTTCCCAATTGCTTCCACTTTGTTATGATACCACTAACAGTTGACCGTGGAATATTTAGTAGTGAGGAAATTTCACGAATGGACTTATTGCACAGGTGGAAACCTATCATGGTACCACGCTTGAATTCACTGAGCTCCTGAGAGCGACCCATTCTTTCACAAATGTTTGTAGAAGCAGTCTGCATGCCTAGGTGCTTGATTTTATACACTTGTGGCCATGGAAGTGATTGGAACACCTGAATTCAATGATTTGGAGGGGTGTCCCAATACTTTTGGCAATATAGTGTATATGTGAGTAAAACGGCTTCCTGAACAAGAACAAATGTAGGGTGGGACTTGATTTTGTCCAATGGGAATTGATTGGATGGTTGTGGTTTGCTATTGGTCGATGTCATGTGAGTGACAGGTTTCCCCGCCCTCGCGCCAGTAAACACGTCATCAGAGAAGAGGTGTCAGTGCAAGAGGGAATGAAATTTATTTAGATTAAAGATAATGAGGAACATGAATTAAAAAATATTAATGATGATGTACACATCATTTATAATAAATATGAAAATATTCCATAAAATTTTAAATTCTGATTTCATAGTGACTTTAAAACACACGGGACAACTTGATTACACAACAGCTACACTGTAAAACCGAACAGTGAAATTAATAAAAATGAGTTTGTTTCACTCAAATAATAATAAAAGTTTATTGTACTTAATAGAAAAAAAGCTGCGTGAACTCAAAATTTCATTGTAGTAAGTTAATAACAACTTAATATGATTGAGTTGCAGCAGATTTCTAATTCCCAGCATGCTTTGCGTCACACTGTGTAAATAAATGTTGAAATTAAGTGTTATTGTGTGTTTTTATTTTGTTTTTGCACAATATTATCATAAGCAGACATAAGTTAGTGTTTAATATTGTGTTATGTTGGGATTTACAGGGGGTTCTGTTATTGTACGGTTACCATTGTGGTGAAGAGAGCCTGTGGTTAGGTTGAGGATGGGCTGCAAAACGTTTAAGAACATATACTGTATGTTGTTTGATTATATACATGGAAGTGTATAATGACAGTCTCTTTGACAGTTATAATAACATGCATTATTTGCTATCTAACATTAAACCACAATCTGAATGTGACATTTATGTAAATTAACTGTGTGTAATTAACATTATGATGAACTGGCGAGGCTGAGAACTGTGGGAGCGAGGGGATGCCGGTGACGTGATTGTTAATGAGACACCTGTGCACCACACTGGCCTTGCTCTGCTTCCACGGATCTCGGCCCTGCCCCACAAGTTCTACTAACTTAAAAAAAAAACTTAAATGTTTACTTAAATGTTTTAAGGTGATATGTTTCCTCAAATGTTTTGAGTAGCCTATTCTGAACTTTTACAGTTTTACAGTGTAGAATAAACTCACAACAAACTAATATGAAGCATAGACAGTAGTTCTTTTCATCATGACCTTTTACCGCGGTATCAAAGCTCCCTTCTCTCCCAGCAGAACAGCAGTATGACGCATGATCTCTCATCACACACACGTGTGAGTCTGTGGACTGAAATTAACTGCTATTGATCTGCAGCACTGAAGCCCCAGACAGCCGGTTTAAAGGACTGTTCAGAGAAACACAGGATGTGTGACAGCCCGTTGATCCCACATCAGCACATTGATCTATCTGTTACCTCAATCACCTTCTTATTTGGCCCGTGATTCTACAGTCACCGCAGTGGCAGGAGGATGGGATAAAACCAGATATTTGTGTTCAGCCAGAGATTGTGAAGTTCAGTGTGCCGATGAACATGATATTATCATCTATGATCATAAAGAAGGCCAAACCTTTTTTCTCTTATACAGATTAATAAAAATATATATTCTTTTCTTTTGGCCCAGCTGTGTGACTGTCCCCATTATAAACTGTCAAATACATGAAGAAATGTTTCAAAACATTGATAGAAATATAATAAACATACTGGTATTGGTATCTAATTGGGGTCCATTTTCAAAAAAAAAAAAAAAAAAAAAATATATATATATATATATATATATAATTTTTGTATATAAATAATGTAACAACTGATTATTCTGTATATTGACTGCATTTCAAAACATGCAAAATCTCTCAAACATCTCCCGTGGATCCTTGATCTCTGCTAACCAGAGACTGTATTACCAAAACATCTTAATACTTGAAATCATATCTTGTTTAGTAAACATAATGATTTCATTTAGATCTTGGCAGATCTTTAAATTACATTTCCAGGAACCCAACAGGAGGTAAACGATATTTCAGATGTCAAAAAGACAAGCGACAAAAGAGCTTTCAGCTCCTTCTGTAAATTAATTTGGTAATAATTGTGTTTTATCAGTCCTGTGGTGTGACACCTCCAACAAAAGCATTTTCAGCATACATGAAATTACTGCAAAGTTAAACTTTAATTATGCTAAACACAATTTAAGATTTTCTTCTAATAAGCACTTGTCTAATTGTATTATAATCACATAATTCTGTAGCTTTCATGACCACTTCTGAATGACCATGAATGGATTTATTTAAAGGTACAATATGTAAGATTTTTGCAGTAAAATATCCAAAAACCACTAGGCCAGTGTTATATATTTTGTTCACTTGAGTACTTACAATATCCCAAATGTTTCCAACTATTTGTAAATCGTGAGAAAATTGCAATTTTAACCAAGGCTCCAGGACGTGTGGGAGTCGCCTGTCAATTGCGTCATACCCACGTTACCCTCGGTTTCCAGTTTTATTTTGTAGAAACCATGGAAACACCAAAGACACTTTAATATATTACATGTTTAAATAGACAAGGAAACAACTGTTTAGTTATGTTTATAGACAGAAAACTAATTATTGTTATATAGCTCAACACGTTCAGTCTTATTGTTTAAATCTAATTTTCTTGATTTTTTGCGAGTACCACGCTTTACCATGCCTCAGAGAAAAACACTATTTTGTCAAGTAGCTAACATAGCATAATCAGATGCAGCTTTATTTTTAGCAACAGTAATACAGAATTTTCTCCATCATACAATACATTTTAAAATTAATCGCATGCCATTTATCAACACAAGCCATCCAGTTTTTAATATGATATTCTAAAATCAATCTATCTTACTGCAGTGTGCAACAGTGTCTCACAGCAGCCACCGAGCAAACGCACAGAGTAACGTTATAACATCATTTTCAACACGCTCAAATGTATCTAATATGATAAACAGAGCTGCGTTACCTCATACTCATTACCGGAAAAGCAGAAGCGGCGCCGGCGACTGTGGCATAATAAAAGTTCCTCTGCTCGTGAGGCGTGTGTTGCGCAATCGCTCCAGCGGCCTTGTTCAGCTCCCACAACACTCGGTCCTGCTCTACTTCATACTACAGTAACGTTAATAATCGCATCCATGAACATGATTTCTTTCTGAGTCCTATCCTGATTGTTTCCACCGGCTGTGATGTGAAGACCACATGTCCCAAGATTCCGTGCTCAAACTTGCCGTCATCAAGCTACGCCTTTGTTTTGAATAGGCCTCTAGCGACCTCTAGCGGACAGAAATCTTACATATTGCACCTTTAATTCTATTTTTAAACATATAGCTGTCACACCGCATGGCCATCGAACTCGTAACATCAATAATTTGCTTAGAAGTGATGGAAAAACTGCTTTAAATTTTGTGCTTTAAAAAATGCTTCACAATATGGTTGCTTACACCATTAATGTGCATAAATTGACTAAGTGTTTAGTACTATTGTAACACACTTTTAAAAAAGACCTTTCTTGTATAAATAAAACATTATTTGGAGTATGTTGTACACAAGTAAATGCTTTTTCAGTCTTTCTACTTCAACATGTAATTCCATGCGTTACTTGCCATTTCTTCGTAATTATTTGAGAACTATAGTGAAAATTGTTTCAAGGTAAATCCTACTGTACATCTTTTTTCTTGTGTAATACATTTGAGGCTAATCTGCTTCCAATATCAGCCTAATAAAAATATTTCTGTACCCTGGACTCAAACTGTTTCGTTTTCAGAACTGAGTCTCAAAATATGTCAATTTTGCATTTCTCAGCAGAAGGAAGAGGAAAGTTAGGTGACATTAGCGCTGTGTTGTGAATGAGCAATGTGAGACTCACTGAGGCCTCTAGATATGAGATGGTGATGATGCAAATCTATCGTTTTTGGCATAACTTAAAGTGTTGTTTTTCACATATGGTTGGTGCATGTCAAAGATTTTTATGCCTCATTTTACTTAAGTTAGTCATGACTTTTCATAGATCTGAATAAATGTTGATATCTAAAAAAATAACTGAAAATAAAGATCAGGCCTTGTGTAAAATCGACGGAAGGACAGCAGTAAATAACAGACTGAATGGAAATGAACTCAATTTCTCTGTGTCATTTCTCAGTGGCTGCTCTTGTCATTTAGCTGCATAATGGGCGACTCGGAGGACATGTCTCCCGTTTATGAGATCACGTTGAGCTCAACACAACAGTGAGCACTTCTCCAGAAGCTTTATGTTTACATAAAACCACATCCTCATCTCACAAATCAGCCAAACAGCCTCTGCTACACCTCACAGCATCAAGCTACAGACACGCATTTCCCTCACACTTCATAATGATATCTATCTATCTATCTATCTATCTATAATCAACATCCAGAAACATTTCTACAAAATACCTTAAAAAAAAAAAAAATTCAAGACCACAAACCTCACGAACGCATCTAGTTTTTCTTTGGAAACGCTCATTCTAGCAGACTGGGAGCTTAAAGAGCCCCTATTATGCTATTTTAAAGGTTCCTGATTTTGTTTTGGAGTCTCCTACAACAGGTTTACATGCATCAATAGTAAAAAAAAAAAAAAAAAAAACCCTTAAATTTTCTCTTAATATACAATGTAGCATCAGCACTTTTTTTACAGTCTCTGAAATGGTTAGATAAAAGAGTTGATCTTTAAACCCCTCCTTTCTGAAAGCCTACTCTGCTCTCATTGGTCAGACAACCCAGTCTGTTGTGATTGGTCTACCACGCATCTCAGAAGCTAATCTGAATTTCAGCTCCGGATCTTCCTCAGTGCTTCATACACAGTGATATGAACAGTAACAATGGCGTTATTTTTACTGTATCAATGCGAGTGTGAGTCCTCATTCTTTGAAGGTGCATCAAAGTGGATTTGCAGCACAGAAAACATGTAGACAACATGAACTGTTTCCAGAAACTGCAAAAATCCAATCGCAAAAGAGCTCTCCGTTTCGAGAAATCTCCTGCTATTTTGATCTGCGTTATGCATCAGATGATCAGCGAGTGGTTGGTCTGTGGGTGAGCCGTCTGACGCTGAGACAAGAATAGAGCTCAGTCCAGGTCATTAATGCAAAAACTGTCTGGCTCAACAAATGTCAGAAGCTGCTCGTGATATGAGCTTTTATATTATCGTATTCATCTTACTGTGCCTACGGCCTGCATGATTTATATCTTTCTCTGATTATCAGGAGGGAGAGTTTCAGCACACGGCCAAAAAAAAAAAAAAAAAAAAAGATTTGCATGATCAATGCTGGTCCAGTGTTTCAATAATGTTTTTATGCACATTTTTAGAATTTATGCACATTTTGGAGTTTCCATCCACACTGTAAACCCGAATAGGTTAGCAAAACTCAAAAAATTTGAAGTAATCGGTTGCATCAAATTTAAATCTATCTATCTATCAACATCCAGAAACATTTCTACAAAATACCTGTGTTTCCATTGTAGTTTATGCATATTTTCTCTTATCTGATAAAAAGTTTATCTCAATTGAGCACATAATGTTTTTATGCATATTTTGGCGTTTCCATCCACACTGTAAACTCGAATAGGTTAGCAAAACTCAAAAAATGGTAAGTAATCGGTTGCATCATTTTTTTTTTTTTTTTTTTTTTTAAAGATTTAAAGAAATTTAAAGTATAAGTAAGCAGAACTGGCAGATTTCAATTTTGTACTCATACATTTGAATTGCTCTTAACTTGACATTTTGGGCAAGTTAACGCATATATTTAACTTAAAATTATCATGTAATCTCTTAAATATTTTTAGTAGTGGAAACTTCAACAAATGCTAAATGGTAACAATGTTTTGATAACATTAGCATAGCAATTGCTGAAAGAGTACAGTAATATAGAACATTTAACATAAAACTGTTTTCAAACTAAGCTCGAGCTCGGGTCTAAATACTCATAAAAGTTACTCATTTAAATAAACTAATTTGTTTATTTCGAGTTAGGGTTTACAGTGCAGTGTTTTTTTTATGCAATAGTTTTATAAGCATAAAAATAGGTGCATTGAAACATAACATTGTTTGAGGTGAGTTGAGTTCAGCATAAATGCATGCTTTTAAATTAAAGCACTGTTACATGTATAACAAAATGCTATCAAATGTTGTCAAAAACCAGCTCATTATAAAAACTGCTAGATGTAAAATCAACAAACAGGCAACAAAACACAAGAAAATGGCTTTATGAGTTCTTTGCAAAATCACTGGCAAAATAACAGTCAAAGACATAAAATAAACACAAAGAAAATGCATGCAAGAATATGGAACTAAAATGGAATATCATAACTTGTGTTTTGGAATTTGATGAGAAATATGTGAGTTCATATTGAGATCTCTGGCTTTTGATCGCAGACTTTTGCATCTTTTACAGTGGTAATTAACTGATCAAAAAAATCTCAGAAGCAGGAGACCAGCAAAATTTTCCATTTGAACTAATTTCCATTTCAGAGAAATAAATGAGGTATTATAGAATGTTCATTCAAAATGTGTCTTTATTGAAAGTTTCATGAAACATCTTCACTACAAAGTGTTAAAAAATTCTAAACACTCTCCATGAGAGAATTACATCTCCTAAAAATGGATGAGATCTTTCTGTAGACACTGTCCTTGACAAGCATCTGGAGCTTAAAGACAGCTCTCCTTTTTCAATATTTTTATGTACCAGATAAATATAATATATACCAAGAATGAGATTGGGTTGGCACTCAGAGTCTGTGTTTATTGATTGTTTCTTATTAATAACCTCAAGGACTTTAATATAAGGGGTAAATGCGGGACCATGTTTTATAACCACCTAATCCAAATGAGGACAAACAGAGCTGGACTAAAACATAAGACGCTGATGCTGCCGAAGACATTGTACTGCACAAGGTCAGAATTTTAATCTTCCTGGCAATGTGTTTTAGACATCATAAGTCACAGGTTGTTAATTCTCAGAGGGTCAGTTTGATGTGCAGCCAACAGAAGTTTCCAAACAGCATTTCAGATTCTGATGCACAAGGCAAATCTTTCTAAAATTCTCTGTTTCTTTGGTAAACCATCTGTAAGGTAAGTCAAAGAATGCAGGAGGGCTTCACAGACGAGACCTAGAGGCCATATACTGTTGCAAACAAACACACAACAAACATACTGATGCCCACAGTGAACATCCATATAGATCCATATAGCAACTCAAGAAGCCTGTAAGGGTAAATCTCATAAAAGCAATGTAAACATGTAAACAAGAAGTCACATTATATTCCCATATCAATATTTCAATAAACCAATATTAGAATTGTGTACTTTTCAATAAAGACAAAAAAGGCTATTTTAAGGTCTAGTATTTTTGAATGCTAATAGCATGCTTTAGCACTCTCTAGCATGTTTCTAGCATGATTTAACAAATTGCTAGCATGTTTTAGAACAGGTTTCCTCAAATCCGGTCCTCGAAGTATGCCTGCAGAGTTTAGTTCCAGTCCTATTTAAACACACCTGAACAAGCTAGTCAAGGTCTTCAGAGTTACTAGAAAATTGCAGGTAGGTGAATTCGATCATGGTTTGAGCTAAACTCTGCAGGACGGTGTCCCAGGGCTGGATTTGAGAAACCCTGTTTAAGAATGTTCCTAGCATGATTTAGTATGTTGCTAGCATGTTTTAGCATGATTTAGCCCATTGCTAACATAATTTATAATTATTTAACACATTGCTAACATGTGTAGCATTTTGTTAGCATGATTTAGTGTGTTGCTAACATAATTTAACACATTGTTAGCAAGTTTCAACATGTTAACATTATTTAGCATGTTGGTAGCATGTTTCTAGAATGATGTAACGCATTGTTAACATGTTTTAGCTAGAATGATTTAACGTTGCTAATATGTTTCTATCACAATTATCACATTATCACAATGTTGTTAGCATGTTTTAACATGATTTAGCATGTTGCTAGTGTAATTTAGTATGGTGCTAACATGTTTCTAGTATGTTAATAGCATGATTTAATATGGTGCTAGCATGCTGCTATCATTATATTACACATATTTCAAACATGTTTAACATTATTTAATATGTAGCTAGCATTCTTTAACACACTGCTAACATGTGTAGCATGTTGTTAGCATGATTTAGTATGTTGCTAACATGGTTTAACACATTGCTAACAAGTTTCAACATGTTAGTGTCATTTAGCATGTTGGTAGCATGTTTCTAAAATGATGTAACACATTGTTAACATGTTCTAGCATGTTAAAGGTGCAGTGTGTAAATTTTAGCGGCATAAAGCTGTGAGGTTGCAAATTACAATATAGAGAAGCTACGGTGGCCAACACAGGACAAAGATGTCGTCGTCTTAGACAGCAGAAAGTAGCCAGCCAAGCAAACACACTCTGTAGAGCAGTTTGTCCATTTAGGGCTACTGTCGAAACATGCCGGCGCAAAATGGCTACTTAACATGTAAGAGGACCCGCGGCGTATGAGGATAGAAATGGCTCATTCTAAGGTAATAAAAACATAATGGTATTTTATGGAAAGTCTTTACACACCACTGAAAACATAGTTATGTACATTATATGCATTTCTGTCAATAGATCCTTCTAAAATTTACACATTGCACCTTTAATACCATGTTGCTAGAATGATTTAACATGTTGCTAACATGTTTCTAGCACAATTATCATATTGCTAGCATGATTTAACATATTGCAAACATGTTTGAACATGTTGTTAGTATAATTTAACACATTACTAGTAAGTTTATAACATGAGTTAGCACATTGGTTGCATGTTTTAACATGTTGCTAGCATGATTTAACACGTTGCTAACATGTCTCTAAGATATTTAACACACTGTTAACATGTTGCTAGCATGATTTATTACGTTGCTAGCTAGCATGTTTCTGGATAGGTAGGTAGGTAGATTAAGGTAAGTTTTGACCCCCTCAATGACAATCTAGGGGATTTTTCAGAGCAGAGATTCTAGAGACTACCGGCTTTTCTTCCTTGCAAGAATTTCCTTGCAGAACAAGCTCTTGTGTCTCTAGAGACTTCTGAAGACTCCCTCTTCAATTAATTTCCACCAGCATCTTTGAAAGGGATCATAAAACTCATAGGCAAGCGCGAGCCACTGCTTATCTGTGACACAGGCTTTTAGAGTTTCACGCTTTAGAGATACACATAGAGCAATTTATGCATCAAATGCTTTATTTATGACAGGAGTTCGACAAGTTGGTGTTTTAAGCATAAACTGAAGAAGAATTCGCAAAGTGCATGCTGTAAACAATGATGCAAACTTAATTCAAGATAATGCAAATTTCTACTTAAGTAAATGAGACATTGATTGAGAAAATACTTATTGCACTGCATTCACTGTCATCTTGTGGGGCCTTTGCATGCCACATTTCCAACATATCTCTTAATTAAAGAACTCAGTTAATTTCACTTAAAATGATAAGAATTCTGCCCACATGTCGCAAGGCCTGCAACCTAATTAAAGAGTTACGGCATCCTCGCAATTACTCTTCAGAAGTCCTCCCACAACTTTAAACAAACTTCAGCCATCTCTTAATGCCAGCGCAGTGATTCCTCACTCCCACAGCCACAGATACCATCCATCTCATCTCCCCTGACCACAAAGAGCTGGAGATCAATGCGAGCCAATTAAAGGCATCTTCTTTATTTAAAAGCCCGGCGCAGATACTTCGGCTGCATGTGGGCCGTTAGATTGAGCTCATCTCTTATGCGGTCCCACACTGCTCTGCGGATGCTGTCCCAATATATTCCATTGAAAGTAAATTAACTTGTGCTGCGTCTGTGTGCGAGAGCCACTAAATGTGAGAAGCAGGATCTGGCAAATTAGTGCTACATACACATCGAACGGAGTCGCCTTTTCACTTTAACACAGTCTACTTTTGAACTCTCTTTGAAGTTACACAAATGAATACATGTAGATACGGTAATAAATTCAGGTCTCTAATCTAGTCAAGTCACCTTTATTTTATAGCGTTTTATACAATATTGTTTCAAAGCAGACTTACAGTGATTGGAAAATAATGATTCAAACAGGGTTTATTTGGCTGTAGTGCAGCTCTAAAAAGGAAAAAAGGTGTTGTTGATCTGCTGAAGTCACTTCAGTGTTGATTCAGTACTGTTGTAAAGATCATATTAGTTTAATTTGAATATAAAACAGCTCCGGGGAAAACAGTGATGTCATCGTCCAGCTCAGTTCAGTTTCTAATGATAATGCATGCAATGCACCAATTACTACCGGCAGTCTAATTTATTTACAAGAAAAAATCATGTTCATGTTTCTTCAAAGTAAACAACTCACCTTTCTTCATATTTGAATCCATGTGAACAGCAGAAGGAAAAATGTTACTTTATGCAGTCCTCATCTGCTTATGTGAAAAATAGAGACTTCAGACTTTCTTCTTTTGTGAAGGAAAAAGCATTTACTCTACGGTTAAAGTTTCTTCTGCTCACCAACGCTGCATTTATTTGATCAAAAATACAGTAAAAACAGCAATGATGTGAAATATTGTTAAAATTTAAAATACAGTAGCTGTTTTCTATTTGAATATATTTTATAATATAATTTATTCCTGTGATCAAAGCTGAATTTTCAGTATCATTACTCCAGTCTTCAGTGTCACATGATCCTTCAGAAGTCATTCTAATATGCTGATTTGCTGCTCAAGAAATATTTCTGGTTATTATAAATGTTGAAAACAGTCAAGCAGCTTCATATTTTTGTGGAAAGGATCATACATTTTGTTTTTGATGGATAGACAGTTTAAAAGAACAGCATTTATTTGAAATAATAATAATAAAAAATTAACATTACTTTTGATCAATGTAATGCAACCTTGCTTAATAAAAATATTAAAATCTCACTGACCCCAAACTTTTGAACAGTGGTGCAAGTTTAACCCTAAAGAGTACTTCAGGACAAATTTGGGCAGATTTTTTTAAGTTAAGTGGTTGAAAAAAAAAAAATCGCCATAGCAAATTAATCAGAAAAATGCTATAATTCAGAGCATTTTTTATTTGTCCAATAAAAATCTATAAATCCAACACAATGCAGATCATACATACACATAAATGAAGGGGTGAGTCTATACAACATTCTCAAATGTGGCAAACACACACACAAAAGCACTGAAAGTCATTTAATGAGCCTATAACATTTTTTTTTTAAAAAACATTTTGTCAAATAAAAAAGTCACTCACACATAAACAAAGAAATTGAGTGAGCCAATATTTGAACAATCTTTTAAAAATGTATCAGTAAGCCACTGTGCAAAACACACACACACACACACACACACACACACACTTCAAAGTCAGATCAAAGTCCTACTGCAAGATTTGTTGATGCTCTCAAACATGTTGTACATTGTTTATTCTTATCTGTTTGTTACCATTTACTTTTATTGAGTTATTGTTAGGTTTATTGTTTATTCTTACCTGTTTGGTACTTTGAGTTATTGAAATTTGATGTTTTTGTTAGAAAAAAAATGATTACTCCTACATTGTCTCCTACATTGTTTTTTTCATTATAGCATAGTCATATTTCTCTGTAAGCATATTTTGGCATCTTTGTATAGTCTCACCCAACACAAAATGTTTTTTTTTTTTGTTTGTTTGTTTTTTTTAAATCTACAATTTTAACTGTAAAAAAATCTAAAACTTAAGAGGTCAAGTTCGTTACAACAATGGTTTATAGATTTCAGCCTATATGCAGCCATTAAGTACTACAGCCATATAGTGGCTATTGATATTTTTGCAGTTTTGATATTTTTGATATAATGTCATGAGATGTCACCAAATTTTTAGGTTTTGGTAAAAGTAAAAGAAATATTAAACAACATAAAAATAAGCATATTTTACATAAAAATATGGTGCTTTTTAGAGGTATATAAATTCAAAAATACCAAAAAAAAAAAAATTATAATAATAATAATAAAAATGCATAAATTGATAGTTTTTATTTTGTCGAACATAATGATATGACATTTATTTAAAAAAACTTTTTCACACCTGAGACCTTCGTGCCAAATTTGTCCACGAAGGACCAATTAAGAGCTGCTATACGAAGGACACTTGAGAGTTTAAACAACATGAGGGTGAGTAAATGATAATAATAATTGTCATTTTTGGGTGAACTATCCTGTTAACACAAGTTCCTGGTCAGTGATCAACTGATCATTGTTCATTATTCTAAAGAAAAACAAAGTCTGTCTTCATAATCTTTCAACAAAATTTGCTAAGTTGCCACCTCTGAAATGTATTTTTTAGCTGATGTCACCTACACCATGTGTAGTAATAGCCAAAATTAATAGCCAAACCAACATCTACATCTGTTTTGGCCAACTTGCTTTTAGTTTTGGCTCTAATCTAGTGAGAAAGCACTTAGTACAATCCTTTTCGAATATCATATTGCACTTGAAAAAATGTCACATTACAGAAACAAAATTGGAGTTTTTCAATTTAAAGAGTCTTCTAAATATTTCTGATTATCCATGCTTCATAGTAATTTACTTATCTTGTGACATATCAGAATAAATATGACTCTAAATATATAATTTGCCTGGAACAAAAAACAACTGTTTCATAAATTTTGTTTTGTATATCTAAAGTCTTTGATTCAGGCTTGTAATTCATTCTTACAAGCCCATCTAATTAACATACATACAAGAAGGGAAGGCTTTGAACGAAGCGTGACCAATCAGTCCCTTTACATCTCGGTTACATTCACTAGTCCTTGAGGAGAACACTAGTAGAGAGGACTCAACCTAATTCAGCATGTCTCTGACTGATTAAAGAGTGATCCAAGAGGTACGCTACATTACACTAGACTACATACAAGTATTATATTTTGTTCAAATTTTGTTCAATTGTTTTTTTGTTTGTTTGTTTGTTTCGTAATTTGAATACGGAAGGTGGTCTGGAGGAAGCTAGATATTTTAGTTCGTAACTTTGCATCAGAAGGCCTTTATTAAGCCCCAGGAGCCATCTGGAGTACGTTTATGATGGATGATGTGGATGGAGACGCATTGGATCCCATTCACTGCCATTATAAAGCTTGGATGTGTCAGGATATTTATTAATATATCTCCGATTGTGTTCATCAGAAAGAAGAAAGTCATAGACATCTAGGATGGCTTGAGGGTGAGTAAAGCTTGGGATCATTTTCATTTGAAAGTGAACTAATCCTTTAAAGTGTGCAAATATCAAAAATGTCAGGTCTAAATTAACTGTCATCTAAAAAAAACATCAGATTTGGTTCATGTTCAGCTGTGGTTTTACACTAAGATAAACATAATGTTTCCATTGCATCTCAAATAGAGACTTTTACTGAATTCTCCTTGTTCTCTTGGGAAAAAGACCCTAATGATCTCACATGTCTCAAACTGTGATCAGATTTGCCAAGATTCAAAAGTCGGAGATCTCAATGTGAACTTTTCTCATCAAATTCTTCCAAGATCAAACGTAAGGATTTTAGGTGAAACATCTGAGACTAAGATCACAAGACATGTCTCAGATTAAAATGAACAGTTTTCTACTTTCATATAAGCACAGGTGAAGTTTGTAAAGGAGAGGAGGCTCTATATGACTTGATAGTTAAACAGATATATCACTGTATATATTTTAGTTTTCATAAGCAAAAACAGAGGCCTGATTATTGCTGCCGTATAATAATTTCCACTGAAATGTTCCATTTGTGATTCTGCTGATATGTGAAGAGCTTTAGCGAAAACTAACAGGATCACCTACTGACTTTGCTCTTTAACTTTTAATGCAGCAGGAATTTATAACCCCTTGCACCATGTTTTGCTAAAAACTCTAAGAAATCAATAGAATTAATTACAGAAATCCTAAATAAACAGACAGAAAAGTAAAACAGACAAGGGTATTTAAGGTTTAAGCCCTGGAGTGATGCAAAACTCAGACAGGATGCTAAATTCAAGCTTCTTTCTGTGAAAAGTATCACAGTTGACATGGGATGCATGAGTCTGTCAGCAGATGGAAGGACTGGTTAATTACTCATCCACTACTAGTTGCTGGTATAGCCTGTCGACTGTCAGTGTCCAGTTAGCGAGACACTTGGTGCAATTTTTTATTGCCTGTAATTCATTCATCTTCGGAACACAAATTAGGATATTTTTGATGAAATCCAAGAGGTATCTGAATCAAACATAGGCAGCAACGTCATTGCACCCTTCAAGGTCCAGACAGGTAGCAAAGACATCGTTAAAATAGTCGACGTGACTACAGTGGTTCAACCTTACTGTTAGTCTTAGTTCACATTTAGTATCTTTCATCTCTGTTCTAATAATCATAGTTTTTCAGCTAGCCAGAACATAATAATGACCTTCTGGAAGCAGCTCTTAAGACGACGATAAACACCAGTTATAAAACATAACCCTGAATCCAGGTTTAGAATCTCCATTATGTCACTGAAAGCATCAGGAAAGAAAGTGTTCTCTCGAAGTAAAACCAACTTAATCTTCCCCAAACAAACCTAAATGCAAAACGAATTACTGATCATTAACCCAATGAACAATACAAAACCAATAAACAGATTTCAGTTTCACACAGAGAGTCAAGCTTGACTATAGCTTTAGAAAGCGGTTTGGATTCTGGCCAAAGTAGTATATGTAAAAAGTTATATGAACTAAACACCATTATACCATATATATATATGAAGACACATACTGACAAAATGCATTCTTTCGACAAAAGAAAACAGTGCAAAATAAACAAATACATAAAACTTTGCAAGGTCTGGTGTATTGACTGGATGGCCCTGAGGTGTGAAGGTATTACTGTCACTGAAGCTGATTACAGATATGCTTTGCACAACGACAATTGTCCTTCTCATGCTTCATTACCAAAATGTGGGAACCATCTACAATACAGTGACAAAATTAACTGCAAAGCATGTTGAAATATCTCATATCTGAACATGCACAAGGTTTCCTTCATCAGTGATTGATGAGTCTCTACTGTGCTGAATAGATCATAATGCTGCATTAAAGTCATTTGTACTTACAGGTTTGCAATTTCATGTGTCCTCCAGTGACTTTTTATTTATTTATTTATTTATTTTACATCCTGACATAAACAGGAAGCTTTTTAGTGCTAATGCAACAAAATAAAGAAAAAAAAAAAGTAATCAATTCAGCTTCAGTCCTTGTGCAGCCATTAGCATGCATACAATTCCCTGAAGAGTTTCCATCAACCCTGGAAACTTTGAGGGGAAGTCAATCAACTTTTGTCTTAGTCCTGCAATTCTGCCTCGTCATCTCATTGAACACTCTTGTTAGATGATTTACTGAGGCGGGAACATCTTAAATACCGACCATTATCATTCTCCTGGAGAGACAACAGGACCATTTCTGGGAAGCTTTCACTGGAGCATTACTTAAACAAGCCCTTTATCTTCTCCGTCTGTTCACTTCCAGTATAGGGCACAGGCTCACAGCTATTACAAGGCCAAATGGGATTTCTAATAGGCGACAGCTTTCAAAATCAGAGTTAGATCATTGGATGGTTCTGTCAACAACAAGAGAACGACCTCTACAAATGTTTAGCCGCTTTTCGTAAAGTCTTGTTTCATTATTTCCTCATTTCATCTTAACTGGAATGATTGCGTTCTTTCCATAGTCCTTTCTTACCCTTGATGATCCCTTGTCCCTGCAGGTTTTCATAATCCCCTTGTTGCTATTACAAGATCCATAATAGTACTTGAGATTTTTAGCTTTTGTTTGAGAGATCACCTTCAGACTTTATTACACTAGAAGATTGGGAGGAGGACGCCATGTAATTACCTCTTGAGAGTGGCTGTTAATTAATGAAGCCACTCTCTTTGATGTCTTTGTATCGAATTCTTTGCTGGGAAGTGATGGCAAGCAAAGGTGAAGGGTGTAATACTGAACTGCACAAAAACGAAATTGCAAAATTAATTGCAATCCAAAAACCGTTCTAATGCCTAGACAAAATAGATATTACCGCCACAAACTCATGCCACTGATTGAGCCATAAGTTGAAATATTTTGAAAGTATCAATGTTTTGAAATCAGTGTTTTGAAAGTATCACAGAGCCGCTTGCAAAATGGGCTTTCCATAAAACTTAGCTGCCTACAGTAAAAAGGCAAATTTTTAAAATCGGTGGTACCTGACAAGAGAAAAAAGGCTGTTGTCTTCCCTTTTGCCAAATAGGAAAACTTCAACAACCATAATGCACTGGGCATGTTCCTGTCCAAGGCCACTCCTACCAGTCTGCTATGGATAGGCTTACCAGAGTCAAATACCACCCTGCTTTAGTAGGAAATACTTCTTAGCAAACTTTTAGTCATAATGGTGGCAACTTTATTGTTCCAGCATGCAAGAATTCAAAGAGTAAACATTTAGCGGGAGTGAGTTAGTACATAGTCAACATTTCAAACAGGATGACCACAAACACAGGGCCCTATTTTAATGATCTAAGCTCATAGTGTAAAGGGCACGGTGCAAGTGCACTTAGGGTGTGTCTGAATCCACTTTTGCTAGTAACGACGGTAAAAATGGTCTGCGTGCCCGGCGCATGGTCTAAAAGGGTTGTCCCTATTCTCTTTGGTTTATTGCACGTTATTCCCAAAACACATCAGAGTCTCATTTCCCATTCCCTTTAAAAGCCAGTTGCGCTCGTGCCATGGCAGATTCGCTATTTATATGGAAGAATTTGCAAGGGGAAAAACTGAACGCTTCTCTAGCGAGGAAACGTATCTGCTTGTGCGTGAGGTTAAAGTGCACGACAAGCCGGATTCCACCAAAGCATTTTTTTCTTCATGCACACAATAATAATCTTTTACATTGTAATCCTTTTATTTTTTATATTTGGCATGTTTGTGTGCTGCTGCACGTCTTTGTGTGTGTAATAAGCAGACTGTACGTGTGTTGTGCACTCGCATATAGGCGCACATTACTAACACGCTCTTTAAATAACAAAACAAATATTACGCCGTTGACTTTAGACCAGGTTTCAGTTGGTCAATGGCGCAGTGTATTTCAGTTGCCTCAAAATAGCAACAAGCCAGCAATGCACCTGAACACACCCATGGGCGCACAAATGGGCGCAAATGCATTTGCTATTTAAACAACGTGGCACAGGACGTGAAAATGACTGACTGTGTCAGGCTGAAACTAGCAAAAAACACTTGTGTCGTGCCTGGTGCCGCATTGCGTATATATAATAGGGCCCACAGTGTTTTAATCCAAACTGTGGGGAAAAACTGAAAGAAACTGCCATTCTGTCAGTTCAGCCCGAAACAAAACATCGTCGTGTACAAGTGAGAAAGCTGTTGCCATTTCGGCCCAGTTAACATGGTGAATGAGTAAACATTGTTTACTTACATACAGTATACTACCAACATTGTAACAATACAAAGCAGTTTGAAAATTGGTGAAGTTAGATACAGCTGTGTTACCTCATACTCATGACTGGAAAAGCGGAAGCGGCGCCGGCGCCGGCGACTGTGGCACAATAAAAGTTCCGCTGCTCGCGGTGTGTGTTGCGCAATCACTCCAGCGGCCTTGTTCAGCTCCCACAACACTCGGTCCTGCTCTACTTCATACTACAGTAACGTTAATAATCGCATCCATGAACAAGATTTCTTCCCAAGTCCTATCCTGATTATTTTCCACAGACTGTGAGGTGAAGACCACATGTCCCAAGATTCCGAGCTCAAACTTGGCGTCATCAAGCTACGCCTTTGTTTTGAATAGGCCTCTAGCGACCTCTAGTGGACAGAAAATCCTACATATTGCACCTTTAAGGCAGACGACAAAACTGCAGCATGCGCATAGAATAAACAGAACAATATTGTGCGTTGGTGTAGAGGCTAATTATGTTAAAGTTATCATTCTTCATTCATTTACACTCTTCAGGACATGTTTTGTTTTTTAAAAAGAACTTGATACTTTTATGCATTAAAAGTATCAACATTGCATTACACTGAAATAAACAAATGCTGTTCTTCATAGTTTTTGTTCATTAAAAAATGATGTATTGTGGTTTCCACACTTCATTAAGCAGAAGCACCATTTTCAATTGTGATAATAAAAAAAAAAAGGTTTTTGTGTGCCAAATCAGCACATTAGAGAGTTTTGAGGGATGGTTTCTGAATAATAGCTTTGCTATCACAGGTAAACATGTCATCCTAAATGTAATGGAAAACAATTCATTTAAATGGCAATGATAAGTCACAATGTTATTGTTTCTGCCTGTTTATGAACAATTAAATGCAGACTTGGTGAACTTAAGAATTAATTATTTCAAAAACATAAAAATGTCTCACTGATTCCAAACGTTTGATTATTATTAACCCTGTTTTTTACTCTTTAAATAGTGCGAGCACTTTGTAATAATGCAGTTTGAGTCATTAGAGTAGGAATTACAATAATTCAGACATCAAATATGCTTTCCCAAGCCATGACACATGAATATGTCACAGCAAACACCATTAATAAATACTCAGGCTCTGCTTATCCTGTCTACTGAATAAAGTCAACTCTAGCATGTCTATTACTGTTGTTGGTTATAATTAAGATTAGAAATTTTAACAAAACCATAACCATAAATAATAAACAGTTCAACAGACTACATTTGGCAACATTTACACATTTTATGTTGGCCTCACAAAGCCAAACAACATCCTCACAACCATCACTTCAAACTTAAAATGTCCTTTTTTTATAATATAAATACAGCATAACCAGCAAACTAACACTGATTAACCTTGTAGTTTCAATTTCTGTCTTCTGAAAAAGCAGCTGAATGAATCCTTCTTAAAGTTGATGTGACCTTCTACACAGTTAACTTAGCATGATTTGATTTGGCCAAACAAGACAGACCAAGGCGTTCTTCCGCAATTCCACCATTTATCGATTTCTCATGAGTGTGAACATGGCAAAGTGGTTTTATTCTCAGAGGTGAGTTCATAAAGTGGTCGGTTTCCAATGGCAACAGTGTGATTGTTCAGCTTCAGGGCTGTTAATTTGCTCTTCGTGAGGCGAGCACTGCGGTCTCCATTCACATCATCTACACAACAGAACGCAAATATTCTTCCTTTACAGTCAGACAACAAGGGAGGAAATGATAAGATCATTACTGCTTACTCTTCTCTGGAGGGTGTCTATCTAGAAACAGAAAAACGCAAATAAGTGAAATCCAGCTCATACTGTAAGAGAAATGAATGTTGCATGCTTGATTTAACATCCTTTAACCTAAAACTCCCAAATTCAACAGACAGACTGCTGGAGGAGATGAACCTAATTATCCAGGGGAAAATCTGTCATTGCCTTATTCTTTTTTCTTGTGATCATTATAATTATTTAAGCGTGTAGGGCGCAGTACAAGGACAATGTCTACAATTAAAGGCAACAAGCTGAGCTGTTTTAATGAGGCCTGCACCAAGACATTGTTCGTCCACATACTGCCTTCAGACAAAAAACAGAAAATGAAAGAATCCCACTGTGTAGAATTTAAACGAATAGATCCCCCAAAATTCTGTCATAATTTACTTAAAGGGGTTATGACATGAGAAACAAAATTTGCCTTGATCTTTTGACATATAAGAGGTCTTTGTACCATTAAAACATCCTGCAAGTTTCATAGCCTAAAACATCCTCCTCATTATAAACAAAGCCTTTATTTAATCAAGCTCCAAAAACAGCTTATTTGGATATTGGGGGATTTGTGATGTCACACAAGCAAATACATTTGCATAAGCCTGCCTCCAGAGCAAGACATCAATGAATATTACATCATCACACCATAGGCCCCGCCCATTGGCGTTCAATCACTTTGCATCAAAAGCAAATAGAACCCAGTTTTTTCGCATTTACAGGTCACCTGGCGCATGTAAAATTTGGTCATTCTTTAAAGAGGGCATGGTATGTTTGGACAGAAGACGAGAGTTCTTCATTACACTCATAAAAGACAAAAGTACTATGGGACTGCTGGATTCTAAACAACAAATAAATGCCACAATTTGAATTTATCAAGACCTTTTAAACAGATAGGAGGGAGAAACACCTCATACGTGGCTGCTCCCAAGTATAAGGGACTTTCCTTGCTATAAATGCTAGGATAACATCCCTACGTCTCCTTTGATTAAAAATAATGGCTAGTGCAGTGGCTGGGATATATGTAAACCTACCAAAATCCGTTGCCATGATTTTTGGAATGACTTATTGTGACAGGAAAAAAAAAAATGCTTTAGTCGCATAACATCGGTTAATGGAAATGCCATCATTTTGCAATAGTTAAAAGGTTTTTTTTATCGATATTAAGAAAATATCGCAGAAGTTTTGTCTGTAATGGAAATGCGGCTATTGAATGACAGCTAGCATAGGAAATATGTGTATATATATATATATATATAGTGCAAAAAATATATTAACTTTAAAAGTGAACCTCAAGGAACATATTAAAATAAAAAAAAAAAATACAGTGCCGCTTGAAAGTTTGTGAACCCCTTGAAGAATCTTAGAAAATGTGAAAAATTTTAACAAAATAAGAGAGATCATACAAAATGCATGCTATTTTTTTATTTAGTACTGTCCTGAGTAAGATATTTTACATAAAAGATGTTTACATATAATTCAATAGCTGAATTTATTAAAATAACCCCGTTCAAAAGTTTGGGAACCCTTGGTTCTTAATACTGTTTGTGGTTACCTGGATGATCCACGACTGTTTGTTTGTTTTGTGATGGTTGTTCACGTTAATATTGAGTGGTTTGATATATTTACTGACCATCACACCAACTTTCATATTTTGTAACCATGATATGCCCAGTTGGAATCTGCTGTTGATTGAGATTTGAAAACTACAGATGAGGGAATACATTTCCAGTGAAAAAGGACTTCAGTTTTGCATTAAATCTTTACCTCACGGACAACCCAAGGTCACCCTTCAGCCAGTGTTTGCCTGCACAGTTTGTGGTTTTGCCCTCAAAAACAGTCTCCCTTGGACTGTCTGGAAAGATGAATGCATTACAAAAATATCCCAAATCTACACACAAAAATCTCAATTATGGCACTCAGAGTTTGGAGGTATTCTATCAAATATACAGCATCTCATCAAATATTTAATATGTAGCACTCAACGCAAGTTATCATTACAATTAAAGACATTATCCCATCTCAAATGCACTTTCGCTCATTCCAAATCCATTTTTTTCTGGTTCAGTAAAAGTCAGGTTTAAAACAAACAATTAGTGACATATTTTCATTCAATTGCTCTGTTTTTCTGCTAAATTAGCAGATTGGATTACAAAGCGTGAGGTTAGGGTGGTACAA
This sequence comes from Hypophthalmichthys nobilis, assembly GCA_037950665.1. NCBI lineage: Eukaryota > Metazoa > Chordata > Actinopteri > Cypriniformes > Xenocyprididae > Hypophthalmichthys > Hypophthalmichthys nobilis. Next base: position 5,922,259 of record CM075480.1, read on the forward strand.
GGTTACATGGCCAGAAGAAATGTAGTCCTCCAGCCTTTTGTGTTAAATATGATTTAACAAGACAAACCTGCAAGCAGCGCTGAGGAGCACTTATAAAGGGCAGTGTACCGCAAATTGAAAGCGACGAGCGACAGAAACCCCACAAACCACAGCTGGTAAATCAGTTTGAGCTGGTTGATTGCAATGTTTCCATTCAGAAAGGCTGCATTTTCATTGGTTTACATCGGCCAAATATAATGCTGGAGGCCTGTGGGAGTCACAGCACAGTTGGTAGTAGTGGAGTTATTGAGACGCAGGTTTGCACTTCTCTTCCTCCAACTTCCTGTTTGCACCTCATTATTCTATCCAATTAAGGTAGAAAAAAATCCCACTAAAAACGGTTTTACAAATCTGTAGTCTAACCAACAAAAATTCAATTCCTAATAAAAACGCAATCGACATTTGCGGGATTAACAGATCTGAAAATACTATAACATTGTGGACAATAAAGATCGATTTTAAAAACAAATCGGCAGCGGAACGTTATCATTGTTGACGGCATAAAAATGTATAAAAATGTTTTTGTTATGAAATAAAATGTCAAAATATGTACATACATTATATAATAAAGGTCACCTATTATGCCCATTTTTACAGGTGTCCCCAGAATGTGTCTCTGAAGTTTCAGCTTAAAATACCTCACAGATCATTCATAAATCCATGTTGTAAATACCCATTTCTGACTACAGTCAAGAACAGGCTGTTTTCGTGCATGTGCCTTTAAATGCAAATGAGCTGCTGTGCCCCGCCTCCTCTCAACGATCACAGTTCCTGCCTCAATCGGATTCTCTGTCAAATACAAACAAGACATCTGCTTGGTTTTGATTATCATCTATATCGTGAACACTCTCACGGATAGCATAGTTTTTCTTTCATCATTAAAATGTATTATTTCCACGCGTTTTAAAGCTATATCAGTTTAAACTTATAATGGATCGTTTTCTGAGGGCACTTATCTGGAGAACAGGCACACAGACAGCTGTCTGTCAGACGTCAAGTTTCGTGAGTAACTTCTCTTTCACATTTTTTGTTTTGTTTAAACTGTCAAATACACACAAGGTTCTGTCAAAAACACAGAGTTCACATAAACACAGTCAGTTCTGTCTGTGAACGTAAATAGCAGGCAACATTACAGAAATCGTGTGTATATTAGATCTGTGGCGCATTCCCTTCAAAAATAAAACTAATCCACTTTGTTCAGCGGCTCAGATGTCAGTAAATGAAGACTGTTATGTTCACTCTTACATCCAACAACAAAACATCTCAATTACATACCAGACATTGTTGTCGCTACAGCTGCTCGAGCGCGGAGAAAATGGCAGACAGCGTACAGCTCGCTGAGGGCGGAAACTATGGTAATACAGGACTGTCAGTCAGCGGTCGTGGGCGGGGCATAAGCAATGTGATGTCACCAAGCGGCAACCTCCCCCAGTTTCTCGTGAAGCCAATACGGAAGTGACTTAAACTGCAATTCATCGACTGGTCACTAGGGACAGGCTGCAAAAGAGAGCAGAATCTCATTGACCCACATGTTAAAATGGCCAAGTTTACGGCAGAAAAAAACATGTTTACAGCCTGGATCAAATTGTGGTTTTGGTCTATACTGCTAATTTTGCTCTTCATGACAACTCTGAGGGGGGTGAATTTTTTTATAACTCATCCGTTTAAATTATATTAAGCCTTAAAGTTCTGCATAATTAAGGGCGTGGTCACTTGAGTGACAGGTAGATTGCCGCTGCTGTCTGTGAGCCGTCACCTCAGCTAATTCCAGCCACTGAATTTGGCATCTCTGCTGTGTTTGTGCTTTTTTTTGGGATTATTTTATACAATTATAAAATAATATGGCTTGCTGCATTAATGGTCGAGACTCGAGACAGATGTGTGTCTCTGTAGATCTGCACGCATACGGAAGATATACAGAACACACATTGTTGGATCGTGGCATTGGCTTAAAGTTTTGTTTGTGAGATTTACTACAATGACAATGGCGGGAGAATATTAAACTCTGACAGCACTGCTTGGATATTATAACTAAAACTATTGCACTATTTTGAAAAATTATCATTTCTTGAAGAACGATGATAGAGAGCAGATCATTTAGAAGAAATGTGATGCAAACAATAGATAATATATCAATATTTCATGGATTTAACACTTTTGTGGACAAAAAGGTACTGTTTTTTTGTTTTTCAATGGACACTCATGGACATTTTACCCAAGTGCCACACAAGATTCACCTCACGATTGCTATATAAAGGTATAAAGTCCAGTTTGATTTTTCATGTTGTTATTTGCACACCGACAAATTTGCAAATTATCACTGATGCTGGAGCATCTATATTGTAAAAAAGACACTGTATATTGACAGTAAACCTTTAGAACTTTCTAATGATATAAATTGTTATCTTTATTAATATTTTAGATAGTATCTAAGATAGATAGATAGCTCATTTGCCTGCTAACATAATCACGTCGAGCTAGGTGGGCGTGGTTTCAGCAACCAGGCAAGTCAGTTGGTCAGTTCCAACCACGTCCCGCCCCTTTGCCCATTTTCAGTTATCCGGGAGTGACGCGCTGCTAAGATGGCAGCGGCCTCATTTTCGCTTCAAAAATGCTCTTCAGAAATCTACGGGTGACGTCACGGGCACTACGTCCATATTTTTTTACAGTCTATGGATGTCACATTGCTTAGAGAATCAAAACGGCTTGTCTAATGAGACTGCTTTGGTTTAATGGGAATTTAAAAAAAAAAGGAGTGGGTGGATTTTTATCATTGTAGGGTGTCACACACTGCCAACACACATTTATATTCAAACACCTTGTAAAAGTGGATTTAGCATAATAGGTGCCTTTTAAACTATACTTAAACTATAAATGTGTTCTAAAATAGGCTACTAATAAAAAGTCAAAATTAGTTAATTAATTAATTTTCACCTTCAATTAATGTTGAGTGGTTTGATTTATTCAATATCCACACCAACAGTTAAAAAAAAAACAGGCTTGTAAAAATAAATAAAATAAAATAAAATAAAATAAAATAAAATAATAAAATAAAATAAAATAAAATTCCTGTCAAAAAGGAAAAACACCCAAATAAACAGTGTGTCTGATTGACACAACATCATTTGCTGCTTTTCCTGAAAAAGTGTCATGTGTCATCATTAATCAGACTGATTTTCCAAAAAATTTCCAAACAATTAAAACTAACAAAAACTAAACTGAACATTCAAAATGAAAGAGGAAAAAATATATAAATAACTAGACAAAATGGTTGATGAGGACTTCATTTTTTGTTTTTTTCGCACAGCATAAATAGTAATCCCTGATTTAACAAAGCCACTTAAATGTCACCCAGATGTTGAAAAAAATGTGATGGTATTTTGTAGCTTTGTGAAGCTGATGTTACCCAGCAGTTTACTTCCAGACTATATCATGCTAATAAAGTGCATGACCTGTTGTTGTTTGTGTAATCTGGTTCCAGGCGACTGCTAGTGAGGCACAAACCCTGTCAACACCCCGCAGTGACTCGTCAACTGAGGGATTATGAGACCTAATGCCAGCAGGCAATCGGCATATGATTGTGAGCTGAGAGACAGTGAAAGAGACGGGCACCATGCGTAATTATGGGCTAAATAATTGCTGCAGGACAATGAGCTCTACAAAAGGTGCCTTTGATCTGAAAGGTCCTAAAATGGCACTCAAAGAACAATATGTTCCTCCATTTCTACACAGGCGGCAGATGAGGACCTAAAGTCAATAACGCTATAAAAATTCAAAGCTCTACGAAAATAAAAGTGCTGTCAAAAGGCTGCTGAAATTGTGTGGAACTGCTGCAATTGCAAGGTGCAGTTCACAATGATTGTATGTTTTAAAATATCACTATACTCAAGCTCAGATCCAAAACCTAGTGAGATATCTAGATAGACAACATCAAATGCACACTCTCAACAAAAAGGCTATAGTCAGCATGCTTTCTTAAAAGATAATTTTGGTCAAATCCAACAATCACAGAATGCATAATGATATGCATTTAGTGATGAATATTAATAAATATAAATAAATATATTAATTATTGTCACATACACCAGCTGGAGTGCCCTTGATCTCCACCAGAGGGCACTCATGCCTACTCCGCTGCCATCTCATCATGAACTGCATTTCCCATAATCCATTGCATGGACTCATTATGTGTCATTACTTTCAGCTGTGTCTCATTACCTTGTTACCTTTATAAGCCCTATGTTTTCAGTAATTCTTTGCAAAGTCTTGTAAGTGTCTCACTGCATTTCTGAGTGTGATCTCTGGTTTTACATGTTTTTTGTTTTTTTAGTCTTGTGCATGGTTTCTTGAATTTCCCAGTTTTCCTGTGTTTTCTGTCTTGTTGTTTATTGTTTGGATTCATCGGTTCCTTGCGTCATCAAGCAATGCTGTCACTATGCATGTTTCTTTTCTAACAACTCAGTGTCATGTTTTATCAATGAAACATTCAAATAAATTAATGTGTCCACACACTGAAACATTCAAATAAAACAATATATTTGTATGAATGCATATTGCTGATAATGGCCTTTCATTCACTTAAGTTAATGGTGTTTGTGGTCACGGTTTCATTCACAGATCCTTTATGTTGGACATGACTGACCAATATTGAGTAGCCTACATATTGCATAAGATTCCTAAAAGTTTTGCACCTACAGCACACATTACAGACATTGATGCACAAACGCGGATATGTTCGACATGTCTAAAGTATATTTTGAGAATTAACCAATCTTATAAACTCCTTGATTTCACTTAACAACTTAAAATATAATATGCATGCATAATAAACTATAGTAAAATTTATTTACATCTCTCAACAGAGAAGATTTTGCAGGTTTTAATAAAATGTTATTTAATAACAGTAGTCATAATAAGCATATTTCCAATAAGTGCCTCAGGCTTACATAGTATAGTCAACTCACTCATCAGACTCCTTGGTAATCCTCGGCAAACTTCGACAGTTGGTTGAACCCGCTCATTCGTTACTTTTTGAGTCCTTGGTAATCCTCTGCAAACTTTGACAGTTGGTTGAACCGGCTCATTTGGTTCTTTTTGAGTCCTTGTTAATCTTCGGCGAAGTTCGACAGTTGGTTAAACCGGCTCATTCAGTTCTTTGAGTCCTCAGTAATCCTCGGGAAACTTCGACAGTTGGTTGAACTGGCTCCTCCAGTTCTTTTTGTGTCCTCGGTAATCCTCTGAAAACTTCAGCAGTTGGTTGAGCCGCCTCATTTGGTTGTTTTTGAGTCCTCGGTTATCCTCGGCAAACTTTGACAGCTGGTTGAACCGGCTCATTCGGTTCTTTATGAGTCCTCAGTAATCCTCTGCAAACTTCGACAGTTGGTTGATCTGGCTAATTCGGTTCTTTTTGAGTCCTCAGTAATCCTCTACAAAATTCGACAGTTGGTTGAACCGGCTCATTCGGTTCTACAGCATTTGAGTCCTTGGTAATCCTCGGCAAACTTCGACAGTTGGTTGAACCGGCTCATTCAGTTCTTTTTGAGTCCTCTGTAAACTTCGACAGTTGGTTGAACCAGCTCATTCGGTTCTTTTTGAATCCTCGGTAATCCTCTACAAACTTCGACAGTTGGTTGAACCGGCTCATTCAGTTCTTTTTGAGTCCTCAATAATCCTTGTCAGACTTCGACAGTTGGTTGAACTGGCTCGTTCGGTTCTTTTTGAGTCCTCAGTAATCCTTGGCAAACTTCGAAAGTTGGTTGATCTGGCTCATTCGGTTCTTTCTGAGCCCTCAGTAATCCTCGGCAAATTTCAACAGTTGTTTGTACCCTGCTCATTTGGTTCTTTTCACTAGTTCACTTACAAATAATCAGAAATAGTAAAAGAATGTGTATTTGGTGTGCTGTCTGAGGAGAGGGCTCCAAGCTCGGTATTTAGCCCGAACCCAGAGTACTCCCCCCATATCTTTGGTTAGGATAGTAACCAGGTGAGTGTGAGGAGACAGGGTGGTGGAGGGATGCAGAAATTTTTTTTGAGAAACATGGGTGAGTCAGCTACATATTTATAGGCCTCCTCTCATGCTGATTGGGTAGATAATTTGAACGTTGCTCCTCCCAAACTTTGTTAATAAAACATCATTTTGAGTCGGAAGTGCTACTACTTGTGCATCTTGCGTCATCGACCCGGAACTAAAATTCGATTCAGTTCAATTAGTGAACCGGTTTGACTGGTTACTTCCTGAGAACCAGCTCAAAAGAATGATTAGTTTAAGAATCGAACATCACTATTCTGGTTTACCCCAATAAAAGCTGTGTTTGGATCGTCAACCCAAGTCTTGGAGCAGTCCATGACAATTATAATTCAATGCTAAAACACATCAATAAAAAGTACGAAAAATTATACATATCATTAAAAATAATCTATAAAATAAAAACAAATAATTTTGACTATTTTGCCCAATATCTGTGCATCCTTAAGACAAAATCTTATGGCCTTCACTAGAAATTATGCTAAGCTATCCATTTTATGAAAAAGGCAGGTAATTATATATATAATTTTATATATTTTTTTATTTAATATATTTTTTTTTTTCTTGCAAAAATGTATTTCATCAAAATGCATTGCAATATTTGAATGGCTGTCAATGGAAAAAGATGTGTTTTGTCTAATTTCTCATCCCAACTTAGACAAACCTTGACCTGTTGTTTTCATTCATACAACTCAAAAGGCTACATTCTTAAAGAAATCAGACACATTTATAACTAATTACTCTCAGAGAATGTTGTTTTCCACCCATTACATTCAGTCAAAATGTGTCAAAAATCTACTGAAGCTTTGATCTATTTTACTTAAAAAGGTAAACATTATGATCTGTGAAAATCACACATAATTTCTTGCTTCCCCTTATTTCTAGAACACATTTTCACACCTCATATATAAAAACTCCCCTCAGCAAGCTAAAGTACAGCTGAGATACTGAGAAAGGTAACAACATTGATTTCTGCAGGTGAAAATAACAGCAACCGGCGTAACATATGACTCATGACTTAAAACAAACACGCTACTCGAATCTCTGAGAAGCGAGTCTATCACTTTACTAGGAAGGCTTTTGTCTCTGACATTCTCACTCCTGTCATTTTACCTTTGACTGCAATGTCTGAAAGCATCTGTTCGTGTTACTGTAGAAAGAATAAGACAGAAGAGAGTGAAAAGAGTACCTGCTCTTGTGCTTTTAATTCTTAAAAGGAATTTAATTCAGTAACATTTCACAACATCCAATGCCTCTACAGCATTATTTATCAAGGTTAATGGTCATTTTTACATATAATTATTTTTTAACATTTCAAGTCATATTGATTCAATTTATGTTCATTTGTTTGTTTGTTTATAAATTAACAACAACCTAGATTAATAAATGTTGTACAAATGTTGTTCAGTGTTTGGTCATGATACCTATTGCTGTAACATGTATGTTCCATGTCCCCCCCTTCATTGTGTTTTTGGTTCTGTCCTGTGACCTAGTTTTTCTTAGTCTGTTTAATTAGTCATTTAATTCACCTGTCTTGTTAATTAACTTATTAGTTCCCTTTGTTTGTTCATGCTTATAAGCCTTCAGTTCTCCCTTAGTGTTTGTCGGTTCTCGTTAACGATAGCGTCAGTGTGTATGTGTATTTCTCCTGAGTTAAGCCTGTTTCCTGAGTATTTGTTATTAAAGCCTGTCTCCTCAAAGACTTGTCCTGCAAGTTTATATACATCATGTTAGGTGACAGAAATACCTACCAATACCAAAATCAGCATGGCCTCACCTGCGGTGCTGATGTTATCCCTTGAGCAGGAGCAGCAAAGCCTCGAGGCTGACACCAGCGGATTTCTCTATCTGGCAAGCCTAACGGACATCCCCGATCATTCCCTGTGCACTTTATTTTAGGCCAACTTGAATGAGTGCACAAAGGCTCGCCTGCCCCTGTCCTCAAGGATCTTTCGGCAAGTTCGTTGAGTGGGTGCTGGTGTGCAACGATTCCCCATACACCATCTGCCGAGGAAGAACTCACCAGCCTTACTCTGACTCCAGTGCCACCAGAGACCAGCCATCCACCACCAGTGAGCGACCCGATATTGTTAGAGCCCACTACAGACAAGGGAGACTGGCCTGCCTTGATCGACGAGCCTGAACCATTAGAGAGAACAGGAGAGGACATTGCCCTGGAGCCTGAGCCCTTACAGAGTCTGACCAGGTGCGCAAGCCAGCAACACAGCGGATCGCTGAGGGAGTTTTAGTGGAACTCGATGGTTGGGAGGACAGCCCCGCCCACACTCCCGCCGCTGTGAGTACGATGTGGCCTCTGGAAGTTACTTTGAGGAGTTGAAAGACTTATTTAAGGAGGATTTAATTAACGTTTTTGGAGAGGTTATGCCCAGTACCCCTGTATCTCCAGCACCCCTTGTATATCTGGTTTCACTTCGGACTCTATTTGGCTCCATCGGTGTCTCCATCTTTGGTGGCTGCATCATTGTCGGTCATCCCCTGGGTGCACTGCATCAAGTCGTCGTCTCCACCATGGCTCTATGGAGATGTAAAGTTTATTTAAACTGCAAAAGTAAAGAATACATTTAAATTATTGTGACCGATATGAAGGGGGAGGAGAATTTAGAGAGAGGGAGACTTTCATAAAGGATACACCTGTGTATCCTCGCTCATGACTCCTCAGGAAGCTTCCTCACTCCTCGTTCCTCACCTCCTCATGGTGCAATTAGAGAATTGAGATGTCCTTCAAGATGGCTGAGTAGGATCGGTTTCCGGGTCATAGGATGGAGGATGGAGGAGCGAGGAAACGAGGAGGGATATTGAAAAATCCAAAGCCCCCTCTCTCCCTCCTAAGTTGGACTAGTACCATGTATGTTCCATGTCCCCCCCCTTCATTGTGTTTTTGGTTTTCTAGATTCTGATTCCTCTGTTTAATTAGTCATTTAGTTCACCTGTGTCTTGTTAATCAACTTATTAGTTCCCTTTGTTTGTTCATGCTTATAAGCCTTCAGTTCTCGTTTAGTGTTTGTCGGTTCTCGTTAATGATAGTGTCAGTGTATATGTGTATTTCTCCTGAGTTAAGCCTGTGTCTCCTGAGTATTTGTTATTCGTTTATTTACATGACAATTGCATTAACTACTGTTAATTAATTTTAAATTGTTACCGGGACTTTTTAACTTTAAAAGACCAATTCTGAAATTAAAATAAATTGACAAACAAATTAATGTCTTAATGTGTTTGTAGAGCAAAAGTTCATAGACCAAATAAATTTGAAAAACGAAAGAGTTTGGAAAAGAAAAGGCCCACATTTCACTTTTCTGCCATTGATGAACCATTGTAGAAAATTTGAAATTTAAAAAAAATTCTCAATTATTTTAATTAATAAAGGGGGTAAATTAAGTAATCACATGGTAGCATTCAAAACATTTGTGCATTAACTCCTTAATGAGAAGCTACTGATTAAATACAGTACAATATGGTTTAAATGAGAAAAATATTAAGTTATGACTGTTTTATAAGCTAATGTTCCACCAAGTCCAAACAGACTCTGGAATGAAAAAGGTTTTTTAATAATGAAATTGAAACAGGTTAACTACATCAACATTCAACACGAAGAGACCAGATTTCATCCAGCTGAGCTTCCAAGTGTGGAAATCAGGAAGAAGTTCCAGTGACATCAAGCACCCATGAGTTCCACATCAGTTCCATCTGCCAACAACACTGCCATCTGGAATTATCATCTTCCTTTGAGTTAATTAACATGTGCACACCTGTGATGATTGTGTTCCCTTGTGGATACCCCCTTTTTACTATACAGCAAAATCAACGTCTGATAGTCACAATACTAGTTTCTATTTGGTCAAAGTTTTAGCAAAGGTTGGTTAATTAGCTAAACTACTGTACCAGCTGGGTGGGCCGAAGTCAGACTGGGACACCACACTGGTTAACCTAGAGTTGGTAAACCACCTTGGATGAACTGATGGGCACATGGACTATGTTCCAGCACACAGATTGAACTAGTTTATTACCTGTTGTTACCTGGTTTTCCAGCAGGAAAATTTCAACTGTTTTGTTCAGTCAATGGACAGCCTCAGAAGCAACTGATTTTGAATGCAACTTCCAAAAAACTAAAAAGAAATGTTAACATTTTTAAATAATTTTTGTATGTAAAATATTATCAGTGCTGTAAAAACCATCAAATTCTAATAAATAATCTTTATTAATATTTTAAATGGGGTTAGGGACACAAACAGTTATCAAAATGCCAGCTCTGTTCTAAACAATAAAAACATGCATGGTGATTACAGACTATCAATGGCAGTTTAGCAGGTAAGTCAGCAAGCAAGCAAATAAACAAACAGACATAAATAAATAAGAAGTGCTGTGTAGTTCTGATTACATGTAATCTGGTTTATATGGTATACAATCCCATTCAAATCTATGTGATAAACGAGTTAGGTCAAAAGTAATCAAAAAGTATTTAGAATACATACCTAAAATGAGTAATCTAGACTATGTTACTAACTACAATTTTCATCACGTAATTTGTAATCAGTAACGGACTACAATTTGTAAGTAATCTGCCCACTGTAAATAAGCAAATGAATAAATGAATGAATAAGCAAATGAATAAAAAAAAATAAGCAAATTAATGAATATATAAATAAGAAAATGAAATAATAAAAAGGAAAGAAATAAATAAATTTGCAAACAAATAAATAAATGGGGACAAAATTAAGATTTTTAACATTTCGACTTCTCTGGATTTCACAGGCAATTCCTTGGAACCTTGAACCCATGACTTCATGCTTTACTAGAAACCCATCAGAAAAGCTTATTTAGATCTATTTAAGTGTTTTATCCTCTCTAATACTACCATCCCTTCCCACAAGCCTAGCAGGAAGGTCTTTTGCCTTCTTTTCAAGCACAGAGTCCTGAGTTCAATCACAGAGCCATATTATCTCAGCATGGCTATGAAATCTCTTACAACATATAACCTTGACACTTCTTTGCAACATGCATGATTTGAACAAAGAAAAAGGAAGAAAGTTTAGAGGAAGTGCATAAACACACTCAAGCACAGCTGTCTGCTTCTTATTCTCGCTGGCAAGAAGCAAACACTCTCCAGGCCTGCCGGGACCCATCATCAGCATTAGGTCTCTGGAGAAAAGGTCATATTGGCAGTCAATGTGCCCTCTATGAGTGTAAACCCTCATCAGCAGTCTGATAGCAGGAAAACATCCATGCCAGCAGTCTGAATCCTGCATACGGAATGAGTTTCAACCAGCAATATGCCATAAGTCTCGGTACGCCGTGGCTATTTCTGCTCCATAAGTCCTGACAATAGTCAGTGATGTGCATTATACATCCCTTAGGGGGAAAAGATCCCCTTAAAAGATATATAACACACCCTTGGGAATAACTTCTCATGGTTTCGGTTTGAAATGCACATGATGGTGGCTGATAGACTGCATATATCTAAGCACTTCCAGACAGGAACAAAAAATTAAATAAAGGAAATGTTATGTAAATCATATTTCGGCAGCTACTGCTTGGTGACGATTCATTTCACCTATAAATATTTAATCCACAAGACAAAGCTGGATAAATACAGAGTGAAAAGCACAAGTAGTAAGTTTACAGATGTGAAACTGGTGATATTATTATCAGCTGAAAAAGTCGAGCTGCTTAATATTTTTGAGGAAACCGATAATTTTTATTTTCAGGATTCTTTGATGAATAGAAATTTCAAAAGAACAGCACTTATTTGGAATAGAAATGCAACATTATAAATGTCTTCGCGGTCACTTTTAATCAATTTAATGCATTTTTACTGATTACAAGAATTAATTTATTTAAAAAAAAAAAAAAAAAACTATAAATATTTAATCCAGACAAATCTGGATAAATAAAGAGTGAAAAGCACAGGCAGCAAGTTAATAGATGTGAAATCGGTGATATTTTTTACCCTTTTGCAGTTTTCACACATTGACAGCATCTGACAAATAATTAATCTTATGCTGCGATTGCAGAGACCTCGTCCAAATATGGATTTCCAATTTGCATAGTTCAGCCTGCGTTCTGTCAGAGAGCCGCAGTTCAAACAGGTCTAAAGATGAGGCCACTTGACTATTTATATCTGCTGCTGAAGGGGGTCGGCATGACTGGAATTAGGAGTCGAATCGATGGTCCAATGGGGCGTAGGGGACAGGAGTCTTTATTCAAATGAGAATAATTGATTGGTCACCCTTTTGATTTACATATAAATGAAACCTTTTTATCAGTCTGTCCACCTGTTTGAACCTCATCATGAGCCATTCCCCTTTGAGAGATGTGACGTGGTGTTGGTCTTCATTCTCACATCAATGAGCGACGACTCGGGTTTTGACATCTCCGAGCTCTTTGTATTCGGCTGGTGTCGCCACATCAGAAATGAGATGTTTGCGACTCCATCACAATGAAAACATCTGCCCGGTGGAGGGGGAGGCGGAATCGACAGCGACTTATAAGGTCACATTAAATCTATACTAATATTTTTACATTTATTTTGGGGGAAGCTTTTAGTGGAGGGATTTAAGGGAGAGATTCAGACATTATCAAAAGTTTGGAGTCAGTAAGACGTGTTAATGTTTTTGAAAGAAGTCTCATCTGCTCACCAAAGCTGCATTTATTTAATCAAAAATACAATAAAAACAGTAATATTGTGAAATATTACTACAATTTAAAATATCTGTTTTCTATTTGAATATATTTTAAAATGTAATTTATTCCTGTGATCAAAGCTGAATTTTCAGCATCATTACTCCAGTCTTCAGTGTCACATGATCCTTCAGAAACCATTCTAATATGATGATTTGCTGCTCAAGAAACATTTGTTTATTATTATTTTTATGGTGAAAACCATTGTGGTGCTTCATATTTTTGTGGAACATGTGATGATTTTTTTTTTCAGGATTCTTTGATGAATAGAAAGTTCAAAAGAACAGCATTTATTATTTTATATATATATTTATTTATTATTTTATAAATATATATATATATATATATATTTTTTTTTTTGATGGATTGCTTAAACGTACTCTATACATAGTTTATTGTCAAATTCATTGGATTATTGTCTTTTACTACATACACTGCATGATATGTGGTACGCAAAATTACCTTTCTATATACTGTTGTCATGTTGGTAATGTTACTGTTAAATCATTGCCTGGACCTTTAGAAAAACGTAATTCCTTTTCCCTTGTCTGGGCTGAAGGACAATAAAGTGAACATGAAACATTTCTCATCAAATTCTCCCATGACCAAATGATCTGAGCTGCTATATAATATAACTGTAATAGCTCTGTACACGTTCTCATTTAAGTCTATTTTAAGGGCTTTTAGAAGAAATGTATGACAAAAAAAAAAAGATATTTAAAAGAAACCTAACTATCTGCACTATATATTAGGAATCAATAAATAAACCTATCATTTTTCCACCAGAGATTGATCTCACACTCTAAAAGTGTTTGGTCACTGTAATTGTTTAATGTTATTGAACAAACCTGACTGCATTATGTTACACTAATGAAAGTCCTTTTTTAAAGGTCAGAAAAAAACAGTTTTTTTCCTGTTCAAGCATACAGGAACGAATGGATTTAGCAGGAGGGACACCGTTCACCTCTGCTCTTTATGCATCTTATTTAGGTTATAAACCTCATTTAATTGTCATTTCTTTATTCAATGAGCCATGACTTACGAACAATCTGAGCTCCCTGGGAGTATTACAGGTGATTAGGTTAATCGCTTTTGCTGACGGAGGAGTGATAATTACTGCAGTGTTCCTGCAAAGAAGGTGAGGAATTCAATGATCTTGAATCCTAAACAACCTTGAATAAATTAAGCAAAAGGCACTTGTGTTTCATGACACGGATGGTTTTGCTCAAATGTTGCTCTGTCATTGTTCAGGAGACCTATACAGTAATGGTGTTGGGGACTATATGTTTATTTTAGCTATCTTTTTTTTTTTTTTCTTTTTCTCAGATGTTTCTCCAAAGTTAGACACAAATAAGTCAACAACAGCCATATACAGCAAGAGCTATAAAAGTAATGTGGACAGCAGTTCAGATCATTAGGTCATGGAATAATTACATGATAAATGTTTGAATTCATCTTAATAACTTCTAACTTTTAATCACAGACATCATTTATAATAATATCTGAGAAGAAGCAAATATCTTCATTTGCTGGGCACTGAATCTCACTGCTGCATTGAGATACTAATGAGATATCAGTTAATTAGTAATTATGTTGTGCGTTTTTGTCTTTTTTTTTTTTTTTAGGTCTATTTCGTTTTTAGATTTACTTTTATTTTTACTTTTCATTTTAAAATTTCAACTTAAACTAAACAAATAATATAAATGTTGCCAGAAGTTGGGAAATAAAATAAGTTATATACTAATGTTTGTTATTTCAAGTAATGAAAATGTATTTTTAATGGTTTTAGGTAACGATAATAACTCTGGCATATACAGTACTTACACGCACACATTCATTATTACACAACATACAATTTATATGAATCACAGTCAGTCGGTCATGTAATGTGACTAACCAGAGCTCTATTTGTGCTGCTGCAGTGACACATCACAGATGGTGAGGATCAGGTGTCAACAGAGACGACCTCGGCCTCAGCTCGGCCTGCAGGGAACTCTGAGAGGCAGCTGAGCTCCAAGACCTCCAATACACACAGATCAGACTCCATCTATTCAAAGCCTCTGAAGAATCAACCTTAGAAGATATTTACCACTTTACTGCCACTCAGGTACGAGAGAGAAGACATGTGTGTCCTTTGATGTCAAGGTAAATCACCCCAATGGCATCTGCTGTGGTGAAGAATGAATGAAAGATTCAATTGTAAACTATTGTAAATGTCTGCTCTGCTCATCCAGCACGAGCAGCACAGATGCACACAGTGCAGCAGGAATCACAGTTCAATGATCACATAACGAGAGTAAGGCGAGATGACTGACAAGACCGTGGCAGAGGATTCGTTGTGCGACAGAGTCTAAGCATCTGATAAATGTCTAATCTTTTAGAATGCACGCTCAGCACCGCTGCTCCTTGTACACAGAGTACATGTGATCGTGAATTCAAGCTCCCTGATGTACAGTAAAGGTCTGAAGAGACTAATGTGAAATCATACAGGAGAGAAGCCAGTCTTTTGAGTTTGTGGCAAAACCTTTTACAGTGCTTGTTGTCTTTCAATGCATATGATAATTCATACTCAGAAAGTAGAAATGAATTGACATTAATTACAAGATGATTAGTTAAAACATTTCAAAATGCAAATGCAGACTATTTTTCCAGTCATGAATTTTGTCACTGAGGATTTCTTAAAAATACTGTGCAAAAATCCTGTCTTGCCTCGTTTTTGTGAATCCAATCTCGTGTCTCGTCTCGTGAGCTAAGTGTCTCGTCACACCCCTATAAATTCTGTTTAGTATGTTATGGCATCAAACGTTAAACTCCTCTTATATGCATGAGTTGAGTTTGTCTGTGTTTGATGACATTACAGGGCATTGCGAATGAACGCATTTTGTCAAGAGAAGTGAACTTCAACAGATATCCCGTGCTCAGGGAGCAGGGAGCTGTGAATACTTCTTAGGGACCATGTCAATTGGAATGCACCCAAGTTCATGGAGCTCTCTTCTATTGAACTGATGATCTGAATCAGATGTGTTAGTTAAGAGAGACATAGGCTGTCTTCAAAATCACATACTTTCCTACTATAAAGTAGGTGAAAAACAGTATGTGAAAAAGAAGCGTGTCCAAGTTCACAGTACTCATAAAAGAGTACAGGCATAAAAGTACCCAGATGACCTACTACTTCCGGCAAGATTCTTAAGTGTACATACGATGGGCACTTTACTATCCCATGAGGCCACGGGAGCGGATTTGTGAATGTCGGTGAAGCGACGTAACTGGCGCTGGTAGGTCACATGATAATGACAACATGGTGAATATAGTACATCCAGATTGGAAAAGTATGAGAAAAAAATACTATGGAAGTCAATGGGGCCAATGAACTGTTTGGTTACCGACATTCTCCAAAATATCTTCTTTTGAGTTCAACAGACGAAAGAAATTCATACAGGTTTGGAACAACTTGAGGGCGAGCAAATGATGACAGAATTTTCATTTTAAATTCAAAACTACAATTACACTGGGGTTAATACTGTAGTTTGAAATTTCGCAGCACTGATGCTTGTCTTTAGCAGTGTGATCATTACAATGTGACCCAAATCTAAAGTCCTGAATCTTTAGAACACATTCATGAATACTGAAAAGGATTAGAAAAGTGTGGCAAAATAGCTACAAATGACATATGACAATTAACTGTGATGCAAGATATCATATAGCGTCCACCCACTGACTGACCTTGTTGAAAGAATAGCAAGTCACTTCTGCTGGCAAACCATCTTGGCGCAATGACTGGCATGCTGGTATGGCAGGAGGCCGCTTTCTCTCAAAGCCAAACGTTTAAGAAAATACACATGATTGGTTGACCAAAACCATACCTACGGCCTGCCAAGGTCAGTTTATCAGCAGCAACGCAAGAACAGCTTATTATAAAGCAGTTTATTGCAAATGTCAGCAGTTCATATAGAACTTCATCTACTTAGAAAAGTAGTCCAACCTTGAAATTCAGCCAACTTTACATATCTTTTGCATCAGATTCTAATTGTCTACATTCATTCTCATTGCATGAATACACAAGACAAAACCATAAAAAAAGAGAGATTTTTGTAATCACTGATGTTGTGCAAGAAATCTCAGGGTGTCGCGTTAAGGAGTTAACATCACTTATAAATGTCCGTGAGCATCTGTAGCAGTTTTGCTTGAGCGTGAAGAGCTGTTTTTAATTTAAGTCTGGCATTGAGGAGTGACACTGAGCACCGTATGTTCAAGGTGTTAAAACCAACAGATGCTACACCAAACACCTAGTGTTTTCACAGGGTATCCAAGTTTGAGTTACAGTCTACATAAACTTCTACAACAGAGCTAGGACACAGATCTCTTAACATGAAACTCATGAGGAGGTTTTACACTTGTTTGTCCAAACCAGTGTTCAATTTCACCATATCCTCATATCTCTACAGGTTTCTTGTGCTCTTTTCGTTTGTATTATATATGTCAGTACAAACTTAAACCCTGACAGCTAATGACAGCACACAAATATTCTGACTAAATAATAAAAAAAGGCATCTCTGCAAGCACACTGCAATCCGACAACGAATGTCTAACATAAATTCTTATAATATAAAGACTTAAAGTCTTTATATTATAATATAAAGTCATATAAATGCCTTTAATCACGTAAACGTCATAAATGATTGCCAAACTTAGATTTTAGTGCATTAGCCGATTTTGAGATTTTGTTCTCCCGACTTATTGAATATGTCTGAAACAGTGCAACAGAAACATGTAAATGGGGCTCATTTTTCACTTTTTTACTGATGTTTTTGTCACTTTGGTTTCACTAACAAAACGTAACATGCACATAAGTGTGCAGTGAATGCTTTGCAACCAATGCAAAGATTGTGAGATGCTCATCGAAAACCATTTCTTCAGGGTCATGCAAAAATGACAAATGCATTTGCTACTGTGGTTATCAGTTTCGCTAAGTTGTCATCATCAACTGTGGTTCATTTCCACAAATCAGGCTAACGCTACTGATGTCTACATGAAGAGCGGACGACCATTTTAAAATGGTCGCTATCCAACGAACTCTGACATTAACCCAGTTAACAAAATATGTTCTACGAACGTTTTTTAAATTTAACGTTCGAACGTCTCCATGAAAGTATACATAATGTTTTGAGAACATTATTATAGATCAGAACATTAATGTTCTATTAATGTTATTGGATGAACGTTTGTTGTGAACCTTTTCAGAACATTAGTTTAGGTCCGAGAACATTCCCTGTTAGCTGGAAAACAGACTCAAATCTGCACAAAAGCTTTAGTCAGCAAATTATCTCACTAGATTACCTACTTCTTCTGCTTACACACGATGTAGCAATGTGTAAACCCTATAAAACCTGTATCACTGAACTTACACTGCAACCCTGACCTCACTTCAACCTGCTCCACAGGGAATGGTCCTAAGCCGCAGCCCCGAGAGACGTCCCACCCTCGCAGTTATCCTGAGTGCTGTACAGAAAGGTTTTACCCTCCTCCTCTGAACCCTCTGTAGACTGGTGCTCTTCAGTTTATCAATGACTTGATTGATCGCTGGAGCTGATTCCTCTACTTTGACTTCTGAGCACATCCGTTTTAATCCCACCGCAGACCACTCAGAGTGTGTAGCTGTGAAAAGACGAAAAAATGAGAAGAATGAAGGGAGAAAACGAGTGGGGTGAGAGTGTCACTTGAGATAAGCAGCTCCGCAGACGAATGTGAAGACTGGATAAGTATTCGAATTAAAGTATATATATATATATATATATATATATATACACTACCAGTCAAAAGTTTGGACACGGTAAGATTTTTAATGTTTTAAAAAGAAGTTTCGTCTGCTCACCAAGGCTGCATTTATTTAATTAAAAATACAGTAAAAACAGTAATATTGTGAAATATTATTACAATTTAAAATAACTGTTTTCTGTTTGAATATATTTTATAAAGTAATTTATTCCTGTGATCACAGCTGAATTTTCAGCATCATTACTCTTCAGTGTCACATGATCCTTCAGAAATCATTCTAATATGCTGATCTGCTGCTCAAGAAACATGTATTGTGTACAATTGTACAAAATATTTGTGTACAATATATATATATATATATATATTTTTTTTTTTTTTCTTTCAGGATTCTTTGATGAATAGAAAGTTCAAAAGAACAGCATTTATTTGAAATTAGAGGTGCACCGATACTAAATACCGATAGCCGATTATTCAGAATGATATCGGCCGATGCTGATACCGATAGTTTGGTTTTTCTTAAGGAAAAAAAAATCTCTCCCAAATAATGTTGCAAACTATACAGGGAACCCTCTCATTTGGTACACTACAACATTAGAGGTTACAATTAACAACAGAAGTTTTATATTCAGCTGCTGTTTATTTTCAGATATAACAATTACACTCAAATAAAAACTGAAATGTTTGTATAAAACTTAGTGTCACATAAGGTAGTTTTCATAAGCACTTGTTGTCTTAATGGCAAATTTACACAAACATAATTAACAGTAAATAAGCTCCTCTCTAGTGTTTTTTTTTTTTTTTTAATAAATAGATAGCTAAGGAACTGTGAACATTGGAAAACATTCCTGAGGTAAATTTGACATAATGTGAGATATTGTTCACAAGCTGTTTTATTGACGTCTTTCCGTGGTTGAAGCACAAATAAAGTGATTACGTGAGACGTGATCCATTCTGGTAAGTTGTACTAGGCTATATCTTTCAACATACCTTTGATATTCATGCATGTTTTTCGAGATATAACTTGTATTGAAGAGGAAGAAAAGGCTCGCGCTCCGAGCAGACGCCTGAACTGAGGCATTACAGCGATCTGACACGTCACATTTAAGAGCGTCAAAACGCCATTTATTGTTTGAATTTCATGATAAAATGGACAGAATTTGAAAACCAAAACTTTTATTCTTATCAGAAGTAACAAAGCACAAAGCCTTCTGCGATTAATGGGCGGGAGGCGCTACAAATAATATTTGATGTAGCAAAAAATAAAAATAAAAACGCAGACCTGGCAACCCTGGCTTGAAATACGGGTGATTCATAGGGTCAAAAAGAGCCTGCTTTAGCGTCACTATTTTTAATCTGTTAATGTGTTCAAATTCAACACAAAAGCTGGTTTGCCAACCGCCAAGAAGAAGAAGAAATTCAACACGAGTGATTTTCTTCACACACAGTATGTATGAGTTGCGCTCTGAACACGTTTTTCTGCACCCTTTTGATTGACAGGATATAATCGGCCCTGACCATCGGCATTTTTTAAACAATCGGTCAATGGCCGATACCGATTGTTGGCCGACACATCGGTGCATCTCTATTTGAAATATAATCTTTTGTAACATTATAAATGTCTTTGCTGTCACTTTTGATCGATTTAATGCATCCTTGCTGAATAAAAGTAATAATTTCTTTAATTTCTTTTCAAAAAAATAAAAATTCTTACTGACCCCAAACTTTTGAATGGTAGTGTATAATGTTACAAAAGCTTTGTATTTCTGACAAATGCTGTTCTTTTGAACTTTCTATTCATCAAGGAATCCTGAAAAAAGTACTGTTTTCTGTTTTCAACATTGATAATAATCATAAATATTTCTTGAGCAGTAGATCAGCATATTATAATGATTTCTGAAGGATCATGTGACACTGAAGACTGGAGTAATGATGCTGAAAATTCAGCTTTGCCATCACAGGAATAAATTACTTTATAAAATATATTAAAACAGAAAACAGTTATTTTAAATTGTAATAATATTTCACAATATTACTGTTTTTACTGTATTTTATATATGCAGCCTTGTTGAGCAGACGAAACTCCTTTTAAAAACATTAAAAATCTTACAGATTCCAAACTTTTGACTGGTAGTATATATATATATATATATATTACTAGTAGGTTCTACTTTTATTGTCTCTCTGTACTATTCTCTTTATTCAAAATGGAAGTCTCATTTTTCAGCCTCAAAGACATCAAATAAATTGAAAATAAGATCTCAATTACTTAATGGAGCAAACCATGTTACTCCATGAGCCATTAGTAAGATCAAATATATAAGCATTAACTGAGATTAATTAAAGCACTTCTCCAAAACATCTTAGCATCAAAAGAAACGTATTGTGATCAGTCAATAAGCTTGGACTTATTCGTATACAGTTCCATTTGTGTTTGCCAGTCTAATTGTAGTGTATGTTAGTGGCACACACTGGCTAAACACTTCGGATATTTAAGTAGCTTTTATAAACTTACACTAGGAAAAAAAAAAATCATTACTTGTGAGCATCTTTTAAGTTGAGACATTACTGAGACATATTTTAAGATATGTCAGTACAAGTTGCTTTCAGTTAAAACAGCTCAAACATGCATTTTAGTCTGGGACAAGCTTAAGCCTTGTCTGTGAAACC
Organism: Hypophthalmichthys nobilis; assembly: GCA_037950665.1. Classification (NCBI taxonomy): domain Eukaryota; kingdom Metazoa; phylum Chordata; class Actinopteri; order Cypriniformes; family Xenocyprididae; genus Hypophthalmichthys; species Hypophthalmichthys nobilis. The sequence continues at coordinate 5,943,461 of CM075480.1, forward strand.
GGGGGTATACAGTTTACAGTTACAGTAAACTATTTACAATGAAAGTAAACATGGTCAGGCAATGAACATTTAAAATTGTATATACTGTTCATAAACATATCTATTCCTAAAAAACCCATGCAAGTGTTATAACAAAAAAGATTTTTACTTTTAAACTTCCAGTTTACTTTTATTGTAATTGCATTACTATAACCATGATTATAACTTCAAAAAAAAACTGAAATGATTGTCTGCCTAGGATGTTCCTCACTGGCTTCTATTTATACATATTTACATATTATGGTATATATATATATATTACATATTATTATTATTATATATTTAGGTTTGCAGATGGCATCTCTATCATGATCGCACTCTACAGAAACCCACAGCATGCTGGATTACTGGAGTTAATTATCTCCAACCAGCCAAGACGGACTTGAGGTAGATCATTTATGGTGACGAGGTCAACATGGTTAAATAATACAATTATCTGGGGATTATTACCTGTGCTTGCTAAGGCACCATCATGATTTTTTAACCTCTAACCCCAAGCATTAAACTCATCACACAGATTTGAGCCCCATATAACCAACAAAACAATGATAGCCTTAACTAAATGGGCTCTCTACATGCTCTCCGCAAAGCAAACTACACTCTTAAAAATAAAGCAATGCATAGGAGAACAATTTTTGGTTCTCTTAAAAACCTTTCAGTGAACAGTTCCTAAAAGAACACTTTTTTTTAGTGTGAAGAACATTTTAATAATGTAAAAAAAACCCTTCTCCACTATAAATAACTTTTTTTGGAATGCAAAGGTTCTATGGATGTTAAAGAGGCCATATTATGCCTTTTACAAAGTCTTGGTTTTGTTTTTGGGCTCTTCTAAAATAGGTTTTCATGCTTGCATATTCAAAAACACCTTATTTTTCACATATTTGACATTGTTGCAGCACCTCTCTTCCCAGTCTGTCAGTAACGCTCTGTTTAGTTTCTGTCTTTATGAAGCCCCTCCTTCTGAAAAGCTCAGTGTGCTCTGATTGGTTGGCTGGACCAGTGTGTTGTGATTGGTCAAGTTCTTCGAGTGTGTTTGGGAAATGTCCCGCCCCTTACCATAACTGCAAGTTTCAACACTCTACTAACTAACTCAACCAGTCCACGCCCCTTTATTTTGCAATGCCTTGGGCGGGGATTATTTAAATGAGGAAAATTGTGACGTGTTTGTTCCCGGAAGAAAACTCAAGACTACATTGAAGGCATTTCAAGGAGTTCAGAAACAGTGCGCATTGATATAGAGAATAACTCCCTTTGGAGGGACTTTGTAACTCTTTAAATGTTTATGGAACCACAGTTGCCAATAAAGAAACTTTATTTTTAAGAGCATACTCAACTCATATAGAAAATGTACATTTACATTAATGAACTAATATTTAAGCTGTTAAGCTGGTCTGACACAATCTGTGCCTGATTTAGCATTATGTCCATGACAAAGGCAAGCCTCTGCAGCAGTGTGTAAAAATAAAGCCAAATAACTAATTAAACCTCCAAAAAGAAGAGAGCACTGAATCTGTGAAAGTGCCATTATTTCTGTGAAACGCGAGCCACGGGGCTCCTGCTCACAAGCTGATTGGTTCATAACTAACAAGTGAATGATGAATGCAGGGACCCGAGTGAGCGAGATCGATTAAACTCTGTGGGATATTTAACTCGTTTCGCTTTGTGATTTCACTTTCCTATTCTCCTTCTGAAAAGTGAGATTTAAAATTAAAGCAAAACAATCAAAATGAGAAATGTACAAGCTTACATATTTTCACAAAGGCACATATAGCTACACTTTAAATATTCACAATCCACAACAGTTCCAGTTCATAAATGTGCGGAGCATCTAATAACATGCAAATACTTTATCTCTATTCAAAAGTTTGATGTTGTTCAAAGGCTCACCAAGGTTGGTTAAACCACTGGAGTCACATGCATTACTTTTATGATGCCTTTACTACCTTTCTGGGACTTGAAAGTGGTAGTTGCATAGACCGTCAATGGAGGTACAGAAAACTCTCACATTTCATCAAAAAAAATCTACATTTTTGTGTTCCAAAGATGAACAAATGTCTTACCGGTTTTTTAAACAACATGAGTAATAAATGACAGAATTTTTATTTTGGGTGAACTAACCCTTTAAGAGGGAAACAGGTTGTTAATGCTTCTATATAAAAGATGAAACAATGTATGACTCATTGACCCTGTTTGAGTATTTGGTGATTAATCCAGCATGAACTCAGATATGAGGACCATCTGTGCCCAATTCAAACCAATAGAAAAAGTTCAGCTTATGAAAATGTGTTTTGGCACGCCATATGCCTGTTCATTTTCATCTATGCTCCTACTTAAATTCATGCTGACTGAAATGCCTAAAAGCACATAAAAAATTCATACCGTAGCAAAGAGGTTATGTGAGGGATAAGTGTTTGGTGCACACTTAAGGCCAACATAAAAATTAACTTTACTTAATACACGCTCTTAAAATTATTGTGAATTATGTCATTCAAAATACGCAATTGGCAACTCTAAAATTTTATTTTTCAGCACTTCCCCTCCAACCACCTGTTATATAAAGACACTTTTTATCATCCATTCAAATCCAGATCCAACCCACAGTTTTTCTCACTGAATATTCTGAATTTCACTCAGAAATTATGTATAATGGGTTGCAAATGCAGTTTCATGTGGTATTCAAGCACAAATCACAGTGAGTTTATCATTGTTTTAAATATAAATCACTCATGCCAACGCAGGCTTTGGCAGTGAAAATTTGTTTTTGTACAAATGAAAAGCGCTAATAATCTGAGTCCATTGCAATATATTCTCACACACACACACACACACACACATAAATGCAGACTCAGATTTTACTCAAACCAACCCCCATCTTTCTATGTGCCGCTGGGCTCTTCTGCAGACATCCCACTAATATTTCATAATGTGCTCGTGGAACAAAAACTCTCTGAGAGCCGCACAGGGCTGGGAAACATGGAGCAACGTCCTAAAGTGTTAGATGATGAAAAGCCTCCAACACGTGGAAACATTCATCATAATGTTGAGCTTAATGGCTCCTCTAAAGCTTCTACCTATGAGAAACAGCACAAAAGAGCAGAGACAAATACATCAGAAACTGACCATTTACATGGAATCGTCCTGACAAAACCATCTCCTGGGGGAAACTTATACTATTTAGTTCCTGGTCAAGACTATAGGCTGAATCCCAGTTATCATGATATGTAAGCACAGAAAGTAAAGTGCTGCGCTGGCTAAGTATGAAGTGAGCCAGTATGCTAGCACTGGGACATACTGCTGCAACATCATGAAACTGATCTTCTATCATGCAAAGCACAAGGGTTGTGGGTAACATTAGCCCAGAAAGGATGCATGCATGCATACTTCAAAAATCCACTAGAAGCAGTATACTGTCCGTGCAGGCTTGATTTAACTTTTTTGCTCACCAGCCACAGTGGCTAGTAGTTTTCCAAAGTTACTACCCACTCAGCATTTTCACTGGCCACAATTTTGACATCGATACCATGGGGGAAAACTTACATATAGATATTATTAATATTATCTCATAATTTGGCAGCAGGTATATTAGGCTGCTGTCACTTTAAGACCTGACACACAGATCCATTACACTGTTACACATGCGTTTTCTTTCTCAACTGTTTATGTTCACTGAAAACTTAATTGACTGTGTTTATGTGAATACTCACCAAGACCAGCATTTTGATATTATTTTGTGTGTATTTGACTGTTTAAGTGCAATAAGCAATGAAAAAGAACTCAATTTAGTACTGAGAGGCGGCTTTATGTGCCACACTTTGGGTGTGAGTACAAAATCTGCGGGAATGAGTAAAATTATGCACAATATGCGCAATCCCACGCCGAAGTTCATGCCCTGTAACACCAACAATATTCATCTGGAGCAAATGAAACGAGTGAGTGAGGGGAGGCGGGTTTGTGTGTCAACTCACTGTTGGAGAGATGAGAGAGAGAGAAAGTGCAGCTGGTATCATGTATCTACTCTGCGGAAAACAAGTATTGGAAGCGTTTCAGATATTTCAGTATCGATATGTATTGAAAAATCAATATTTTTGACAACACTACATGCACTTAGTTTATTTCAGATGCCTTTTTAAAGGATGCCTTTATTTCAGATGCTTTTGATAAATGTATATATTATATATGAAATTAAACCAGTGTCCGTGCGTACTGTTATTTTGGATGTACATACAAAATGGACGGACAGACAGATTGATAGATAAATAGATAGACAGACAGACAGACAGACAGTCCATCATTACCATTATGTGGGCAAAAGCAATTCCCCACATAATGGTATGGACAGTCTATGTGCACACTTCCAGGATGTTGTACGGCATTTCCATTTCTATCTGCCATTGAGAGGTAATACAGGCCTGGTATTGCAGACCTCCCCTATTATAGACCCGTTTCACAGTGTTCTGATACTCTGATGTTTTTCCACACTGTTCATATCAGAAGCGTGTAGGCAAGAAAAGAGGCGTGACAACGGATCACTGTTGTCAGCGTAGGATGCGATGCACCTGATGCTAATTACACCTTGTTACTGCTGCCATAAATGTCACTGCTGCCTCAGTGTCTTTTGTTTGCTGTGATTTCCTTGTGCACCAGGTATTGTTGAGATCCACTGCGTACTGCTTAAGGTTTCTCAGAAATATGTGAGCCAGTATGCAATGATCAAGGGCAGTATGCACATCATGCACATTGATTACAGTGTTACAGTGTCTCATATAATGAGTCAAGAAAAAAGTTAAAATCATATAACTGGTGTATTCCTCTCATGTGAGAGAATATCATTTAAAATAGGTTAGTTAAAAGTACTATTCATTTCTATTAGGAGTAAAACTTTTTAATGAGGAAAAATGAGTTCATAAGAACAATGCAAGTACGAGGAGGAGGAAAGACTCTTTTCAGGTTGTTTATGTGCTTGTGGGTTGATGTGTATTAGATATTTGGAGAGCAATCTCTGCTGTGGTAACCAGAGCAGTGTAGTATAGAAGGTGGGTAGTGTGAAGAGTGAGTCATGAGTTCATTTGGCTGAGGTAAGACGCTCTCATACCCTTGAGAAGAAAAACATTAATACATTAGAGTGATACAACATGATGCCAACAGCGGCAGAAAGGGAAAATGATTTTCCATGTCTGTTTTGCTTCATGGGAATATCTTTGTCATCTTACTGAACAAGCAATATCACAAATGCACAATCAACCCTTAAGCACTGTACTGTTAAAAAAGAGAGAGAGAGAGAGAGAGAAACAGGACAGGTTTTCTGATTATTACGAACATCATAATGTAAATAATACATTGTTTAAAGTGCAAAGATGCTGAAAAAAAAAAAAAAAAACAAAACAAAAAAACTCTCGCATCACATTTACCCATTTTAAACCTTCATTTTAAACACGACTGGTATCCAATATCTCTGGTTACATTAATCTCTGCATTAACATAAACAAATAATCTAGCCTTTAAACCTAAATACATTTTTTCATAGTATATGCATATGCAGATTTTTTCTCTCTTGATGTGTGTATGAGAGAGAGAGTGAGAGAATGTTAATACATACAGTTTGTCCCATATTTTAAAGTACCACAATCAGCATGCATTGCATACATTTTTCTATTGACTTAAAACAGCTGGAAACATTCTGAGGTCCGATATTTTCTGATAATGACTGTCGTCAATCGCAATGCTGTATAACAAACTGTGACTGGCACTTACCTACTGTATTGGAAATGACTACTCACTTTAATATTGCTGTAATGTTTTTCTTGCAGCAATGATGATTGTTTTGCACACTGTAATGGATTATATGATAATAAACAGTCTAGATGTACGTTGTAAAAAAACTGTGTTAAATTTATAGTAAAAAAATGCAGCTGTGGTTGCCAGAAATTTACCTTAAAAAACTAGGGTAGCAACATTTTAGGACGACACATATTTCATTAACGGATATAATGTTAATTTACCAACCTAATGTCTGTTTTGTATCTTTGTAATACACTAACAACCAACAAAAGCAGGTGGTGCTGAGAAAGTCACATGACGAATCAAAGCTCAACACAGGCTCCTTTTCCTCAAGCTGAGAAAGTATACTAATATATAGAAGGTGCACACAGTGCCATTCACACAAACACTGAAAACCATCATGGTAATACACATGACACTGAAAAAAAATGGAATATAAACATTAATTTAACAACATTAGATGTAACATAAAACCCTAATGTACATAACTGATTTGAAAAAAAAAAAAAAACTAAGAATAAACATAGTTATTGCAACAAAAATACATCAAATGTGAAATATCACGCAGGGAATGTTATATGAGAATATATGTTTTATGAGATCATATATGCTGTCTATTTAATGCAACTTTGTAAACAGGATTTTTGAGTATGAGATTTCTTTTCTTTTTTTTTCAGTAAAGTATGAAATGACTTGTGACTCGACTTGGACTTGTGACAAAAGACTCCAGGCTCGACTTCAGACTTGACTCAGATGAAAGACTTCTCTGTAACCACATGTAGCCCCTCTAGCTCGCACCTGCCCACTCCAAGCGGGACGCGAACCCGGGCTTGTCCGCATGGGAGGTGGGCGCTCTAACAAGGAGGCTAAAGACTGCAGTCTCTAGCGTCAGTCACTAGAGCACCTCTTGAGTTCAGGGGAGTGAGGTTTACATGCACAGCTCTTACTAGCCTGCATCTGTTAACCTCACCCCCCTAAATCTCACTCCCATCCGGGTCACGGCACCAATGTAGCCCCTCTAGCTCGCACCTGCCCACTCCAAGCGGGACGCAAACCCGGGCCCGTTCGCATGGGAGGTGGGCACTCTAACAAGGAGCTTAAAGATGCAGTCTCTAGCGTCAGTCACTAGAGCACCTCTTGAGTTCAGGGGAGTGAGGTTTACACGCACAGCTCTTACTAGCCTACGTCTGTTACACACACCTCTTCTCAACCAAAGTGCCTTTAGGGCAAGTTAGTTCACTCGGCAGGTATGTTTGTAATGGCCCTGAGCATCGATTTCCAGCAAGTACAGCATCTACTTGAAAGAGAAAAGGCCAAAATTGAGGTAACTGTTTGCCGAAATTCTGCTTCAATAGTGCATTTAAAAAAAAAATGTGCTTCTTTAAAGGTGGGGTAAGCCATATTTCAAAAACACTGTAAAACAAACTTGTAGCCAATCAGCATTAGGGGGCATATGACGGTCGAGAAGACAGAACGAGCAAGCGGGAGATTTGAAGAAAGAGAGATGAGACACAATACAAAAGAACTCAAAAGAATATGACTGGAATGAAGGTTTATGACTGGGCAAGCACTTTAGGACATGCGTTAATATTAGAAAAGCTTTCCAGTGCTGGAGAGAGCTAAGCAGGAAGGTCTGAAAACAGACACGGAGGCTGATTTGATTCCACTTTACATGTGAGTAACACTGGGTTTTGATTGTCTGGAGCTGCTGTGCTGTTGGCGACTAACAACGGACACTTTGTGTATTTGTGTATACTGTACGTTCATTTTTTGTGCTTCCTTGTCATTCATTCATCATCATCGCTTTATTTTTTGTGAAGTATTATTTTGTTATGCGTCAGCTGTGATAAACAGACATCCACTCTGGCATTGCGTGTGTAAAAGAGGCCAGAGTTGTGCAGGTAAACCACTGCGCACTGATGACCACTAGAGAATGCGGTGTTTAGTGTCATTGTTAGTGCACTCACCTCGCCTGCCAGCAGCGATCGGGGTTCGGGACCGACTCAGAGCAGGGTGGTTAGGATAGGAGGGTGACTTTTGGAGGCGGAGCAATGAGGAGAGGGGTGGGTTTGTTTGGGTTGATTTCAAATATCAACAATGTCCAACAGCGTTTTTAAAATATTGCTTACCCCAACTTTAACTCAGATTACACTAAAAACAAATATTCTAGAGTCTCATATTAGGGACTGCTAAGAAACACATTCCCTGTTAAAACTTCTCTAAAGTGCCAAATATTTGACTACACACACAAAAAAAAAAAAAAAAAAAAAAAAAAAAAAAACGATGTGTCCTATTTGTGAGATCCTGGTTTCAGAGGTTCACAATGTTATTGATCAGTGGCACATCTGAAGAAAAAGACTTTTCTTGCTGCACTGTGGAGAACCTCCTCTTGTCTGTTACTATGGTGACAGAAGATCACTATAATTTATTAATTGATCATTTTAGCACGGATGCTAAATGAAAAGCCGGACAAACACTATTGAATTAATGAAGGAATAATAGCAAAAACGGGACAGATTTGATTAAATCTGAACAGTTGGGCACAGAGAAACTGGATGACAGTTGGATAAAAATGAGGGCTTGGTATGAAACCAGCTTTGATCCCTCAATAACAACACTAAATCAATACCTCAGGCAACAAATACAGCCTCTGCTGATCTTTAAATCAAGCATAGAGTCATACAGCATTACATTATGAAAACCACTTCCAATTACATTGCTAAATATTCCAGAGTATTAACAAAATATATCCTAATTGTTGAAGTAAACAACAGCAGTTACCTTACTTTCCTCAAATGACATGCACAATTATGAATAATTACACAGACATTTAAACACAGCTCGCTGCTCTGTGATCCGAGGCGATCCCTGTAACATACTTTGAGTCATTATAGCAATATTAAATGAATATTAAAAAACATAATATATGTGCTCATGTACATCTAAGAAAAGTGTGTGCTCCTCATGCTAATGCAGCTGGGCATGAACAGCAATTCTTGATAAAAATGCCTGTCTTGGGCAGGATTTAATGTAGTGGATGTAAACAGGCGGGACAAAAATTGGATTTGTGTCAAAATATTAGATCTGCGCTGTGTAAATTCATCCTAATGGACCTTCTGCTGTCTATACTTTAGGTCATTAATATTAATCAAACAAGAATATTGACATGAAACAGAAAAAGAACTGCAGTTGGCTGGATAACATTTATTATTTTGGTTCTTGGTCAAACTCAAGCACTGAATCTGTACTATACTGAATAATCAATCAGTGAATTATATGGCAATTCTATTAGTTTAATTTAAAATGTGATTACTTTTGTTCCTTTTTTTTCCCAATTTCCGAATGTTTACATGCTATACACTTGAAAACAAACCTTTAATTGTTGGTATCATTGTTTTTCTATCATGTTGTTAATAAAATAAACAATAATAATTATTAGAAAATTAATTGCAGCAATATTTTAACTAATAGATATCACTATACTCCTCCAGTTGATTAATCATCATACATTAAGACAATTGTTTTGTATTATAGGTTTTCTAAACTGTTATGTTTAAAGATGCAAATGAGGCATTATCTGATCAAATATGCACTAATTTGCATACATTTCCAGAACAGAAATCTAAACACTGGATAAAGCCAGGTTCAAATATCTCCATATATCAGAAAATACTGTCAACAACCAGATGATAATAAAATGTTATATAAATCAGGCGAATGATACATGATAAATCCCGCTGTAAAAGAACCATCAGAATATAGATGAATAAAACTGTAAAGTTTGGTGTGAAACTGCTGAAGTGGAGATTTCTGACTCAGTGCAGGAGAAAAGACTTGTGGCCTTTAAAGATATGTATTATAATTGAAATCTACATATGCAAATAGAAAAAGTGCATACTTTAAATACACACTTTAATGTGTATTTTGGATGTTTTCATTCCACTAGTCTGAAAGAAGACAAGTTCTGGAAGCAAAATAACACAAAACCAGTGCATGAAAAACAATGGTTATGCCTGTAGTGTCTTGCATTAAAGTCACCATGAAATCAAAATGAACAATTCCTATTTCTATGGAATATAACAGTATTTATTGATTGATTTATCCATGCACATCATTTTTTTTTCAATTCATGTGCCCTCATAATCTTTAATCAAAATCATTTCCCCTCCCTCTTGTAGCAACATCTCTTCTCTAATGATGTGTTTACTGGCGTGAGGGCGGGGCAACCTGTCACTCACATGAGATCCACCAATAGCAAACCACAACCATCCAATCAATTCCCCATGGACAAAATCAAGCCCCGCCCTACATTTGTTCTTGTTCCAGAAGCTGTTACACTCTAATATATGTCAGTATAGGTAAGAAAAGACTATCACAACTTTCGTTTCATGCGGACTTTAAAGGTGGACTTTAAAGGATCTATTGACAGAAATGCAATATAATATACATGACTATGTTTTCAGTGGTGCATAAAGACCTTACATAATGAACCGTTATGTTTTTATTGCCTTAGTATGAGCCATTTCTATCTACATACGCCGCGGGTCCCCTAACATGTTAAGTCGCCATTTTGCACCGGGCAAGTTTCTACAGTAGCCCTAAACGGACAAACGGCTATACAAAGCGCGTTTGCTTGACTGGCTACTTTCTGCTGTCTCAGATGATGACATCTTTGTCCTGTGTTGGTCACTGTAGCTTCTCTAAAGCAATTCGTAACCTCACCGCTAGATGCCTCTAAAATTTACACACTGCACCTTTAAGGGAACATGACACATTTAGAAATAAATTTGTTAATATTTAAACTAATGTTCAATTTTTTAAAATAAACTGGTGTGCTAAAGCATGAAATTCTAGTAGTATTGGAATTTGAAGTTGAAATAAATCTCCTAGTTACTGATCCCACACAATCTCAAACCCGAGCACAAATAAATCACCCAGAATCTCTCCACATCAGATCTTTAAACAGAAGCTAGCTAAGCTAATTTCAGCCGTGTGCGGTCCAGATTGACAGGTGCATTGTGTGGGCTATCGGGATCCCGTCAAGGGCACTAGAAGGGACAACACTAACCCTAGGATAGCTGCACTCTCAGCATCTCTCTCTCTGCTGAAACTAGCCTGTTATCAGTGGCACGTAAGTCATAGAAATACACAATGTTAGCACTTACATGCTGACACTGAGATGCTAGTGCTGTAGAGATATGGGCATCCACACAAAACAGGGCTGGACACACAAGGAGGAAAAAAAAAATGAGACAGACGTTTTCATGACTGGTCATTTTTGTCACTAAAGAAGACCATTCAGAGCTTCAATTCAAAGGTTTACTATTGGCACAAAGTCAGACGCATACTGCAGTTTATTCTGCATTGAAGCTCATTTAAATTATGGCGCAGTGATCCATTCTGCAAGCGACCCCGAAAAATTAGCATAACCTGTTATTTCTGTGCTTTGTGGTTAGAGTTTCGCCCCATCCAGAAGTAATCTTTCAGAGGCATAATAAAGTGGAGTTTGCATACTTTCCATGGACCTTGTGGTTCTTGCAAAACTCCATTATTAAGGCATTATGAGGCAAACCTTCACAGTTTATATAAGCCTGCAAAAAAGACTTATCAGTATACAATATGCATATTACAATAATATCCAATGACTACGAAAAGCCAAAAGGGTCAAAACGTTTTTATTTTTTTCTTCTTCAAATAAATGCTTTTATTCAGCAAGGATGAATTAAAAGCTTTTTTTTTTCTTTTTTTTTTTATTCAAGAATCCTGAAAAAAATGTATCAAGGTTTCCACACAAATATGAAGCAGCACAGCTGTTTTCAACATTGATAATAATCAGAAATGTATCTTGAGCAGCAAAACAGCATATGATTCCTGAAGGATCAAGTGACACTGAAGCCTGGAGTAATGATGCTGAAAATTCAGCTTTGCATCAGAGGAATAAATTACATTTTAATATATATTACAATAGAAAACAGCTATTTTAATCTGTAATAATATTTCACAATATTACAGTTTTTACTGTATTTTTGATCAAATAAATAAGCATTTTGATAAGAGACTTTTCTAAAGCATTAAAATTTAAAAGCAACCCTAAACTTGTGATACACACAATATAGCCCCTTTCACACATACAATCTTTACTGGTAAATTACCGGTAACAGATCATGCGTGAACAGGATCTTTTCAAAAATACCGTTAAATTGGTTCCGGCAATTTACCAGTAAGGAAACTGTGAACGCAGAATGAAGATTACTGGTATTTGCACGTTCGAAGTCAGAACGCCCTGACGTAAAAAGTCAGTTTTCAACGGCTCTGGGCCAGTCATAAAGTTCTTATTGAGATGACGTGATTACTCTGCGCTGTTTAAAGTAAGCTTTTTAATAGTTTATCTATTTAAATATGAGGTAGATGATCATCTTTGACCGTTGCGCCACGTCTTGCAGCTTTTTCAACGTAACGTGCTCAAGACTCAGCCTTTTTTTTAATTCATCAGCGCTGCGGCTCTGCAGTTGGATACTATTATGTGCGTTATTATGTTTTTAAGAGCAAAAGCGCATTCTGTTTGATCATCCTTTATGCCTGTCACTCAAAATTGATCACATAGTGCAACTAAAGTGCTTCTCCTCATGTGGGCAGATGAAGACAACGGCGCAGTATTTAAAGATTATTTCCAATGACTGACATCACAGAATTTACTGGTATTTTGATGCTGATGTGTGAATGGTCTCTTACTGGTAAAAAGCCAGAATGCTGTTGCTTGTGTGAACAGCATATTTGTGGTTTACCGGTAATTTTACAGTAATTTACTGGGATTGTTGTGTGAAAGGGGCTAATGATACAAACACACAAGTTTTTATTGTTCGTTTTTTTTTCTCTAGCCTGACAAAAAACAGTCTTAAACTGGTGTAAGTTGGTTAAGCTGGTCTCTTTTATCAGTTTGGATTTGGACACCTGTCAGGCTGTGAGACCAGCTAATCTTGCAATCAAGCCAACAAACCACATTAGAAATAGCTTTAAGCTGTTTTTTTTTTTTCAGCAGCAGTAACTCCAATAATTTTGAAATATTAATGCACTAAAATGACTCCAATCAGATGTAACATTTCATCATATACTTTAAAGTGTATCATATTTCAATATTACATCAAAGGACGACACCACACATATCTAGAGATCTGAATATCCACTAATGCTCTGAGAAAGAAAGATAAGAGTTTGTGTTTTTGTTAGCAGCATGTAAACAGCATGAAAGTGAAGCAACTCACAGTGAAGCCTTAAGGGAACCTGATTAAGCTTTAATTAAATCTCAAGGTTGTATATCTTTTTCTTCAAGATTCATAATACCGTTTAGCAAACAATATTTACAATCAAAAAAGTGAATCAAAGTGCAAGTTTGTCAAGCAGATCAGAGAGACACATAAATCTCTCAGCATCTAGTCTTAGAATTCACACTAAATTAACAACAAAACGATTAATAGCAGGTGAACACAAACTCTGTCACCTCAAGACTTTCCTGTGAACAACACCAGTGCTTTCCTGATACAGTGCCAGAAGGAATCAACACTTGCAGTGATAAATGACATTTCAAAACAGTTTTTATTTGGTTTTCTGTCAGTATTAAGTTAAAAGGAACCTACAATGCCCTTTTACAAAGTCTTGATTTTGTTTTTGGCTCTACTAGAACAAGTTTTCATGCTTGAATGTCCAAAAAACACATTATTTTTCATATATTTGACATTATTCCAGCATTTCTATTCCCAGTTTTTTGTAACACTCAGGGGTGCGTTTCCCAAAAGCAACTGTGGTCGCAACTTCCGTCATTAGTGCGACAACTTGCGACCATAGTTGCTTTTGGGAAAGGCACCCCTGTTTAGTTCCTGTCTCTATGAAGCCCCTCCTTCTGAAAACCACAACGTGCTCTGATTGGTCAACTACTTCAAGCATGTTTGGGAAATGTCCCGCCCTTTAACTGCGAGTTTCAACACACTACTAACTAACTCAAACAGGCCCCACCCCTTTATTTTGCATATGCCTTGGGCAGGAATTATTTCAATGAGGAATACTGTGATATTTTTAAAGCTGATATTTGCCTTCAATTGAAGCTTTATACTGAGCTGGCCGTAAATGCAATGAAGTTGTTAAGGGGCAAGTTGAATCTGTCAGTTCAGCTCAGATGGGTGCTTTAGCTACACTACTGTACGGTACAGGAGTCCTGCAGCAACTCAAACAGTCCTGTCCATTGGGGGCCTGAGACCTCCTGCATAAAACTGTGACATGGGTGTAAATTAGATACGTTTTGTCCTCTTAAAATGTCATAAAACTCAATTTTTCCATGAAAGAAGACTAAATTGTCTATATGTTTTGGATAGGCAGTGATGTCAAGTTAATTTGTCAAGCTTCACGCACCTCTTACAAGCACAAACCAGCAGAAGGATTGTTTTGTTTTTTCATCTAGTGGGTCCCTGCTGTCCATTTTTGCCTTGCAATCTGTTCATACAGATGTCAGCAAGGGGGAAAAACAATGCAAAATGCAAAAAGTAATTGCAACTATCCATATACTGAAAAAAAAGTGTATTGGATTTACATGATTTAATCAAGATCTGAGGTGAATTGTCCATTGTTGCTTTCAGTGCGGCTATAAAAGACGCACAAAATGATTTTCAAACTCACAATAGACACTTTTAACTTTAAATAAAGCACATAAACATTACCTGAGATTATCATTGCCATACTTTGTGTTGTTGTTCCAGTCGCGATGTCGCAGAAAAATATAAACCGTTTTTAAAATAGAGATTAACATGTAAAAGATACTTTTTATCGCGTGTTACAGCATCACGAATAGTTACGTGCAGGGTGCTTAGGATTGGAGGGTGAGTCTTGGAGGCGGAGAAATGAAGAGAGGGGTGTTTTTGTTTGGGTTTATTTCAAATATCAACAATGTACAACAGCGTTTTTGAAATATCGCTTACCCCACCTTTAATCAAAAGCAATTAAATCAAGTTTAGAAGAGAAACACAATTTTGTCACGTAGAATGCAAATAATATGATTGATTAAATTGGACAATATGTTTGGAAAATTGTTTTTTCTGTGGTTAGGACAGTAAAATCCATAGGCCCAGGAACAACTTCTTCTACACCAAACCATAAATGGCTTTAACTCACATTACTGTAATTATATATATATATATATATATATATATATAATTACAGCACAAGGTAATACTTGTTTTTAAACAATATATCTTACACTGTTAAAAATAAAAGGTTCTTTGCATCAATTGTTCCATTAAGATCCTTTATACAATGGTCTGTCTGAATACTCGATTCTGATTGGCTGGAAACAGTTTAATGCACAGGTAGTTCCAAGTCAGTTTAATCACCGTTCTAAATTAATGCACTGCTTTCACTGAAGCGCACACACACCTCCGCTTCAGGTTGGATGGTTCTTTGCCTCCACGTCGTGCATTATAATCCCTTACTTAACATCATGGAATCTTTCTATTACACAAAAAATTCTTAATAGTGAAAAAAAGGTTCTTTAGATTTTTTTAAAATGTCCTTCAAAACATATTTAAGAAATTTAAGAAATATTCACTAAAAGGTTCTTTGAGGATCCAAAAATGGTTGTTCCATGGCATCACTGAGAAAACACTCTTTAAGAACCTTTATTTTTAAGAGTATAAATTAAACATATTTTCCTTTTCCAACTGGCAAAGTTTTTTCCTTGTTTAAAACATATAAACACACACACACACACACACACACATATATCAAGGTTTATGTTTTTAACAAAAAATGCCATTGGGAAGGCAAATTAAACAGTTTATATTATCTGAAAACAAATCTTATAAATGTATATTATAATGCATGTTTAGATATTGTACTGAACAACAAGAGCAATTTAATAATAAAAAAAAGACCTACAGAAATTAACTCAAGATACACATGGTTTGCTTGAATAATAACCTAAATGTTATATTAATCATGAATAATTTTAATATATTTGTATATTAATCTACTAAATTATTTTCCCTTTTATGGGTTTAACAAAACTAGATCTCTCCAAAAATGCTGAAGTACTGCCTATACACGTAACCCTAGTTGGGAGTCACTAATCTAAACAATCAGCTAACCAAATTAGGAAGAAGCCACCCTGAAAAGCCATGAATGACCCCATCACAATGTAAAAAGCAGAGGACAGTAGTTTGCTTTTGAAACGGAGCTAGTGTTGATAATACTGTTGCAATATTTGTATAAAGTTGGAGCTATGTTGTCGCCTACACATCACCTTTGCATTCAAACTGCATTGTGTGACTGCGGTACTGTATACGTTGTTAAGGTGTGACTATGAACGGATGTCAGACTGGCACATTAACATGACACTTGACAGCGTAACTGTTGCATGATTAACATCTGAACACTCAACAAGGATATCATTCTCTCTTTCAGGACAACAGCCTTCAGCACTACATTAACAACAAATTAAGCCTCTGCCATTCATGTTCCAATCAATGGAAACATATGATCCATGAAAGAAGTTTTATTTTATTATTCCAGGGCTCGAGATGTGCCAGTGGCCCTATAAGAGCTGAACCACTAAAAATAATTGAAATGGGTTAAATTGGTACTGCTGAAATGGGTAAAGGACTAATGTTAAATTGTCAAAAAAAAAGTCATAAAAATAAAAAGTGATATTTATAATATATATTTTAATGTTTGTGTAAGTGTAATGAAATATGTTTTATAAAAATACAGAATAAAATATATTTATGTTTATAATGCATAGTAATTCCTTTCAGATGTTTGAGGTAAACGAAATTACATGCTGTGTTTTATATGGCAAATATTGACAGCACCCATTGACTTCCATAGTATTTTTTTTCCTACTATGGAAGTCAATGGGTGCCATCAACTTGTTACCAACATTGTTCAAAATATCTTCTTTTGTGTTTAACAGAAGAAAGAAACTCATACCAGTTTGGAACAATGTGACAAAATTTTCATTTTTGGGTAAACTATTTAATATAATCAAAGTAATTAATTGAAATATCTGACAAAAGAATAACAATTATTTTTCATTTGATTGGTAAAATAAAACCGGCCCTCATAAAAATCAAAACACTTAATCAAATTCAATTGGCAAATGTTAATTTCTGACACTATGGTATGTATGTTTATATAGATGTATTTAAGCTGCTCATCCACCAGTCCATCCACAACTGACTGATCCAAACCTTTACAACAAAGATAAAACTTGTAAAACTACAAAATCAGCAGAATGGGTTTTGACAAAATAATTGGTTGTGACAATAGCTTGTGACAGGTGATCAAACCTCAGGCTGCAAGAGAAGACACTGAGGAGGCCTGAGAAATACAGATTAGTAGAGATGGTACTTTTGTTGAATAAAAAGGCTTTAGAAGAGCTGAAGTGACCTGAATGAGTATATTGAAAGTCATGTGCTTTGTCCGAATGGGATCCAACCTTTAATTACACCTTTGTGCACCTGCTAAGCCATGAGTGGCCTTCGTAATGAAACAAGGACCTCTATTGTGAACCGCTCACACACATTCTGTCACACGTCTGTTTCCGTGCCTGTGCTCACCTGGATTGGAAGAGGTTGTAGGTTAAAGTTTGTTTTCTTTTTCAATCTTCTAGGGAAGAGGTTTCAGCCTTTTCTGACCCTAGGATCACCATTTATAAAGCTATTTGAAATTCCCTAACACTGGATAATCTCCCATTTAAAAAAAAACAAAAAAAAACATGCATTGTAAAATATCTTGAGAAGCAAGTACATTTATATGAGACATATAAATGACATATATATATATATATATAAATGTGACAGAGAGAGAGAAAGTCAGAAACAGGGCCAGTATCGCCGAAATTGTTACCGATACTTTTAAAAGCATGCACTTACATGTACTTTCTTGTAGGGGAGAGCAGTGTGTCATGATTTATGAGGTGAATGTATCATGGTAAATCTGAATACTATGACTGCGTCCGATTTTAGACATGCACTCACAAACTTCCCTAAGCACTTCCCCTCAGGGGAATCCAAATCACCATTCTGAAGTGCGTTCAACTCCGTCAAGTGGCCGAGGGAAGTTTACTTGGATAGACCTTCAACCCCTTGATTTTGACCGAGAGAGCAAGTCTACTCAACATGTACACTTCAGGCAGATCCGTAGACCACAATGCACCATGATTATGACGTCACAGCAGACTGTGCTTAATTTACCCCCACCCCACACAACTCTATATTGCATGAAATTGGCGTTATTTTGACACTTAAACGCATTTGTAACTACTTTAAGCTGACAGTTTTTTTAAGTTTTATATTTAATATAAAAAGATATTAATATATTCATATTTAACATTTGTTTATATTTAATGTATTTGAGGATCGATCTTTTCGACACAACATGAGTATCGAAAGTATCATTATTTCACTTCTAATGATGGGACGCTCAAACAACAGATCAATGTTTTGAAAGCTCTGCACACAGTCACAGTATTATCAGTTACTCTATCTCTATCTTACATCTATCCATGTTTAAACTGGGTAGGATAAAATATGTTAACACATACACAAAATATACTTTAATATTATGACAGAAAAGAGCAAATCAGATCAAATCTGTGCACTGCAGAAAACCACTGATTGCTAGAAGGATCTTCACAGTACATTAAGCCAAAGAAGAGCGTTTGGATGAAAGCTGATAACACTTCCTTCATTACTGAGCTAACGATAAGGGTCTCCATAAAGACACAGAGATAATGCCAGCCAATGCTAATGCTTCTGTCTTCTTCAGCCAATTTTCATACTGCATGTGCTGTAAACCACATAAACATGCCTTTCTTATGTAGGTCTGTGATGAATAGATGCTTTCTTGACCAACACTCACTCATTGGCTACTGGAAATAGGTCCCTAATCGCACCGGAATGCTGCTGATGGTCTCAAACCACAATCTCTGACGTCTTAGTGAAATTATCTGTACATCTTCTAAGACTGGAATATCCATTATAATAGATCTTCTAACAAGACAACCACAGAGAAGCATCTTAGGAAACACAATGGGAGTCTGCAAGTCTTGATGCCCAATTCTGATTTGTTGACTATATCTAAATGTTTTGACGACCAGCCTACATCTTCTTTTAAAAGTGACCCATATCTGATATCTGCATTTACACTATACACTTGGTGAAACAACCCAGACATATTGACCTGTAAAAGCTTAGGTCTGAAAAGAAAGTAAAAACGGTGCATCTTGCAATGGATGCAGACGAAATGATAATACAAGCTTTTGCTTTCTGCACCATTTTTAAAGGTCAGCAAAACATTGGTTACTTAAGGCAGAGAAAAAAAAGAGGAGAACCCTTGTTGCAGCCTGGACACTGAAAAGAGTCATGTGATCATGGTTGGTGTGCACCTGAGTCGATGTCATTCACCACCTTCGCTTTTTCACTGATGTACAACTCGCATTGACGGGAATATCCGATATGTTCGCTTACATGGCAGACACAAATTAGCATATTCAGAAATTTTTTGCTAGTTTTCTAGGCAAGATTTCTCATTTTTGTTTAGTTTAAGTCAGGGCCGTAAACCACCATAGACAATGAGGGGGACAAGTCCCCTCCCCAATAATTAGAAATGGCCAAATTGTCCAACCCAGTATTTTAAATTCTTGCACTGCTCTGCTGCACTTCATTACCCAGCGCTCTGTGTGTTGTTAGGATGACAAAAAGGTTTAAAAGTTACATTTTGGTGACTGGTCTGCCTCAGCAGTCTAACAGTGCTCGTCACTGTCAAAATGACAGAGATGGCCAATCAAATCAAGGTAGGCGGGGTTTACTGTTCACCGAATTAGAGTGGGAATTCCAGCATGATGCGTCTGTTTAACATTGCAAGAGAGTGAAGTAAGATCTAAATAGCAAAACATGTTCTGCGTTAGAAATGTTAAAATGAAAATATGCATTTACATGATTCATGTAATTCCTAACCGAGTGTGATGAGACACATTTACGTTTTCGACATTAGGCATACAAATAAAAGTAGCCTAACGTGTGCATATTTTAATGCAAATTAATGCAAATATTATTTGCAAATAGTTAAAAAATGATTATTTCCCAAAATAACTAAAGACAAAAAACGAAAAATGACAAAAACACACAACAAAATTTGTAAAACTTTAAGATTGAAAATCAAAACAGAAAATATCATTCAAAAATAATAAAAACAATGATAAAATATAAATAATATTGAAATAATGCCGATATAGAGATAATGACAGACACTGGTGTCTTGGCAAATCTGTTTATGGGAAAGAAGTCATAAATTATATCTCAGTTAATTCTCCTAGATGAGATTATATGGAGAGCAAATGGAGAAATGTTTGAGTTTGTAGCTCTTGGTATATCTGAGCACAGTTTGAGACATTTGAGATCTTCTCTGAAACTCTAGAGGAGACTCGTGTCAAATTTCTGTGGTCCAGAAAAGTCTGAAAATCAAGAGTTAGGAAACATTTTCACTCCTGTCTAGAAGAAACAACTGAGATCTCATGTGTGATTTCTTTTTCTACAATATAATGGGTGAGTCTCACGTCAGACGGTCATCAGATGATGACTTGGACAGATTGCTGCTCTTTATCATCACAGGCTGTTGTCTGAACTCCAGACGTCGGACAGATCTCGTGTCATATGGACAGAGCCGAGCCGACAGGAGCCAGAACGATGTCGCCCTCATGATATTTCATCCAAAATCTACTTTGATTGCCTCCTGCAGGTCTTTCAGTAAATATTTCATCAGCTCACTGTTGGATATTAATCTGGAACCACAGGTGTTTTGCAAGTGAAAAGTTTTCAGATTTTTGCTAAGTTAAAATCGATAGTCCTTGAGTGCTAATGCACTTCTTGGCTTGTGAGGGCAGCAGTTCATCATACTGTTTAACTACTGCAAGTGATAGACTGTTTTTTTGGAAAACAAATGAAGATATTTCGAACTGGGGCAGTTAAGCTCCAAAAATGCTCCGATTGTGCTTCAAATGACTCATGCACTATATTCAGAGCCTTGAAAGCTTTAAAATCACTGTTATTCACTGAAAATGTTGCCCTATACAGGAGCCTCACCAATGCAAATGTGTTGTCAATAATGAGACATGCAATAACCAATGACATCAGTTAACATATGGCTTCAGAAGATTTGTAAAATCTGTCAGAGAAAAATAATGTGTTTGGAACTACATGCAGGTGAGTAAATTATCATTTTGAATTTTTCCTGTGAACCATTCCTTCACTTCCTGTGAACTATTCCTTCACGTGTTTTAGAATAAGAAAAACGTTTGAAAAATGTGTCTGCACACCATATTTTTGAACGCTTTGATGAAAGAGCCAAAAGAGCCTTTTTTAACCAAAAGAAAACATTTTCCAAATATAATAACCATTTCATATATAGACAAATCTAGAGATATTACTGTTATTTTACCCACTCAAGAGATAATTATAACATTTCACAGAGATCTGTCCGTTTAAGTGATCACTGATGTCCTACAAGGATTAATTTGCTCTGGACATTCTTCTAAACTCAACAGCGGTTACTAAGCAGGACAGAAACCTCTAAACGGGTTAATTATATATGTGTACATTTCGTTCTCTTTTGTGCTGTAGATGCTTCATTCTTATATGTTCAAGGTTGAGCAAACTAAAGACCTAAATGACATTTCTTAAAGAGAAACTCTTAAATGAATGCACATTAAATGATGCATTTCAGGTTTGATATCTACCATTTATAAAAAGAAAACAAAGGACTACAAGCTATAATTTAATCAAGCGGTTTTAAACATGTATTCTGAGGATCAGGGAGTAGAACATTCACATTTTGATCCATAATAGATAAATCATCCCTGTCAAGCTTTGATGATGTTCGCTGAGGTCATAAAATTGGGTCATAAGGCTTACAGTGAAACCTTAAACTCATTAATATTACAAAATGATTCTCACAAAAAATAATCACCAAATGTCCAGGATCATATTTCACCCCAAATACTAAAGAACATAAATCAGGAAAATATTCAGTATTTTTAATATATTATATTATTTAAATTGTAAAGTACAATTGTACATCATGGTAGTATTCTTGTAAACTTTTTGCATTAAGAGTAATGACAGTTTTGGAGAAGATGAGTGAACACCATCTCCATGGTCAAACATGGAGGTGGTCCTGTTATGGGGGTTCTTTGCTATTGCAGGAAGTAGATATCTTGCTGTATGAAGGACATCATGAATTCTTTGAAGTATCAAGCCTATTTGGCAAAGATGGTGATGCCTTTGGTGCAGAGACTGAAGCTTAATGATCAATGGACTTTCCTGCAGGACAGCCGTCCCAAAGTATACATCCAAATTTACTTAAGCTTGGTTCAGGGATCAGTTATTCAATGTTCTTGAGTGCCCTGTACAGTCTTCAGATTGAAATCTCATTGAATATATTTGGTGGAATTTGTAGAAAGCAGTGGTAACATGGAAACCAAAGACTATCAGTGATCTGGAAGCTTTTTCAAGTGAGGAATGGGCCAATATTGCAGTAGAGAGGTGACAGAAGCTTCTAAGCACTTACAGACAGAGTTTATTAGAGGTTATAAAGAATAAAAGATTCTGCATAAAATGTAACTTTTGGGGGTTGAATAATTTTGTACAAATATGTTTAGAGCCAAAATTTGTAATCAGTAATATAATATCTTAGATTTTTGGTAATGTAATCTGACTACTTTTGGATTACATTTAGATTACTTTTGTGCTAACCCTTATTTGATGTCACATATATTGTAGGATAATCTTGTACTATTTTGACAGATACAAAGAAAAAATATATTTCAAAAAATATATTCCAAAAAATATATTCTATTCACCAACAAGAGCCTCAACAGATTCTTTTTAAATATTCTTTTTGCAATGTTTGGAGAGTTAATACTTAAAAATACTAACACTAATGTACCTGTTAGTGTTTGCTTATAGGAACACTGAATAAAACAAAATCACATCCTATGATTTTAAAACATATTTACTTAAAATTAAGTAAATTTAGAAAACAGCAATATTACAAAAAGAAATATTGAAAAACATGAAATTCACAGCAATATCACTGCTACATAAAATATTTCAAATATATATATATATATGTATGTATTTCATATATATATTTCATATATTCATCTATGAAATATATATACATATATATATATATATATATATGTATATGTATATGTATGTATGTATTTCATATATATTTTGTATATTCATCTATATTTCCCCCTTACCACCGGCAAAACTCGAAGAATCATGAATGTATATAAGCGACAGGTTTATTATGAAAAAAAAATATATAAATGTTAAAAAAATGAAAAATTAGGAGAATCAATGACCTTGACATTTCTTTATAAGATCGGGGTACATGTAATATAATAAATAAATAATTCAGATGGATTGAATGGGGCTATTTAATGCACAGAAGGTCATAGAAACGGTTTTACAAGATCAAATGACAGTTTCCTTCTGTAACATAAAAATAATGAAAAGTGTGTTCAAAGCACCATTGCAAGCACTGCTATTAATTACAAGTCCTCTGAAAAGGTTACAGACATAAGCAAAGGTCTAAGATATTACAACCACCTCAGCAAAACATGCATTATCTTGTTCCACGGATAGTAAAACTACAGAAAGCAGAGAAGCAACTAGCCCTGAAACGTGACACCGCTGTCAGATGGACTGAGTGGTTTTCATTCTTCCTAGCTCAATTTTTGCAGTATGTCCCTGTTTGTAAGTGGTTTGGTACAGACGATTTAATAAATCCATCTGTTGGTCATGATTCTCAGAGTGGCTTTTAAATTATTCATACTTTGCATACATGTTTGCTCAGGCTTTCATTTTGTTACTGGGTTCATTCCTGTTCTGCAGAACCTTTTGAGTACTTGTGTTGTAATTTAAGGAAGTATTTCATTAAAAGATTGTACCAGACTTCAGAAAAATGGTCTGAGAAAACTCAGACACTTAAACTGTAATCTATTATAACTTGATTATTAACACAATAGCATGAAAATGATCAAGATTTCTAACAGGATGTACATAAAGAGCTAATTGGTGACAGACAGCTTTTGCTTACATGAAAACATTATCTTGTAAGTTTGCTTTCATATAAAGGTTAATAATATCAAAATGATTTTGTGATGTGATCAAACAGGATGAATGCTTTACAGAGACACAAACCAACACCACAATTCATCAAATCCATTGCTAATACTCAGTAGTGTTTGGGCTGTTGAATTCCCTCCAAAATTATGTCACTTCCTGGAGGATGATGTCAATTAGAGAGGTGGCTTTTGATTTTTAAACTGATATTCCATCAAACTATAACAGGATGGAAATATATAAATATATATTTTCCAAAAAAAACAGTCTATCACTTGAAAAATATATATATATATATAAAACCAGGAATTATGAAAAAAATAAGAAACTCCTGGAATGTTTTAAAGGTGCCCTAGAACCCTATTTCACAAGGTGTAATATAAGTCTAAGGTGTCCCCAGAATGTGTCTGTGAAGTTTCAGCTCAAAATACCCCATAGATTTTTTATTATACAATGTTTTAACTGCCTATTTTGGGGCGTAATTATAAATGCGCCAATTCAGTACGTGTTCCCTTTAAATGCTCGTGATCCCCGCCCCCAAGCTCGTAACTCTTTAATGCATTGCATAAACAAAGTTGACACAGCTAATATAACCCTCAAAATGGATCTTTACAAAGTGTTCGTGATGCAGCATATCAGATCATGCAAGTATGGTGTTTATTTTGCAGATGTTTGTATTTGATTCTGAATGAGTTTGATAGTATGCTGCGGCTAACAAGGCTAAAACTAACGTTACACACTGTTGGATAGATTTATAAAGAATGAAGATGCGTTCATGAATTATACAGACTGCAAGCGTTTAAAAATGAAAATAAAGACATGGCTCTGGTCTCGGTGAATACAGTAAGAAACAATGGTAACTTTAACCACATTTACCAGTACATTAGCAACATGCAACACGCTAACATGCTAACGAAAAGACAATTTACAAATATCACTAAATATATCATGGATCATGAACTGCTATTATCGATCCATCTGCCATTTTCGCTATTGTCCTTGCTTGCTTCACAATACCTGCATAACTTCTGATGATTCGTCTGTGCAGCTCCAGACGTTAATACTGGCTTGTCTAATGCTTAGAACATGGGCTGGTATATGCAAATATTGGGGGCGTACATATTAATGATCCCGACTGTTGCGTCACTTCCATGTACAGAACTCTAATTATTTAACTATGCCAAGGTAAATTCAATTTTAAATTCTAGGGCACCTTTAATAAACATTTTTGGTATTATTTCAGAAGTTAGATTAATTAAATACTCTGTTCAACTTTCTGTTCAACAGTGCTAGACTGAGATACGTCCCCTTTTAAAAATATTTAATTGAATTATAAATTAGTAATGAATAATTTTTATTACATAATTTAATGCAGATTTTTTTTTTATTTAAAAATATTTTTATTTAGAGTAAAAATATTGACGTAATTTAATTATTAATTACATTAACTTAATAGCAATGTTGAACAGAAAATGAAGGTACTGTACAAAGGCAAATTCTGCATTTTCTCAGAAAATTGGTATATTTATTATTGTTTATATATATATATATATATTTATTTCCAGAAAGTTTAGCAGTGACCTAATGAAATGAAACCACTTCATAAATAAACCTTTGAACGACTGTGCTCAAATTTAAAACTACAAAGACTGAAAACATCAAATCTAAATGCTGTCCCTGAAGCAGAACGTTGAAGTTCCCTTCCTGAGATGACCTAAAAATATATTGTGTATGTGACATGAATTTATCTTGACTTCGAAATCATTGACCTGAGCCTGCAGCACCTGTGGCTTTAATTGAGCTGAGACAGATTTAGATAATTTGACATTTAGCAGCAGAAACTTATATATAGGGTCAATTTTAGAGGTGGTCCCTATAGAGCGACCAAAGGTTAAGCGTCTGGCCCAGAGCGAAGCAGTGATAAAGCCAGATTATGATCTCAGGATCTCTCGGGCGTTCGGCTCATTCCTGCTTCTCACTTGAGATCAAACCTCCGACCTTTGGGACAGCAGCATAGATCACAGGAGTTTAGCCCACAGATGGGTTAATGCTGCCCAGGGGTGTATAAAACACACAAACATCTACAAATATAGGCCTACTCTTTTTAACATTAAATTATTTGGCTCTGAACTGCAGTATATTTGCATCATCAATGAAAGCACCATCATGAGCACTAGCAGCAGATTAGTGAGCAAATAGAGCAAGATTTCAAAAAGAAAAACACAAAAGATTTCATCTCACTCTTTCCAGCATATTCATCCTGAAGTGAAGTTCAGCGAGGACAATGTATGATAAAGAATTCAGAAATCAAAGTGCAGTTTGGTGTTGCATACAAAGTGAGTCATTGCTATCCATTTATCGTCACAGTTACGTAGCAATGAATATGCGTACTTTATTAATGACTCCATCTCTGAGAAATTGCAAAGGGATATTAAATATGTAGCAAATGAACTGTCGCCAACAGGATAGTGCTGGACAATCGAGCACTCGGTCTCGAGAGATGGACATGACTGTCGGATTCGGTGTCAAATGAGATAAGACGGTTGGAGAAAAGCTTCATTCTGGCTTCAGATAATTGCACAGATTAGTCACTGGAGCTCATTCATAATGAATCTGTGTTGTTAATTATGTATGTTTGTCCTGTCTTCTTTGTGTGAATGAATGTTTTTATCTCATTGTATGCATCGAGCACTTGCTGTATGATGGATATGCAGAATCTCAGCAGCACAATGATTGCCGAAGCCTTGATGTTTCATGTTTTATATATAAAACCTCCATACAATGTAGATACAGAAATAAATAGTTTATCTGAGTTCTTCGTATTTCATTGAATTTCCACAAGTGCGACCACGGGTCACAATAACTAGACGGATGTGTGTGGGTTTGATTCATTCCAGAAGCGAAACATCCGCAATGAGGTCATATGTTAATTGGCTGTGAACAATAACGTATAAAAATATTAATGATTATGTAAAACGCTGAGGTTATAAGTCAACAGTATGTCTTATTCAAGTCACAACATTGTTCTACATGGCTTCTGCATGCATATAGAAAAAAACACAGCAGTGTCTGCCTGAACTTTTGAAGACTTTCTGGTAAAAAAAAATATTGTGTGCAGCAGTGAAGTGTGTACTAGATAAGCATTATCACAAGTCACATAATGCTTAATGAAAACTGTGCAGTATTTGCTGTACACTGCCTACTGTTTTTCTTTAGTACACACAACAGTTCGCAATATGCAGTACTTCATGTTTCAAACAGTATGCGATGTAGTTGTCACATGACCTCACTACATGCATGTTTAATTTAGCAAGGTGGTGTCCAATTAGTAGACCACAAATGTTCTGGTAAATTGTATATTAATTGGTCAATTATTTTGCATTTAATTTAATTAGTTTTTCTTGTAATTACTTGTTTTTTGTATAATGCTTTCGCAATATTGTATGTAAAAACAATCATGCCAATAAAGTACTAAATGTATACAGAATACTGCAAACATACTATGAGTAGTGTAAACTCTCCTGTTTGAACCGCCCGCTCTAAGTGGGACTCAAACCCGGGTCCGCTGGCATGGGAGTCGGGCGCTCTAACAAGGAGGCTAAAGATCGCAGTCTCTAGCATCAGCCGTTAAAGAGCCTCTTGAGATCAGGGGAGTGAGGTTTACACGCACATCTCTTATCGGCCTATGTCCCTTACACTCACCCCCCTAAACCTCAATCCCATCTAGATCACAGAACCAATGTAACCCCTCCTGTTCGAACCGTCCACTCTAAGAGGGACTTGAACCCGGGTCTGCCGACATGAGAGTCAGCGCTCTAACAAGGAGGCTAAAGACCGCAGTCTCTAGCATCAGTCGCTAGAGCGGCTCTTGAGATCAGGGAAGTGATACATTTCTGTCATAAGCTTCTCCTTGACTTTTGTACTCTACAAACTAAAGGCCAAATGCTGAAAGCAAGTTAACCCATAAGAAAGAAGAATTACATATTAGATCTCTTTAATATCTCTGTTTCTGCTTGAGAGAAAGATCAGATGAAGACATTAGCTGTCCTGCAGACTGACTAGACTAGGCTAGAATTTCAGAACAATGTCTCAAACTGTGCTGACAAATCAAAGTTCACAAAAAGTCCATACATTCCCTACAGCTGTTTGTTTCAGGATCAGAGACACTCAAGTGCTCCCGTCGGCCCTTTCCTGCGACACATAGCAGGGAAAACATGGATTTGAATTCCCATGATATTACAGCTACATCAATGAGATCACCAAAAGCCATCCACCAGATGGGTCTGCCAGCTGTGCCATTGATCATTTGTGGCCGTTGTAATTTCCTTCCATGTAACCAAAGCCTTTGAGTAATGCTTGTGTAGGACCAGCATGTGTTGTCTCAGGACAATCGTCTGTGTTTCTGAGGTGTTACACACTCAGATCTGCAGATGAAACAGATCCGATGCGAGATGCTCAGTTCCCACTTGCACCGTTCCATTCGGAAGAACATCAGAGGAGTCCGTTCAAGGAAAGCCATTACATATTCCCAGCCTCTTTCATTGGGTGTTGTCTGGGGCTGGAAGTCAGACCTTCACAGCATAAACAAAACTGACCTTAGCATTGTTTTTATCAGCGTCTAGCCAGCATTTCTTGTCGACTGCAGCTTTAATCAGACCAAAGGGCCCTCCTCTGTGACTTACCAGAAGAAAAATAAGAATAAGATATCTTTTCCATGTTTCTTACTGAAAATAAAACATGTACTGGACCAACTGCACCAAATAGTAGACTAACATTTTCATGCATTTCCCTTCACAACTTATAAACTGTAACAAATATGCTCATTTGCTATGAGAAACAACGTAATATACACAAATTACACATTACCAAATTCTGTTTTTAGAGAGAAGCTTTACTGTAGCTCAAATAGCAGCAACGCCAAGGTCATGGGTTTGATTCTGAGGGAAATCAAGAACTGATAAAATGTGTACCTTGAATGCAATGTAATTTGTTTGGATATAAGTGTCTGCCAAATGCGTAAATGTAAATGTAAAGTTTAAAGGCCAACCAACCAACCATTTAAAATTATGGAAAGTAAAGTATTACTGAATTTTATACATGTCAGTGGAGTGAATTCATTAAACAGTCATGCCACTTTTGTGTGCAGTATTTCAATGTCTTTTTCATTATTCACCCACAAACTTTAATCTGACACTAAATATGCTAAAATAGCACTGTGATGCGAATACTGCAATTCACAGTCATTCTTTCCTGCACAATGTGACTCCATGCACCATATTTGAGTATGTAAGATTTGAGAACTGCAATAGAGGCGAAGACTGTCAGTAAACAACTTAAATGCCTCATGCAAAGCTGTAAGACAGTTGATGGTCACAACAAGTCATTGTATGCTTTCATTTTATGGAACAGGGCAGATTGTGCCTAAAATGCCCTTGCATTTTGAGGTAGACATGAGTGAAAGGAAAAGATTTTTGGCTGAATTCCTTTAAGGAGGTCCTTTCATGCATATTCAGTGTTAAATGTGTTGCCTGTAGGGATCTGTTAGAGACTTGGACATTTCACCCAATGCCCTTTAAGAAAAATTGTGCTAATTTAACAGACAAACTGCAGCTGAGAAGGCTGTCTTGTTGTGACTGCTCTGATCCTCTGTGTGGACAAAAATAGGAGTGAGAGAAGACCTTTCTCTGCTAATTTCTGCTCTCCTGTCAAATTATGACACTATGCTAACAATGCAAGGTTTTATCGCATTACAGCATGAGTTCTGCACAGAAACCAAAGTTGCAGACTGCAAAAATCCCATCAGTATTGTCTTGTTTTGCAGTAAAATCATCTAATTAAGCTAAATTCACCTAAGAAGCAAAGGTGCAGAAAATAATATGTCTGTCTATTTTTGTTTCACACTCTGATATAGCAAATGACATTTAGCCAAGCAGCAGTCCTTCATTTCCATATTTTTAGTGCAGAAAAAGCAATGATCCAAACGCTTGACTGTTGGAAGTACAAAATATGGTCTGTGAAGCACACAGAAAATGGAGAAATTTCAGGCAAAGATGAAAGTAATGAGTATTTCTCTTCATATTAAGACATAATAAATTACTCTGAAACATTAAATGAAAAGGCAGTGTTATGCTACTGTTGATGAGCCCAAGTCAAGCAGAAAATAACATGTCACTGGGGACTAAAAAACACTCAAGTTCATGTGCACACTTAATGACATGGACCCAGCCTGAATGCTAATCTCAGGTTAGTTATTTTCCGCATCCCTGTTCATTAAAGGAGTGTCTTATATGAATTTACATTTATGCATTTGGCAGACGCTTTTATCCAAAGCGACTTACATTGCATTATACTATACATGAATGTGCTTTGGTCATTTAAAAAAGTTGGGAAAAAGCTCAGAAAACAAAAAAAAAAAAACATACATCGATTACAAAATAATCGGTTATTAATATTTAGTTTGTTCTCTTTTGTTTTTGCATGTGTTCATAAATTCTTTGTATAACAGCCTGGCCAAAAATGATGCCACACAATTTGGCACGTTTCATTGTGTTATCACAAATAAAACAAATGACAAATTTTGAGCACTGACTCAAAATTTGTACCTGACCAAATCTCTCAAAACCTACTTTTGGAGACGTTATATGACTCATTCACTGTTAACTTAGTTCTCATATTGAAAACAAGTTAAAGGTCACACTACTTTGATCCTTTCAAACCTTTTAAAATTAATTGTGCTGCATGTTGACAGAGGATTTTTAGCAGGAATGACATTTCAGTGACACTTTAGTTTAATGAACACATATTCACTATTAATTACAACTCTTGCCTCAATGAACTCCCAATTAACTGCTTATTAATAGTTAGTAAGGTAGTTGTTAGTGGCATTAATATGTGCTTTATAAGTACTAATAAACCGCCAATATGCTAGTAATATGCAAGCTAATAAGCAACTAGCTAATAGTGAGAATTGGTCCCCAAACTAAAGTGTCACTGACATTTCTTAAACCATATGTTTCTGAGGGCGTTTTCAGACCAGTAGATCGTTGCTTGGTTCCGAAATAGAGACTTCATTTGTTAAAATGTTGCATTTTCTTCTTGGGTGGGTTTGCTTTCACAAGGGAACATTTCAAAGTGTAACAAAATGTGTTTATGCAAGTCACATGTGAGTAAAACTGTCTTCTTATTGGTCAGAGTTTCTTCTGCGTCATCCATCAAGATGGATTGACAAGTTCGCTCTGCGAGCTTATTGTGGCTTTATCAGTAGCTGTCAAGACACACACAAACACTTAATTCCCACTCTAACTGATAAATTATTTATTTATTTATAATGTTAGAATGGGAATCAAGGCTTTGTTGGGACAGCATTCTTGCAATGCACCTAGAAGAGCAATTACACAACATTTTAAGAAGAAGAGGTGCTCTTTGGTTTTCAGCTGCGATAACTAATGTGCTCACTCACAGAATCAGACACTGCTGTTTTTTATTTAACATGTTTGCCGTTATGAATTATGATACCACTTGGTTCGTTGGTCCGTTGGGTCGGATTGCGTTCTCACCTTACCCAAACCCAGTTCGTTTTCATTTTAAGAAATGAATTCTGCCAACATTTTCTAGCTTATATTCATGCCTGAAAGAAACTAGCCTAGAGGAAAGCAGTGATAAGCAGAAGTCTCTTGCTTCTCAGATGTTTCTTCCAAGAAAAAAGATCTCAACAATGTCTCAAACTGTGCTCAGTTTTGCTAAGATACCAAAGTGTGCAAATAACTCAAATATTTCTCATCAAATTCTTCCAAAATTATATGTTCTGAGCTGCTCCACATTATATCTCTATACTCTATACTGTATAACAACTATTGACTCATTTGTGTCTATTTTAACCTCTTCTAAGGATCTGACATCAACCTGATACTAAAATGAAACTCCATTAAGTTCCCTGAGCTATGAAAGAGCAACATCCGAGTCATAAAGGTCTCTTCAGGGTGTACTGAAAACATCTCGGTTATGTATGTAATCCTCGTTCCCTGAAGGAGGGAACGGAGACGTACGTCAGTAGTGACCGACTGAAAGGGAACCTCACACCAGTACAAAAGGATACATCTTTAGCATATTCCAAAAAATATATAAATAATAAAAATAATAATAATAATAATATTTTTTCCATCACTATGAGAGAATTACAATCCTCTCGGTTCTCGGTTCACCAGGGCTTTGTAAGTAGACTACACTGTGTGTTTTCTGTGCTTTACAGCCTGTCCACACCACATAAAAGAACTGCACACTTCTCTTAATGGAGACATAAAGCTTTCCAAAAGGTGGCTCTATTTTAATGACCAGTATGCATCATCGACGACAGTGGCCGCGGGCTCACAGAAACCTCCCGGTCCAATGAATTGCCACAACATGGATATGTATTGCAAAGATCTGCTAGTGCATTGTGACCTTTAATTAATGTTCAGGAGGATTTGACCAAAACTACTAAAAGTGCCTGACTGGGTGTTAAAGTCAGCATGAAATCAAAACAAACTCTGTTTACATTCCTAATACATCTTCCTGGTCTTATTGATCAGTGCACATTATAAAATCTTTTATTAAACTGTAACTTGCTTCTCCTTTTCGACTTATCTCTTCCTGTTATTAACCACCTGTCATATAGACAATGTATATTAAGTTATTAAATAAATATATATACTTTTAAAAACATTTAAAATATATTTTTTATTAGAGTATATGCATTATTTAATAATTGAATTAATGTGTGTGTGTGTATATATATATATATATATATATATTATATATGTGTGTGTGTGTGTGTGATCACGCAAGATTGAAATGCAAAAAGCTGTCTCGTGATATTGCCATGACGGAGTGTGAGGGTGAAATTAAAATAGAGTATGCCACCGCTACGTAACAATTTATAGAAATAAAAACCATTTAATTCAGTTGGATAACTGTCGCTTCAATCCCATCCAGCTCATCCAACACAAGCTGCAGAGTCGTACGTAGTGCAGCATGAATCAGAGTTCACTGATCACGTGACGAGACTAAGTGAAGAGATGACTGAAAGACCATGGCGGAGGATTCGATGCAGTCGAAGCGTCTGACAAATGTCTTATCTTGTAGAATGTGAGCTCAGCACCACCGCTCTCTATTCACAGGGTACGCGCAATTGCAAAAGTGAAAGTAAAACGAGAGCGTGCATTCAAACGTGATTTCACTACCCCACATTTTGAAAGCGGCTACCTGATGCATGCAAATATCTCCCAATATGAAAGCTATCTTAGGTTGGGCTGTGTAGTTCTAACCATCTCTTAGCTCTGTATCATGCTAGCTATTTGCACTTTTAATACTGAGAGAGTACTTTGATTATGGTTGCACTTATTGTTTGCACTTAATAAGACTAAGAGAAAACTGTTATTCATTTTATTCATACTGTTTTTATTTCTTTGATCAATTTGTGGAAAGGAGTTTTTTGTCACAAGGTTCATAAATTGTAAATCCCATAACAAAAATACAATTAAAATAATAAAAAAGCTCATGTAATATTTTTGACTGCCACATTTTCTGAGGGTAAAGCACCTTTCACTGCTCATTTAAGGGAAAAGAACAGCAGTTAAAGATTAACTTCATTGTCTGTTTTGGCTCTATTTCGAAGCCTAGTTGTGGAAAGTGCCACTGGACTTTGGAGATTGGGAGTGAAGCTGTTCGGTCACTTGGCAAGGGAAGCATGTGCACACAAAATAGCACCGAGCGGCTGGGTCCAGGTCTTCTGAGGGCTTCCTTAACATGCCTCCATATGGTTAACAGCCCTCACTCTTACTGGCATTTCCCTGCACTGGTGAGCAATGCTGACGGCGTCATTTATTGGTGGCAAGAACCATGAGGCATATCGGCATAAAGAAAGAGTCAACTGTTCTCTAGAGTTGTCATTCAAGCTGTTTGTCAAAATTTATAGTCCGTGTGGTTGAACAGGGGTTCAGGGGTAAAAGGGGTTAGCCATTTATTTGTCAAACATATTAACAACCACATAGAAAAACTGGGAAAGTTTTGATGATTTGATGCAACAACTAGTGGTGGGAATCACCAGAGGCCACATAATACCATATTATCACAATTCTTAAGCCATGATACGATATTATTGCAAGTAAAATATTTTGTGATATATTGTGATTTATTATCTTTTTTCAAATGCAAATGTCCCCAAAGTAAAACTTTGTCCATGTGTGTTTTTATCTAATAAGATAAAGTTCTCAGTCCTTTCATTTCACATTGCGTTGCCGAAATTCAGTCACTGAAAAGATCGATACTTGGTGTACGTTACAATATCCCCATGCAAAATATTGCAATACTATGCTGTATCGATTCCTCCCTACCCCTAGTAACAACCACCCAGAAGATCTTAGCGATGCCATGTCTGAAACTGCAAAGCAACCTGATAACCATGCAGACCACCCTAACAACTGCCCTGGCAATTACTAAGAACATCTTAGCAACAGGAAATAATGGGAACGTTTGGCAACATGCATGATCCACAGGCAAGCATTGCTCATATTTTCTTCTGAAAACTACTCAGGCTACTAAAAAATAAAGTCAGTTAAGAAAAAACTGACAGGAAAGCACTGCATGAGTTCAATATTGTAGGCCTTTGTTAGAGAGTGTAAGACATTGCGCCTGTTCTCAATTATAGAGCAGAGAGGGATGGGATTGTTTTTATTCAGTAATACAAGTGATCTTGTAAAGACGAGACCTTTGGCATGCAAATTACAGCTCAGCCATGCACAAGAGCAGAGTCAGTCTCAGGCTTTATGTTTGTTTATTTCAACACTGCCCGTTAATGATGTACGACTGCGGCATATAATCATTTAAGATAATGGAGTCTGCTATTATTGCGTATGATTAAATACTAGGCAGTCAGGAGACATTGTATTATTACATATAAAATGTAAAAGAGACTCAAAACTTTTCACACACAGAATCTGGTGCAGATGTATTGCAAGTAGACTGTAAAAAAATATTTTTCAAAGATTATTGGAGCTAGAAAATACTTTTTCAGTCTTTTTACTTCAAAATTCCATGTTTAATTCAATGTCTTTTTTCTTTGAAATTGTTTGTGCAATGTACTAGTAATTTCTGAGTGAAAGTTGTTTCAAAGTAAATCCTACATCATTTTTTTTTTTTTTTCTCAATGTAATCTCTCTGAAAGCAACTAATTCGTAAATAAGCAGATATGAAAAATGCATTATAATAAATATTTTAATCAGTTTACTTACACAATGTAGACTGGATCTGCATACCAATTCACCCCTTTCAAACTCTTCACATATGCTTTGCAAATAGATCAACAATAACAAGTTTTTGTTCAAAAACACTATCAAGCAAACACCGACAAGCAGATACTCACAAACTACCGATTTGTGTAAATGAATCTGACAGCAGATCAATGGCGGTGAAGGTGATTCATTCAGAATGACTGGTTATTGACTGTGCGATTGCAGCTGGTGTGAAAACACAGGCCAAGACGTTGATTAGTCAAAGAATTAGCTGAGGTTCAGCTTTCCAAAACTCATCCATCTTTGCCAGCGTGGAAACCACACACCCTGTACTGCTCTCGAGGCTCAGGTGGCCCCGTTTTGACGCTAGGATCTACGCTGATAAATCACAGTATCATCTTCACTGGTGCAACAGGGAACAAGTAAAGCATCTTTGCCATTCTATTTGTGAACAAGACATACTCATTTTGGCAAAAGTGTATAATATTAATCTGCAACAGATCTAGTCATGTCATGATGTCTGAAATGCCTGACAACTTGAAATGTATTTTATTTCTTTAAATGACACTTAGTGTGATATTTTGGTTTCTAATGCAATGACATTTTTGCGCATGTATGAGAGTGGCTAAAGTCTCCAAGCAAAGCACAATTTCCCTGAAACGCCTCCATTGTAGTCTTAAATTTTCTTCCGGGAACGAACATGTCATAATATTCCTCATTTAAATAATTCCCAGGGGCGAGGCCTGGTTGAGTTAGTAGTGTGTTGAAACTCACAATTATGGTGAGGGGCGTGACATTTCCCAAACACATTCAAAGTGCTACGTCATACAAACAAGAAACTACGCTTCTAACCACAGGTCAAGAGCTGTCTTTCCAACCACACAACTTTGCGATGCTGTTTGCGAATGTTCGTTGGAACTATGGTTTCGGGAAACACAACTCATTGAGCTATGTTGAAAACAACGGGACTTGCGAGTATAGTTGGTTAACGATGCTTTCGGGAAACGCACCCCAGAGCGTTACTAAAAGACTGGGAAGAGAGAAGCTGCAACCATATCATCCAATAACATGCACATATGTATGAATACAGCTAAAGTCCTTTTGGGGGTCAGTGTATTTTAGTCTAATCTTAATAATGAAAACTAATGATAATAACCAGTGAAAAACAATAAAAGTGTGTGCTAATATTATCGAGGATTTTTGAGACTTTTTGAGACTGTCATCAAGTAGCCATGGGAATTTGCAGATGGCTGAGCACATGGGAAGCATGTCCCTACGGCAGGCCACAGTAATGAATACCGCTGAGAGTCCTCATAACTTTAACTTCTGCACTGGTGCATTCTGGGATATGTGCCCTCTGTTCCTTTATGTGACTAAGAAAAACAACAAGGTGTCAATTTTCTTTTTTCAATAATCTTCTGAGAATTAATACATTGTGATGGTGGTGTTTATGTCACAGTTTCTGTACAATGTTTTTGGATGTTCAAATACTTTCTCAGCTTAATATTCAGAGTCCAACATGTCAACTCACTCAACCAATGGAGTGAATCAGGGCGAAACTACAGATATGTACAGAATAGGAAAACCACTATACCACTATTTCTCCAATAGATACAGCTATGGTAATAGCTGGTAAAATGGTAATAGCTGGTAAAAAATGGTAAAATGCTATTCTGGACACTGACGCTAAGACCAGAAACACTCTGCAAGCATGCAAATACACATGCAAATCATTGACCAGCATATTGTAGGCATGTGTTCTTACCATAGAGTTAAGTTCAAATGTCTGTGCCATTATCCCAGTTATTTTAGCTGTACAAACAAAGTCCATTATGCTGCTTGATATTGCTAACTGGTATTTTTTTTTTTTTTTTTAAACATGGTTTGTAAATGGCATGGTTTGTTGTGCAAAATAGTTTCACAGTTTATTGCACTTTGTTATACTTCTAATTAATTACCTCTAGTGACTAATGAACCCGAAGTCTTGTATACTCACAGTCAGGAAAAAAAAAAAAAAAAAAACAAGACCCACAAATCCATGGCCACAGTTTTGAAATTCATCCCCTCAGTTTATAAATCGTATAACAAATCACACCCATGCAGGCAGTCTAATGATGATAATGAACTGTGATTATATGGTATTGATGAAAATAAAAAGAACTGAAAGTTCAGTTTTAGAAATTAAGATATTTTTTGAAAAATAACTGGCAGTTCACATATATATAAATTTATTTTAGTAAACAAAACTTAATTTACCGGCTTTATCCAATTGATTTGTCCAATATATTTGAATTGACAAAATTAAAAAAAAAGTTATCTCAACTTTTTTTTTTTTTTTGATAAAAAAGACAAAGTACTACAGAGAATGTACTGTATTTTGAAATAAGTTTAATTTTATGTCCCAGGAGCGAATCTTCTTTACAGTTTTAAGCCTATAAACCTCACAAAATATTGCTAAATTAATGCTAAAAATAATAATAATTAAAATAATAATAAAAAAAAAAAATTGCCAGTGGCGTTAGGATGTTTTTATTGGAAAAGAAGATATAAATACTGATTAAGTTTTTTTTTTTTTTTTTTTTTGCAGTGAACTGGACTGGACCTTCACCCTTTCAGACCACATAACACACAAACTTCATCCATTTAGCCAAGTATCCTTACTCTCCAAGCCAACAGCCTATTCTTCAACGATGCCACCATTGGCTCTGCATTCATATTCAACATCACTGGAAGCTGTGGGAACTGAATTTCCCCGTTCGCCTGCGTCTTTTCAGAGCACTCATTAGCATGAGTGAGCAGCAAGCAAATTGCCAAGTCACTGTTCTGAATGCAGATTGTTGAAGGTAAGCTAGTGCACTGATAGCTTCCCATTAGGATAGCCGGTCTAAAACACCGCACCACAGGACATTGGGTTCGTGGTATGGAAATGCTTTCCTTCATTTGGGCAATGAAGAAAAAAACTTCATCAGTGTGGCTAATGGAGGCAATGTGATCCGGAGGCAGTATGGCCAGGCGCCTTCCTCAATTACTGTCTCCAAAGTGCCGGGGAAAAAGGAGGATTGGGTGGGACACAAGAGTGTCCATAGACACTGTGTTATTAATGCATACATTAGCTCAAATGATTACCGCACTCGCCACCGGTCATGACAGCAGGGCGAGACTCGTGCTTTGCATGTTCATCCAGACGGATTCAGATGTCTTTATTGTACTTTATTGTACAAAGTGAATTTAAGATTATTAGATTATTATGGGTGCTTGCTAAGACAAGAATAACTATTCATTTTTCTCATACTCTATCTTTTTTTTGTCACAATAACCTCAGACATAGTGTGGCTTGTTATAAAGAGTTGTGCTATTACTTTTCCTAAACAATTGCACCACAATTGTCAAGGGGAGAATAAAACAGCAAATAAATCATAGGTTCACACCAGGGTTATTATCATTAAGAACTTTTGCTGGTGGATGTTAGAGACCTTGCGCTCCTCCACCTTCCATTTGAGGATACCCCACAGATGCTCAATAGGGTTTAGGTCTGGAGACATGTCCATCACCTTTACCCTCAGCTTCTTTAGCAAGGCAGTGGTCGTCTTGGAGGTGTGTTTGGGGTCGTTATCATGTTGGAATGCTGCCCTGCGGCCCAGTCTCCGAAGGGAGGGGATCATGCTCTACTCATTCATGGTTCCCTCAAAGAACTGTAGCTCCCCAGTGACACTCAGACCATGACACTCCCACCACCATGCTTGACTGTAGGCAAGACACACTTGTCTTTGTACTCCTCACCTGGTTGCCGCCACACACGCTTGACACCATCTGAACCAAATAAGTTTATCTTGGTCTCATCAGACCACAGGACATGGTTCCAGTAATCCATGTCCTTAGTTTGCTTGTCTTCAGCAAACTGTTTGCGTGCTTTCTTGTGCATCATCTTTAGAAGAGGCTTCCTTCTGGGACGACAGCCATGCAGACCAATTTGAAGCAGTGTGCGGCGTATGGTCTGAGCACTGACAGGCTCATCTCCCACCCCTTCAACCTCTGTAGCAATGCTGGCAGCACTCATACGTCTATTTCCCAAACACAACCTCTGGATATGACGCTGAACATGTGCACTCAACTTGTTTGGTCGACCATGGCGAGGCCTGTTCTAAGTGGAACCTGTCCTGTTAAACCGCTGTATGGTCTTGGCCACCGTGCTCAGTTTCAGGGTCTTGGCAATCTTCTTATAGCCTATGCCATCTTTATGTAGAGCAACAATTCTTTTTTTCAGATCCTCAGAGAGTTCTTTGCCTTGTGGTGCCATGTTGAACTTCCAGTGACCAGTATGAAAGAGTGAGAGCGATAACACCAAATTTAACACACCTGCTCCCCATTCACACTCGAGACCTTGTAACGGAAAATGGCTAATGGGCCCAATTTGGACATTTTCACTAAGGGTGTACTCACTTTTGTGGCCAGCGGTTTAGACATTAATGGCTGTGTGTTGAGTTATTTTGAGGGAACAGCAAATTTACACTGTTATACAAGCTGTACACTCACTACTTTACATTGTAGCAAAGTGTCATTTCTTCAGTGTTGTCACATGAAAAGATATAATAAAATATTTACAAAAATGTGAAGGGTGTACTCTCTTCTGTGAGATACTTTATACAGTATATGCACACCATAGGTGTTAAGATCTCCAGTCACCTCAGCACTACGTTTCCCAGCATCCTTCATGGCTCCCACCTGCACACACTATACCATCACACACACCTGCCACCAATCACCTTCATCGACCAGCACCACATATAAGCCTGCAAGTCACACACTCCATTGTCTGGTCTCAACTAGGACAAACTGAAGAATCAGATGATTTACTTACCTGAGTTACCAACCTCTGTGTTATTCTCCTCTTCTCTGCTCATGTTGGATTCATTCTCCAGCCTCCTGTTCCCCAAGAAACCTGTTAGAGAAAGAGAAATCCTTACTTCAAGTTTTCAGTGATGTACTGCACTGTAAAAAACTTGCAGTACTTAAAACTTAAAAGTTTAAGGCAACCAGCTGGAGGAGATTTTAGAGTTTTCTCAACTTGTTGTAAATTGAACTTGTTATACAACAACAAGTTGAGAAAACTCTAAAATGTCATGCAGCTTCATCCCATGACAGTTTGTCTGAAACTTGACTGTTTTAAAGCTTTTTCAACAAATGTGTATGAATTTTATGAAATTTTAAAGGTTTTAAATCTCAAACTAACCACTGGTTATACCATAACAGCTCACCTCACCTCACCTCACAAGTAACCACAGATTCACGACATCATGTATTATCAGTACACCATTATTTGTCTTTTTGTTCTGTAAAGATAAAAATAAGTGGAACATAACAGGAGTGCAATTAACTCCTTTCCAATGAAACTGGGAAAAAAAAAATCAAATGGATTTATTTTTAACAGATGTCTATTTAAAACGAGTAGTGTGAAGAGCAATGGATGCACACTGCACACCTGTTGTGTTCACTAGGCATCTGAAGTGCTTGCTTATGAATGCTTCACCATTTCAGCACCATAATTCATTATATAATTATTTACATGAGAGACATGCTTTCAAAAAAGCAATTTGGATCAAGTTTAATTAATATTGTTCTGCAATGTGTATGGCAATTAAAAATCATGATTAGATTATTAGACTAGAAATTAATCAAGACTTTTCAGGCGCAATTTTCTCTTAATTGTTAAAAATTGATGTCCTTAAAGCAGTGTTAAAGAAGGTAAGCTCTACTGACCGCATTTGTGACATGCTATCACAATCTGCATCTGTTTATAAAAACACACTAAAATGTTCTTTTACAATAAAGCATTTACAATGGAAGTCTATGGAGAAATTTGTTGGAAAGCAAGAAGACTTAAATATTTATGTTAAGAAGAGAGCAGCTGCAGAGCAGAGTTTCTACATCAAGACTTCCATATACACCAAGATTTCCATATATAGTTTTTTTGCACTTAAGTATTAATTAGTGTATATACTGTATATGCTAGAAAAATAGAAAAAGAGACACATTCATTTATTGACTTATTTATTTGCTTGCATGCTTACTTTCTTGATTTTTTTTTTCAAATTGTAGGACAAGTCAATATTATATGATTAATATTGTAGTAATCCACAGCATGTCACTGAGGCTTTCCATTCAGGTTCCAGTTGTTTCTTCTTTTATGTTCTAAACTGGAAAGAGTAAAACCAACATGCAGTTAGGGTGGTTGCTGTGAAAATATCAAACTCTCAGTTCCACTAGTGTTCCCATTCAAAAGAAAATGCAGTGATCATTTTTCAGTGTTTCCAGCTTGTGGCCATGAAGGGGATAGGCATTGCTCCAGGTATTCACATAGAGCGGTTAGTCACACGGGCGTCCTCTAGGCTGTCTGACAGCAATGATGGAGAGCCACAGATTTAGTCTTAGCCAAATAGGGCTTTAGTGAATTCCCACAGTTCTCCTCTCAAAGCCCTGAGCCCTGCTCCGGTGATTAGTCCACTTTCTTCAGAGCGGGACACTATGACAGGGATGAGTCCATCATGGATTGACCCTGGTTCAGCTGATGTCAACACTCTGCCCAACGGAGCTGTTGAGTGTTGCAGCACTGCCAAAGGTGTTGGATGTATTCATGGGGATGTCTGAAATGGAATAAAGGTGTTCAAACTTTTTTTAGATAGTATGTGAAATGTTCAGATGTTGTACTTTAAAATGTAGTATGGTACATTGTTGTCAAATTACAGGGGTGTCAAGTTATCCTTTAATTTTTTTATTCCAGTTTTGTGTACAAAATAAATAAACAAATAAATAAATAAAGAGTCTTGTCAATATGACCAAATGAAATCATGAATTCATATTTGAGGCTTTGATATGTATATATTAAAATATGCTCACAAATTAAGTATCAAATATGCACTTTCTAATCGCAATTGTTTGAGATGACCACAATAAATGTGCAGTTTAATTTTCAATGAGATAAGGGTGATTATATTATATTATAATCTTCACAACAATAAAGTAAATCATATGGGCCTGTTTTTATTATAAATTATTATTATATTATATGATTCCAAGTTTTTTAAAAAATGGTTTACATTGTATGTGACGAACAAAAAAGAATAAAATGATTTGTCCGTACAAAATACATAGTTGTGACAGGTTTGCAGACAGTGGTCTATATGACCGAATGAATTAGTTCATATTTGAGGCTTAAATAAGAATATTTTAAAATAGGCCCATAAATTAAGTATCCAATATGCACTGTGTCAAACCAGGACACTTCTGGGAGATGTGCCAGAATGATATGGTCGTAATATACTCAGGGCATTGTGGAGATAAGGAACTGCTTGTCCATTATGAAAATTAAGAGCCCTAGCTTAACCTAAGCATTTATTATACTTGACTTTTTGTAGTAGCTCTTAAACAAGGCTTTGTATATTGTCAAGTTGCATCCTTAGTAAAGTGAGTCATGTAAAATCACTAGATCATTACATTTTTCTGTAGAAAACAAGAGCAATGCTGCTTTGGAATGTATTGAATGAACTATATTACTTGGCAGATAAATTGTTCATTTAGATAATTATCAATAATAAATGTCTAACTTTATTGAATATTGGTGTCTTTTATCATGGTGGTGCTGTCGGAGCTGTTTTATAAATGCAATAATTAGCGGGAGGCTGTGCATAATCGGTTTTAAACAATGGGAATATGTTTTTTTCCTCTTTTCTTTATTCATAACTATCCACTCAACAAAAGCACCAGGTATTTAAGATAATTAATGATTATTTTTTGCATATTTTTCATTAGAGTTAATCACTTCCAGTCAGAAGGTTGCATACTGTATAGTTTAACAAAGTTTTTGTTTGTTTCAGCTCAAATTGGATCTGAATATCCTTCAATTTACGTGTGCTATTTTATAAAACTTATTGCTTTAGCAGGCCTCTCATTCCTGTCTGTAGCACAGACGGCACAGGACAAATTAACCCAAAAGTGTAATAGTGTTAGAGGTTTGTTCTAATCACTAACCCACAGTATGAGTAATAGTGATGCTTGACTTAGCAGAAACTGAGTTTTTAATTATACTACTGCTGCTTGCTTTTGCAATTCTCTCTGCTTAGATGTCTTCACTCAAGCAGACTTCTTCAATTTTCAGAGCCATGTCAAAATCTGTCATCAGTCTCGACTGATGGATGCATTCGGTTCAGGCAGCCAAGAGATTTATAAATCAAGAGATTTATGACAGACACCTGTCCTTCACTAACCAATATTAAAACCCTTAAATGACATCGCAGATTTTTTCGTGTTAGATCAGTCCGGTTTTTCTATAGGTTATTTTTTCTGTAACAAACAGAAAAATAATTTTCTAACCCTAACTTAGTACAGTTTGTCTTGCTAGGGCATTTCTATGATATAATGATTTTCATCATGTCATTATAATTAACAAGTATTATTGTTGAACAAAAATATTGACTCAGGGCTCAACAATCTACTGGTTGGATCAGTAGATCAGATATTTACTTGCCCTGCCAAAACATTTTCTGGCCCTGCCTAATTAAATAAAGTTATTGCTTTTGTTGTTTGTAACCTTTACGAAACAGTATTTTACAGTGCTTGTGAAAACTGTATTACTGTATGAAGTAAATATACAGAGATACCTATTAAAGCTACAGAATTTATTTAGTTAAGAGCAGTGAGTGATTCTCTTTTTC
The DNA here is from genome assembly GCA_037950665.1 of Hypophthalmichthys nobilis. Taxonomy (NCBI): domain Eukaryota; kingdom Metazoa; phylum Chordata; class Actinopteri; order Cypriniformes; family Xenocyprididae; genus Hypophthalmichthys; species Hypophthalmichthys nobilis. The sequence goes on from CM075480.1 coordinate 5,987,429, forward strand.
TTTTGTTGTTTTATTAACATTATTAACATAGGAAACAGAAGGTCTATGAGGCTGCTGTCACTTTAAGACATAATGCACAGATCCGTTACTGACACGCATCTGTATTTTTTTCACTAAAGACATAAATGACTATGTTTACATGAATACTTGTCAAGACGGGCATTTTTACATACTTTTGTGTGCATTAGCTCAAGAAGACACGAAAGAGAACTCAATGCAGTACTCGAGTGCTTAGAGGCGGCTTGCTGTGTGCATGAGTACCAAATTGAGTTCTCTTTCGCTTGTGCTTGAATGGCTTAAAATCACTTGAATGTTTAAACTGACAAGCTTAAGAAACACATGACAATGATAAACTTTCTTAAAGAAGCAGCACTGGCCCAATCACAGATAGTTGATCATAGTTTTAGGGGGCTGAGATGACAGACAGACAAATGACAGACCCCTAAAAAGGGTCTAGAACAGTGTTTCTCAACTGAACTGTTTTCAGTGGGTCATGGTCACGGAGTGTGAAGTCAAAGAAACAGCATAAAAAAACAAAACAAACAAACCCATGGTCCCATGGCCAAACCAGTTGAGAACCATTGGTCTAGAACCGCCCCTGGTCTGCATATCTGCTGAATTCTGTGTTGTGTTGCTTGGTGGCCTTAAATGGGCCGCAGTTTGGCAAATGATCTATTTTATTTCTCAGAGGAAGTGTTTGTGATTAAGAAATATATTTGTTGAACATTGATGTATTTTATCACATTGCTGCCACTGTTTGAAAGCAATGAGCCACTTGAGGCCGTGTTGATGTCGTGCCTAACACCTCTTAGCCGTGATGAAAACATGATCTGAATGATTTTGTCTTGTTCTGATATGCTATAAATCTACAACAGGCTCTTGTAGAGCACAAAACCAGACCAACACTTTGCTCTAATAACACCCTGTACCTTAATCATTCTTAATAGGCAAAATGAAAACAATAACCGGCTCCGTCAGAACAATAATTCCAATGACGCGCTCCATCTATGACAGGAAAAACCCTTCTGATTGTCTGTGTAAGACATGTTGGGTTTCATGGGCCAGTGCACTCTGATTAAAACATCTGTGCCGATTGCCAGAGCAATTTCACTGTGAAATCCCCACAGAACATCAGCATTCGTCTTCAATTATTGTGCCTGCTGTAATTGCACATATTTCCATCTCTGATCACTTGCTTTCTAATGGGAAATGTGCAGCGGGGGCCAATAATCTTTGGAAGGAGCGAAGACAAGCAGCTGCAGAAATATTAAGATGGCACATGAATGAAATGTGTCTTTAAAAGTACACTATAAATGACGTATCTAAATAGATTGGTTCATATACATTATAGAGATTGATTAATTGATTGAAATTAATAGATATTTTGGCATTAACACAATTTATCTCAAATCTTAAATTAGATTAAAAAAAAAAATAGTCAAAATAAGTCTATCTATCTAATGGTGCCTGTTTTTTTGTTATTGTTGTTGTTGTTGTTTTGTGGTGTCACAATATTTATTTAGCCAAATAAATAAATAAAAAATACAAAATCTCTTTTGTTCCAAATAATCAAGCCACATATAGTGTGCTTAAAATATCTGACTTGACATAACAGAGACATCTTGTAACACTAATTATGATCCACATTCATCCACTTGTGAACAATATGACTACATACTTTATTAATGAGCTTATACAAGCTGTCTTTTTTACGATCTATACACAGCACTAGGTGACGGACCCTCGCGGCCCTCTTTATTTTGTCCCCCTGCAGAGGAGAGTTGAGTTTTTGATTGTTTCCTCCTTTATCATCCTCTCCCAGATAAAGGAGGAGGCGATGTCACACCTCCCAGGGCTTTCATCACTTTCTTGCCAGCTAATAATGACTGCGGTGCCACCTCGGAGGTCGTTTGAGTTTTTTTCTCCCGTCATTAGCCAGAGGACTGGCATCTCCTCCATACATTAACGTGTCCCAGATTCTCGATGTTACGGCTTCATCGCTGAAGTGAGCCTAAGAAATTGAGTCTAAGATTGCGCCACTGACAACACATTAAATCAGCAGGTGCCAGAGAAAGATGAAGACAGGTTGAGTGAGAAGTTTGCTTGTAGAGAGACAGGTTCACATGCTGACCAGTAAAGCTGCTTTGACCCAAACCGACATGGGAAGAAGTGATAAACGCTATAGGTCTTATTGATTGATTGAGACATAAATGGATATGAAGAGTACTACACTTTAAAGTATCTAGGGTGTTTAAAGCTGTTGCCATATAGATAGACAGATATGCACAGCCTCGTTTTCATTCCTGTCAAAAATTAAATATGGCACTACCCTGACTAAGGTCTGTTGCTTTAATTAAACCTTTTAAGTTGCAAAGAGTATTTTGACAAGTTATGTTAACATAATAATCTTGATCATTACATCCGCTTACTGTGTGTAGGTTAAACAGAAATTTCAGTGTTAATTGATTTTTTTTAAATTAGTTGTACACTAAAAAAAAATGTAGAATTTTTTTTTTTTTCACTCAGAAATTCCTAGTAAATTGCAAGTAACATAAATTTTCAAGTAGAAAGACTGAAATATTATTTTCTTGTAAAACATATTCCAATAATCTTATGGTCATTTGTTTTTAGAGTGCAGGCAGATTTTGTTAGCTTGAAAGAATCTAAATATTTTTTATATACAGTCCAGTAATGTTATTTTCTTCCTTATTTATGTTGGCCTTTAAAGTCTTAAAAGCACAGCAGCAAAAAATGGCATCATTTGTTTAATGTTGATGTTTGTTGTATGCATTGCAGTATGTTTTAAATATAACATTTTCTGGGTCATTCAGTTTGTGCCTCATTATGGGAATTAAATCAATAAATACATTTACAGTTTCTTAAAAAAAAGTCAAAGACATCTTCTGTCTTATTTTTAGCAAGCCATTAAATCTGAATATTATGCAAATCAGAAAACACTCCCACGCCGATCATTTTCTGGAAGAATAGACTGCCTGTAAGACAAAGTTACTGCGATTCTTGTTTTGTATTCTTTAAACTGTTCTCCCGAAATTAATACAGTATTCCAGCAGCATTACAACAACTCACATTATTCTCCCAAGAGAGCTCCGTGTCAAACATTTCTTCCCTTCCCAGAATTCCCCTTGTGTGCGTCCTCAAAAGTGGTGGCAACATTCTGTAGGCAGCTTGTTTTTCTCCTTGTGGTGCCCTAATGTCATGTAACTCACTGAGGCTTGACTGTCAGGGTCGGAGTGGGAGCGGGCGGCTGTGAAACTAGGCCGCCTGCCAGCCGTCTTTAACATACCAGCTTCCGGCAGCACAGCTTTCTAATGCGCGCAACAGAACCTGGAAAGATCTGCATGTTTGGAAGGCACTTTTCTCGCAGACTGGTTGATATTTTTGAAGACATCTCATATCAGCTAATGCAGTTTGAGGGAGTTCTGGCTGATAATTATGTTGATTAGGGCTGACTTGGCTGTAAACAGAGTTGTTGAGTTTTGCACGAAGGAAAATTAATGCCAAAGCTGTACTGCCTAAAAAGTGGGGTCAAAAGACTGCGTTTGTTGAATCCGATTTGATTTCTAATCAGCCATGCCTGGGTTTAATCATTTGAGTGTTTGGTGAGAGTCTGAAGTCAAAACAACCTTCTTTTTTTTTAGTTAGAATGCTATTAATATTAATCCTATAGGATGTCTTACAAATGTACCCTCAGTGAAATCAAAATACTTTCAAAACCAAAAGGTATATACGCTGTCTTTCAAGATGACACCTTCTGTCTAAATTAGAAGGCAGCATTGCTTTTTCACAGAGGATGCAACAGCTGGAATGCACAGTAAACTTTGTGAAAATAATGCTGTGTTCCATTTACTTCGTTAAAGGAATGTCGGAGCTGGGATTGTACAAAGGTTGGAAAACTAAGATGGACACGTCCAGGCAATCCATTGTTATGCTTGCTCTTTCTGAATACAAATGCATGAAAAAGCGGTATTTTGCACAGATAATCCATGTCGAAGTATCGTGTCCACAAATAGAAGTTAGATAGTACCGTGCACCACTGGATTTATTGAGACACAAGCTTTGTTTCCATCACCCTGTTCTTTATGCACATTTTGAAGTATTGTATCAGAAACGAGTGATTGAAATTCCAAATTTCGAATAAAAATCCCTTAATTTGCAAAAAAGTTTTTTATGCTCGTTTGAGGTGGTTTTTGACTTGTGCAGAAAAGAATTAATGCAAATAATGGGAGACGGAAACACATTTGCTGAATAAATTCTGACGTGGCGAACAATACACCCACGTGACTAATCGTAATCAGCTGTTTCCGCTATTTCCGGTATTCCACTGTTGCTTATTAGCATGCATATTACTAGAATATTGGCTATTTGTTAGTCCTTATTGAGCACATATTAATGCCTTATTCTGCATGACCTACATTCTTAATCCTACCCAATACCTAAACTTAACAACTACCTTACTAACTATTAATAAGCAGTAAATTAGGAGTTTATTGAGGGACAAGTCGTAGTTAATAGTTTATATGTGTTCCCTATACTAAAGTGTTACCAAGTATTTATATAAATGTTAAATCTAAGTAAAATGTGACTAGAGTATCACATTGTTAGCTCAGCGACATGGTTACGTCACACTTTATTGGAATCAATTGTGAGTAGACTTTCCTGTGCACTTCATGTGACAACTACATCAGTTATATTTTGGAACAGAGCTTTTGACAGTGTAAAAACTCTTTAATTGATATTGTTAATATTTTTTTCCAAAGACTTTGATTGTTAAATTATTATATATAGTGAGGTCCAAAAGTCTGAGTCTATTTGTGAAAGTGCTTCTGTTTTGCATATATATATAAAAGTATATAAAATCATCCAATATTTATTTATTTATTTAGTACCTATGTAATAATCCACTAATCATCCAATATTTAATTATTTATTTACTTGCTAACCTTTAAAAAAAAAAAAAAAAAATCAAATTGAAACCTTATTTCCAAGTTTAAAAAGGATTCTGAATCCCTGATTTTAAATGTGGTCTCTTGGACTCCACTGTAAATACCTGTTGAATTTAAATCAGCAATACCTTCAAACACTGTCGACCTCTGAATTCAGATGGTAGCGGTAATGCCCTATGTCAAGACAAGCAATTTAGACATATCACAGCCTCAGGGTTAGACCCATAAAACCAAATCTGACAATGTTTGTTCTGAAGTCCAGGTCTGCTTACTCAAAGCTGAAATCTGCTAAATATTTCATGATTTGTCAGTCTGTTTTTCCCAGTATGGCTGAGATCTGTGATGAATATTAATACCCACCCTCAACCATCAACACGTCTGTTTGTTCAAATTAGATTCATAGATACTCACAAATTCAGAAAAATGATTCCTTTTACATGTCTATTGAGTAAAGTTCAGTGTGACCTCATCGAGAGCGTGAACAGGAAGAGTTTGAGTAAAAATTGACATATCATATTTAAACAACTTGATCGAGCCATGAATCATATCAAAACAACTTCTCATTACCACTAGATTCTAGAGCAAGCTTGTTGAGAATTCATGAACTGTTGAACAAACATGTTATAAAAACAACTCGTCCTGTCCACACAATGACTTTGTCTATGAATAATAGATTTATTCTCATTTTGATATTTTTGTTTATCATGATCTGATCTAAAACAACTTTTAAGGCCTGTTTCACACAACACGTACACAGAGCTGCAGCATAAATGCAACTTCTGTACAGAAAATTGTGATTTTTTTTTCAACTACATGTCAACTAACTCTCATTGGAGTATTAGTTGACTGTTAGGTTATTGTTGTTGTATGATACATTGTGCAATATCTACTGTACTTTTGTGTTGCATGAAACAAATAAGGGTAAGTAAGTAGTTATCCAAGAGCAGAATAAATCTGTGACGTTTGTGTCTGTGTTAATGTTTCCAGTGCCATATGATTCCACAGCAGGGCAGCAGTAACAACTCTGTGTATTTCCTAGGGAGTCTTGTTTTCTTTTACACGTATCTTGAGTTAATTATTGTCTCAGCACCCTCATTTTCTCCACTGGGTCGTCTGCTGAGCTGCGCTGGGCCGTGTTACAGGCATTAGCACTTTAAAATGCCAGAGGAGCTGTGCCTGCCCATCAGGGTTCTGTAGGACAGTGAATGTAGGCCTAGAATACAAAGTGGTTGAGCTATAAGAGGATGCCAACTTAAAGGCAAACTCTTCCAGGACTTGCAAGTTCAAGTCAAGACGCTACAGGCAAAAACATTGTTTTTTAATGTATTGGTAAGTTTTGAGATTTTGGGCTACCTGACTTTTCATAAAGTGTTGTTGTTGTTTTTGTTTGTTTGTTTTTTACACTACATTCACCTGGGATGTCTTGCTTTAAAACCCCTCAGATCTAAGCTGAGTTTTAATTATAATTTTAAGAGGTCTTAAATTTGAGGCTGAAAAAATAGGAACCGCGATATAGCCTAATGTGATTATTGCCGATGCTTGAATTAAATAAATATGAGTGCTGCACGTTTAAAGTCGAAACGCTGTGCTGTTTCATGTTTTAGAGCAGTTCGCAATCAATGAATACCGTGCATTTATGTCAAACGATTGCTTATGATTTACTGTTGATGAATTATGACAATGCAGCGCTAGAAGTAACGCATTACAAGTAACAAGTTACGTAATCAGATTACTTTTTCAAGTAACTAGTATAGTAACGCATTACTTTTTCAATTTACAACAAAATATCTAAGTTACTTTTTCAAATAAGCAATGCAAGTACTTTTTCACATTTATTGAGTGACAGCTCTCCGGTCCCCATGTTGAGAGAAATAAAGTGCAGAGGTGTTGTGTGCACTGTGTAAACATGATGGTTATTGTAGTTAATGTGAACATGCTTTTACTCATCTCACTTGCACGAAAACATTCAGTATTCCTCAAAATGAATAAAAACAGGGAAATGTAATTTCAGAATTTTACGCAAAACTGTAATAATAACTATATTAAAATACACAAATGTATTTAATCTCACTTTACTAACCAATGTCTTTGACCTTTAATGACCTAATTCAACCATAATAATTAGCAAAAAATACATTAGATTAGATTTATAAATTTAGATTTAGAGGTTTAGAATGTCTTCCTTCTCCTGTATCCTATTTTTCTTTAATCCAGAATGGCAGCACAGCTGAAAGTTTTGTTTGAGCTGTGCCCTCTACTGTACAGGCGTAAATATGCATTTCCTTCAGCCTGAGGCTTATTCATTTCACTTTTGGTGTGAAAGGGCCTTAACATTTCCCAAAAACAGACCTTTATTTGTTGGTATTAAACAAGCAAGCCCAGCCCAGATGGGAAAAAAAAGTAATGCAAAAGTAATGTAATGCATTACTTTTCATAAAAAGTAACTAAGTAACACAATTACTTTTTTATTACTTTTTTATGGAGTAACATAATATTGTAATGCATTACTTTTAAAAGTAACTTTCCCCAACTCTGTGGCAATGTTTACTTTATGGTGTTTGTATTGTAACATGTTTTTAGATGGTTGTATGAGTGCATATTTTAGCTCCCTCATATGTTTGAATGAGCAGCTGGAAGCAGTAAATGAATTTCAAAATAAAAGTCCCGGTGTATTTTGTGCTGGTTTATAATTAAAAGCCCTGCATTATGCAGAACATATTTTTTTCTGGTTGCTATTGGTATTTTGTTACTAAATAAACTGTATCTGGCATTTAATATAACCTAATGTTTAGAATATTCATAATTCCATAATTGTAAAATAAATACAGTTTTATTCAGTGTAGTTTTGATATTCAAATAAATTAAATCATTTTGATTATAAATGTCTCCTCATATTCCTTTATTCAGGGGAAAAAAAAAAAATGAATAAATTGCACCCCTAAAGTTCTTTATGCACTCCTATACCCCTAGCATCAAGCCCTGTAATGTTATTTACCTCATTCTGTGGGGTATTTCCAGAATGGGTGTGCTGTGTACTTTCTTTCAGTGTGGATGATGTGAGAATGTTTGTTTACTTCATCAGATCTTTACTCTAGCCCACATATGAACTCTTGACCTGCTCTGGATTTCCCAAAGCACAGCAGCCCTTCAGGCTAGAGGTAGATGCAGGAGGGGAGTAAAACATCATCTACGGCAGGGCTGAAATGGTAAATGAAGAATGTCGCCAGTGGGTGGTTTGATCACAAATATTGCCAACATAATGTCAGAAACTTTTCTGTGCTCATCTATATAAAAGTGTGCAACTACATTCCGTCTACATGCACTTTCATAAAATGTGTGATTTAGTTTATTGTTTACTGTTCACAACATAAAAAATGAGGAGCTGAACTTTTAACCTCAAAGCAAAATTCAGAAATATGGAACCGCTATGCTCCATAATGCAGTGGAGGCATGTTGTTAGCTTCCTTAGCACATATTTATCTCTTCCCACAATACAGACCAATAAAGAAAGTCTTATCATAGGCAGCGAGTTGCATGTTTACAGCTTAAGAGCTTTGGTAATTTTAAATAAGCCAGAATTAGGCGTAAATCGTGAGGGAGCCCACACGTTGATTACGTTTTTATGTTCATCACGGCCCACATGCCACACTCATGACTGCTTCTGATGAACAGGTATGATCTGCAGTTAACTGGATAATAAATGCAATGGGTAGAGATGAAGATCATTTGAAATCTTTGATCCAAAGATTTAATTCAATTCGCAAAGTTGCTTTATTGGTCAAATATGGTATATTTTGCTTTTGAAACTGCAGTTATAGGCTAGGCTTCTATAAATGATTGAGCCACTTGTCTTTATTATTCATCTTAACTGTTTATTTGTCTTGGTTTTCAGTATGTTACTCAAACACTTTAAATGTGAATAGTGCTTCCTAAAGAAAAACATTATTATGGTTGCAATGAGGTTGCTGGGCAATTCTGAGTGGTTTTTAGCATGTACTGTAAAAAAAAAAAAGATTTTTGAATTAGCTGTTTACAGAACATTTTACAAAAAAATACTATTTCAAAATTTCATGTTTAATTCAGTGTGTTACTTGCCAATTTGTTGTAATTAATTGTGAAATTTACTAGAAATTTCTGAGTAAAAATTGTTTCTACACCACATTTTTTTCATGATGTTGCTAGGCAATCTTAGGATGTTTTTGTTGTGGTGGAAGCTAGGGTGTTGCTATGCAGTTGCAGATGATATAGGTATAGTCAAAGTCCCTTTAAGACAAGTCATTTCACTCGGCGGCCATCTTTGAAACGCTTCTTGGGCAAGTGCAGCTCCTATCTCTTTGAATGGGGAAACATCAAATTCTCCAAAGCTGTTTGCCAAGCTTTCGATTAAATTTCATATTTGTAATCACCAATGAAGTCTGACAACAACTGTCTCATAATTTTTTTTCTAAACGCTCAAATCATGACAAAAAAACTGTATTTTTCAGGCTGGATCAAGCTAATGTGCATGCGCAGACCTAAATGCGCGTCTCTTGTGTCTCATTTCGGAGGCTCGCGTCTGACTGTTTCTATAGAAACCGGAGATTCTAACGGCCGCTGCAGTGACGCAATGACTTTACCAGTCGGCGATTGGCTCTTATTTAGAAGGCGGGACTTATTCCGCCATATTGCGCGTTGCACTTTCTCCCATTCAAAACAATATGAGTGACACGTCTTGTGTTATTCTATAGTCTTTGGTATAGTTGCTAGGGTGTAGCTAAGTAGTTGGTGATTGATTAGCTCAAGTCTAAAGTCAACTTTCTGATATATGTGACCTGTCCTGTCAAAATGAGTCAGAATGCACACAGGCTAATTTCAAGCTACACACAAAACAAGTGAAAAATGAAATATGTCTTGGTGAGTATTCAGGCAAACATTATCTGTTATGTCTTAAGTGAACGTTTGACTTTACTGACTCTCAACTTCAAACAAGTGTAGCTCAGTCATTATTTGTCGGATTCCAACAAATTTTCAAAATAAAAAGAACTAATTTTTGATAATTTGCTCATTACGACTCATTTTGCCAGCACTGTTCACATATTATTTTGGTTTCTATGGCATCCTTCAATGGAAGTATAAATGATTTTTATTTATTAAACTTCAGAGTCACACTCTGAAGTTTAATACTTTATGCTGGGTACACACTAAAAGATTTTTGAAAACTTTTAAGATTTTCAAAGTGTGAGAGACCACAAACAAGAGGACAAAAAATCCTAGACTTAACCGTTTTGCTCCTATAGTGTGTGGTGTGCCGTGATATGACAGATTTTCAGCCCGAGGCCCGACTGTGAACACGGGAAATCTCGCAAAATCTCTCGAGTCATCAGAACAAACATGACAGATGATAGGCAGGAAGAAATTGCATTGACAGTGTTTGGAATGATTTTGGTATGTTTTACAAGACACTTTGTATAAGTACTCGTGCTGTTGCCACCCACAAATCGTCAAGCTGATCCTCCATCTCTGTTGTCCAAATCCATTTAACTTTTTGTTGTACCATGACTGCATTTATTATGCTTCTGTCCTCTGTCAGCTCGCTTTCTGATTGGATATTGTTTCGTTTCACGTCATAATCTCCATAGCGTCATAATCTGCAGTTAACACGTCATAATCTCCATAGCGTGCGCGCGTTTGTCCTCGCGTTTCCCCCCACACCACAGGATTTCTGATTTCTGATTACGATTCGCGATCGGGGCGCCTCCGACGTTCTTCCAAGCAGATTCAGTCACTCTTAACACACCTCACACCACAGGAAAATCTGATAAGATAATCTGTAGAACCAACAAGATAATCGGGACATACCTAGGATTGTCGGAAAGGGAGAAATCGGCCCAAAATCAGCCCAATTATCTTGTAGTGTGTACCCAGCATTATGTTAGGGATTTGTTCATGTATCTAACACTAAGTAGCAACAGTAATTAGTGTTTCACACTATATCAGGTTCTCAGTTGATGATGCTTCTTATTTTAACTAAATTTCCCCTAACTAGTGTTTCTTCCAAACTCAGACAGTTCTTAAGTCCCAATGGCCTACATCAAATACTCAAATCAAAAATGTAAAATGGATTGCACTATTCTCTGAGGATGCTCTTCTGAAAGTTAACCACTTTTTAGTTTCGTCTGTATGTAATTAGTTGCTAAATTCAAAGGCAGATGGGCTCCTCTTATGTTTAAATTCTCTGCTGGACACAGGGATACAGACTGATTAACTCTGAAGTCAGATTTATATAAACATGCAGTTAGAGTTAATTAAACTTGTGTCTTCTGTGATGGATAAAGATATAACCTCCTCTTACTCTTGTTAAGGACAAAAACCCAACCTATCAGTGTTAGTGAAGAAAAGTGGTTAACTACAATCAAAGCTATTTGAATTTTATTTATTTTTTAAATATTATTTATTAGTTCAGATTTGCAGGTAATAATAATACCTTGTACCTTGACACCCTGCGATGTGCTCAATTAAAAAAAAAAATATGAACAAATCTGACAAACAAGGGAAATCAAATTATTGATGTGCAATGGATTTTCAAATCAGTTTAATCACCAATCCTCATCACTCATTTCCATGCATGGCATTTTTTTTTTTTTTTTTTCACTAATAAACGTATTCAGAGCTTTAAAAAGTCTTACAAGCTAGACGGTTGCCACATATTGTATTTTATTCTGCAGCAAAGTGGAAGCTTATTATGTTGCATCATTCTGTTCTGAAGACAACGCCAAAGAAATTGGTAGAAACTGAAATTAGCTTTCCCTTCATCCAGATGTAATAAACATCTATTTAAGACAGAAGAGTTTCTTGATGATTGCTAAAACACAATGCCATGAATCACACAAACTGTGGCAAATTAGCAGTCATTTGTTTTTGTCAGCAGCACTGCTAACTTCTAAACAACTCTTAAAAACACCCACTGAACCAATGACATAAAACTGTCATCTGTGTACAGTGTGATTTTAACAGCAATATTTTAAACAACACCAAAATGATAACACATTTACATTTTACATTTATGCATTTGGCAGACGCTTTTATCCAAAGCAACTTACATTGCATTATACTACACATTTGTATCTGAGTATGTGCAATCCCTGGGATCAAACCCACAACCTTGGCATTGCTAGTGCCATGCTCTAACCACTGAGCTACAGGAAAGCATTGTGTCTGTAGCTGATGTGTCTGAGGCTGAGACTTTTAAGATGTCGCTCCAATAATACTAAAAAATAAACTTCATCTGCTAGGAGTCCTTTTTATGTAAGAGTGCCTGTGATGCTTGTAGACAGCAATGGCAGCCGACTAGAACAAAGCCACAGAGTAGAATTAATCACTGTATGTGAAAATACAGAGAGATGTTTTTTTTTTTCTTCTTCTTCTTCTTCTTCTTCTTCTTCTTCAGTTATGGGTAAATTGTGAATGTTTGAGCATATTCTCAATATTTACAATAGCAATGATTGTCATTATCAGCAGTGGTTTGAGTTCAGGGGCAAAGGTCACCATGAGAATAAAGCCAATATGAAATTTAATCAAAGTAGAAAAGTGAAATGCAACAAAAGGTTAAAGGGGGCACACAAATGCCATCAAAATGCCATTTAAACAAGCCTTGCCCTTTCATGGGTTTCATCACATGACACATTGGTGATGTTTGTGTAAAAGGTCGTAAATGAAAACAAAGCCTTTCGTTTGAACGAGGCAGACAGTCATTGGCACTTGATTGTTAAGTAAAGCTGCAGTCCGGAACTTTTTTTGATTAAAAATTATCCAAAATCAATTTTTGAGCAAGTACATAACCAGCCAGTGTTCAAAACTATCTCCTTATCTTCGCTCGATTTACAATGGTAAGCTTGTAATAATGTTTTATAATAAGAGCGACCTGGTGGATTTCCACGGGAAATTTGAGCATGCAGCAGTTCGTCTTTGCGTCATTACGTCACGTCTGTAAACGGAAAGAAGGAGTCCAGGCTAGTCGGCTTTATCATGTGAGGAGGATGCTGCTTGTATCGGATCATTTATAGCCTGTTCTCACAGTAGCTGAAATAATTAAACATATCATTTTGATGGCGAATTGTAATCCAGAAAGGTTCAAATGACAATCATCAGTGACAGTAGTCAAAAGCAAAAGGCTTCGGACTGTGGAGTGGCTACAGAAATTGAAATCTACAGGTAACGATAATACACACTAAATACACATAGTCACGCAATGCTGATGTTGTTAACATTGACATTTTAAGAACAAAGTATAACAGTAATAATAATTTGCACGGTTTGGCGTGATCCAAGCTAAGCGATCGTTAGATTTAATCATCATTGGCAGTGATTGACTGCAAACATTAGATTCATCTGCTGAGAAGTCATGCCGAAGCACAACGCACGTAACGATAACAATTCCTGCAATTGCAGGTTTCAAACAGAGATGGCGACAAAGAGGAAAAATGCCAGACTGCAGCTTTAAGTAACACTTTATTTTGATGGGCCCCTTAAGACATTTAACAATTCAATTAACATTCCACCTATGTCAACTCTCATTAGAGTATTAGTAGTCTGTCTGCTTAAAATTCTGTCATTAATTACTCACCCTCAGGTCGTTCCACACCTGTAAGAGCTTCGTTCATCTTCGTAACACAAATTAAGATATTTTTGATGAAATCTGAGAGGTATATGACTTGTCCATAGACAGCAATATAATCAACACTTTCAAGGTCCAGAAAGGTCCTAAAGACATTGTTAAAACAGTCGATGTGACTGCAGTGTTTCAAACTTAATTTTATCAAGAAACAAGAATGCTTTTTGTGTGCAAAAAGAAAACAAAAATAATGACTTTGTCTCTTCTCTTCCTTGTCATTATCCTTACGCAGTTGATGCAGTAAGAACAGTGAAGGCTTCCGTGTTTACGTCCGAATGCCGGCTCAGTATTGGCCAAAGCTGATCACGTGAGCAGCATGACGCATACGTGTGATGCTGACGCAGGAGTCGACCAATAATGAGTCGGCATTCTGACATAGAACCTGGAAGCGCTGGACGTAAACAACGTATGAGAATAATTTGTTATTTTTGTTTTGTTTTTGTGCACCAAAAGTATTCTCGTCGCTTCATAAAATTAAGGTTAAACCACTGCTGTCACGTCGACTGTTTTAACAATGTCTTTAGTACCTTTCTGCATACCTGCAAACTCCAAAGTGGTGAAAAAGGTGACATGTTTACAAAGTAAATAGTAGTAGGGGGGTGTGGGGGCATCCTCCCCAGGAGAATTTTTTTGTGATTTTAACATATACACTAAGCATTCTGGTGCACTCCCACAAGAAAAAATATTGACACTAGGGCTGGGCATTGACACAAATTTCACAATTGGATTCTATTTTGATTCAGAAGCATGCAATTTGGTTTCGATTTGATTACCTTCAATTTAATAATAATTCATTTGGGGCCTATCAGGTACAGTACATGGCAAATTTCCTCAGAGAAAAAATATCTCTCAAGTAATGCTGTAAACTATACAGGGAACCACAGCTGGTACATCATTATAATATTAAAGTTTAAAATTAATTGATTTGTAAGCTACTTACATATAAATTACACATAAAGAAGTTTTTATAATAACGTTATAATAGATTTTTAATGACATAGCCTAATTATGTTTCTACTCGTTTTTAATATCGGCCAAAACATTTAAATGGTGCCCGTCATAAAACGGTTTATTACATTCAGTATTGAAGCACATGTAAGTACATGAATATGCAATGGCCTATAGTCACAGTGAAATGCTCCTCTCTAAGTTATGCTCCCCGGCTTTTCTGAGGTAAATGTTACGGTAAATGTGACATTTTTACAAGCTATTTTATTGGCGCTTTTCCGCAGTTGAAACAATGATTGATCGATTAACGTTACATATGACACGATACGGATTTCAGTAAGTTGTACTGCATCTTTCAACATACCTTTGGTAATCATTCATCCTACATCCATTCATGTTTATTTCGTGTTGTAAAGCGGAAGAGATGATCGGTTCATGTGCGCTTTGCCTCTGTTTGAACTGAAGCGCTACAACGATGTGTCAGTCACACCACAGAGCGCCAAAAAAGATCTCGACAGCTCGAGAGACATCTATGGTCTCACTCCAGTCTATGGGAAAATAGCCCATTTTTTTATTTATTGTGAGGTTTACTGTGCCTGCAAACTCACCCCAGAAACACCCCAGACCCCCCACCCCCCAGAAAAAAAAAAAAACTCTTCAGATCTACACGATTCACATAAATTACATATTTTGATTCAAAACGGCTAATTTCGCCGAAAAGCGACTAGTTTGCAGGTATGTTTCTGGACCTTGAAAGTGTTGATTATATTGCTGTTTTGGACGAGTCATATACCTCTCGAATTTCAACAAAAATATCTTAGTTTGTGTTCCGAAGATGAACGAAGGTCTTAAGAGTGTGGAACGACATGAGGGTGAGTAATTAATGACAGATTTTTTTGGGGTGAACTAACCCTTTAATATAACGATTATAAGTAACTTTGCAAGTACAAATAATTCACCTTAACACTTTATTTCTACTAACCCTAACCCTTACAATCCAGTAATACTCAACTAATACTCTAATAAATGTGGGTGTAGGTGCATGTGGGTGCAACGCTACTTAAGGCCCCGTTATACTCACAGCGAAGTTCTTTTTCATTCTTCATTTAGGGGTAAAACGAAGTTCGAAATACGTGAGCAGTGAAATACTGTTATCGAACATCTGATGCCACCCACACTGCTAAGACCAATGTTTAGATGAATATGTAAATATGCGATGTGCCCTTTCCTCTCAGTAACAAAATAAACACAACAAAAACAGAAAGCATTTTTTTAAAGAAAGCATCTAATCATAACAACATGGGTATGTTAGCACGAGCTCTGCAAAACAGCACTCCAGTAAAGTCACGTCACGTTTATTTATATTGCATTTTATTCAATAGATTGCTTAAAAGCAAACAGCTTTACAGTATCAAACATGAAAAAAAGTGTCAGTGCCTCTTCAGAAGCACAACTTGATTTTCTACTATAAAGCGCCTATCCAGTGTGTTCATGTTTTCACCCGCGGAGATCTTACCTCGACAGACTCAACAGTTGAAATGAGTCAGAGAAGAGTTCCATGTGAAAGAAGGCGGAGCCTCAGCGCACACCTTCTATTACGTTATCATCACCAACCAATGGTAGTATGAAGGTGTTTTTGCAGCTGGAGCAAACTTTTCCTGAGATTTCGCTTTGGCAAGCTGTTTCGAACTCCCTAAACGAACACAAAACAAACATCATTTTGGCCTGATTTTGTTGTAAATTGGGTCACATTAGTTCTTTCTTCGATTTCGTTTGAAGTATATTGGGGCCTTTACTTTGTAAACAGAATGTCTAAAACGGACCAAAATAAAGTGGAAACGATTGTTGTGGTGAACGAAGTGAAGATTCATAATGCACCTGTAAAGGCCTGTTCACACTAAGAACAAAACAAAAAGTGCTATTATTGCATTTTATTGTACGACACAAACCTTGTAGTCTTAAGGTCACATCTTGCTTTCACAACCCAGTTTTTTGTCCACTGGAAAATTTTCATCAGCTGAACGACTGACACAAAGGTACATTAACCCTAAATCCTAACCCCAACCTATTAAAATAACTGTACATCTGTCCCCCTCAAGACCCCTCAATAAGTCTCAATATGTGGAAAGCTTCTAAAATTTAATAAACCAATTTAGACAGACATGAACAAGTGCTTATTAAATACCTCAGACTGAAATTTTACATATAATGCATCTATTTTCTACTGTCTGGTTTTTCTTTAAAAGTTAATTTTATCTCCTTAAATCGTTTCTCACTAAAGTTCAATGATAAACGCTTGGAGGGAAATGTAATTATCATCACCTTTTGAGAGGTGACACAGGTTATACATCAGCCAATTCTTTCCCATTCCTTTCCATTCCAATATCTCTTCCACCACAGCCATTAAGTATATGTATGTAATATGCATATTTCTCATCTTTGACTATGACACTGTATCAACTCAGCTTATTGAAATGACACTGAATGGATATTCTGCTGTCAAACAGAACATCATCTGAAAAGACATTCCCAGTTTCAGTTTTATAAACATTTCATCCTAGACTATTGCACATCTTTGTGTATGCAACACGTGTTACCATATCTGTCACCAGCAACTTCTTTGGCAGTCTTTAAGTGCAGAGAAAGGTAGAAAAAATTGCTGCATTTAAAGTTTTTTTTTTTCAGTCTGAATCTGTCAAGGTTTCATGTCGTGAATACTAATAATGATAGATGACCAAAAAAGATTGAAAATTGTATTTAAAAATGTCATAATTCCAAATCAGTATTAATTTCATTAATGATGGAAAAATTCCTTCTATTTGATAAAAAAAAAAAATAGTATGTGGAAAAAGTATGCAAAGTGCAACATTAAGCCTTTCAAACTGTAGTTTGAGCTGTTAATAAGATTGAAGGAACATGCTCACCTAATATTCTGTGACTACATGTTATGAAAACTTACCTCCTTTTAAACTTTCTTAGTATTCACAGTATCAGCAGCATCTATTATATGTTCATGTAGTCTGGAGCAGCTCCTACTGTGGACAACAGACAAAGCCAGTTTCACCCTTTAGGCTAAATTATGGAATGTACAGGACTAGTTTATTCTTTTTATATACTTAATACACCTAGAACAGACCTTCTTTTGTGCATCACTGTCTCTAGAGTGTTTTAGGTGCAAAGTGTGTTGCATTGTGGGATGTTTTGTAGCCTATGTCTTTGCATAAATAGTAAGAGGAGTAAGTAAGCTATTCTGAACATAGCTAGTCAATTGTTTCAGACCTAAATGAATCAGTGTGTTTGAATGATGGATGATTCAGTGACTCACACTAGCATACATACTACTCTTACTATTTACCATATCTTTCTATTGCAGAATTAGCAAGAGCAGTATGTGGTTCTGAATTAAGCATGTCATTTGTTTAATTCCTGAATGAATCAGCATTTTTTAATCGTTTGAATGAATCAGTCAATGCTCAGTCAATACTTGTCAGTCGCTTGTCGCCGCCTACTGGAGTAACTACAAAACCCACCCAATGTACTCTTTTTGAGAAGAAAAGGTATACTCATATATAGATGTGTGTATTGCGTAAGAGCAAGCAATATTTACATACTACCACGTCATAAAATTGCGCTCTGCCTCACCATAAACCGGCCTGTCAATCAATCTTGTTTTTCTAGCTAACTAGCAAGCTATTAACATTAAATGGCTTTCCTGAGGTAAATGTAACATCAGGCGATGTTGTTCACAAGCTGTATTTTTCACTTCTTTCCGCTTTTGAAACACTGATTTGAGAGATTACATGAGAGGTGATATATTTCAGTAAGTTGTATTGCATCTTTTAACATACCTTCTGGTGTTTGTTAGTGTTTGTTTCCTCCTTTAATCTGTAGTAAAGATGAAGAGATCATCTGTCGACGCGTGCTCGGTGCTGCCGTTTGTTTTGAACTGAGGCGGGCAAGTGGCTAAAGCGAACTGTCATTCAAAAAAAGAGCGCTAAATATTAAAGCGCGCCAAAACGGCATTTATTGTTTGAAATTCATAATAAAATTTAAATAATTTATTTAACTTATAATAAGCTAAAACGTAGAGAAAGAGAAAGGTCGACATAACATACTGCGACAACAAGCAACAGATTTACCCGTTAGTATACCCTGCAAGTAAACTTTATAACAACAAACTTGGACACATGTTGGGTGCTATGGGATGCATTATTTATTGCAACCAAAACAAAAAAAAAAAAAAAAAATCAGAGTAGGCCTACTCATTTGATGATGCACCCTCATAGGATAGGCATATTTGTTATGCCTACTAGCTGGGTGCATCTCAGAGTTAGTAGAGGTTCTTGACTGACAGGCTGTATTTGTCATGCTGTCTGTGGGACTTCACACAGAGGCTGGAAGGATGGGAAGTTCAGCGAGGGGCCACAGACTCCCAGACCTGAATCCTGTTGCACTGATAAGCTGCACCTTGGTGGGCCGTGCTGTGCGTTCAGGAGCCCAAATCAACAGGACTCAAACAGCATCCATGGGAGAGAGACGCTGGCTGCATTTCACTATTTATTATCAGGTACACACAGAAAGTGAAACACATCAAAGGCTAATATACAGGAACATGCAGAAGCAGTAAAAATAGTTAAAATTCTAATTTGCAGACATTTGCATGTGCTTGCTGTTTGGTTTAAAAGATAACAAAGACAAGTAGATTTCCAAATTTTCAAAGAAAATGTGGATTGTACTGTATTTTCCTTTGCAAAGTTAATTGCTAAAGTGTTTTAATTCCACATTATGGTTGCTGTCCACACTCACATCTCTGTGATATTCTGGTTTCTAGATATGGATTGGGACCCACCTTAAGTATAGGTCAAATCATTCGACCAGGCAAAAAATCTAAGACTGATCTGTTAGAAAAGTATGATTTGAAGTGGCACAGACAGTGTAGAATGGATTTGACACCAAAGTTTAATACATAGCCTACATACAGTAGGTGTTTTGTTCAAATCCCAAACCCTAGATCTGAGCAATAGTGATAGCATTAGCTGGAACTAAATTAATTACAATTTATTTTTCAATTCCCTCATTGCATTTTAATGTCTTAAGCCTAATCCCAGACTAAAATGCATGTTTGAGTTGTTTAAACTGAGCAACTTACATTGACATATCTTAAAATATTCCACTGCCATTGTTTTGTCTCAAGATGCACATCAGTAATGTTTTTTTCTAAGGCATGTTTATAAAAGCAACTTAAATGTCATAACTGAACTAAGACCTAATCCTGGCTTAATCTAAGTCCTGTCTGTGAAACCAGGCCTTAGACCATTACCCTTAAGCTTTGGCCTTTTGAGCCTCATCAGCTTTTTTGAGGTCTCTGTTTCATTGCATTGTCCACTTATAGCTTTTGTTTTTGCTAAACATGACGTGCCATTGTTGTTAAACTCATTTCTTTGCCTTATATATTCAGAGCACATTGAGTCTTGATCTGATCTTAGATGTTGTTTGACACACTCAAGTTGTGTATCTATATTCTTTGAGTCTGACCTTGCATCTTGGGCAAAGTTATGAAGTCTCTTTTTGGATGGTTGATTCATGTAATTTGACATTAACTGAGGCAAGACTTGCTTATAAATCCATTTTATATTATCCTGGGGTTCTTTAAGACCTTGGTCATGTTCGAAATGGAACGCTGCCTCCTATTCAGAATGGGATGCTGCCTGTTATGTTTTGAAAATAGTATGAAATGCTGGTATGCAAAATGCTGTGTGTGTAATTCAGTGAGTGGTGTCCAGTCATCTCAGTTATTTTGCGTTTATCAAATTGCAATGTATAACTGGTCAAGTCGAGTGCATTGCATTGTTGTATAAAGTATAAAAACATGCACGGATGCTATCAATTAATTAAGATTTGACTGATTTGACTCATGCCTTGATTGGATGCATTTATTAAATAACTTTGTGTTAGTTGCAATGCCTTTCTGGTAATGGATGTCACCATTTTTTAGATCAAGTGTGTGACATTTATCTGAGCTGCTCTGCATGCTGTTGTATGAATAGGATGATTGAAGATTAGTATGAGTAGTATGCTATTGTGAGCACAGCCTTCCCGCAGCTATTTTTAGCTCTCTAGCTGAATTTGGTGGGATGGTCTGGCTAAATTGCTAATGGTTGAAAATCTGGAGTAGAGTGGACTGACTAGAAAATGACTTGGAAAACCCTTCCCAGACTGATGGGCAATCTTTTTGTAAGGGCCTCTAAGAGCCCTTTTAATCTCAGCATGATGTTCCACACTGAGACCAAATCAGACCGCCTGATGTTCAAACATGGCAGTGCGAGCAAGTCACTCGCAAATTATGTTAGAATCCTTTTAATCCTTAATAGATGAAACATCTGCAATGATTTTGTTGGAGATATAAAATTATGATAATACCACAGTGTTTTTTTGGCCATCCAGTTTCATAAAGACCGTCATTAGTTTTCCAATCTTTATATTGTATCTACACGATATGCAACCATTTATGTGAATCAATTGAAACTGTCCATTCAATTCAAAATACAGATACCAAAGTCTTGCAAGCATAGAAATATTTTTTGTAAAAGTATATGGGTAAACATTGCTTTTTATTTTATATTGTGTATCTTTCAGTTTTTTCTGACAGTGGACAGAAATATATCTATTGCAGATAAGACAATCCAATGATGCACTTCGACAAGCTCAGTTGAAATTGTTTAACCAAGATATTGGAAAGCACTGAGGTAAATACTGTTTTAAAATATAAGTAATTTCATTATTGAAACATATGGGTAGAAAACAGTCTTCATCTTAGCATCATGCTAACATCACAATCTATTGGAATGCATGTGATTCGACCCTCTCAGGTGAGGAGCGCCTTGACATGTTAACAGTGCATGTGGTTGGGAGGAGGATGTATACAAAAATTCATAATTTTGTAAATGTATAATTGCAGAAGTGTGGTTTACAAGGCAAACACTTAAATCAATGCAGAGGACTTGTCTGATCCTTGTGGTCTTTGCTGAGGATCTGTGCCGATGGCTGACATGTCGACAAGTTTCACATTTCACACTGCTCATAATTTACCCAGGGTTAATAATTAATCCTGGGTATTCATAAGCAGATGTTTCATATTGTACATTCCTAAACCCTGGGTTAATGTTCTTATTTGCATATTTGTGGTGTCAGTGCCATTGTTTGGATAAGCGCAGCACACAACCTGTTTACATAGCTCTAGCATTGCACAAAAAAAACGCTGAATTTACTGTTTATATACAAAGCGCAGTGTTTACTTGACTGTCCAAAGCAGGCAAATATGAGTATATGATTGGTTGTCTGTTGCTAAGCGTCTAACACTGTACAATGCGGGGTTAACACCATAAAAGCGGTGCTAACCCTGCTCCAGAGCAGGGTTTCATTACCCCGGGTAAAAAGCGGTGCTAACCCTGCTTCTAAATTACAACTGTGAAACGTTCCTTTACCCAGGGTTAAAAGGTGTGTTTAGAATGACGATAACCCAGGGTTAAGCACAGTGTGAAAAGCCCTCATCTGATCTGGATATGGCCCGGATCCAGCTGACTACAGTAACCATGGAATAAGGATAAAACAGAGAGACTAAATAAGTGAAAGTGATATGATGTGAAGGCCAAGTATGGTAACCCATACTCAGAATTTGTCCTATCCAAGTTAATGCACACACATTAGGAGTAGTGTTGTCAAAAGTACCGGTTTTAAAAATGTGACACTTTGAGCACTGTTGAGTGGATTCCTAAACACCTCTGATTGGCCATTGCGTTCACACGCTCAACATATATGTCTGTAATTGGCTACAATGATCAACGCATTGAAGCGTTTGAAAGCACACGGAAGTGTTTGAATTTGAAAGCGTTTTGAAAGTGGGAGCGTTTGAAAGCTGCTTTCAAACGCTCCCATGCGTATCTGTGTAAGCGCTCAGTAAAGAGCCTCATTGATGTCTATTTACAACATGTTTTTGAAGTGTTGATCATTGTAGCCAATCACAGAAATATCTGATGAGCTTGTGAACACACTGGCCAATCAGAGGTGTTTACGAATCCACGCAACAGCGTTCAAAGTGTCACATTTTTAAAATTTCAGTGACGACTTAGTACCTTTAACAACACTAATCAGGGGTAGTGAGTAGTGAACACATATGCACACACACTGCAAACCATGGACACACGCACCCGGAGCAGTGGGCAGCCATTTATTTGCTGCTGCAGTGACCGGGGAGCGATTGTGGGTTAGGTGCCTTGCTCAAGGGCACCTCAGTCATTTCCTGCCGGTATTGAGAATTGAACCCTCAGCCTTCGGGTTACCAGTCTGACTCTCCAACCATTAGGCCATGACCGAACTACAATGCAATAGGATTTAATTGGCTATTGATATCATCAAGAGATATGGGATTTTTTTTCTCTTCCCTTTTAAAAGTTGATGAGTGTACTTCTTTTGCTGTACCCTAATTATATTGTTGCAGATCATTTTGGCCTATTTGGTTAACCTGTTTTTCTTGAATTTTTTGCAACTCATTTAGGGTCATGAACATGACTGCAAAGTGCCAAAATGTGTTTTGGAATGTGCATACAATATTTATATAGCGATTACGATGTTTGCAGGTCTATTTGACCCACATATTTTATTATTAAAGGCAGCTGCACAGACCTGAAATAAAACTTTTTTAAATATCTTTTGTTATGTCAGTTTCTCAACTACCCTCTAAGGGTATTTAGGCATTTGGCAGATGCTTTCATCCATTAAAAACTTATACTTCATTGAAGGTGTGCATTTTCATCAGTTTTTTTTTTTTTTTAGCATTTTTTTGCCATTGTTTTTCATTACTGTACACGACTGGAACAAACCTGTGACAAAATTTTAGGCTGCAATCCACCAGTTGAGTCTGAGCAAAACGGTGAACTTTTCGAATTGTCCTTTTTTCTGCTCTGAATACTTCAAAAGGAGATAATCACAAGTACATTGCAATATGGCGCATCAGATCATTTAAATCAAATATTTGTTGCACTCCACAAATGCATTGAACGGCATAAACATCATTAATACAAATTAGGAAAAAAGGTGAGTGTGTCCTTTCCATTTCCATTGACGACACAATTAGGGGTATTGAAATATTAATCTGTGTTTGTATGGAAGCCTCAATGGATCGCATGACCTGTTTGTCATAATCCTGCGTTCCGAGACTCCAGAGAGAAAGTCAGGCGTGCGCTGATAAAGGAAAGAACCACTGCTAATTAAAATGAAGGAGAGGCGAACAGATGGCTTCTTCACAGCTGGAAACTTCACTGTGTCTGGGACAACACAGCCTGGAATACCACAGGGATAAATATGCTGCCCCCTTTGTTTTGTTTTCTGGATGCAGTCACTTTGAGCTAATGCCCTTTGAATTTCCCTACAAACCATGACCAACTCGGAATACTTGATCAGGCGCTGAAACGTGTCCGCAGTGCAAATGAATGAGGTGATTATGTTTTAAAAATCAGCATTCCCAAAGAAACGGCGCAAGACTGCGTTTGGTTACTGCTAATGAACGCAACCATTCGTTTTCCATTCCGTATCCCTTTCATCGGTAATTATTAGAGCAATATCTTCCTTACTGACTAATGCAATCATACATTAGAGAATGGCAATAAACACTTTCAAAAACGGAGCGTGATTTCCTTTCGCCTTGCGTGGTTGTTTTGGCTGTAGGCATTTTTCGCTCCTCTCAAAAGGCCTTTCCAACTTCATTCAACAGCTTCAACGTGACACTTTTGTTGATAAGGCACCAAAAAGTGAATTTCTTGTAGAGTAGCCCTTCTCTGTTGTTTTAGCTCTTGATGATTTAATTCAAATCAAAATTCGGATTTAGTATGTTGGTTTGTTTCCTATATCAGGCTTCTTAACTGCCAAGAGTTTTGCGGGCGAGTAAGGCTGTGCTAATCAAATAGCTAAAATTAGTTAGTTCATTTTTTGCATGCTGGTCTAAAGGTCTGTTCACACCAAGCATGAATATTTATATTTGTAATATTAATAGAAACAATTGATTCCTATGGGCCTATTCACACAGATGTTAAAAAAGGATCAGCTGGACTGGAGGGAAAAAGGCTTATGAAAAACATTTGATAACACTTTATTTTACAGTGTCATTGTTACATATGTTACATGTATTTACTGTAGTAATAAGTTGAAATGATGCATAATTACAATAAATAATTATTGCAATTAACCCTAAACCAAACCCTCCTCCTAACCCTATAGTAAGTACATGTATTTAATTGTCATTACTCAGTACTTAAATGTATAATTACACTGTAATACTGACATCTTGAAATAAATTGTAACCAAACATTTTTGCACAAATGTAATTACTGTAGTACCATGTACCATCAGATGGGATGCATTTTATAATAAAATTACGTAAATCTGTATTGGTACAAACATATAAATTTGTTTTATGATCAGCACCGCCTTTTTTACGGCAACAGATCCCATCAGATAAACAGTTGTTTATTATTGGTTAGCACTTGCTCATTAGCATTTTTGCCAGACATCTACACAAACAAAATAAATGAGCTATTTCATTTCGAAACAATCCTCTCCTCCTCAGCCTGCTGGTTTTAATAGCTTCATATACAGTATATGAAGATATGTCCCTGAGGGACCTTCCAGAACCATCTGCTCTCTTTCCGCTTTTTGCCTGATGGGCCGCGCTAAGAGAAGGTCAGACACTGACAGTGAGGAAGCCGCGCTTGCCAACAGAGGCGAAGTAAGAACAGTATCTGACAACACTTGAAAGCCCTTATTGTCTTGGGTTTTCCCTTCAGTCCGGGCTTTAGGAATAGCCCTGCTGTTTCTCAGGTTGCATCAGATTCAGATTTCAACGGCTAGCTATGGCGAAAAAATGAAGAATGCTTTCTTTATGTTTTTAGTTCACACATGATGACATAAAAGCGTTCACACAAAGTGCTACAGGCTAAATCATATCATCTCATCAGGGAAGCTGCGTGAACCATTTGAACATTGCTGTTATATTGATTTCTATTACGTATTTATGTAATTCACTAGTTAGAGGCAAATTGTTGGACTAAAGAGTCAAAGAACATATGTCTGATAAAGTTTATGTGCCGTTTTTGACAATTAGTGAGAGCTGATTTGATCGTGATCATTTATATTTGATCTAAATTATCTATTAAAATTTTATAAGGGTGTTTTTAAGGTAAGCATCAGCATTCTTCCTATCTTTAGTGCAGAGTTACAGATTTCACATGCTAAGTATTGTTTTAGAATCCATTTGCTGAAGTTTACAACAAACGTTAAACAGGATATCATAATCAATGTCCAGGCAGAAATCAAGAAACCCAAATAGGCAGTCCAACAGCAAACAAATCCAAAAACTGTAATCCAGAAAAACGAGAAATAGTATTCATGGAAACACTTGGTATGCAGGTAAACTGGCTATATTTTTCAAAGATGGCTCCTGAGTGCATGGATTAAGTAAGGAATAATTGACAACAGGCCTGCTTCGTGTCGTGGTTGCATTACCACCTCGGGTGTGCATTATTCTCTAATAATTCAACGATCCGGAGTCAATTATTCCACTTATACTACGGTTACCACACCTCAAGACACTGTGTGTCAAGACAGATGTTGCATTTCAAGACATTTGTCAGGTGTGTGGGACTAATTTCTTACGCATCTAATTCCAAGCCTCCATTGCTAATTCCAAAACGTCATTTCAGAACTAGTAACGTTGGCTTGAGCCTTGATAGCAGAGTAATACAGTTGATACAGTTATTAACGCAGTTGAGAGAGAGAGAGAGAGAGAGAGAATAAGCATATTTGAATTAGCCTATACCTCAGTCTGTTCGTCTCTCACAGCAGCAGTGTCTCTACTAATAGCGAAACTGTAAGTTTATCTACCTCAAGAACTGCACAGTTATTACCTTGCTGGTGAGAAATGTCATGTAGCTTTTAAGTTGCTAAACTATTTTACTGATTAATTCATCAGAGCAGTGCGGACAACACGTTTCTGTGCGAGTGTGTGTCCATACTATACAGCACGTGTGTACTTTTGAAAGAGAGTGAGACAGCAGGAGAGAGTATGCGTTTTCAGGACAAAATAAATAGTATTTTGTGGCAAAAACCATTATAAAAATTTGTTGTTTTTATCCTATTGTTTACTATATTTATTTGCTTGGTTGGTGTCATTGTGGGTTTTGTTTCTTTTTGTGGCTGTAGGCTGTAAGGACCTTTTGAGATAACTGAAATCATTTGGTGGAGTAATATGGAACTGTAATGTTGTCAATACCTGCCTAGAACTACTTTAGCCGTGCGTTTCCCTGAAAATAATTGCACACCTTAGAACGTTCATCAGCCAATCAGATTAGAGCATTCAACAGCCCCGTAGTATAAGCAGAGATTGTATATTATAGGGAGATGAGAGGGTCTGTATCTCTTACCATTGGAGAAAGCGTAACGGCTAACTTAATCACGTGCGGCACCTCTCAGCCTATTGTTTAATGGCAGTGACATCAGTTGCAACATGCCTTCTCTTAAAAAAATACATTTTTTATCAAGCTAAAATCTACAGTTCCCAATGAAAGTATTGTTTAGTGTAAAAC
Source organism: Hypophthalmichthys nobilis (assembly GCA_037950665.1). Taxonomy (NCBI): domain Eukaryota; kingdom Metazoa; phylum Chordata; class Actinopteri; order Cypriniformes; family Xenocyprididae; genus Hypophthalmichthys; species Hypophthalmichthys nobilis. Next base: position 6,014,626 of record CM075480.1, read on the forward strand.
ATGCTGAAGATTAACGAACAGGCTGTCGATTAATTAAATGATTAGCCATTTCCCCACAAAATCTGTTTAATCAGCATAGTGAAACCTCTCATCCATTGACATCCATTCAAAAAAGGCCTCTGGTCTCCTTCCCTGCGTACCGCCAGAGGCGGAGCGTTAGCATTAGCCGTTACACTTTTTTGCCTAAAGGTTGCAGGTTTGCCTTCCAGTGGCTTTGGTATAAGTATATTACAAACAGGAAGTGATTTAGTAGTGACACAGAAAGTGGAATTAGAATTCTGGTGATGGCTCCCTCTGGTGGAGGGAGGAAAGATCCATGGACCGAGATGCTACAAATGTATTAATGTAAATATTGTTAATATAGTATTTATTAATATTTGAATTCGTTTTTATTTTTATGTTTTCTGTTTAATTGTAATTTTAGTTAAAGTTTTGTTGATTTTTTATTAGTTTATGTCTATTTAGTTATTATTAATTTTATTTAATTTTTAGTTTTTGTCATTTTAGTACTTCAAATCAAACTAAACTAAATGTTGCAGTGGCAAGTGGCTGAAATAAAACAATTTTAAGTGTTAAGTTTTTTGTGTGTTATTTTATTTCAGTTTTATATATATTTATTCCAATATTGTAATTTTGTTGTCTATTTTATTAGTTTTTTAATGTCTATTTAGATTTTAATTTTATTTCAATTTTAGTAATGCAACTAGCTGAAATAAATGGATTTTTATATATTTTATTTTATTTTAATTAACTAAAATGTTTTTAATAGCTTTAGTTTATTTTTAATTAATGATCACAACACTGCCTCAAACCATACATCTGTTTGGTGTGATGTTAGTTATTAGTAAGCGATTGGAAGTGTGATTTGATAATACAGGCAAATCCCACAGACTTGCATAAGCCATATATCTAGAGACCAGAATATTACAAAGACTTGATGATGGTCTTTTTGACTTATTGAACAACCTCCTAGCAACCAGTATAAATGCTTTAAAATCCACCACAACACCCTAGCATTGTGGCAGTGAGTTTTGCCTGAGCAAATTTTCTTCAGAACATGTTAAATTTGAGTTTGATTACAGAAAATATCTGCATTTTAGCACCAGCCTATTGTTCAAACAGTATTCATGCAGTTCACATGTAATCACACTTATCAAAAGATTTGCTGCTGAAGAAAAGGAACGGTTTAGCTTTTCCTGGAAACACTTCGCTGGCCAGAGATATCCTTTCATAGGACAGATCCATTTTGATCAAGCATCTTCTTATCTTCAACAGCATGTGTTCTGCCTTGGGCATCTCTTTAATACAGGAAAATGAATCGCATTTCCGAACTGTGGAAAAGGTGTGATTTATAACCACGTTTCCTCTTCCTTCTAGGTAAACCATGTTTCATTGTTGGGTTACGAGGTTAACACTATAATAACTTGTTTGATTCTTATCAAAGCAGCAGCTAATGAGCTGATTTTGTCATCATACAGGCAAGTGGTTTCAAATGCCTGCTTTGAAGCCCACCAACTTCATTACGAAAAAAAAATCGTGATGGACGTGATGGGGAATGCTTCAGCCAGAACTGCTGAATGTTAAGCAGCTACTGTAGGTGGTTTCCTACAGGGAAATAAGTAGCAAGTCTATGAGCATTTGTCATGGACGTGTTTCCTAGTGGCTATTGGCCTTAAGTTGCCAATTTTGGTGTTGAATGGGCAACATTTTAAGAACTTTTATATTGGCAGTGCAGTTTTGTGTTTTTTTTATCATTTGAATTGAATTGTCATTGTGTGAAAATGACCTGTTTTTTTTTGGCTGTCATTGTTTTAAAGGGGTCATAACATGGAAATGTGAATGTTCTTTGCTCTATTCCAACTCTTTTTAGACTTTTATTCATTTGACTATCTCCAGACTTTTGAACAGTAGTGTATATGTACTAGAATATAGTTTTTTTTCTGGTTATACTTCATTGGCTGCTGTTGGGTAGAGCTTGTGTTTAGAAAAACCTGCTCACAATCCAAAGTCATGTCTTATTTGTGAATTTGTGTTTTTGAACCTTTTATTGTAAATGAATCAAAATGCTTTAGTCAAACTGATTTTTTCAAATGCTCATGCACAGCTAAATTACGACTGTTTTGGTACATCTTGACTAACATTTATAAGATGCTGTAGACTGTGTCTTCTTTAAAGTTTAGTTAGTTCAGATGGTGAGCGGGAGGTACATGAAGGATAAAGTGAAAGGTCAAACACTAAGAGAGAGTCTGTGCCAAAAGCAAGGTCAGTCCAGAGGTGCAAAGTCAGACTGTTGTTGGGTAAGAGGTGGTCGGGCAATGTTTCTCCATGCATTACCTCATGCATGTACTCATGAAGTCTGATGGCCTAAAGTAGAGGTCAGTAACCTTTTTCACATGATGTGCCTTTTATTTTTATTTATTTATTTATTACATTTTGTTAATTACTCTGGCCCAATATTAATATTATTAATTAAGACCATGTATGTTGTGTTTAAAAAGTTGGATTGATTATTCCTCTTCCTCTGTCCCAATGACATGAATCTGTAAAACAAAAAACAAATTAGCACTAAATGTTGGAATACTGAAGACATGGGATTTGATTATGAGGTCACATGAACATTATTGACTAGTTACTTACATGTCTAGACCAGATTTTGTGCTCGTCGTCTATTTCTAAAGACTTGAGAAGCTGAAGACAAGATGATATTTCAGTTTAAGTGAATATAAGCAGCCGATACTCATTATTTTTTCTAGTTTATTCTGGGAATTTCTATGTAGTGAACATTTTAGTGTACTACAATGATGCTTGAAGTTAAAGGGTTAGTTCACCCAAAAATGAAAATTATCCCATGATTTACTCACCCTCAAGCCATCCTAGGTGTATATGACTATCTTCTTTCAGAGGAACACAATTGGAGATATATTTAAAAATATCCTGGCTCTTCCAAGCTTTATAATGGTTGTGAATGGGGGGTGAGATTTTGAAGCCCAAAAAATGCATCCATTCATCACAAAAATAATCCAGAGGGTTAATAAATGCCTTCTGAAGAGAAGCGATGGGTTTTGTAAGAAAAAAATATCCATATTTAAAACTTTATTAACTATAATAACTAGGTTCTGGCAGACGGCCGTACGCATCGATTTGCGGCGGAAGAGTAACCCTTGACCCGACACGTGACGCAATGACGGACGCAGAAGTGTGTTACTCTTGTGGTGTTACTCTTGTTGACTTAAGCAGTATGCGTACGTTCGTCTGGCGGAAGCTAGTTATTTTAATTTATAAAGTTTTAAAATTTGATATTTTTCTTTCAAAAACCCATCGCTTCGCTTCAGAAGGCCTTTATTAAACCCCTGGAGCCGTATGGATTATTTTTATAATGGATGGATGCATTTGTTTGTGCTTCATAATCTTGCCCCCCATTCATTACCATTATAAAGCTTGGAAGAGCCAGGATATTTTAAAATAAATCTCCGAATGTGTTCGTCTGAAAGAAGAAAGTCATATACACCTATGATGGTTTGAGGATGAGTAAATCATGGGATAATTTTCAATTTTGGGTGAACTGTCCCTTTAATGCTTTACTTTTTGCAACTGATTATGTTAGTTGTTAACAGTTTTTATTTAACAGTTAACATGGCTGACTTTACAGTGACTGTCCTCTTTTAAGACAATGAAAAACAAATATTTTTACAGCATTTAATAATCTAGGTTAATTTCAGTTTCTACATATACAAATGAATTTTTACTTTTCAAGTTGAATAAATGAACTTTTGTTGATGCATTATGAATAAAATGTATACGATTATATTATATTTTTATTTTTTATTTTATTAATCAGTCTTGTAATCGTTTTTTAATCATTCTACTAAAACATGTTTACACAAATTGGATTAAAAATTGCAAACAAGTGAACATTTTTGTGAACTAGAATGATGCTAGAAAGCACTAGAAAGTTTATGCTTTACCTTTTGCAATTAATTATGTCAGTTTATATTTAACACGGCTGACTTTAGTGCTGTTGTTTTGTCCTCTTTTTAAAACAGGTTGAAATAGTCACGACTAATGTTTTATTTGACAGATGCATTATAAAATAATACAAACAAAGAATTTTAACGATCACGAATGAGAAACTATCCATGTCGTTATATTCTGTGAACAAATCACCGGCACTCTATCTACTAAAGTCGAGCCCACGGGGCATTATCTAACAGGACCGTTACTCATTTATGACAGCGCGGCATGGCTTCATTTCATCCTGCTCTTTTAATGTGCTGAAAGACGCATCACTCCCCTCCGCATCACATCAGTGTGTCGGTTGTGTAAGTGACACTCAGATGAAACATTAGAGAGATCAGCATGTAGCTTTCAGCTTCTCTTCTGTCGTTGAGTGATGATTTAACGATGCATATCAACAGGAAGTCTTCGCTACTTGTTAGTAAACCGTTGAGTCGTTGACTAAATGATGTGTTCTTTGTAGTTACTGTTGCATGCCTCACCTGGAACCACTCAAAACATGCTCGTCTGTCAGTGCAACCCGTCGAGATCTCCTTAATATCTCAATCGTTTCTCCTAGACTGCAATGAGATTAAATGGTGTGCGAAATGAAAAACTTCTCAGATGTTAGAGTTTCTGAAAAGATCTGTGCTTAGATTTACCAAGATACAAAGTCTGCAGTGAAGTCAGAAATCTCATTACGAACTCATCAACATTTCTCATCAAATTTTCCAAAATGATCTGAGTGACTTTGCACATTTATTTTTATTTTATTTTTTTTTTCACAGCAATGCCATAGAAGAACCATTTTTGGTTCTCCAAAGAACCTTTCAGTTCTTAAAGGGTTAGTTCACCCAAAAATTTAAATTCTGTCATTAATTACTCACCCTCATGTCGTTCTACACCCGCAAGACCTTCGTTCAACTTTGGAACATAAATTATTAAGATATTTTTGATACAATCCGATGTTGAGGCCTGCATTGCCAGCAAGACAATTAACACTTTCAATGCCCAGAAAGCTATAGACATATTTAAAACAGTTCATGTGACTACAGTGGTTCAACCTTAATGTTATGAAGCGACGAGAATAACGACTTTATTCAACAATATCTAGTGATGGGCGATTTCAAAACACTGCTTCATGAAGCTTCAAAGCTTAACAAATCTTTTGTTTCGAATCAGTGGTTCGGAGTGCATATCAAATTGCCAAAGTCATGGCCCCCAGTGGTGAACCACTGAAATTTCGGAACACTTATGACGTAACGAAGCCTCGTTTACTGAAATCACATGACTTTGACAGTTTGATACACGCTCCGAACCACTGAATCGAAACAAAAGATTCGTAAAGTTTCGAAGCGTCATTAAGCAGTGTTTTGAAAGCCTATTTTGTCTCTTAAGCTATGAAAAAGCAACTGTATTTAAAAGTCTGTATATATGTGAGCTCTGAGACCCTCATTTCATGCATCCGCACATCAGAAGTTTCTTTTCTGTTTTTCCTCTTATATTCTCATCCGCCATGTAGACTGACACGAACATATTGTAATGCATGACGAGGATTGGGGGAATTAGGAAGATAACAGCAACAACTTTTGGAGCCTTTCATGTAAAAACTTTATAAACAACGTCTTGTCAGTTTCTTATAAATTATGCAGTCTATACTGCTGTGTGCTTGTCAAAGTAATCGTCACAGTGCAGTTGGTGTTTAAGACGTGTTTTTAACCTTTCATGTAGAATATTATACAACAACAACTTTCCCAAAGTAAACTAATTACCATCCCAATGCCAAAATTAAAACAATATTCACCACCAAACTCTGTTGTAAAATTGCATGCTGCCCCCTGCTTGTCCAGTTGACAACCATGTGAATTATTTCAAACCTTATCATAGTTTTGTTGTTTTCTATTTAAGATTGGAAATAGGATCTACCAGGAGGCTTTAGTGACGGATGTAGACAAGTACGGGTTAAAAGCTGTCTGTCAAACTGACTGTAAGCCGAGCTACATGGAGTCATATTTGTATGAGATGTCGTAAGACAAAACTACACAACACTCACAACAACAACTGAAGACTGTTTGTTCTGGGTTTGTTTTTTGTTTTTTTGTTTTTTCCCTGGAATGTGCAACATCTCAATATTGTTGCATTTTGTTCATGCGTCAGTGGTCTTCTGTTTTCATATAAATAATAACTGACAGAGAAAATGTCTTATATATTTTTCCAATGTCTGCATGTCTTCAAATACAATGGGCCTCATTCATGAAATGTGTTATAACGCAGCTCTCATCATTGTCACATTTTACCCAGCAATCACAGTGGAGGAGGGGCGGGGCGAAAACTCATAGCGACCAAAGCGCCTGCACCTCCAAAGCACTTTCAAGCGCAACCAGCTGGCCATTTTCAGAAGTGCACCAGGCATTTTTTTCAGCTGGCTAAAAACACTTAATTGAATATTTAATGTTAGGCATATGACCTATTAGTCTCTTCTGCATTTATGCAATATAATGGAGCCAAACATGAAAAGAGATTCCAGAAGATTCCACAGCGTTCCTGGACTCGTAATCTGCATAGTTGTAATTCTTAGGCGGGCATTATGCTAATTGTGAATGAGCGTACACACGCGCCTTATTTACAAATGATTGGAATTCATTAACATACACACGTTTAACGTTTCAAATATGAAACTTTAGCGCAAGTTCTCCCGGGAAGACTCAAATGTTACGTCACCTATTAGTTCAGATCTAACCAATCATTATCTAACACTTGGAGTATAAAAGATCGGTACCACCACCACCACCAGGATGGTCCCTGTCCATACTTCTTCTCTGTCTTCAGCTTCAGGCAGGAAATGCAAAGTCCGCAACCCTCAGGATGTGAGCTACGGACGGGGCCTACGCCAAAGAACCTTATCTTGGCTTGCTGATTAGTAATAAATATCATTGTTTCGTTATCTTGCCTCCCGAGTCTTTCTGGTAGAACTGATGTTTACGAAGCCTTTGTGAATCCAGAGGTTTTCGGGAAGGTCCGTTTTACACGCAAATTAATCCAAACTTACTCATATATTATTTATGAAAGTTTCATGAATGAGGCTTATTGTTTAGACTACTAGACCTACTACAATTAACATTAGTTTATGAACTGTGAAGTTTATTAACTATTTTGAACATTTTTATGTAATATATTAATATAATTGTAATATACCCCCAACATTGAATATTACTCATTGTTAGTTCATGTTAGTTAATGCATTAACTGAAGTTAACAAATGAGACCTTAATGTAAAGTGTTGCCATTTCATTTCTCATTCTCACTTTTTCTCAACTCACTTTTAATCAGACTTCCAAAACATTTTTAGACAAATTGGATTAAATTTGCAAACAGTCATTTTATTTTTTTCTGTGCTGAAAACTAGTCACTATTGAGTTAATCATGCATCCAATGAGTTCATGTGACAATGTAGCATTTTGCGTTTCATACTATTTTTCACACAGTTGCTGTGTCCAAAATCGCATATTGTATACACTGTAAAAAGTGGTAACCTGCAATTGTTATGTTAAAGAGCCTGATTTTACCTTTACATTTAGTTTTGTTGGTGTAACCTAATATATTTCGGTTGATTCATTAATGTTAAATAACATTTCTTATTTGAATAAAATCAACTCATTTAGAGGTTACCACATGAAGCAAGTATTTTCAGGTTACCTTTTTTTTCAGTCATTTGGTTTGAAACTTGCTTTACAACCGATAAAAAAAAGTATGTTATATAGTATGAATGTATGTGTGATATGAATGAAATTTGTCACGGTGTCAGTTGCGTCTCTTCACCATTCACAAATGCTCTCTTGTAGTAAAGTGTCTATTGAATGCACAATCTCGGTGGAAGTAGTAGGTCATCTGGGTACTTTTCGCCTACTGTTTTTCGAATATGTATTCAGACATGCATACTCTGTTGGCGCAGTGACTGTTTTACACATAGTATTTTAGCATGCTATGTTCCATTGCAAACAGCTACATGAGGGTTAGTGAGTTCTAGTATTCCCAGTGTCCAACATATGGCATCCCGTTTCCCAGAATAACCTGAGCAACTTCTGCATTCCATCCTGAGCATCTTTACACGCACCACTGGCAACAATACCAGTCCTGATCTCTAATTTATCTGACCTTTGTTTGCTTGTGTTTTTACAGACCATTGCTTTTATGGGCGGCGTTAATTTTAGCTCTGAGAAGGCTGAAAAGCCTTCAGGTAGCCAAGGACAAACCTGACCGCTCAAAGTGATCTGCACATATTCCCAGACGTGAGTAAATTATATTTAGAATGTCAACACACAGGCTTTGATGTGCATATTCTTCATCCCTGGACTCAAAAAGTCACATACATGGTTATTATCGTAAACTAAAAGTAAAAGTATGAAATGGAAGTATTTTCTATTGTGTCGTACATCTGAGTGAAACGGCTTCTGGAACAAGAACAAATGTTGGGCGTTTGCTATTGGTGGATCTCATGTGAGTGCCAGGTTGCCCTGCCCTCTCACCAGTAAACACATGATTTAAAAACAATAATGATGTGCACAGATTATAATAAATGCTGCAATATTCCATAAAAAAATTAAAAGTGTCAGTTTTGATTTCATAGTGACTTGAATTGAAATTAAGCTGAAATAAAAAAAACTTAAGCTAAAAGAAAATGGAGACATTTTCTGAAATCTTCTGCACCTCAGATGTTTCTCGTGAGAAAAAAGCCCAGTAATCTCACGTCTCAGTTTCATAAGAGATCTCAAAAATGTCTTAAATGCGCTCAGATTTACCAAAATACCAAAGTCTTCAATCAGAAATCAGAGATCTCAAAATTAATATTTTTCATCAAATTCCCACAAGAGTACACTCTAAAAAATGCTGGGTTAAAAACAAACCCAGCGATTGGGTTAAATGTTTGACGAACCTGCTGGGCAATTTTATTTAACTCAACTATTGTTTGAAAACATACTATATGGCTGACTTAAAATAAACCCAAAATAGGTTGGAAATTAAAAATCAGACAGATAATTACTAGAGGCAACAATAATAATCAAAAGGTGAACATTTATTAATAAGCAGTTTAATAAATGTTTATTATTTAATTATTATTTATTAAACTTATTAATACATTTTAATTTCCAAATATTTTGGGTTCATTTTAAATGAGCAATACAGTATTTTTTTAAACAATAGTTGAGTTAAATAAAACAACCAAGCAGGTTGGTCAAACATTTAACCCAACTGCTGGGTCAAAACAACCCAATCACTGGGTTTGTCCAAATTTAACCCAACTTGAGTTATTTTTAACCCAGCATTTGTTAGAGTGTTGATTCTATGCATATTTATTTTTATTTCTCCTAATGAACCATGGAATAAACAAAATAACAATCAAAAACATACTGATGAAAAAATACTCATGAGCTATGAAGGAGAAACATCTGAGCAATATAGGAACACCTTTAAAATATCTTTTCACCTGTCTTGATCATTATAGGGTGAAACTATTCTGAAAAGGCTCAGTTGTGCTGATAAAGCTTTTTAATTAAGTTGCATGTCTCATTGAAAGTGAGATATTCACATCATAAATTTGTGCAATGTTTTAACAGCTGTTGTGTGTTACAGTGTTTTATAACACAGCTGTTTCATTCTCTAGTTCTTCCGTGTGTGAACTTTCACAGCCGTGTCTGTGGAGAATTAAATGTTTTATCCTATTTATTTATGGACACGTCTAATTTAAACCCAGAATGTTATATTAAGTGTTCAAAAACCTGTAAAAGTGAAAATAAAGGAGCAGGACTTTGACAAATATGTATTTGTTTTACAAAACAGATTTCCACAGAAAATTGTGCTGTTTTACATGTTTTATTTTTCCTGGCAGTGTTTGATATGAACTACAACACCACGTCAACACAAGTCCTAATGTGCGCTTCCTTGACAATCCATATTTGCACTGTATATTACTGTATAAGCAATGTCATTTTCCAGTAGAGTTAGAGTTTAGCATGTTGCAAGCTAAAAATGTGATTTGCATTCAATTTAATAAAATTTTTAGGCAACTGAAATAGACTGTGCCATTGACCAACTGAAACCTGGTCCAAAGTCAATGGCGCAATATTTTTTTGTTATTTAAAGAGCGTGTTAGTAATATGTGCCCATAAGTAAACGTACACTTTGCTTATTACACACACAGGGACACGCAGCAGCACACAAACATGCCAAATATTAAAAATAAAAGGATTACAATGGAAAAGATTATTAATGTGTGCATTAAGATAAAAATGCTTTGGTGGAATCCGGCTTGTCCCGTAGATGGTCTGCTCGCGTGCTTTAACTTTGCGCACAACAGTTTTTCCGCTTGCAAATTCCGCCATGTAAATAGCGAATCCACCATGGTGCGAACGCAACAGCTTATTCTGCGTAAAAGGAACAGTGATACTGGAATCGTTGTAGTAAAAGCAACTTTGTATGAAGCTTTTATTGAAATTAAAACATAAAATTGCTGCCAACAACAAATCCAACTTACATGGACTTTGGTTACTATGGACGATTTTTTTTTTTTTTTTTTTTTTTTCCCGCCACAGAATAAAAAATGATAAATTGTGACTTTTTATCTCACAATTCTAATTTTTTTCTTGCAATTGTGAGTTTACATCACACAATTCTGACTTTTTTTCTCAGAACTGTGAGATATAAACAAGGAATTGAGAGATTTATTTATTTTTTATTCATGGCAGAAATAAGCAATCCAGCACACATTCTTCCTCCTCTCCCCTAACTCTTGTCCTGAACCAACTACTCCCCTCCATCTTCATTTATTCCTCTCCCTCACCCAGACATTATTATTTTTTTCTCTCTGCTTCTCTGTTCTTCGTCCACATTGAACAAAACCAATTCAAAGAGTCCTATTTTACTGTGTGTCCAAGTAATGAAAAGAACTTCAACACCTGACTATGCCTCCAACTGAGATTGGAATCTGCCATTTCTCAATATTTCAGTGATCTGCCAATTAAAAATGCTTATCAATTGTTTCAGTAATTGTTTTATATATTTTTCAATATATCTGAGCTGCTGTTGTTGCAGAAGTAGAGGTTTTATACTATATTTAAAGAATGGAACATTAGGTCTTCATTTTTGACATGCTGTGCTTAAGCATTTGTAAATAAGTTCAGAAAGATCCATGATTTTGGTATTGGGTAAGCTTGTATGAAAAGAAAATGTGTTAATTGACTGCAAACGACAGGGATTGTGTTATGGTCACAACAGACAGGTGTTATGATAATTGTTTAGAGTTTTGAAAATGTGACTACAGATTAGACAAAAGTGTGTTAGCAATTAAAAAACACTGTAAATAATCATTTTTATTGCTCTTGCTTTGTCTGCATTTTGGATCTTTTTTTTTTTTTTTTTTTCGAAAGAAGATGAGTTCATCATATCTTGTCTTTTGAACATGCAACTCTGCCTTAATATTTGGCCAAAACTTGGTATCTCAGAAGGAAACATAGTGTTGAACTGGCCTACCTTCATGCCAGCATTGTGCCTATGATTATTTAAAGGCAGTGGCTAGTTACACTAATTGAAATTAGCAATATATTCTATTTACACTAAGTGACAATATAGCAGCATTTTCTTAGCGATATGCTATTTACACTAGGTGAAAATAGAGATAGATTCTATTTACACCATGTTACACCAACAGTAATTAGATGCTATCTATACTTTATATTGGCAGATACTATTTGCACCTCAGTATTTTTGTACGTTAATAGGATGCAATAATAACATAGAGTGTAAATGATTATATTTATTAAAATTAGGGACGCACCGATACTGATACCAGTATCGGTATCGGGCACAATACCAAGCTCATGTACTCGTACTCGTACTTGTAAAAGTACACTGATACCAAAGACCGATACCTCATCTGACATAACTGGCAGAATTTTTCATGCACAGAGACACCGGCAGCAGCAGTGCAAATCTGGTCACCCTAGGTTGTTTACATTGGTTCACAGTGTACTCGTACTTGGTCCTTAAAAAATGGTATTGGTGCATCCCTAATTAAAATTATTAAATGGATGCTGCCTTATTGGGGGAATAAAAACCCTCCCTACTCCTTCCCCTTACCCTACCCAATAAATACTTTTAATATCATTAAACACTCGTTCGCAGTTTATTTCCACTTTTGGAACATTATTTTAATTTTTATTGAAAAAAAAAGCGAACTCGGCAGAAGGCGGATTCAAACCCGCGTCGATCGCGGTAAAACATTTCAGATCGGCGAGCCTTACTCGCTACTACTAATTTGGTATGTCTGTCTTAAAACTTGAGTGGCCCAACCAGACATTGGTGGGCGGAGTTAGTGTAAATAGCATTTGCCAACAAGGAATGCTATTTGCACTTAGTGTAAATAGACACTCCGTTATGGAAAATGCTGTCTAGGTATGCAGCTCACTAGGATTTGTAACACACTTTATGAACTTCAGAGAAACATGTATCTATAATTAAAAAAGCTAAGCAGCTCGGCCATCTATTGCCATAAATAACTGAACCAGAACTAATATCAAAATGTAATTTATTTTATTTCATTATATTTTTCATTATTTTCTTTTATTATTATATTTATACAGAGCTTATGAACTTCAGACACTGCAACATTGCTCACATGTTTTGAGCCTGCTGAAAAAAAAATGACTGAAATTAGCCAAAGATGTTTTGTTGATCTATGAACTGTTTTAGCCGCTCGACTAGCTGGTTTCCCAGCCTGACCAACTGACAAGTACCCAAAACCCCTCTAGAACCACCAAAACAGATCAACCTAACCAGTTTAACCACTGTGGGCCAGTTTAAGCTGTTTATCTCCCCCCAGCAGGATGAACGACCTCTGCTGTTTATGACTGCCACATCATTATCATTTGTCTTGTCAGCATGTTGTTAGAAGATCTGTTGACTGAGCAGCATAAAGATATATAGTGCCTTGGCATCGGTGGTTATTTGTCCTAAAGGTGAAATGGTTGCGGCTCATGCCAACATGCTATAAAAAAATTAGCCTCGGCTAGTTGGCATCATCATAATGTTCTCTCGCACAACCTTCAATGATTTGGTTCAAGTGTTTTGTCCTTTTAATTGGCAGTGTGTTTAAGCATTATCAGGAATATAGACAGCAATGCTGAAGTCCTCGTACGTTGTTAGTTTTCTTTTCTCTGAGGAATGTAATGTTGTTCCGTTGTGTTTATCGCCCCTCTGAGAGGTCTCGCTTCAAGAGACTTTTCTCTTCTAATTGGATTGGATTCTGTATTGGCCTCATTATTTCAACTAATTAAGATTTAGCTCTGTGGCATCTTTTGTCACCATGGTGTAAGTGATCCACATTGATTTTATTTGCTTATCTCTATTCAGATTGTTTTGCAGAGGAACAAAATCCCAAACCGGCTTCTAAAATTCTGATACATTCAAATTAATGAGATTTTCTTTGAGAAAATGTAAATCATGTAAATATATGCATTGTATTCACACCCACTGTCACATAAGCATCATAAAAATATGATAACACAATATCATACATATTTTATGAGCAGTCACACAACATTAGCATGTTAAACTTTACCTCAGCATATACAGAAAGTCTCAACTTTGTGTCACATTTTATAAACTGAACTTTGTCTGGGTCAAACTAAACTGAATAAACAATGAGGCTGGAATCTTAGCCTGAGGTAATCTGATTTACCTTTGACTCATGAATAGAACAGTAAAGTTACTTCAATCTTCAATATGACCTATGAATATGAATTAGTAAAACTATCTATCTATCTATCTATCTATCTATACACCCACCCATCCACCCACCCATCCACCCATCCACCCATCCATCCATCCATCTAATCGTTCAGTCATTCTATCATTGTTTCTATCTTTAAATAATTCTTTGTCATTGTCATTATATCATTCTATCTGTCTGTCTATCAATCATTCTATCTTGCTATCATTCTATCTGTCATTATATTCTATTTATCTGTATATCTGTCTATTCTATCTATCATTCTATCTATCAGTCTGTCATTCTATCTATCGTTCTATTATTATATGATTATATCATTCTTTCTGTCTGTCTCTCCATCTGTTTATCTCTCTGTCCATCTATCATTCTACCCGTCTATCATTCTATTATTCTATCTATCATTTGTTCATTCTATCTATTGTTTGTTTGTTCGTTCATTCGTTCTATCATTCTATCTATCTATCGTTCGTTCGTTCTATTGTTCGTTCGTTCTATTGTTCTATCTATCTATCTATCTATCTATCTATCAGTCATTATATCATTGTTTCTATCTTTTTATAATTCTTTCTGTCGTTCTGTCATTATATTAATCCTATCAATCAATCTATCGTTCTATCATTCTATCTGCCATTATGTTCTATCTGTCTGTCTATATCTGTCTATTCTGTCTATCGTTCTATCATTCTATCAGTCTGTCATTCTATCTATCGTTCTATTATTATATGATTATATCATTCTTTCTATCTGTCTCTCCATCTATTTATCTGTCTGTCAGTCTCTCTGTCCATCTATCTATCTATCGTTCGTTCTATATAATTGTTCGTTCGTTCATTCGTTTTGTCGTTCGTTCATTCTGTCTTTCTATCTATCATCTATTTATCTATATCCATCCATCCATCCATCCATCTCTTGCTCTATATCTATCTATATATCTATCTATCATCATCCATCCATCCATCCATCCATCTTTCGTTTGTTCTATCTTTCTATCATCTATCTATCTATATCCATCCATCTCTTGCTCTATATCTATCCATCCACCCATCCATCCATCCATCCATCCATCCATCGTTATATCATTCTAGCTGTCTAGTTTTCTGTCTCTGTTTTTTTTTTAGTTATTGAAAACCCATTAATTTTTTAAAAACAATTAATGAACTCAACATATATTTCAAAATAAAACAATTATTTGATTTTTGACTTTGAAATTATTTTAATGTGACTAAGTTCAGTATCCTGTTAATTATATTAGTAGTTAGTCATGCAGCACACAAACATCACCTTTCCCTTTGTAATGTCAGCTTTTGTCTTCCAGCTGTTGATTTGAGTCCAGCTGATTGCATAACTGACTTCCTTCCCTCTGGATTGTCAAAGCGTGGTGAAGACATCACTGTATATTGTCTGCAGTTGCATCATCCTGGTGGGTGCCGTTGGAGAGAAGCATGCATATGAGTGTCTAGTTGGAAGAGTGCAATTCAAATTCAGTGATTCATACGGTTGTTCAAATAGATGGAAGTAGGGCCTGCGTGACCCTACATGTTATTTCAACCTTAACACGTTGGCATGTTGTCAGGAATGTATTGTTAGTCTATTATTGCTTACAATATGAATCAATCTTGTGACAACACACTTATTTCTGCACCCTGCATAGGAAAACGGTGTAGTCACGATACGAACAGCGTCATTCTTCATTTGTGCAAGAGAACGACAGGTCGTATAACTGCGATAGTGGGGCGCATCTCCACGGATCTGCTTCCGAGGGCGTCTTCATTCAATTCATGTGCTTTTATATTCTTTCCCTTCTCTACAAGCACGGAGTCATTGATGATTGCTGTGACTGAGGTTGACAGGTGAGCGCTGCAGCCTGACAGACGTCGCAAAGGGGGATGATTGAGTTTTGACGCTCTCTGGAAATCATGCTCATGTTGCAAACACGCTGCCAACTGCTGCATGCGTAATCTCCCCTGGCAGGCGGCGAGACGGTTGAGAGCGCTTATCTACAGGAGAGGGTGGCCTGACTCGCTCCGTCTCGACATGAGAAATGGACAAAGCTCTGAAAGAGTCGTCTGAGGATGTAGAGTTTGTTTGTGGGTCATGGAATAGCCCGACACAGGCCAGCGAGTTTGCCTTTTCCACTACTGTTTCTTCCTTTGTCCTATCCAGATGAACATCGAGTTCTCTCGGAAAGGTAGTTCGCGCTGGCAGAATTCCCAGCGATATTCAACAAAGGTGGTTGATGCTGTTTTGTGCAGCAATGAAGCCTCAAACAAACACAACTTGACGTTTGTGGTGCCTGTTCTAGGGCAGCCTGTCCCAGATATCCAATCCTGTCCTGTGGAGAAACTCTTTCTTTTTGACTATGTTGTCTTGTCCTATAATCTTTTATTTTCTGGGAAGCTTGTGTGTTTTTTGCATCCCTCAGTCACTTTGATGTTTCAAAACTTTCCGGAGGACTGGCAAACGTGTCTGCTACCTTTTCACAGAGGAAGATGTCCAGAGATATACATGTCTGTACAACAAAATAAATTAGGACAA
Organism: Hypophthalmichthys nobilis; assembly: GCA_037950665.1. NCBI lineage: Eukaryota > Metazoa > Chordata > Actinopteri > Cypriniformes > Xenocyprididae > Hypophthalmichthys > Hypophthalmichthys nobilis. Next base: position 6,030,938 of record CM075480.1, read on the forward strand.
GATATCTGAAACGAAATCATCCACAGTTTATTGTGGAAATCCCACAAATAAATCCAAACAGCCACCACGAGGAAGACTTTATGCAAGTATGTAACTTTGAATGCTTCTAGTGACGCAAGCACATCGCCAACCATTTCTCATGTCACTTTAAAGGGGACATATGCCCTTTTTCAAAGTCTTAGTTTTGTTTTTAGGGTCTGCTAGAACAGGTTTTCATGCTTAAATGTTCAAAAACATTTTTTCAGTAACACTTTACAATAAGGTTCATTAGGTAACAATCGTTAACTACATTAGATAACATGAACTAATAATGAACTGTACTTAAACAGAATTTAATAATCTTTGTTAATGTTAATTTCAACATGTACTAACACATTATTAAAATCTTGTTGACATCAGTTAATGCACTGTGAACTAGGGCTGGACGATTAATCGAAAAGTAATCGAAACCGAAATTCAGAACCTCAAACCGACGTAATTTTCCCATGTCAGTTATTTTGGTTTTTTAATCCTGTTAATACTTCCCCCTTAAAAACATACTACCACGTGTGTAGCCACATGACTCTGCCCCATCCAGTCAGTGGCATAAAAGCAACACGGAGGTGAATGCCGGTTCAACACATAGTGATGGCATGCGAGCGGTGAGCCTTGCGTCTTCACTAAACTTTGTCAGTTGTATACGGTTTGCCAGTTTGGACATTCAAGCAATTAGACGATCGGATGTGTATTATTATATAGAGCTACCGTGCTCGTGCAGCTGCATTGTGGCATGAACACTCATACAAACAGTAGCTACAAAACGTGAAGATCGCACGCACAGAGTGGAACGCAGAAACTAGTTGTCAGCGCTGTCCTGTGATTTATCACTAAAGTAGCTTAGAAACTCTTATTATTATAGCATATATTTTTCTACTTTTGAAGGAACTATTACAACCCACAGCTTCAAAATTAATAGAGAGACGTATGAATAATTCACACACGCAATCTCTCGTACAGGTATTGTGCTAATTTATCTTTATCTGATTTACAACGAGCAGAAATCTGTAAGAAACGTTACGAACCATAGATAAAATAACTGCTGATAGTGAGCTGTTATGTCAGATCACTCTTTCAATAGGAAAAAATATCCCACCTTTAATAGTCAATCATATTTACAGTACAAACCTTGTCAGTGAACAATGAGGGCAAAAAAAAATAATAATAATAATAATCGTTCATTAATCGTAATCGAGGTAAAATGTTCAATTAATCGAGGTTTTGATTTTAGGCCATAATCGTCCAGCCCTATTGTGAACTAACATGAACAAAGAACAACCGTATTTTCATTAACTAACCTTAATGAAGATTAGTAAATACAGTAACAAATGTATTGCTTATGGTTAGTTCACGTTAGTTAATACATGAACTAATGTTTAACTAATGAACCTTATTGTAAAGTGTTACCATTTTTTCTTATATTTGACACTGTTGCAGCACCTCTTTTCCCAGTCTGTCAGTAATGCTCTGGGATGCTTTTTCCAAACTATGGTCGCAAGTTTTGTCTTTATCAACATAGTTCAACAAAAACCATTGTTCCAACGAACAATTCGATCTCAAACGGATTCATTAAAAGAAGTTATTACTTCACCACCTTTGTGGCATCATTAACCAACATGGTTGAACGACAAATTTACAACAATACGGTTTTGGGAAACAGTCGTGAATAGCTAGTTGATTTCTTCAACGATACGTTGTACTATAGTAGTTAAAGGGTTAGTTCACCCAAAAATGAAAATTCTGTCATTAATTGTGTGGCCCCCCAGTGGTGAACCATTGAAATTTTGAAACACTTATGACGTAACAAAGCCTTGTGTACTGAAATCACATGACTTTGGCAGTTTGATACACACTCCGAATCACTGATTCGAAACAAAAGATTCGTAAAGCTTCAAAGCTTCATGAAGCAGTGTTTTGAAATCACCCATCACTAGATATTGTTGAATAAAGTCATTATTTTGTTTTTTGGTGCACAAAAAGTATTCTCGTCGCTTCATAACATCAAGGTTGAACCACTGTAGTCACATGAACTGTTTTAAATATGTCTTTAGTAGCTTTATGGGCATTGAAAGTGTTAATTGTCTTGCTGGCAATGCAGGCCTCACTGAGCCATCGGATTTCATCAAAACTATCTTAATTTGTGTTCGAAGATAAACAAAGGTCTTACAGGTGTAGAGCGACATAAGGGTGAGTAATTAAGTTTTTTTTTTTTTTTGTGAACTAACCCTTTAAGCAGCAAGTTATGGGAAACGCACCCCTGTTAAGTTCCTGTCTCTATGAAGCCCCTCCTTCTGAAAACTACAATGTGCTCTGATTGGTCAGATGGACCAGTGTGTTGTGATTGGTCAAGAACTTCGATCATGTTTGGGAAATGTCACATTTCTAACTAACTCAACCAGAGCCCACCCTTTTATTTTGCATATGCCTTGGACGGAAGTGAGGAATATTGTGACTCAAGACTACAATGGAGACGTTTCAGGGAGTTTAGAAACAGTGTTTACTGATATAGAGAACTCCCTTTGGAGTGACTTTGTGCTTTGGAACTTTGCAGACATTTTCATTCTCAAACTGCAGCACTATTTACACACTATTACACACTAAACAGTGTTGAACATGTAGAAAAGCCTAATAGGACCCCTTTAAATCTCCCCTTTATATCTTATTGCAAATGAATGACTTCATTAGCTATATAGTTGCATATTTCTGTCATTGTAAACTTAAGGTTGTGATTACTACGGGAACAAAAAAAGTCCCACATGAAACTATACAAGACATTTAACTAATAATTAAACTAATACATGTAATGAGCATTGATTCTTCAATGTCGGATTGTGTGGCTTGTGACCTTTCCTGTTAAATTAAAAGTCATCCATCAAAATCATTCCTGTGCTGCTCCATCCGATTTTCTGCTGTGTCCTTTATGAGAAACACATTATCAATAGGTATTAAAGAACTATTACTTGTATATTTATGTTGTGTTTTTTGCTAAGATTAATTGCTCAGAATTTCATTCATCTGTGATTTATTTCTTTTAATTATCACCTTTGTCTCAAGTTTATTAGGAGAAATGATAATATAAACGAATGAGTTTACTGTTGACCGTGAGAGTATAGAGCTATGAAATGATAAAAGCATATGAAGTCATTTGATCTTGGAAGAATTTGTTATAATTGTTTTGAATTTGATGTTTTTTGGTGGACAGGTAACAAAGATTTATTGCTCAGAATGTACTTAATTTGTAATTTATTTCTTTTTAAGTATCATCTTTGTCTCAAGTTTCTTTGGAGAAACTAGTGAAAATATATAAGCAGAAATATTTAGCAAAAGTCTCAATATGCTCAGTTTAATCTCATTGCTGTATAGGAGAAACCATTCAGAATCCCATTTGTAAATGATAAAATCATATAAAACCATTTGCTCTTGGAAGAATTTGAGTTTAAATTCATGTTTTATTACTGCATAGTCTTAATGGGGTCTTAGTGTAAATATATAAGCAGAAGTCTCAATTTGTCTAGAAAGTCTCAATCTGTCTATAAGAAACAACTCAGAATCTCATTTGTGATTAATCTCAAAAGTGAATAGATAACCATCAGAATTGTCCACCAGACGGTGAAGTGTTGCTTGAGGCTGAGCGCTGCACACAACCTGCATTTACGGCCATAGAAGATGGAGACTTTCATTGAAAGTGACAAGTGAAGGTCCAGACGGATAGCTTTGCTTGAGATATGTGACGCTGTGGGGTTTGACTCAGATGGGGTTTGAACTATTTATGTGAGAGGCGCTCACAACAGGAGTCAGACCATACATGAAATGTTCTGCAATGTCAACAATGCCGAATGTAGGGCAGCCGAGAATTCCCAGTGACAACAAAAGTAAGTCTATGCCGGCTTTTGACAACAAAAAGATGTTGAGGTTTGTGCTGTTTGTTTGCCCCACAAAACTTGCTGTCTCATTGCAAAATGTGATGTTACAAAATTCAAAAGTACAGCAACTGAAAATACAGATGTTTAGATGCATTATAACTGAGCTTCTTTAGCAATAGAGGATATGGCCTTGACGTCACCGTCGGCCGGAGTGACTGCGGTTACGCTCACTAATTGGCACAAAGACTGAGTAGCAGCATTGGTTTTCAGCATGAATGCTGCAAAAAACACACAAAACACATCTAAAATGGGATACAGCTTTGCGATTGACTGTGCAAATAGATTTGACACGAAATCTGAGGTATATTTTTACAGACTGCCGAAAGCTACAGAAAAGAGAAGCAAATGGATCGCTGCAATTCACAGAAACAAGTGGACTTCAGGCAGCGAAACGTGGATTTGCAGTTATAATTTTGTCAATATGAGGTAAAATCATACCCTATATGCTATTGTATTGTTATATATTGTATTGACAACTCATCAAGTTAAATATTTACCATCTCATATTCTGCATATGTTTTTAAATTAACACTGACAAGAACTATACAAGTTTTAGGGCTGGACGATATGACAATATATATATATATATAACATTGATATAAGTGATCACCCGGACCTGCGCTGTATTGTATTTATATAAAGCAAATTTGCTTTATGCATTTCCCAGGCATCAAAATCAGGCACATATAAATGTCAGGAAACACGATTCCTGGCTGCATATCAATATCCATGGATTACTGGATTTTTGGTAAGTTGTAAGGATCATTATCGAGTCCAACCTTTAGTTTAAACTGATAATCATTTGTTTTACTCGTATTTTCGCAGTTTCCCCTATTAAATCCAGTCAAGCAGCAAGCTTTTTTGCTTCTCAGGTGTTTTCCGTACAACGACATAACTCGCTGCTTCACTTCCATTGTACGATGCATCGTTGAACAAATCAACCAGCTAGTCACAACTGTTTCCTGAAACTGTATTGTCGCAAACCTGTCGTTCAGCCACATTGGTGAATGATGTCACGCAGGTGGTGGAGTAATAACTTCTTTAATGAATCCATTTGAGATTGAATTAATGCTAGATTTTTTTGCTACAAATTACAGACATGGCATCTGAGGACTAATTCTCATTTTTCTCAGTTATTTTGCTTTATTTCCAGATTCAATCATAGGTTCGTTCTTACATAGCAGAGCATGCACGCACATGTGCACTCTTCAAAAACGGTGCTTAAAATCTCTTGACAGACTAAAATATGTTAATGACATTTATATACACCAATCAGGCATAACATTATGACCACTGACAGGTGAAGTGAATAACATTAATTATCTCTTCATCACGGCACCTGTTAGTGGGTGGGATATATTAGGCAGCAAGTGAACATTTTGTCCTCAAAGTTGATGTGTTAGAAGCAGGAAAAATGGGCAAGCGTAAGTAAGCGAGTTTGACAAGGGCCAAATTGTGATGGCTAGATGACTGGGTCAGAGCATCTCCAAAACTGTAGCTCTTGTGGGGTGTTCCCGGTCTGCAGTGGTCAGTATTTATCAAAAGTGGTCTAAGGAAGGAACAGTGGTGAAATGGCGACAGGGTCATGGGCGGCCAAGGCTCATTGTTGTATGTGGGGAGTGAAGGCTGGCCAGTGGGGTCCAATCCAACAGACGAGCTACTGTAGCTCAAATTGCTCAAGAAGTTAATGCTGGTTCTGATAGAAAGGTGTCAGAATACACAGTGCATCGCAGTTTGTTGCGTATGGGGCTGCATAGCCACAGACCAGTCAGGGTGCCCATGCTGACCCCTGTCCATCGACGAAAGCGCCAACAAGTGGGCATGTGAGCATCAGAACTGGACCACGGAGCAATGGAAGAAGGTGGCATCACGTGGATGGCCGGGTGCGTGTGTGTCACTTGCCTGGGGAACACATGGCACCAGGATGCACTATGGGAAGAAGGCAAGCCGGCAGAGGCAGTGTGATACTTTGGGCAATGTTCTGCTGGGAAACCTTGGGTCCTGCCATCCTTGTGGATGTTACTTTGACACGTACCACCTACCTAAGCATTGTTGCAGACCATGTACACCCTTTCATGGAAACGGTATTCCCTGGTGTCTGTGGCCTCTTTCAGCAGGATAATGCACCCTGCCAAAAAGCAAAACTGGTTCAGGAATGGTTTGAGGAGCACAACAGTGAGTTTGAGGTGTTGACTTGGCCTCCAAATTCCCCAGATCTGTGGGATGTGCTGAACAAACAAGTCTGATCCCTGGAGGCCCCACCTCGCAACTTACAGGACTTAAAGGATCTGCTGCTAACATCTTGGTGCAGATACCACAGCACACCTTCAGGGGTCTAGTGGAGTCCATGCCTTGACGGGTCAGGGCTGTTTTGGCAGCAAAAGGGGGACCAACACAATATTAGGAAGGTGGTTATAATGTAATGCCTGATTGGTGTATATTCGAAGTAAACGATATACATTGTACTTAATGTCAGCTTGCTTATTTTGCTCAAGATTTATTAAGTCCACATGTCATAAAAACAAGAAACTATGCTTTTAACCACAGCTCGAGAGCTGTCGTTCCAACCACACAAGTTTTTGATGCTGTTTGCGAATGTTCGTTTGAACTGTGGTTTTGAGAAACACCAAATTGTTGAACTATGTTAGTAATGACGGAACTTGTGATGTTAGTTGGCTAATGACGCTTTTAGGAAATGCAACCCAGTCTGGCTGAGGGGGCTTGTTCCGGTAGGAAAGTGATGTCAATGCAACATTTGGTATATTCCATTGCCTCTTTTGTTCATATTGGGGATACCAAAAACAATATGCACACTCGAAATGAACTTTCTTAATGCATGTAAATGATTCATTGATGCACATTATTGCAAAAAAAATAAATACATAAAATTCCCCCATAATCTCCATGCTCTTTTATTTTCAACCACTCTAACGCATGTCGCTTTTCACCACCCAATTAATTCCCAACGGGAAACAGGGGTTGTGAATGCCATTTATTGATGCCTTTACCTTTATCACCATATTTTCTGCTGATTTCAGTATGTAAATTGAGAAAATGAGCGTGCTTGAAGCTCTACTGGCAGCTTTGCAGCACTCATTCAGTGTGAATTCACAAACACAAAGTGCTTACATGAGACGTGTGAACTGGAGAATGATAGACAGTTTTCCCTCACCGACCCGTTTCTCCTCAGCCTTTGACTTGAAAACATCATGTTCACAGACTCTTTATTCGGGTCACTTTTTAGTCACAGATTGTTTGGGCGCAAGAGTTGAAATTTAAACAAAACGTTGATGTAGCTCGCTTTGCACAAGTGAAATTGATGTCTCTGCCATTTTCAAGGTAATGAAGCTCCAAATATTAAGTGTTGCACATCAATATTAAATATGATGTGCATCTTTGACATTTACAAATTACGGTTTCTCAAGGGCATTTAAATGCATGATTACTAAGGAATTGTTTTATTTATCATTATTGATGTTTGCTAAGTCAGGTATAACTTATTATTGCTCATACTGTAGATAGTGTTCATGATTTGAACAAACCCCTTGCATCAAGTATTAAACTTCAGAGCATAACTTGTCCTAAATTATTTGGCCTTCTAATGAGAGGTGTTTTCTTTTCTCAGACGTACGATTTTCACTTGGTGGATAAAGCGAGTGAGAAAATCCCTATATCCCTATAAATCATAGAGACCTGTGTCAGAATCTCTGTATTATAGCAACCAAAAACTATGCGATTTAAAAAAAAAAAAAAAAAAAACCTCTTAGTCAGGTTTCATATGAGCAAGCACCACTCATTTTCTTCAGAAATTATTAAAAATCTACTTCAAACATGATGCTTATGATTCATTTCATTCAGCTACCATAGGTATCTGATGAAGACCACATGCATTTATGATTAAAAGCTTTAAGATTGCTCTGAACTGTATAGAAATGAATGATGTATTAATTAATACACCTCCACAGAGCATATAGAATGACTTTGACTGAAGTAAATTCAGTGCAAAAGTGTTTAACATAATTAACATACCTCTATGTATCGTTTCATTTGCACTGAATTTAACTACTGTTTGACATTTGATTTGAGTGCTGACCAATAAGGACATAAACTCAGATAATACGGAACATTCTCAGATCTTTAGCTAAAGTTCCGGCAAGATTCTTGCAAAGTTATGAATAAATGTTCTTCTAGTAATGTTAATGTTTGTTTAAAGTTATCTGGGGGCGTATTGCAGAAAGTATCTGTTTAATAATAATGGTAAAATTAGCTAGGACCTCATTTAGGACAAAAGCTATAACAGAATGACATTTCTTAAGTGCATTATTGGTTGCACTTTATTTTACAGTATGTGTACTTACAGTGTACTTACCTAAGAAAGTACTGGTTAATATAAGTTAACTACGTGTACACGGCATTGGTTGTCTGTGTGTAACAATGCCTAGTGTCTTGACCCTGTTAAATAAACAAACAAATTAAAAAAATAAAAATGGGTTAAGGTAAGGTTTAGGGGGTAGGTTCAGAGTTAGTACCTAGTTATTACCCAGTTATTGCAATTACTATAATAAGTACATAGTATGTACTGTACGTGGAGAGAGGACTGTAAAATAAAGTGCTACCGCATTATCTTAACTACGGATAGGAAAAGGGTATTACAGAAGCATCCTAACTCGACAAAAAAATAATAAAAACTGTCTTTACTTCAAAATTATTTGAAAGCCAACAGTAAAAACCGCATTGCAATTGACCTGTCTGAGAATGGCATCGCATTTATTAATGATACAAGATGAAGAACAGCGAAGTTTGATGGTGGTAAGACTTTTTGAGCACCCAAATGATGCACTTAGACAACAAAACACTGATAATTACAGACTCCCACAAAATATTGTGATATGATTTGCATTTTCTACCAAGCTTATCAAAACTTATCCTTCTGAAGCACTTAATTAAAAGAATACCTATTTTGTTTCTCTATTTTAATCTCTAGCGTTTACTTCACAGCAGTTGCTTGGTTGCTTGGACCTAAGAGTTGATTACCGAACTCGATGGAGCAGCTTAAGATTTCCAAACAACAGATGAGATTTTGTAAGATAGGATAAGAATGCTAAATCAAGTTAAGATTTGCTTCTGTAATACGAATTTGTGAAAAATCCTAAATTAACTTGTCAGACCTTAACCTAAAGAGGTCCTTGATTATGATTTTACTTTTTTAACTTTAGTTAGTGTGTAATGTTGCTGTTTGAGCATAAACAACATCTGCAAAGTTACGATGCTCAAAGTTCAATACAAAGGAAGATATTTTCTTTAACAGAAATCGCTCTTTAAGTACTAGTAGAGACTAAGCTTCTTCCCTGGTTGGTGACATCACAAAGCCCAAAATGTACATAAATCCTGCCCTCCAGGAACACGCAACAAAGGGGGTGAAGCCATGTTGGGCTGCTTTAGAAAAGAGGAAGAGTTGTTGTAGTAGAGTGTTGTTACCATGCCGTCATTTTACGCCAGACTGCTTCACAAACGAGGGTCAATTCAACGCTGGATTTGCACAAAAGATTAACATGACGGCACATGCTAGTCGATGAGTTGAATCAACTCATAAATTTATTTCAGCAAATACCTAAATTAATTTCAGCAACTACATAAATTTATCCACTAACCATTCAGAAATGTCCAGTTGCATTCTAAAAGTTGTAACTTCTTCCTGAGTCTCTCCATCAGTGTCCGACTCCGGTTTGAACAATGTAAGGCTGAACACCATTACTGACATCATCATTTTAGCTGCGTGAGATTCTCCAGCTTTGTTGTTGTTGAGCAACCGAAGCGTGAGCTGTTAAAACTCCGCCCTTTTCTGGAAAGGGGCCAGGAGCAGCAGCTCATTTGCATTTAAAGGGACATAAATGGCGTGTTTTGCTCACACCCATATAAGGGCAAATTTGACAAGCTATAATAAATGATCTGTGGGGTATTTTGAGCTGAAACTTCACAGACACATTCTGGGGACACCAGAGACTTATATTGCATCTTGTGAAAAGGGGCATAATAGCTCCCCTTTAAGATAGAAAGTTTCTGTAATAAACCCCCTGGTCTTTAATGATGTTCTCAAAACATTAGCACAAAAACATTATTTATACATGATTCATTTTGAAATGTTTTAGTTAACACTACCACAATCTAGTATTTCCAGATTCTAACATAAATCAATGTAGATTAAGTTTTATGTGGCTGTATGGATATCGAACAAACAAAGTCAGTAATTTTGTTTTCTGTTTTTAATATATTGCTCTTTTTAGGTCCATCCTCCCAGTGCCATCTGCCGCAGCCATAAAGAGAAAACACGGGCGAGCGAGGCGGTGCGTGACAGACTGTTTTATTTGACTTGGAGGGGCTAATTTGGATTAGGGAGGATTTGTGTCCCTGCTGTGAGCCCGGGCCTGTTTGCGAAGCGACTTGTGGAAAGTAGATCTGATGCGGTAGGTCCGCTGTTTGCCTCTCGATGAGATAAAAAAGTAAGCCAGCAGGAAAATCAAGGGTAAAATCACATTTAAGCCAGTCCATTGAACTGTGGAGGTAAACAATGAGGATTTAGACCCAGACAGAGTAAAGATGAAACACCTCAAAGAAATATTTGCAGATTGTCAGAATTGCCAACACATATTGCTCAAACGTTTTCCAAGCAGAACATGTTGCTGCCAAATGTTTGTCTAATTTAGTGAACATAAAAGCTTTTCTTCTTTTTTTTTTTAGATATAGTATGATATCTTTAATGAAGGGAGACTTTGTTTTTAAACTACAGCAGACATATTAAAGTCCCCCTGCAGTCAATAATTTAATTCCTTAAAACAAATCTTTGATAATTAAAATGACATATTTAAAAATTTTCACCTGTGAAAATAATTTCGTGTTTTTGCAGTGGTGAGCAATGCAGCCAATCACAGATATGTTTGTTGATCTCTTGAACGCTGTGACCAATCAGGAGAGGTGTTTAACTTAGTTAGAATCCACTCACTGGTTAAAACACTGTAGTTTTTGTTTAGCACTGACTTCTGCATGCTCAAGAATCAAAGTTTCTAGGCTATATATGATCCGTTCAGAATTTGAATAAAAGTCGACACATAACTGTAATTGATATGATTAGCCTTTGGCTTAACTACATTATCAAACAGCTAATAATGTGTTGCTAATGTTACACAAACTATGTTCCAGTTCACCATCTTAGAGTCAGACAGCTGCCTTCTGAAAATCAGCATCTCTAGAAATAGAGCTGCACACAATCTTATTCCTAAAATGACAACCATTCGGCTATGTTTATTAAACCATTGACAAGTACGATCACAGCGAACATTCAGATCTGTGTTGGCGCCGCCGCTGAGCCAGAGAGAGCAGTTGTCATGTATAGGTATGAAACAGCTTCACAAACAATCTTTTCAACCACACAGTATCGTTATTTCTGTGTTACAATAATTCTTATGATCACAGAAATACTGGGATAAAAGTTTATGGTTCGGATTAAAACACTGATGTATTTTAATAGAAATACTACTACTAATAATAATAACAATTAATATATTTAATAAAAAATAACTTAATATTATTTAAATATTATTAAAATATTTACATACATGTTAAAATATGTATTTTATAAATGATCATGGTAGAGTTTCTTTTTTATCAATACAGGGCAATTCCTGCCTTTAATCTTTCCTGGACTGAGAAGTCTCAAAAAAATTCTTTGACTGTCATCATGATCAATCATGGGCAGGTTAAAAGAGGATTCGTCTTTCTTGTTAATCCTCGTTCTTTGGGATACAGTCGTGTCTCATCTTACACATATGTCAGCCGGGTCCGCACTAGTCAGCCTCAAAGGGATTTTGAACCAAACATGGGCGAGAAATCAGGTGACATCCTCACTGATGTCTTCTGCTACTAATAGCTCCCTGTCATGGCTTTTTCCCGACAAACATTTGCTCGGAGTATTGGAAAGCTTTATCATCAAAGCATAAAGTTTCATTCTTCTTTCAGGGCGAGATCCAAGGTCCTTCTGATGGTCAGGCCTTTACAAGAGCAGTGTACAACAGGAACTGGCCGTTTAAATGTTCACAGGAGGCAAAAACAAAATCAAAACATTTTTCCCCATTCATACTAGCAAATACTTGTTTCTCCAAATAAGAAAACGAGGACCGGAGTGAGAATTAATCTCCTATGAAGAAGGAAAGCAGCTCGGAAAATAATCAAATCAAGAGTCGTGGGTGTTTTTATAACATTGTAAAGTATTTTCTCTGAGGTACAGTTTCGTTAATCCAGTGCCTTCTTGATGTTGGACAGATTTCACTAATATACATTTTTACCAGGATGAAATACATTTTATGATGTCCAATAATTAAGTGGCCAATAAATCAGATTACTTCAAGGATGTTTTTGTAATTCAGGCCTATTTATTTATTTAAAGTGACCCTGTTATACTTTTTCGAATATTACATTTTGTGCAGTGTGAAATGCTGTTCATAAATCAGATTAATTATCCGATTGGAATCTGATCTAAATTATTGACTGTCCACACTGTGTATCGCAACTGTTCAGATCTGATTTGTGTCGCTTTTTCGGTTTCCTGAATATCTGCATTGGTTTCGATGGCAATGACTTTGCATTAGTAGACATACACCAAAAACAACAACAGCAATGTGAAGGGATTTGCAGTAGAGATGTTGTCTTATTTACAACATGACAATGTGTAGCCATCGCGCTGGTCTACAACGTCTTCTGAGGCAGCGGCAGAAACGTAGGAGGCTGGTGGCTTTATTCTGGCTTTATGTCATCTCTACCGGTCTCAAAACATGTCTCCTTTATAGGGTATTGTCGTTTTCTGCTCGATCAGCACTTGCAAAACACAACCTTGTTTCTGCAGCGACTTTTAACGTTTCCTATAACAACGTCTGACATGTTTGTTTTACGTGACATGAGAAAGTTACATAAACCACGCAAAATCCGATCACAGTGGTCAGACTGAAACAGATTTCCAGATATGGGATTGGAATAGGATTTCAATCCACATATGAATGTAGCTCAAAATGGATTCATAAAAATCGCATTTTATGTGTTTTTTTTTTTTTGTTGTTTGTTTGGTTTTTTTGTTTGTTTTTTGCTGTTCACATTTAGGCCTACTAAATATGATCGGTTTACAATCGGATGTGCACAAAAATTGGATTTGGACTGACAGTCTGAACGAGGCTCAATATAGCTGTTTGTGAATGTAAAAGGTCTGTAAAGTTTATAATAATAATAAAACTAAAATAGTATATAAATAATACTAAAATAACACCAGTACTGAATGATTGTCATATTCATCCACCATATTAATTCAAACTATGGTACTTTGTTTACTTGGTGGATTAAAATTGTTATGGTGCTTTAGATTAAATAATTTCTAGGAGATGAAGCAACCAAACATATGTTCCATATAAATCATCTTTCCCTTACCATCCCTATTGTTGTGTTTTCGATTATCATTGGTAGTATCATACAGTAATGGTATCCTGGGACCTTTAGTTTTACTCTGGTAAGGATGCTGCATAATATATGTCAGAATGTGAGCACTGAGTTTGTTATCAGATCGCATAATCAATATTAAATATAGTCAATATACACTAAAAAGCGCCACAGATCCGCAAACAGCATTGATGTAAATACAATCCCAAATGATCTGAGATGGTGTTTTAGTCTACGGCTGCAGCATGTGCTATTATAAAGATTGCTGATCCAGGATCAGATTTCCTCAGCCGAAACTGAATTCTGTGGACGGCGGCTCTGTGTATAAACTGCCAGCTTCGCGGATCCAAGGTCAGGCCTCGGCTCTGACCTCCAGCAAGCTCCTGATGGAAATCTAACCAAGCATCACGAGCAATTTGAGTCCTCAGAGTAAACAAACAGAAGTGCTCTTCAAAGGCCGAGGTCCAAACAGAGAGTGGCAGCTGGGCCGCTCCGCCGCAGGTCCATTCACAGAGATGGAAAGAGCCGAGGGAGACCTCACACCGCCCGCCCAACACCAGCACTGTGGAAGACCACAAAGGCTTTTAGATTAGGTCTTGCTAATGCATGTTATTTTTACATTCTCTCTGCTGGCCGGTGTGTATTCGCATTACAAATGTCTAATATTGGATAGACTTGCATTGGCAGACTTTTGACTAGCACAAATCTCATGCAGCTTATTCTGCTCAATAAATGCCCACTTAGACAGGAAGAAAACATCTGACCGACATGCAAAGTGACCACTGCTTTTTTAAACCACCACTTAGTTTATATTGAAGGATATAATCTAAAAAATATGTGATATGATATGTGAAATATATCTTTATATTAAATTAATGCCCTTTTTACTTCTATGCAATATGGTGTCACTTTACAATAAGGCCCTATTAGTTTACATTAGTTAATGCATTTACTAACAATGAGCTATGCATTTGTTACAGTATTTCTTCATCTTTGTTAACTTTCATTGTTAGTTCATGTTAGTCACATTAAATAATATAGACAGATAAAAGTTTTGATCTTAAAGGGGTGATATAATGCCATTTTTACAAGATGTAAAATAAGTCTCTAATGTCCCCAGAGTGTGAATGTGAAGTTTTAGCTCAAAATACCCCACAGATCATTTTTTATAGCATGTTAAAGTCATTGATTAGTATATTCTGTCATGATAATCTACAAATCGCTCGTGTGGGAACTGTTGTAAGATCTTAATTACAGTTATAACTTGTCATGTTGGCATCTTGCTTTTATGGCATGCTATTGCATTTGTGTTATGTACTTTATTGCAATAACATGGCCTAACCCCCTTTGTTGTGTGTTCTCGGGGGCAGGGTTTATGTAAATTTTAGAGTTAGTGATGTCACCAACCCGGGAAGTTGTTGTAGTCCCTACCAGTCGTTTGTTGTAGTCCTTATACAGAGAATTCTTTAAAAGTAAATATCTCCCTTTGCTTTGAACTTTGAGCATCGTAACTTTGCAGTTGTTGTTTATGCTCAAACAGCAACATTTCACACTAACTAAAGTAAAAAAAAGTGAAATCATAAAGAACCACCCCTGTAATAATGTGTTAGTAAATGTTAAAATTAATGTTAACACAACCGGAGTTATATTAATAAATATCCTGATGCATCCAAGCTTTATAACGGGGTCAACAAGTATGAAGCTGAAGAAAGTGCATCCATCCATCATAAACGTACTCCTGGGGGGTGTAATAAAGGTCTTCTGAAGTGAAGCAATGCAGTTGTGTAAGAAAAATATCCATATTTAACAAGTTATAAAGTAAAATATCTAGCTTCCACCAGACTGCCTTCTGTATTCAACTTAAGCCACGCACACACTTAACGATTGTAAGGCCGATTATGAATGTAAATTGATACTTATGACTGATCGCGCTCAAACGCGTCCAGTCAGAGCCAGTTGCGTTCAGTCTGCGATTACAGTCGGTGTTCAAATTCCGTGTTTAAGTATTTAAATCTGGAAACAATCGCTGTGTGTTGAGTACAGTCTTAGAATGTTTTAGCTAGTCGTTAAATGTGTGCCCGGCTTTACGAAGAAAGTGTAATGCCTCTCGCAGATCAAAATGCTTACGCTCTGGCATATGCCTTCCATATTCAACTTACGTAACTGATGCGACGTACTGGTGGAAGCTAGTGAATTTACTTTATAATGTGTTAAATATGGATTTTTTTCTTACATAAACGCATCGCTTCGCTTCAGAAGGCAATACGTCATTATGTGACAGGATGCTTGCGGTCCAGACTGTAGTGAATGCGCTCAAGACCGTTTGCCGAGGCTGTGGATTAGAGGTAAAAATGTTGTAAATAATGTTCAGTTTATTGCACAGATGGATCGTTTTGCTTCTTAAGACCTCAATGTATTGTCAGGAGCAGCGGGTATTAATTTTGTTTTGTCTGCATATGTTTTATTTTATCTCAAAGTGACGCCACCCATTGACTTCCATTATATGAATCACAGAGGACCACAGTTTCAGCTAAAAATCTTCCTTACTGTTCTACTGAAGAAAAAAAGTCATCTACATCTTGGATGGCCTGAGGGTGGGAAAATTAACAGCAAACTATCCCTTTAATACATTTTATATACATATTTTTCAGTGTTAGTTCACGGTAATTAATGTAGTTAATTAACTACAATACCTTATTTTAATGTGTTACGGAAATACAACAACAACAACAAAATCCATTTAAAAATACTAGATCATTGGTTACACTTTAGATAATGCAGATAATGCATTAACTAACATTAACAATGAGCAATGCATTTGTTACAGTCTTTCTTCATATTTGTTAATGTTATAAAATACAACTGTTTATTGTTAATGTCAGCTCAAGTCCATTACAGTTTTTTACAGTTGCTAACAAGCATTTACCAATACTTAAAATACTTTTTCTAAACTCTTAACACAGCAACACAGATACATCACACAAGTGGCCAAATAGTTAATTTTCTGCCCAAAACCATATTTTGTTAAATAAACACAAACTCTACATTTCAAAATGCTAAAAAAACTTTTTCAGCATATACTAACTCTATCAAAACACAGCAAACCTGATTCAAAATCGAGTCGTTCTGTCAAACACTAGCACTAGTTTTCTATCCAACATGAACATATAGTCAATCAAAGCGCAATGACTGTCAAAATACTAACAGTTGATGGCATTACGAAAACTGCATTACTTGTCATGTTTCGGTTCAACCTGCAGAAAATATGAAATCCATTGTTTCCTTTTACTGCAGTAAAAGTAGAATGCTTACATGTAATCCACTCTACATTTTTGGTTGAGTGTTGAATGTGTGCATTCTTGGCAACATAAGTGAATGAGTCATTACTTTATAGAATGTGCAGTAGAAAAAAAGAAGAAGAAAGTAACAGAATTTCTTAGGGCAGCCACTGGTCAAATGAATCCCCTGTGCTGAACTTCAGTGGACACTTAGTTGAAATCTCTTTCTGGGGGTGGGGTGGAGTGTTGATGGTGCTCCCATAGAGGGTGGGATGGTGTCCCCTTGGTAGCTAGTGCCCTGTGCAGACCACATATTTTGCAAATATGGAACAGTGGTAGTGGAATCGTTGTAGTAAAATTGTTGTAGTATGAAGCTTTTACTGAAATGAAAACATGAAATTTCTGCCATTGATCAACAACAAATCCAACACACATGGCCTTTGGTTATTATGGAAGCTTTTTTTTTTTTTTTTGACTTTTTATCTCACAATTCTATTTTTTTGTTTTTTATTTTGCAGTTGTGAGTTTACATCTTACAATTCTGACTTTTTTCTCAGAATTGTGATATATAAACTAAAGGAATTGAGAGAAAAAAGACAGAATTGTGAGATAAAAAGACACAATTAAGTTTTTTATTTTCTATTCATGGCAGAAATAAGCTTTCATAGGTTCCACATGTGTGAGGGGGAAAACCAGATGCACAGTCCAGCACACATTCTTCTCTCCCATACCTCTTCTTCTCCCTTGTCCTGATCCAACTTCTTCTCTCCTCCTTAATCTATTCCTCTCCCTTACTCAGACATTATTTTCTCTCTCTGCTCCTCTGTGTTGTTCTTCATCCACACTGAACAAATCCGATTCAAAGAGTCCTGTTTTACTGTATGTCCATGTAATGGAAAGAACTTCAACACCTGACTATGCCTCCAACTGAGATTGGAATCTGCTATTTCTCAATATTTCAGTGATCTGCCAATTAAAAATGCTTATCAATTGTTTCAGTATTTGTTTTATATATTTTTTCAATAGTTTTGAGCTGCTGTTGTTGCAAAAGTAGAGGTTTTATACTATATTTAAAGATTGAAACATTAAGTCCTCATTTCTGACATGCTGTGTTTAAGCATTTGCAAATAAGATGAGAAAAATCCGTGATTTTGGTATGAGGTAAGATTATATGAAAAGAAAATGCAAGCATTTTAGAAACGTGTTAATTGACTGCGTTTTGTGTGAAAATGACATGAATTGTGTTAATGGTATCGCCACAACAGACGGATGTTCTGCTAAATGTGTTTAGAGTTTTGAAAATGTGACTACAGATTTGACAAAAGTATGTTAGCAATTGAAAAAAACTGTAATAGAATGTGCAGTAGAAAAAAAAAAAAGAAGAAGAAGAAAGTAAGAGAATTTCTCAGGGCAGCCACTGGTCAAATGAATCCCCTGTGCTGAACTTCAGTTGGCCCCTTGGTTGAAATCTCTTTCTGGGGGTGGGTGTGTGGTGTTGATGGTGCTCCCGTAGAGGGAGGGAGGTATCCTCTTGGTAGCTAGTGCCCTGTGCAGACCACATATTCTGCATATATGGAACAGTGGTAGTGGAATCGTTGTAGTAAAATCGCTGTAGTATGAAGCTTTTATTGAAATGAAAACATGAAATTGCTGCCATTGATCAACAACAAATCCAACATACATGGTCTTTGGTTATTATGGAAGCTTTTTTTCCACCACAGAATAAAAAAGCATAAAAGGTAATTGTGGCTTTTTATCTCACAATTCTAATCTATTTATTTATTTATTTTATTTTATTTTACTTTATTTTTTGCAATTGTGAGTTTACATCTCACAATTCTGACTTTAGAATTGTGAAATATAAATTATAGGAAGTGAGAGAAAAAAGTCAGAATAGTGAAATAAAAAGACAATACTTTTTTTTTTATTTTCTATGCATGGCAGAGATAAGCTTCCATAGGTTCCACATGTGTAAGGGGGAAAACCATAGAGATGCACAATCCAGCACACATTCTTACTCCTCTCCCATATACCTCTTCTTCTCCCTTGTCCTGATCCAACTTCTCCTCTGCTCCTTCATCTATTCCTCTCCCTTACTCAGACATTATTTTTTTTTTCTCTCTCTGCTCCTCTGTGTTGTTCTGCATCCACACTGAACAAATCCGATTCAAAGAGTCCTGTTTTATTGTATGTCCATGTAATGGAAAGAACTTCAACACCTGACTATGCCTCCAACTGAGATTGGAGTCTGCTATTTCTCAATATTTCAGTGATATGCTAATTAAAAATGCTTATCAATTGTTTCAGTATTTGTTTAATATGTTTTTTCAATACTTTTTAGCTGCTGTTGTTGCAGAAGTAGAGGTTTTATACTATATTTAAAGATTGAAACATTAAGTCCTCATTTCTGACATGCTGTGTTTAAGCATTTGTGAATAAGATGAGAAAGATTCTTGATTTTGGTATGAGGTAAGCTTATATGAAAAGAAAATGTAAGCATTTTAGAAACGTGTTAATTGACTGCATTTTGTGTGAAAATGACATGAATTATGTTAATGGTATGGTCAGAACAGACGGATGTTCTGCTAAATGTGTTTAGAGTTTTGGAAATGTGACTACAGATTGGACAAATGTATGTTAGCAACTGAAAAAAATAGAAGGAGATAAAACTTTTAATTTTAATAATGTATTAGTAAATGTTGAAATTAACGGATTACTAAGATTAATAAATGCTCTAGAAGTATTTTCATTCATAGTTCATGTTAACAAATGTAACCTTATTGCAAAGTGTCAATTCAAAACTAGCTGAAATGTTTTCCACACTTTTTCAGGTAATGGCCAAGAATTTGAAAACAGATGTTAAAATAAAAAAACAGACCCAAATGGGTCAATAGTTCACTAAATGCATAAATGTGGATAACAGCGCAGATTATTTGATTATGGGAGAATGTTATGAGAAATGATATGAATTCATATTGAGTTCTCTCACTTTTAAATTTAAAATGTAAGCATACTGAAGACTTGTTGAGCTCTCTGGAGGAGAAGTGTGTGAGATTACTGGGGTCTTTCTCTTAGGAGAAACATCTGTGAAGCAGGAGACTTCAGTGAATGTCTATATTTAATCTCATTGCCATTTAGGAGTAACGATTGAGATATTAAGTGCTTTAATTTTCTTTCCTACAGGAAGTCATTATGTTATGTATAAGTGCTTAAAAGTAAGTAAAAACACATTACGAAGACATCAAAGTTTTTTGTTTTTGTTTTTCGTTTCCTTGGAAGTGCACATCATGTTAGGAAAACAGAAAAAAACCTACAGGATTTTTTTACCAATTCAGAAAAACAATAATTTAACAATGATGGCAAAGAAAAGAACAGATGTACATAGAAATGTCATGCAGTGGTCTCTAACATAACGTAATGCGTTCACAGCCAACTGTCTTTTTGTCTCTCTGTGTGGTTAAACTGTTGTACTGAGCCGTCCTGCTGTTTTATTTCATTTTGAGTGGATATGACAAAGTGTCCTGTGTTTGCAGCTGAATGTAGTCGCTGTGTGTCACCACTGATTGCCGTCTCACAAAGCAAAAAGGGCGGCCGGCGTTCTTGTTTGCCTTTGTTATCCATCCGGTCCTCAATCACACACTGCATTTTCATTGTTTAGAAAGTGTCAACATAAGTACCTCAAGCAGCAAAGCTCACAGAGACTCCTTTTTTCTTGGCCATCAGTGATAAAATCTTTTTTTGTTTTGTTTTGTTTCTCTTAAGATGAAAAACGTTCATCTTAATAAGAGTGTTGTTGTTAAGCAAGCTTTACTATTACTGTTGCTCATAGTTACGGAAAGTCATTTCATAGAAGCACATTTACACCACATGAGAAAATGCTTTGGTGAATCATAGTTGAAGTCGGAATTATGAGATACTGTACTAAGTTAAGATCAGCATTGACAAAAAAGTCATAATTATTACATTAAAAGTTTGACTTTTTATATCATAGTTTGTATGTTATTTTTTCCACTTATCTTGCACAGTAATTATAATTTTGTATGTCATAATTTCAACTTTTTATCTCATAATTACAACCTTTTGTCTCAATTATTTGATTACTTGATAATTCAATTTTGAGTTGTCTCATACAATAATTACAGTTTTGTATGTCAAAATTTTGATGTATCTCATACAGTAATTGATTTTTTACCTCATAATTTTGACTTTTTATGTATTATGTCTTTTCATCTCATAATTGACTTAGCATCTCAATTTCAACATTTTATCTAATAATTTATATTATATGGCATAATTTCCATTTATCTCATACAGTAATTATGATTTTTTATGTCATAATTTTAACTTTTTATCTTATGACTTTATCTCAATTATGACTTTTGTTCTTAGTTTTGACATTTTATCTCATAATTACCTAATAATTCAATTTTGAGTTGTCTCATACAATAAGTATGATTCTGTATGTCATAATTTTGATTTATCTCATACAGTAATTGATTTTTGACCTCATCATTTTGACTTTGTATGTCATTATTATGACTTTTCATCTCATAATTGACTTAGCATCTCAATTTCAACATTTTATCTTATAATTTGTCATCATTTCCACTTTTTACTTTTATTTTCCACATTTCATTACCTAATAATTAAATTTTGAGTTCTTGTGCAATAATTATGATTTTGTATGTCATAATTTTGATTTATCTCATACAGTAATTGATTTTTGATCTCATAATTTTTACTTTTCATCTCATAATTGACTTAGCATCTCAATCTCAACATTTTATCTCATAATTTCAACTCATATACAGTAATCATGAGTCATAATTTTGAGTTTCTCATAATTTTGATATTGTATGTCATAATTGTCTTTTTATCTCATAATTATGACTTAGTATGTAATATTTTCGAGTTTTATCTCATAACTTTGACTTTTTATGTTATAATTATGATTTACCAAAGCATGTTTTTTTTTCTTTTGTGTTAGAAATAGGCTTCCATACTCTCCACTTAAGACACCACTCCGAAACACCATGGCAACTACATAGCAACACCCTGACAACCAACCTCAACACCCTAGTATGATGGCAGTTGGCAAGTAACATTCACTTTTCCTGAGAAAATATAAAGTCTAGTTTCCTCTATAAAGTGTGCCAGACTCATTGATGATGTGAATAAATCATCACGGCATCCCGTCCTCAAAATGCATCTTGCAACTTTTCATTTTAGCAGAGCAGAAGACCAGAATTCAATTATTGAAAAAAGATCTAAAAAGCCCCCAAAAATTTGTCTCTCACGTTCAAGCTAAGGGCCTGAGGTTGTAGTCTCATGTCATCTTCTGAAAAACATCCCTTCAACATATGAGAAAGAACCTGATGAACATTAGATTACCTCCAGCACAATCTATAGCTTCACCCTTGTACAGAAAAGTGGCTTTTATATGAACACAAATTAAGAGATTAAGAGATTACTTAAAATGAAAATATGAAACTTGTGAAACATCTGTCTTGGTATTGATTTGTGTCAGCCGATTCTGGCTAATGTGGCCCATGAGAAGCTGCTGCCTCTGAAACGTATTACCTGCCTTACCGTTCAACCTCACTAACTGCACAATCCACCATTACTTATGCCTGGCAGGAAAACAAGATTGGTTAAAAACATTTTTTGGACAATTTTAAGATAGTACTTTATTAACATCACGTCACATGCAACAATTTTGACTTGCTTGGTTGTAATTCACTACTGTATGACATTTTGATCACAGTTTAGTGAAGACATGATAACTGTCATAATAACATGATACACTAGATAACTGACGCTTGACACAATTTAAGTGTGCCACAACAACAACAACAACAAAAAAGAGTGAGTTAAGCAGCTGTTTTTTATATGCATGCTCTTGTGTTGTGATTGGCTGGATTTGATCATCATTTGACTAATCATTGAAAGAGCACATATTCTGCTTTTTTTGTAATGTTGCTGTTTCAGCATGAAAAAAGCTCTTCAAAGTTACAAAGTCACTCCAAAGGGAATTATTCTCTATATCAGTGCACATTGCTTCTGAACTCCCTGAAACGCCTTCGTTGTAGTCTTGAGTTTTCTTCCTGGAACGAACATGTCACAATATTCCTCATTTAAATAATTCCCGCTCAAGGCATATGCAAAATAAAGGTGCGGGGCCTGGCTGAGTTAGTTAGTAGAGTGTTGAAACTCGAGGTTATGGTGAGGGGCGGGACATTTCCCAAACACACTTAAAGCGGTTGACCAATCACAACACACTGGTCCAGCCAACCAATCAGAGCTCACTGTGTTTTTCAGAAGGCGGAGCTTCAGGAACTAAACAGAGCATTACTGACAGACTAGGAAGAGAGGAGCTGCAACAATGTCAAATATGTGAAAAATAAGGTGTTTTTGAACATTCAAGCATGAAAACCTATTTTAGAAGAGCCCAAAAACAAAATCAAGACTTTGAAAAAGGGCACAACATGGCCTCTTTAATAATCCATTGTGCTTTATAATCTATTGTATAACATTATCACCATAAATGTTCTTTATAAGCTGTTAAACATTATAAACATGATCATTAATCAAAAGCATGGTAATATTTTAATACTCATCCCAAGTCAAACTGACAACCTTTTCATCCTAAATCCGATATAATGTATGGTACTTTAATTGTTAACAAAGTCTTCAAGCCTTAATGCAATTGTAGTGCCATTTGCAGAGCTTCATTTGAGTAATTGCACATGACCTCACTGTCCTCTTTCCAGTAATCCTGTATTGAGCCGCGGGATCAGACGTCAGTGGGTAATGTAGACATCCTTGGCTCCGGATTCACCCCTCCATGATGCTGCGGCTTAGACTGTAAGCAGCTCGAGTAGAACGGGTTTAACCATCAAACCACTCATTAGCATAGATAATGTAGCCCCATAAAACAGTATAATGACAAATAATTGAATGGACTAAAACTTTATGGTGCCTTATGTACAGTCAGTGTGTGTGTGTGTGTGTGTATATATATATATATATATATATATATATATATATACACACTGTATATATTATATATATATATATACTGTATATATATATTATATATATATATTATTGTTAATTTTAGTTTATTTTTAGTTTAATGTGCTTTTGTCATTTTTTTAATTGCTAATTTGCTATTTAGTTTTAATTTAGTTTTTTTTTTTTTTTTTTTCAGATTCAGCTTTTGTGCTTCAACTTAAACTTTTTACAGTTTATTTCCAAGGAAACATTTTTAATTTTAGTTTAGTTTAATTTTTTCAACTTATTTTATTTGATTTTATTTCAGCTGTATTTCAATTAACAGAATTGCTTTTAACAGTTTTACTTAACGATAACAACCCTTTTACCCTATTTATTATTATATATAAACGTGTGCATCAATTTGTGATGCAATGGGGAGATCCAGGTCAGATGATCAAATCGATTTTATTGCTTAATAAAAATATGATCAAATAATAAATGATAGACATATTGATTTTGAATGATAAAAATTAAAATTTAATAAAGAAAAATTATCATAACAGAACAACACAAACAGTTAGAACCCAATTTCCAATATCTCTGAAATATTGAAGTCATCTAAGAAGTATTATCTAAGAAAAATGTTGGTAAAAATTGTAATTAAAAGTTTAGTAAGATCTTAACAAAATCTTATTAAAATATTAACCAAAAATCTAAGTACAAGTCTGAGTAAAATATTCTTGCCTAAGGAAAATAAAGTTTGATGAGATCTCATTGATGCAGAATGCAAAGAGCAACAATTAAATCACTTAATTAATTAATTAATTCCCAGTCTATCCGTAACACTCTGTTTAGTTCCTGTCTCTATGAAGCCCCTCCTTCTGAAAAGCACAATGTGCTCTGATTGGTCGGATGGACCAATGTGTTGTGACTGGTCAACTGCTTCGAGTGTGTTTGGGAAATGTCCCGCCCCTCACCATAACCTCGAGTTTCAACACACTACTAACTAACTCAACCAGGCCCCGCCCCTTTATTTTGCATATGCCTTGGACTGGAATTATTTAAATGAGGAATATTTTGACATGTTCGTTCCAGGAAGAAAACTTAAGAAACAGTGCACACTGATATAGAGAATAACTCCCTTTGGAGTGACTTTGTGCTTTGGAACTTTTTCATCCTCAAACAGTAACATATTAAAAATGTAAAAAAAAAAATGTAAAAAAAAAAATGTAAAAAAAAATAAATAAATAAAAGCATAGTGCCTTTCAAATATGGCTTAATTAAACCTGAATAGGCATCAGCAATGAAAGTAAAGGTCAGGTCAAGTTGAAGTAGTTAAAGTATGTTAGGTGACAACTGCACATGTTAAAGATTTACAGTGCTTGCAAGAATCAACTGCTCATGTGTTTACTTTGTCTAAAAAGCATGAGGAATGAGTTGTTGGTATGATTTTAACACCAAATGGAGGAGAGATATTGCTTCACCATTAAATCATTATGAAACACCAACTGTATTAAGTGATGTTTACTATAATGTTGGAGTTGGTTGGTTGCAATGATACTTACTTAACTACAGTTTTCAGTAGCATGACTTTACCTTAGCAGTAGAAATAGTGTTACTTTTCCAGTATCAGTGTTCTCAAAAACGCCACCCTGCCATTTTTCTTCTTCACTCTTTGTTTGCACCTTGTCATGCAACTAACATCCCAGTAAATTAACTGGAGATTAGCTATATTTTGAGTTGGCTGTAGTTCAGAATAGCTTCGCCAGCATTGCTCCCCATGTTTTTACACTAAAGATCCGGCTTTCTATTAGCTGCAGGGATGAGGAACGGAATTAAATTGAGGCCTTTTCATGCCATTAAATATAAAACTCACTGTATCTTTGGACCAGCTCACTGTCTTGCAAACCTGAATGAATATCATTTCATTACAAATCCAATAGTGCAATATTGCAGCGAATGTACTTTTAATTCCCGTCTCGTTTGCATGGATAAAATAGATGTTGACTAAGGGAGTTGAATTCTAAAATAAGCCTGCGCTAATCTTTTTTTCCAGAGAGGTGATGGAGGAAGAGGATTAGATATCCCAGCAGAGTCATTCATCAAATGTAAAAGTGCATATTGCTTTCCTCTCTAATGCATACATAGTGCGAGTGCCCTACAATACCTTCAATTTTTCTTCTCTTTCTCATCTCTCCTTACAGTGAGAGCTCGGATGCTGGGAAGGACGCTGCCGTGCGATGAAAGATGCTCCGGGTAACTCCTAACCTCTGTCATTTGTCTTGGCCGTCCGAACCCTGATCTCCCATCTTGTGTTTTTCCTGTTTCGCCCTGACAGTGCCATTAGATACAGGGCCGAGAGTTGGGGAAGTCCTGTGATAGGGCATACGTTTTCATCAGCGTTACTTCCAGATCTGAGCCGCTGTGCGTCACGGGCCTCCTGTTCCTGTCACCGTTTTCAGGAGCTGAGATGCATCTAATTGCAGATGGTTTTGTCCATATGCTACGAATGTGAAAATCTCATATTTTTGTGCTATTTCAGATCTTCTGATCTGTCTAATAACTTTCCGCTGTGTTTCTCCACATATGTTTGCACAGACATGTTTGATTGTTCAAAAACCAACAGTTCCTGTAAGTTCTTTTTTTAGAGCTGGACTGAGCTGCTGTGTCTTTTCTTATAGAGCTTGTTGGATTAATTATCTGACAAGGCATTTTGTACTATCAGAGATGGGCTTTTGAACAAAAGAAATGACGAGCTCTTTGAAAATCTGATTCAGCTTTGAAAAAAAAGGCAATGCACATGTTCAACAGTAAGTAAACTTCTAGATCTCTGAGTGCAGAGACTGCAACGTGCCATCTGGGATGTAGTTTATTCACCATTGAATTATTCATAATTAGTTAGCTATATACTATTGAGCAGTGGGTCTTAACTGGTTGGGTCTAAACTCTACATGACAGTATGGGGAAAAACACAATGCTAAATGCATCAAACCATGAAATTGTGCATTATTATAGGTGAGTGAATATATTTTTAAATCAAAAGTTGTAATGATAACATTACTTAACACACTACGAAATAAATGAATAATGAACATTTGAAAAAATAATTTAAATTATGACAAACTATTATTATATTAGCAATTATGGCATATGACAGTCATCATTTTGACTTTTTATTTCATAAGTTCCACTTTTTAAAGTCATAACTTAGTTATGTCATAATTATGTCATAATATCTACTTTTTATCACATAATTATGACTATAATTTCAACTTTTATTTCCATCTCATAAATGAATGTCATAATTTCAATGTTTTTTTTTGTCTTAATTATGATAAGATTTTTTAACATTTTTTTAACAATAATGTAACATTATTAAAAACAAAATTATTAGTTAATTATCATTATTAGTTGCTGTTAGCTAATGTTGCTGTTGGAGGAATCATGTTATGAATATCTTAAAGTTGACTCTGCAATTTAAAGGGATAATTCACCCAAAAATGAAAATTCTGTCATAATTTACTCACCCTCAGGTTGTTCCTAACCTGCATAAATTTCTTTGTTCCCTTGAACATAAAACACTCACGGACACTCAATTGGCAAACATACACTCATGGATGGGGAGGTGCCTTTGCTGCATAGCGTGTTTGTGAATTTGGGGGCGGAGCTATCAAGATAGGGGTGTGATCCTTTTGGGTAGGGGTGTGTTTGTTTTAGTGATTTCAAATATCAACACCGTTTCTCAGAAATCGCTTACTGCACCTTTAAAGGCAACATGAAATCAAGAGCATTCAAGTTTAAAGGTACAGTAAGCGATTTCTGAGAAACGCTGTTGATATTTGAAATCACTAAAACAAACACGCCCCTACCCAAAAGGATCACACCCCTATCTTGATAGCTCCACCCACAAATTAATGAACATAAGTGGCACCTTCCCCATGTATACGCCTCTTACTGCTGATTGGCTTAGTGTGTTTTGGTGCTTGCTCCAAACCACTTTCAACAGTGTTTCTTTAAAATTACTTACTGCATTTTTAACATTAGACACAATTACACACTTCAGCTTTAATGGTGCAAGAAACACCTTTTCTACTGTGTTTGGTCAAATGTAAATATGTGTCCTAAAGAACCACTAAAGTAGACAATAATGAACTTATCAAAAGCATCTCTACAATCTAATTAGGCTCACAGTGCTTTTGAGAAACCCTGATTATTAATGTCTTAAAACCATGTTTTTCCACCTGAGTTAAAATACAGGTATCGCAACATTTCTTTCATTTTAGGGCAGAATCGTCAGTCTTCGATCCCTTAGTGTCTGTCAATCATGACCAAACATTTTGAATTGTTTAATTATTTTTACAGTCTGACATAAATCTTGATAGTCATAAAAGACTGTTTAGCCAACCAATAGTAAGCTTTTATTATGCGTTCAATGACAGTTCAGTGCATTTGACCAGTGACCTGGATGATTATTCAACTTTTAAGCAATTTTCAGTGCCAAAAATTTAACTGAAAAAATAGCCATAATTGTCTTGCGATTTCATGGTGCCGGACCGTACGTTCTGATAACAGTTTATTAAACGAATTAGTCGGACAGTCATCTCATTAAAAATTTTCCTCAGTTCCTCCACTTTCTCTGTTATCATATTCCTCTTTGTGCGCATGCATCTCGGCCTTAATTCAGTTGTGTAGGGGGAAATTAAATGTGCTTCTGGTTGATTACATTTGGGTTGCGAAATTCCCTCAAGCTCCGTGCAAACACGGCACCTTGAGGAATCCAATCCGTAACGACACCGCCGACATATTCCTTTAGATAAAGCACTGGGATCTGAATTGTCATTCTTTCATGGAGGCGTGCACCTATTCAGCCTAATTTAATTGAGATTTGCTTCGGCTGAATAGGACGACAGCCGGCACTCTGTTGGAGAACCTTCCCAGGTCTATATTAATACCTTCATGCTGTGCATGTGTGACAGTGATTGAAGTGTTGTGAAATGCAGGTAAAGAACGATTCATTATCTTGTCTCTTTAAATACTTTCAGGTTTACCAGAACTATTTGTAGTTTGGTTTGGAGTGGAGGGACTTTGATGGCGGCCCACTGAATCTTTGCCAATCGCTTCAACAGTCTCTCCTGATGGACAACTGGCCATTAAGAGCACGTTGGATGATTTG
This sequence comes from Hypophthalmichthys nobilis, assembly GCA_037950665.1. Classification (NCBI taxonomy): domain Eukaryota; kingdom Metazoa; phylum Chordata; class Actinopteri; order Cypriniformes; family Xenocyprididae; genus Hypophthalmichthys; species Hypophthalmichthys nobilis. Next base: position 6,059,821 of record CM075480.1, read on the forward strand.
TATTTGGCATGCACGCACACAGCTGCAGCGACCCAAGTGCTTCTGAGGTAATGAAATGTTTTGCCAGTCCTCAAAGCCAAAAATGCATCTGAAGGAATTTCACTTTGTAAAAATGTTATGTCCTTCAGATCTGGTATGCTTGATTTATTTCCAATTTTGCATTTTGTTCTCTAGAAGTCATCCTGACAATAACAGGGTGGCGTTTTGTGAGGGTTGAAGTTCAGGACCAGAAGGTTACTAGTTCAAACGTTGCAAGAAATGATCCAATAGTGCACTTGAGCAAGACAGGTAGTGTACTAGAAGCTGCATTAGATAAAAATGTCTTCTAGATGACTAAATAGGCTACATGAGCATCATTCACATCATGCACATTAGGTTGTGCAGGAAAGAATGAGCGAAAATGTGTGTATTTTGACACTATTGTGCACTTTGTATGATGATACTTATGTTTTGTGTTCTAAACTACTTGAAATCTAATTTGAATATTCAAACTTTCATCAGATTTCAAGTGAAACACGGATCTGGTTTGGATAGAGTTTTGAAACATGATAATTTTGTGTGTGTGTGTGTGTGTGTGTGTGTGCGTGTGTGTGTGATTCAGATTGTCAGATATGCAAAACAGTGAGGTTTTATAGTGCAATTTTGGTTTTGTGCGCTTTAGAAATTGGCAAATACTTTTATCCAAAGCTATTTACAACACATTTTTGAAGTATTTCATCAGTTCATGCGTTTCCTGGGAACTGAATCAATGAGCTTGACTTTGCAGACCAGTTGAGCTTCAGAAAGAATTTCAGAAAAGCTATAGTGTCAGATTTGCTGTTCATGAAATATTGGAAATGTTTAACATCTTGCATGTCAAAAAAAAAAAAAAAAAAATCAGTGTAGAAGAACTTTCTGTGTTTTACTTTTGCTAGTATTAAAAGTTAATTTAGTGGAAAAACTATATAATATAAAGTGACAGCTCACTTGGACTGTGTTGCAGTTAATTAAAAAGTGATGAAAAGTGAGAAAGCTGATATAATGAGTTGTTAATAAGGTGTTGTTACAGTAAGTAAGTGTATTTTAGCAGTTTATATGCATTTACTAAAGACACATTAATAACTCATTAAAGGTTTTTCTCGTAAAAAAATTACTCACCACCATGTCATCCAAGATGTTTAAGTCTTTCTTTCTTCAGTCGAAAAGAAATTAAGGTTTTTGAGGAAAACATTCCAGGATTTTTCTCCATATAGTGGACTTCAACGGCTACCAATGGCTTGAAGGTCCAAATTACAGTTTCAATGCAGCTTCAAAGGGCTCTACATGATCCCAGTTGATGAATAAGGGTCTTATCTAGCGAAACAATCGGTCATTTTCTAAAAGAATAAAAATGCATATACTTTTTAACCACAAATGCTCGTCTTGCACTACTCTGTGATGGGCCACAAGTTGGAAAGGTCACGTGTGACGTAGGTGGAAGTACAGCGTTAGGGCAAAAAACTCCATCTCATTTTCTCCTCCAACTTCAAAATCATCTGACATCGTTGTTTTACCTTTTTTTGTAAAGGCTGTTTGACTTAGTCTTTGCACGTTCGCTTTGTAGACACTGGATCTGTACTTTCACCTACGTCACGCGTGACCTTTCCAACGTGATTACGTAATGCATGGTGCATCGCAGAGCTTCTGCAAGACGAGCTTTTGTGGTTAAAAAGTATATAATTTTTTATTTTATTTTTTAGAAAATGACCGATCGTTTCGATAGACAAGACTATTATTCCTCGTCTGGGATCATGTAGAGCCCTTTGAAGCTGCACTGAAACTGTAATTTGGACCTTCAACCCATTGGTAGCCATTGAAGTCCACTACATGTAGAAAAATCCTGGAATGTTTTCCTCAAATTTCTTTTTGACATAAAGACATAAACATCTTTGATGACATGCGGGTGAGTAAATTATCTAATCCTTTGAAGCATATATTTTAGGGTATCTCTTGACAATATTTGAACACTTTGAAGAACAAAACTTTATCAAACTATGTTTCATCCTTGTTTAATCATGCATGTCCTGTAATAAAGATCTGATCATGGTCTTCAGGTTCATGTTGGTCTACATTTTTGATTGTGTTTGAATGAAAATTCATTTTCTTTTGAGCCAAATGAACATATTTGGGAAAACTCAGTTGTTCTCTAATTGTTCTCTGAAAGTAGTATTGGAGATAGACATACTTTTATTTAAAAAATACAAATGAAAAATATTAATTTGGTTATAATAATATGAACGTTGTCCACCCTCTGATTAAAATGTCGTGTCTCTTTCAGACTTCAATGTAATCGCCCACTGCTGTGATTGGGTAACATGATTGCATATTACACATGAAACACTTTTGAAAACTTTTACTGCATTTTACTATTTTACTATATGAGATTAACTTGTAAAGTGTTGATTATAACATTATATTTAGATCTACACCCTCTGCATAAAAGGTAGACCATTAAATACTAATATCATCCCTTCACCGTGACACTACTGTCATATCTGCTGAATTATAAATCATATCTATGCATTAGCACCAGCCTTTACCTGTTAGAATTCCTCCCATGCATGCACTACAAAACTATTCATTTTTCCCGGCTAAGAAACTCTCTCTCTCTCTTACACAGACCAACAGCAATTTCCACAAGCATGTACGCAGCCTTCTACTGTAGGCTATGTAACAGTACCCAGGAAGCTCATTGCATTTCATAATCTCTTCTCAAGCTTGTCTGATAGTTCAGTCATTTATCTGCTCAGCGCCGGTCTGAGCCGTTTATTCCCCCATCGTACGGCAGCGGTCCCGGTAGGAAGGCAGGTGAGGATAGTATAGTGACACCGAGAGAATCAAAGATCTCACCGGGGATCAGTCGCACTAACTGAGTCTTAACCGTTCCTGCTGCTGGCGGGATACTGCAGGTGAGACGCCTAATCTAATCCAGTCAAGTTCAGTTTTCCCCCCTGAGGCAGAAAAATTGTTGGTATTACAGTGGCTTTATGTTGCTTTTTACAGTAGTGAACAGTTCTTTCATTTCTTCGGGGTAAAAGTTAAGTCTGAATCATGCCAGAAACTGTTGCCCGGGTTCTGGATCTTTCTGTGATCGTGTGTTACTCATTTAGTCCAGGGATGCTAGTAGAACCATGTTAGTCATTCTTGCTGAGAAAAGGTGGTTAGCAGATCTCCCAAGCTGGTTTTGAAGGTGTTAAAGGATATTTGGCCAGTACAGAACTGGTCAAACTGGGAGAACCACTAGCCAACCAACTAAACCAGATAAACTCTAGACTGGCTCCTCTGGTGGCTAGACCTGCTCAAACCAGCAAAAAAATCCTTAGGCTGGTTAATTGTTTTTATTATTATTATTATTATTATTATTATATTTAGCATAGGCATATAATTTCTAATTATTCAATATAAAATATAGGCTTATAATTTAAAGCAGAATTAATATAAAAGTATATAGTTGTAATATATGTAATAAATAAAATGTAAATATTATTGAAAATATATATTTAATATTATCTGAATATTAAACATTATTATTATTATTATTATTATTTAAATATTATAAATCTTATTTTTGGTATCATTTGTTATTAACCAGCCTAGAGTTTTTGGTTTAGGTGGCTGGTAATTATTCATTATTTTTTTAATATTAAACTATAATGAATATGATATATATTTGTATTATTATATTAGCATTAATATGATATAATAATATAATATAATTATTATGTAATTATTATATATCATAATTGTATTAATATTATAAATATAATTGTATTAATATTAAAAATATTATTTTTATTATTACTAATATATATATATATATATATAATTTATATATTGGTAGCATTTGCTATACTTTTTTGTGTGTTTTCAATATAAAACATTATATTTACATTAAATATTAGTTTTTGGACATGCAACACTCTTAGTTGTAACTTCTTGTATTATACAAATACCATGGTACATATAGTAATCATCCAATACCACAGTATCAATGTACACTCAGAAAAATGCTGGGTTAAAAACAAGCCAGCCATATAGTAATTTTTAAAGAATAGTTGGGTTAAATAAAACTGCTCAGCACGTTGGGCAAACATTTAACCCAACCACTGGGTTAAAACAACCCAATCGCTGGGTTTGTCCATTTTCAACTTAACTTGGGTTGTTTTTAACCCAGCATTTTTAGAGTGTACCATGACATAAGCATCTGCTAGCATCACCGTACCTCCACCAACAATGTAAAAGTTATGACAACATTTGTTTTTACATTACTTTAACTCAAAAAAAACTTTTTTAAGTTATACAAGATTTAACTCATTTAATGTAATTTAGGTTGAAATTACTTATACAGGCAAGCTGATTCAAAAATTCAAGGCAGCAACTTTTTTTCAGTGAATTTACTTTGTTGTATGTTGCTTTGAAAACAAAGCATCAGCCTTGCAATTAAATTTGAATGTAAGTATTGCTTTATATCATGTCTTTAGATGTTTCTGATACGTAATTAAGAGAAAAACACTCAGCTGTACCTCTGTAATTACTGGATCATTGTCCTTATGAAGACAGATCTAACTGAGTGCTTTCTCAAGCTGAGGTTTCTGACAGGTGGAAATGCACAGAGGTCGGTGCTGTAGAATCATCTGGACTGACTGACACTCTCGCAATGAAGCTAATTACATCTAATTACCCACAACCGCTCGTTTCTATTTTGGTCAACTGTATTAGCTCTCAAAGTAAGAGATTCTTAAGAACTTCTGTGCACTGTGTGAGAGCGATACATTTCTCGACTTTCTCTTTTCCCTGTTCTTTACTTATTGATTGACTTAAGCTTCAGAAATGCACCATCGCTGTTAGAGGCTTTCAATCATTTAGAGTGATTAAAGTCTCTACCGCACTTTCCTTGCACTAAACACACGGTGTGAATTTCTTACAGTGCGGCGTGAATAAAGCAGATAATATTTGCAGTATGCATTAGGACTTGCTTTCAAGTCCTGCATGTCTTCTGTAGCGTTTTCTTTTTGCTTTCTGTAATCCAGAGCAAATGGTGGAATAATTCTGGTCATGACCGTTGAATGCAGTAACATTTGCTCTGATAAGGGACTTTTCGTCTGTGTTATCTGAAAGCTGTTTGCAATTACTCAAACTAATGAATGATGAAGAATTCAGTGACATGCTGTTCCGTTTCTGTTTTGTACCTCAAATGATGTGACACTAATTCTTTCTTGTACTAATTATCTTGAACACCTTTTAAGTGGTGCTTTTCACTCACAGGTAAATATCTTTATTTCAGCCCTGAAATCCTTTCTTTCTTTCTTTAAATTTCACATACTCTGAAATGCACCTTTATAACTAGAGATAGCACACTTACATGTTTTATTAATATGGAAATATGTTTTTTGTTTTTTTGTAATGAAATGATATTCTGAATAAGAAACTAAAACTGCCAGTAGGTGGTGGTAAATGTCTAAATGAGTAAGTCATTGAGTCATTCGTTCATTCAATTTGTTCAAACAGCTGACTCATTCAGGAATGAAGTAAATGGCTGCATCCAAAATCGCATACTTCCCTACTGTATAGTAGGCGACAAAAGAAGTATGTCTGAATTCACAGTACTCATAAAAGACTAGGCAAAAAGTACCTGGATGACCTACCACTTCCGGCGAGATTCTGAAGTGTACATACAATGGACATTTTACTATCCCATGAGGCCACGGGAGAGGATTTGTGAATGGCAGTAAAGCGATGTAACTAACGCTGGTACATCACATGATAATGACAGTATGGTCAACGTAGTACGTCCAGATTACATTCACACACTCTTAGAGAATATACTTTTTTAGCGGTCGTGAAGTAATTACTTATTCAAAATAAGTACCTAAGAGAGTATGCGATTTCAGACGCAGCCCATGGCTTTCTTTATGAATGAGCTATTGAATCATTGGTTCACCCGATTTGTTCATAACGTGGATTCATTTAGAAACGAAACACCACTGTGTGTTGCTCAGAGACTCACAACAGTTCTGCTCTGGCTTTACAGGTAATATTGTCTTCAATGGCAACTGAAGACAATATTATGTGTGTGTGTGTGTGTGTGCGTGTGTGTGTGTGTGTGTGTCTGTGTTTCATCATTTTTAATATGTCAACCTGTGGTCGTGTTATGGCTGTATGGTTCCTGACCTTGGCAAGATGATAACGCAATCCTGAGGGCAGGAATCTGTCTCAACCCATCCATCAGTTGTCATATAATATCTTAAAGAAGCTCCATCTTCATAGTTTGACCTATTGTCAGGTGTCTTGAAAGTAGTTGATCCTTATAGAACAGAGTTCAGTGCAACTACACACACTCTACACACACTTTACAGCTGAAAATGTAAAGGTATATATTTACTTGTAACAAGTTATAAACAAAAATGAGCTTTAATTATGGTTGCCAGTAGATTACAATATTTAATTTTGATTTAATCCCATTATATATTTTAACACAATTGAAATTTTAAATTTGATAGGTGCCTTTTAAATATTTAGAAATTTCCAAAATAGTATACTAATATAATATTAATAACACTTATATTGTACTGTATTTAGCCATTTTAATGTCCTTGCTACTCTTTTAAACATAATAAAAGTGAATAGGGGTATCATTAAAATATAAAAGCTGTCATCAACATTTGCATATAAATTAGATTTGTCATTATTCACTGATAATTTTGATGCATGAGAGTTCATGAGAGAAGTAGTGACCACTGATTCATGAATGAACATGATTCTTTTGAATGTGGTTCTACTGTTCAACTCACTGACTCATTGATTGAGTCTAAAAGATTCGTTCACAAATCAGACTGATCCGGTTTCAAGTTCAACAGTTGACTGGACTATATGACTTCAGACTATAGTGCTCGAGTTATTACAGTCAGACTGTTGTTATGATGCTTTAGCATCCTTTTGGAAGCTTTCATTCTGGGGTGACCTTTTCCTTTAAACATATATTATCAGTTAATTTCATGTAAAATTGCTTTTTTGGGGCAAAAATAATTGTGTATCGCACCTTCACATCAGCACTATCGGCGGGGTCTTCAGTGTCCCAGGTTTATTTGGGCTCTAAATGTTCCTAATGTTCAGTCTCAATAATAACATGTCCATGCGCTTTGATCTCTGGCCTCCCTCTCAATGATAAGATGTGATTTTAATGTCCGTTCAGGAAAGTTGAATATTTTGGGTGGCGAGCAGTGAAGGGGAATGTGACTCGCCTGCTCAAGTGCCTCTTTATCTCGGAGAGATGATATTAGCATCAGACCAACATTTGTGCAGCTTATACTAAAGATGAATACCAATTGATTATCATCTATGGCCTCATTGTCAGGATGAAGCATTTGCACAATGAAGAATAAATTATAAAGTCTCTCATTTAGCTCTCAGTGTAGACATCACATCACTGAGTATAACAGCTACAGGCTAAAGATGAAAAAAGCGAAATTGAAAACGTTAAATGAATCATGAACTGTGGTCAGGACAAAGAAAATAAGTGCCAAAGCTCAGCTCCCAGAAAAAAAAAAAAGAGGATTTTTATATTTTAAAATCCGCTTACTGACACTTTCCACAAATATGGTACGAATTAGTGTCCAGTGCTTTTTTAAAATAATTTGAAGGTACAAATCTCATTTTCAGTACAACACATAAAGTTATTGCAAGACCTAACAAACAAATATTTTTCTTTATTTTATGAGAAATACAAGTTTTTTAATAGTTACAAGCCCCAACTACCATCATTGACTACTCGGAAACTTATCTTGGATTGGTTGGTTGGTTGGCTGGTTGGTTTTGGTTGGTTGGTTGGTTGGTTGGTTGGTTGGTTTTGGTTAGTTTTGGTTGGTTTTGGTTGGTTGTGGTTGGTTGTGTTTGGTTGTGGTTGGTTGGTTGGTTTTGGTTGGTTGTGGTTGGTTGGTTTTGGTTGGTTGTGGTTGGTTTTGGTTGGTTGTGGTTGGTTGGTTGGTTTTGGTTGGTTGTGGTTGGTTGGTTGGTTTTGGTTGGTTGTGGTTGGTTGGTTTTGGTTGGTTGTGGTTGGTTTTGGTTGGTTGTGGTTGGTTGGTTTTGGTTGGTTGTGGTTGATTGGTTGGTTGGTTGTGGTTGGTTCGTTGGTTGTGGTTGGTTGGGTGGTTTTGGTTGGTTTTGGTTGGTTGGTTGGTTGGGGTTGGTTGGTTGGTTGGTTTGGTTGGTTGTGGTTGATTGGTTGGTTGGTTGTGGTTGATTGGTTTTGGTTGGTTGGTTGGTTGGTTGTGGTTGGTTGGTTTTGGTTGGTTGTGGTTGGTTGGTTGTGGTTGGTTGTGGTTGGTTGTGGTTGGTTGGTTTTGGTTGGTTGTGGTTGGTTGGTTGGTTTTGGTTGGTTGTGGTTGATTGGTTGGTTGGTTGGTTGGTTGGTTGTGGTTGGTTCGTTGGTTGTGGTTGGTTGGTTGGGTGGTTTTGGTTGGTTTTGGTTGGTTGGTTGGTTGGGGTTGGTTGGTTGGTTGGTTTTGGTTGGTTGTGGTTGATTGGTTTTGGTTGGTTGGTTGGTTTTGGTTGGTTTTTGGTTGGTTGGTTGGTTGTGGTTGGTTGGTTGGTTGGTTGGTTTTGGTTGGTTGTGGTTGGTTGGTTTTGGTTGGTTGGTTTTGGTTGGTTGGTTGGTTGGTTGTGGTTGGTTGGTTTTGGTTGGTTGGTTGTGGTTGGTTGTGGTTGTGGGTGGTTGGTTGGTTGGTTTTGGTTGGTTGGTTGGTTGGTTTTGGTTGGTTGTGGTTGGTTGGTTGTGGGTGGTTGGTTGGTTGGTTTTGGTTGGTTGGTTGGTGTTGGTTGGTTGGTTGTGGTTGGTTGGTTGGTTTTAGTTGGTTGTTTTATGGGTTGTGGTTGGTTGGTTGGTTGGTTGGTTGTGGGTGGTTGGTTGGTTGGTTGGTTTGGTTGGTTAGTTGGTTTTTGGCTGGTTGTGGTTGGTTGGTTGGTTGGTTGGTTGGTTGGTTGGTTGGTTGGTTGGTCGGTCGGTTGGTCGGTTGTGGCTGGTTGGTTGGTTGGTTGTGGTTGGTTTTGGTTGGTTTGGTTGGTTGGTTGGTTGGTTGGTTGTGGTTGTGGTTGTGGTTGTGGTTGTGGTTATGGTTGGTTGGTTGGTTGGTTGGTTTTGGTTGGTTGTGGTTGGTTGGTTGTGGTTATGGTTGGTTGGTTTTGGTTGGTTGTGGTTGGTTTTGGTTGGTTGGTTGGTTGGATGGTTGGTATTTATTAATTTTAATAGAATTAAAAAGTTAAATTGCTACTAGCTCCAACTATCTAGCCTTCAGTACCAATATAGCTTATCTTGAAATTATTCATTAATTTATTTAATTATTCATCCATTCATACATTTAGAATATAATAATTATTGTTCATCAATTTTAATAAAATAAAATATTAAATTGCAGCTAACCCCAAGCCCAAACTATCTAGCCTTGACTACGTTATAGGGTATCTTGGATTTATTTGTTTGTTTGTTTAGAATAGATTTATTTCTATGTATTATATTTAATAGAATTAAATTACATTTTAAAATTGAAAATAACCTATATTATAATATTACCTATAATATCTAGTCTTGACTACATTATACCATATCTTGGATTCATTCATTCATTCATACATTTAGAATATATTTATTACTTTTTTATTTAATAAAATTAAATTTAAATTGCAACTAAACCCAAGCCCCAAAAGTCTAGCCTTGACTTATAAATGGAATAGTATAGAATTAAATTACATTAAATTGCGTGTATATTTTTATTTTAAATTCAATTATTTTAATGTTTATTGCAAGAAAATAACAATAACACAAATCAGGGTTTGAAACTGTATTCAGACACGTCTTAAATTTTGATCTCAGGGCTGCAAATCTTTCATAGTAATCTCTCAACAAAACTCTTCTTTGAGGATTTGGGAAAGTGTTGGCCTCCTGAGACCTTTTCTGAGAAACTTTCAGAAACGATTGCTCACTTGCGGTTATCAGTACAGTGGCGTATCTGAACAAATGGTGTTTGATGATAACCTTCCACAGAAACAGCTCTGAGCTCTTCTCCCTGCTAATATATGTTATCTAGGTTGTCATCCAGCACAAATACTGCAGGAAGCAAAACTGTCTGAATGGAAGGATGACTTCAACTTTGCCAAAGTCTTCTTTAGGTATCTTGGCACAAATAGAGGTAATGTATCACAGAGCAGGGCTGCTTTGTGATGAGACCATCAGTAATGCTGTAGATGTGTCAGCAAACGCCCAAAGACCACTTTACATCAGCACAAACACACGCTCACAGGACAAAAGCCTCTCATTTTATATATATATATATATATATATATATGAGAAGTTTCGTCTGCTCACCAAGGCTGCATTTATTTAATTAAAAATACAGTAAAAACAGTAATATTTGAGTAATAGTAATAGCTTTGATCACAGGAATAAATTACTTTATAAAATATATTCAAACAGAAAACAGTTATTTAAAATTGTAATAATATTTCACATTATTACAATTTAAAATAACTGTTTTCTGTTTGAATATATTTTATGAAGTAATTTATTCCTGTGATCAAAGCTGAATTTTCAGCATCATTACTCCAGTCTTCAGTGTCACATGATCCTTCAGAAATCATTCTAATATGCTGATTTGCTGCTCAAGAAATATGATTTTTTTTCAATGTTGAAAACAGTTGTGTACTTTTTTTTCAGGATTCCTTGATGAATAGAAAGTTCAAAAGAACAGCATTTATCTGAAATACAAAGCTTTTGTAACATTATACACTACTGTTCAAAAGTTTGGGGTCAGTAAGAATTTTTTAAAAAAAATTAATACTTTTATTCAGCAAGGATGCATTAAATCGATCAAAAGTGACAGTAAAGACATTTATAATGTTACAAAAGATTCTGTTCTTTTGAACTTTCTATTCATCAAAGAATCCTGAAAAAAAATATTGTACACAAATATTTTGTACAATTGTACACAATAAATGTTTCTTGAGCAGCAGATCAGCATATTAGAATGATTTCTGAAGGATCATGTGACACTGAAGACTGGAGTAATGATGCTGAAAATTCAGCTTTGATCACAGGAATAAATTACTTTATAAAATATATTCAAACAGAAAAATGATTAAATTGTAATAATATTTCACAATATTACTGTTTTTACTGTATTTTTAATTAAATAAATGCAGCCTTGGTGAGCAGACGAAACTTCTTTTAAAAGCATTTAAATCTTACCGATTCCAAACTTTTGACCGGTAGTGTATATAACAGTGGACAACGTGAATATACATGCAGCTTCGTTGAATACAATTAATGACCTATTGGTTAACACACAACAGTTATTGTTTTAGAATACAAATTATTTTGTGAACTTATAGACTGTCATTTGTACTTTTATTTTGAAAATATCTCATCTAGTTACTTCCTGTTGTTTCCTGTTTTGCTCCTGAATGTTAACACCTGACCTTTGACCTGTCAGACCAGCATTTTGGCAGCAAGTGTTATACTAAAAATTAAACTGATTTTCCTTTATAGTTTCATTGGTAGTATGAAGTATTTGCACAAAGGAGCATAAATGCTAAAGTCTCTCATTTATCTCTAGGTATAGACATCGCTGAGTGTAACAGCTGCAGGCTGAAGAGGATCTGCAGTGTTCAATGAATCATGACGTGTGAAGAGAACAGAACAAAACTGCCCTATAGCATAGATTCAGGTAAGAAAGAATTTCAATTCAATCACTATTACGTGTGTGTTTTTTCTGTCATTCTCAATTATCATGCCTATTTAATAGAATAATATACACTGTACACTGTAAAAATATATTTTAAAATTATATATATATATATTTGTATGGCCTCCTTTGGCCTTGATAACAGCTTGCATTCTTGCTGGCATTGTTTTCATGTACTTTTCCACAGTCTCTTTTGTTATTGACTTTCAAATACAGTAGTTTCTAGCTGTTCCCAAAAACTTGCTGTTGATGAAACCTATCTATCTTTGAATCCATTAAATCACAACAATAATTATTATTATTATTATTATTATTTTAAGCATTGGAGGTAGTTGTTTTGATGCCCAAGGGGATCTGGGTCCTGTGAGGATTGAATTTTGCACGACAGCAGTATTATGTGTGTGTGTGTGTGTGTGTTTGTGACATATCAGGACACAGATTTGTATAATGACATGGGTATGACATAGGTATTACACAGGTTTCCTGTGATGGGTAGGTTTAGGGGTTGGGGTAGTGTAGGGGGATAGAAAATACAGTTTGTACAGTATAAAACCATTACGCCTATGGAATGTCCCCACAATTCACAAAAACAAACCTGTGTGTGTGTGTGTGTGTGTGTGTTTCCAGTTCAGCTTGTCCCTGTAGCATTTCTTCCTCTCCTGAAGATGATTTCAGGTCTACCTACCCCCTCTCACCTCCAGACACTAAAAACCCTTCTTCAGGGCCTTTTTGAAGCATGGTGTGCTGCTGGCCAAACATCTTTATTGAATTACATAATCCATACGAAGGTCGATGTAGTGTGTAAAAGTGCTTGTCACATGATTCATAACATGTCCAGCTGCGTTTAGCCTCTCCTTAGACTGTCTTTTCCCTTTCTTTTTGAAATTCAGGCTTTTTGGCACATTATATAATTCAGAGAAAGTGGAGAGATACGGGGAGAGACATAATTAGGGTGAAAAACTGAATATTCACATTAAATTTGCAATGATTTTGACAGTGAAATAAAATTAAGCAACATTCGTTATGTTTCCTATTTTTAAGCGCATATTTGGGATGTTTATTTAAAATATTTCAGTTTTAAAAATGTGCATAAAAAAGCGTATGTGCTCAATTGAGGCAGAAAAATATCCGATATAAAAACATGCACATAAACTACGATGGAAACACATTTAATCCCTTGATGCGCAACAAAAAACTCACGTGATTTTGCCTCAACAGTGGATGTGATTGGATAACTGGACTAACCAGCAGACCAATCACATCACAGCATCTCAAATCTTGGTTTGGTGGTTCTGAAACACCTGAGCCAAAGTCTGTCATCAGATTGATTTGGTTTAACTCCCTCCCAGAAGTGTCTCACATGATTACGTTCCCTAACACGAGCATCCCAACGCAAGAGAACATGACAGCAGTTATTGCGTTTCGTCTGCTGCTCTGAGACATTTATGATGGAGGACAAAAGAGTAACAATTTCTTCCCTGATTTGTCTTTGACAGTATGAGACTAGATGTCTTGCCATTCAAATTGGTTCAAAATCTGCACTACACTATACAGACAAAAAATACTAATTTAATACCTCTTGTATAAAGTTGCTACATGGAAAAAGTAGCTTTCTGCATTTAAGCAACTTTGTATTTATCATAAATATGAAATATGAAACTAAAATGGCAGGTTCCAGTTATGCTAAGCAAGTTAACTGTAAAATGATTCCCTTAGCCAAAACAAGTAAAAACAACAAAAGCAGATGAACACACAGTACCTACAGTCACAGAGAGACGCTCGTCTCACTCCCAGAAGGACATTTCAATTAAGTTAGATAAGTAGAAAGTCTTTACTCAAGGATAAGGAAAAGCACAGAACAGTCTGTTTATACTAGAATTAAGTAATGTTCTATCACAAACAAGAGAGCTTTGAAAAAACACGAATGTTTTACAGTACATTTTATAAAGAATGTATGCGTGTGGTGCTTTGGCTGCGATGTTGTGAATGGTGGCCGGAGAGTTGCTATAGTTTTAAGATGTTGTGTAAGATTTGGTATGTGGTTGCTAGATTACTTACTTTTAACTAGTCAAACTTTTAACCTCCAAGACCAATAAAAAAACACCAGTTCTGGTCCTAATCCGTTCAATTCAGACACTTTATTTGGATTTAGCCAATGACTTGAAAGCGGTGTTAGTGATTCTTTAAACGTTCAGATATGCGTTAAGAGATGTTTTAAATTGCACATTTCTAAAGCTGTCGATGATCAACAGCCAATTAGAAACTGGAGATTTCATGTCTAAGTGTTTTAAAGGAATACAGTAGTTCATGCAGAAATGAAACATCTGTTATAATTTATTCACTCTCATGTTGTTCCACTGTATTTTTTCAATGGAACACAAAAGGACACATTTCAAAGAGGAACAGACAGACATTGAAGCCGGTACTCACTGAAAACCTTCTGTTTTTGTCTGTTTATCATTGGCTTCAGATGACAAATGATAAACAAACTTAACAACTTTATGCAGCATTTTGGTCAAAAATTCAAGATTACTCATATAGTTATATACAGAATACAACCTGCAGTAAAATGTAAACTAATAATAAGAAAATTAAAATATATATAAGTAATAATAAGAACATTTATATATATATATATATATATATATATATAATTTACATTTATTTATTTATTTACTTTGCCAGAGATAAATAAATAGATAAATGCTTAATTTAGTTTAATTTCGAATGTTTTCCAGTGAAGCCACCAGACTTAAACTTGTAATTTTTGCTGTCAAACACGCACTGAACCTTAACCGCTGCTCTTTGATGAGACCATCACAGCTGAGAAGACGTGAGGGCTGTTAATTCCTGATTCCCAGACCAATTATCCAAAGTCCCTCGCTTCGGATTTGAGGTTTTAATCAGCATTGATTTCTTCTGAATCCATGAGTGTGATCAACCCTACTGGGAATAAATGTCCCTAAAATACCATGTTCATGCTGCAAGGACAAATGAGTCCTCAAGAGCTGTTAGAAGGAGCTGTGTTTGTTTTAAGTCAGCAGGAAACAGAAGTTGTGTGTCTTTTCTTCCCTATTGTGATGTATATCTGAGTGAAACAGCTTCTGGCACGAGAACAAATATAGGGCGGGGTTTGATTTTGCCCATGGGGAATTGATTGGATGGTTGTGGTTTGCTATTGGTGAATCTCATGTGAGTGACAGGTTGCCCCGCCCTCACATCATCAGAGAAGAGAAGAGCTACAAGAGGGAGGGGAAGTTATTTTGATTAAAGATGATGAGGGCGCATGAATTAAAAAAAAATAATGATGTGCACGGATAAATAATTTATAAAGAATATTCCATAAAAAAAAATTCATAATGACTCTAACTGATATGATGCACATAGTATTTGACAATCAGCATAAATTTTTTCCACTGATCTAAAACTATTAAAAACATTTTTGTTAAATGAAATAAAGCTGAAATAAAATCAAATGTAAATTTTAGATGAAAATTTAAATCAAAATTATAAATGTTTCCTTGGCAAATAACTAAAATAAGTTTAAGCACTAAAATTACTAACTGGAAAAAAAACTACAACTGAGTGTAGGATGACCAACTCGATTATGTCATGTATAGTGCTTCATGGGAGTGGGCAAAGCTAAAGAGATCTTTTGACACATTTTGTTTGTTTTGACTCTTTGATTGGTGGAATTTTATGTACAGCATTATGGGTAATGTAGTTTTTCACCACAAATTCCACTGTTAAACACGATTATTTTAAAACTAAGTGGGCTAATGGTTTCACCAGAAGCAAATACCATTGATTAACAGCCTCGTAGCTCACAGTAAGGTTGTCTTTAAAGGGGAACTATTATACCCCTTTTACAAGGTGTAATAGAAGTCTCTGGTGTCCCCAGAATGTGTCTGTGAAGTGTCAGCTCAAAATATCTGACAGATCATTTATTATAGCTTGTCAAATTTGCCTCTATTTGGGTGTGAGCAAAAACACACCGTTTTTGTGTGTGTCCCTTTAAATGCAAATGAGCTGCTGCTCCCGGACAGCTTTCCAAAAGAGGGCGGTGCTTTAACAGCTCACGCTTCGGTTGCTCAACAACAACAAAGCTGGAGAATCTCACGCAGACAAAAAGATGATTGTCAGTAACAGTGTTCAGCCTTACATTGTTCAAACCAGAGTCGGACACTGATGGAGAGACTCAGGAAGAAGTTACAACTTTTAGAATGCATCTAGACGTTTCTGAATGGTTTGTGGATAAATTCAGGACAAAATGTGGAGTTGATTCAACTCATCCACTAGCATGTGCCATCATGTTAATCTTTTGTGCAAATCCAGCAATGAATTGACTCTCGTTTGTGAAGCAGTCCGGTGTAAAATGACGGCATAGCAACAACACTCTACTACAACAACTCTTCCTCTTCTCTTCCTTCTTCCTCTTCTACAACTTCCAGTCGTTTGTTGTAGTCCTTAAACAGAGAATTCTTTAAAAGAAAATATTCCCCTTTGCATTGAACTTTGAGTATCGTAACATTGCAGATGTTGTTTATGCTCAAACAGCAACATTACACACTAACTGAAGTTAAAAAAGTGAAATCAACTACCCCTTTAAAGGTTTATAAGTTATTGTTAAAAATCTATTTCCCTATGGAGAAAATGAAAGGAGTCTATACTTCCGGAATCCGACTGTTGCACTTTACAATACATGAGACGGTCAGCGGACGGAGACTAGAGAACTCATACTGTAACACACTGAAGAATTATACAGCTGCTGTAAAAATAATAGAGGTGGTCATAACGTTTTAAGCTCCACACACATTAATGGAAATGTGAATTAAAAATATCACAGGAGGAGGGCTGGCGTTTATGTACAACATGAGTTATAAAATTATAAAAATCTGTATTGAGCTTTGATGTGGTAGAAACAACGTGGTCTAATTGATTTAGATATTCTAATTACATTTCTCCAGTCTCATGTCTCATTAGCAAACGTAAAAATAGAGGGCGAGTAAAAGCTGACATTAATTCAAGCAATCTGCCCACGGGATTCACGAATAAAACACACACACATAATGGAACAGCTCATTACATGCACACAATCACGCAAGCGCTGCGCTTAAAGGCTGACTCAGCTTTCCTCTGTTTACATCAATTAGCGAGACCTTGCGAGTTCGTACACGTATCTCTCCTCCGGTCAGCTTAGGGGATTGTGGGGTGGCAGTGGCACGGCCTGTCTGTAGAGATGCACGTAGCAACAGCTACCTGTGTCAAATCAACTGATTGTAAAGGTAATCGTTCGACCGGAAATGATGTGGAGCACATAAAGAGAATTTTAGGATACCCTGGACGCTCTTGGACTATAAAGTGGATGAGGACTGGGACTGTCAAGCTCTGCTATGACCTAAAACAGCAGTATTACAGCATATTCCATGTCTGCTTAATATGCGTTTTTATGAGGAACAGGCAAAATTTAGGTCATTTTTTCACTGAAATCATTGTCAGTGATGACCAGTGGCATTTGATGTCTACATGTACAAAAAAATATATACCAGAATTTTTTTATAATACAAGTAATGTTTTACAAAAATATATATTATGTAACAAAAAAGTTTGAATTTTTTACTTATTTTTACTTATATGTAATTAGTTATAATTTTTAATTTCTCATCAAAAAATATATATATACACTACCAGTCAAAAGTTTGGACACGGTAAGATTTTTAATGTTTTTAAAAGAAGTTTCGTCTGCTCACCAAGGCTGCATTTATTTAATTAAAAATACAGTAAAAACAGTAATATTGTGAAATATTATTACAATTTAAAATAACTGTTTTCTGTTTGAATATATTTTATAAAGTAATTTATTCCTGTGATCAAAGCTGAATTTTCAGCATCATTACTCCAGTCTTCAGTGTCACATGATCCTTCAGAAATCATTCTAATAGGCTGATTTGGTGCTCAAGAAACATTTATGATTATTATCAATGTTGAAAACTGTTGTGTACTGTTTTTTCAGGATTCCTTGATGAATAGAACGTTCAAAAGAACAGCATTTATCTGAAATACAAAGCTTTTGTAACATTATACACTACCGTTCAAAAGTTTGGGGTCAGTAAGAATTTTTATTTAAATTTTTTTGAAAAGAAATTAAAGAAATTAATACTTTTATTCAGCAAGGATGCATTAAATCGATAAAAGGTGACAGTAAAGACATTTATAATGATACAAAAGATTATATTTCAAATAAATGCTGTTCTTTTGAACTTTCTATTCATCAAAGAATCCTGTAAAAAAAATATTGTACACAAATATTTTGTACAATTGTACACAATAAATGTTTCTTGAGCAGCAGATCAGAATATTAGAATGATTTCTGAAGGATCATGTGACACTGAAGACTGGAGTAATGATGCTGAAAATTCAGCTTTGATCACAGGAATAAATTACTTTATAAAATATATTCAAACAGAAAACAGTTATTTTAAATTGTAATAATATTTCACAATATTACTGTTTTTACTGTATTTTTAATTAAATAAATGCAGCCTTGGTGAGCAGACGAAACTTCTTTTAAAACATTAAAAATCTTACCGTGTCCAAACTTTTGACTGGTAGTGTATATATATATATATATATATATATATATATAATATTTCATTAATACATATTAAAAATTATACATATACATTAATATGTGTATATATATATATATACACACACACATTTAAAATAACATATTAAATATTTTTAATAATACTATATATATATAACATAACATTATATATATATATATATATATATATATATATATATATATATATATATAAAACATAATACTTTTATATATATCAGCGTAAATGAGTACACCCCCTTTGAAATCTCAGTGAACACAAAAACAATTTCCAAAATGTTGACAAGACTAAGTTTTATATGACATCTGTTTAACTTATAACATGAAAGTAATATAACTTAGAGAACAAATTTTTGAGTTTTACTCAAATTAGGGTGATGCAAAAATGAGTACACCCCACTGAAAGTCTCTGGAGCAAAGCTCAATTTTAGACTACAAATGTCTAATTGAACAAGAATTCAACCACAGGTGAGTCTAATTATTCATTACACAGGTGTCCAGCAGACAGTTGACTATAAAAGGGTGATAAAACTCCTTTTCATTTCATGCTGTCAGCAATGGCACCACATGGAAGAGAAATGTCACAATGTCAAAATATGCTATCATTTACATGGTTCATGTCATTTATAACTGAGTGTAACAAGACAAGAAACATTTGGTATGTTTTTGATATATTATTATTAGACGTACAAATAAGAGTGATTGTGGGTATATTTTTGAATAAAAGATTATTAGCAAATACTTTAATTTGATTACTACTTCACAATTAGGCTACAATTAGAACATCTTTAATTCCTTAAAATAAAAAGATCAATAATAATCAAGAAATCTTTGGTCCCCCCAATGTTCAAGACATGGTTACGGCCTTGGTGTAAAGTAAAGCACACACCTCTCCTCAACTACACATACGATGAGCTGAAGGCATTAATATAAAACTGAACTGCAGGTTTGTTTATGTCAGCTATTTTCCAGCAGCTTTGATTATGGCTCATCCAATCAGACTGCAGTGCCTTTATAATAGACTTGAATCTATCATGTGGTCATTTAGTGCTTGTGTTAGCAGCTCCACTGAAATGAAAAGTGGCCTTAGATAAAAAGCACACAATGATCAAGGGTCGGCCCTTCATATCAAGCACCATTTGCTCAATTGGTATTGATTACTGCAGCTTTTAATGTATTAATCATGACCTCTCCTACAGTTCAGCCCTGTTCACAGCATCTAATAATTTCATGCAACTGAAATTGTATGGCCCTCATGCCCAATCTAAATTCAATTTGTGCAAATGTACAAATATCTTTGTTGTTGGTAATGATGTTATCAGCACTGTTCCAGAAGCCCCAAATCCTCGTCACAATTGCCGAGGCTGATCGTGAGCTTTATTTGTTTGTGGGCTCCCGAGGGAAGGCTTAGGCTTTAATTAATAATATGGTCAGATTTCGAGAGAGCGATACCTTCTCTTGTTCTCCATCATTTTCTGACACCAACTTGTGTTAAAGAGGATTTCTAGCGCCATCTAGTGCTTGAACTGGCAAGGGCAGCCTCAAGTTAATATATGCAGTGTTTGTGCTAGCGCTGTTTAGATATTCATAGAAATTCACAACAAGGCGGAGCAACAACTCAAAGCATAAGAAAACAAATTGCATTTACACTGCCTGTGATGTGTGCTTTCCACTGCTCTCACACACTGCGGCGCATAATGCAAGATGATGTAGTTAGAAATGTCTTGCTGCTTCGATTCAGAGTGCAATTAATTTCTTGCTCTTTTTAAACATGCTCTTTTTTTAAATAGTTTATATTACATATTCTTGTGCAGAGTATGCATATTCTCTATGAATACTGAAATATGCATATTATCATAAATATATTAAAAAGAAAATGCACATCGTGTGCATTTTTCTTTGCATATTACTACGTACTGTTTTATTTACTTCAAAAGCATGCAGTACAGTGTAGTATTCAGAGTAATTCCTCTGACCAGATTCAAGTCCATTTGACTTAAAATTAAGAAGGATATACATTTGTATTCACTTTACATTAATGTTAGATTCTTTTTTTCCCTTACAAAATACCAATTCTGCTAACTAAACTAAAAATAAATATTAGATGAAAACAAAATGTAAACAAAAATGGTTGCTTTGGCAACTATACGTGAAATAAATAAGTTGAAGTACTAAAATTACTAAAACTGAAATAAAAAATAAATTTAAGCTGAAATATAAAATAAAAAACAAAACGCACATAACAAAATTACTAAAATGTAAACTATAATTAAATTGAGGTATACTATGTAACTTTTGGCCCTCTAGCGGTTAAAACACAAAACTACATGCATTTTGCGGAAAAACATTGTTTTGGTTGTGCTTCAGCTGTGTGAATGAATATTATTATCCTACTGCTCATAAAACATACTAGGCTTAAGAGATATATGAGTACACTACTAATAGATATAACCAGTTTAGCTGAAGAAGTTACCAGCTATACCCATTAATAGACATGGTACTTCCTTGAAAATATATTCGGCACAGTGATACAACAGCCATAATGAAACGACCCTTCACAATAGATAGTGCTTCACAATGAACTCTGTTAGAGAGCTACATGTGGCAATTTATCTTAAAAATAAAATACCTTACTCACCTGTTGAGTAATACTGATTAAAGGCGTCCATATACAGATCCGTCTTCCGTACCGCTTGTACTATACGGGTGTGCTGGGTGTTTACTGACGTACAGCGGGGTAATGACATCAAAGTAAAGAAGTTAGGCAAACGTTATAATAATGTTATGGGAATGTTAAAATAACATTAGAATAACATTGTACAAACCAAAAAGAAAACTTTCCTGGCTAACCAAAAACAAACCTTAAAAAAGAACGTTCTGGGAACCAAAAACTAACATTATGGGAACGATAGAGTAATGTTAGAATAACGTTCTACAGACAAAAAAACTAATGTTCTATTTCCGTTAAGAAAAATTTCCTAGCCTACCAAAAACAAACCTTAAAAAAGAACGTTCTGGGAACCAAAAACTAATGTTCTTGGAACATTAGAGTAATGTTAGAATAACGTTCTACAGACAAAAAACTAACGTTCTGTTTCGTTAAGAAAACTTTCCTGGCTAACCAAAAACAAATCTTAAAAAAGAACATTCTGGGAACCAAAAACTAACATTCTGAGAACGTTAGAGTAATGTTAGAATAATGTTCTACAGACCAAAAACTAACGTTCTGTTTCGTTAAGAAAAGTTTCCTGGCTAACCAAAAACAAATAATAAAAAAGAATGTTTGTCTGTTAGAATAACGTTCTACAGACAAAAAAAAATAATGTTCTATTTCCGTTCAGAAAACCTTCCAAAAACAAACCTTAAAAAAGAACGTTCTGGGAACCAAAAACTAATGTTCTTGGAACATTAGAGTAATGTTAGAATAACGTTCTACAGAACAAAAACTAATGTTCTTGGAACATTAGAGTAATGTCAGAATAACGTTCTAAAGACCAAAAACTAACGTTCTATTTCCGTTAAGAAAACTTTCCTGGCTAACCAAAAAACAAACCATAAAAAATAACGTTCTGGGAACCAAAAATTGTTAGCCGGGAAAACGCCATCTCCGCATTGCTTTTTACAACATTTCACCTCACTTCTCGCCATCTCCGAAAAGCTAAGCCAATGCTAATTATTGTTTTATTATGTTCTCTATTTGCCAGCAGACTCTGTTCTGTTCAGCGTTTGTTTAAAACGGGTGATTCCCCAGAGGTTCGAGATTCAGCTGCCCAATGTCAACCTTTCTCGCTTGTTGTGACGACTAACCTATGCCCCTCCCACGCCATACACGCGTCAAAGCAGCCAGAGCAACTTTTCTCTATACGGATATGACGACATGCAATTTCCCATGAAAACCATTTCTAAAATATAAACACTTATAATAGGCTTACCGTAGTGAATCAGGGTAAGACAAAAACACATTTTGGAAGAAGGATTGATGATTTACTGTCTCATTATTTAAATTTAGTTAATTTTGAACAAAAAAAAAGTTACATAGCATACATTTAATAAATCCTATAATACTAAAATAAAACTGGTGGACTACACTTAAAGCTAATGATGATACTTCAATAAGACCTTCGCTGTAAGTAAGAATCTTGTTCTTAAGAGATTTTTTCCTGCTTAAATAAAGGTTAAAAGACGTTTGCTGTGCATCCAGATGAAGCTTGGACTTCAATACATTATTTGCATATGACAGCATATTGACGTGACCGCACAGACCTCGTCGAATCTCAGATCATCTCTGCTTTGTACAGCTCAAGTGCAGATGATAATTTTCAATCTGTTTGTCTTCTTGAGAGTGGCGCACTTCATTAATAAAATCAATTAGCGTGCCCTCATAACTGCGTATTGATTTACATCTCGCCATTCGTTACTCTAGTTTTCCTTCTGTCTCTATGGAAACATCACATAGTGTTTTGACATCCTGTCAGTGGATTCAACCAGTCCAGTTTTGATTGTATGTTGTGTTTTGGATGCTGGTGTCCACAGAAAGCTTATTAACTAGTTTAACCGGCAGGTATCCACACTCGAACACAATCCCAATCTCAATCAATTCTGGATCCTGCCATTTTTCTCATAACAGATCAATCTATTTTTCACAGTCCAACAGTAACACATTTGCCTCCAAATTAGAAGTTTGTTCGTATGAGCAATAAAGCAGGCAAACGAAGCTCTTCCTTGTACACGTGGTCCCTTGTGATCTGTATTCTAGCAGAGGAAGACTAATTGCTTTTATAGACAAAAGCGCCCTGTAAATGAGCCCTAATTTCCCATCGTTTTAAGCCAGGCAGTAAAACTAGATTCAGCTCTCTCTGAATCTATTATTCCGTCTTTCCTCAGAGAATTGACTGAAATAATGTGCAATCCAACATGCATTAAACATCTTTAGGGCTTGATTGAAGCTTTTTGAGTGTTCAGAGGTGGAGCAGACAAGATCAACGCTTTTGCTCTTTTAGTAAACAGAATAAAACAAACCCGTGATCCTACAAAAATCAGAGAGACTCAAATACTGCATCTTTTCTTCCATTCATTAGAATGCAACATGAAAACACATTATCATAAATTTGAACCTTATGAGTTCATTTGTGAAATTAGGCTGCATAAACTTGAAATCCAGTGTTAAAAGGGTGCAGGATGGCAACATTAGAGAAGAGGCTGTGAATAAATGAGCGATTATGTGACGGTCGATGTACCTGATGGTACGGCCGTGTCCTTGCTGGTTTGACTCTCAAACATCTGGCTGTGTGTTTGTAATAATGAGTTTAACATCACGGCGCGGCGAACATCTCACCTCTGATACCCTCTGAATGACGCTTCAGCAGATGGTACGATGATGTTTTTTATATTATTATTGTTATTGTTATTTAACTCCGTTTTGTTTTTCTCCTCTCAGTGTGACGTGTGAGTTAATGTTGGAGATCATGAGCACCTGTAATAAAGCACATATGATCATAACACAAGTAATTGGGTTTTACTTTTTTCATGCTTTATTGGAGATCATTTTCGTCTCATTACAAAGATTTCATGGAGCAATTTCATTGCATGTCAGCTTTCAATGTTACACAAATTCTACTTTAAAACTAATAGAAAATAAACTGCTGTGATTTGTAGTCTGACTCAGTGTTATTTTAGTTTCATTAATTTAGTATCCAGTGTTGTGTATAATGCATTGCTAAGTAATTAAATCCTAGTTTCCCTTGAAAAAGTAAAGAAAGAGATTAATTGTTCTGTAATTTAATTACAGTTCTGATGTAATTGCATTAAATACTGTATAGACTACAGAACAAGTTATTTGAAACAATAGTGGATTTAACATCAAAATTGTACGTCTAATGTTAAAATGTATGTTTTTAATGTAATCTCACTTTAAATACTTTCATCAGTTCAAGGATAATTTATGCAATTTTATATTATTTATTTGCTAGAATTAAAAGAGCAGCTTGTCAAATTTGCCCCAATGTGGGTGTCACGCTGTTTTTGTGTGTGTCCCTTTAATTGCAAATTAGCTACTGCTCCTGGCCCCTTTCCAGGAAAGGGAAGAGTTTTAACAGCTCGCGCTTCGGTTGCTCATCAACAACAAAGCTGGAGAATCTCACGCAGCTAAAATGATGATTGTCAGTAACGGTGTCCAGGAGTTGGACACTGATGGAGAGACTCAGGAAGAAGTTACAACTTTTAGAATGCATCTGGATGTTTCTGAATGGTTAGTGGATAAATTTATGTAGTTGCTGTGGAGTTGATTCAACTCATCAACTAGCTCGTGCCGTCATGTTAAACTTTTGTGCAAATCCAGCGTTGAATTGACCCTCGTTTGTGAAGCAGCCCAACATGACCTCGCCCCCTTTGTTGTGTTCTCGGGGGCAGAATTTTGGGTTTTGTGATGTCACTAACCCAGGAAGAAGCTCGTTGTAGTCCCTACCAGCCGTTTGTTGTAGTCCTTAAACAGAGAATTCTTTAAAAGAAAATAAAGCCCTTTGTAGTGAACTTTGAGCATCATAACTTTGCAGATGTTGTTTATGCTCAAACAGCAACATTATACGCTAACTAAAGTTAAAAAAGTGAAATCAACCACCCCTTTAAGTAATCCAATACTTTTTAGAGAGAGTAGCTAGTAAAGTAATCTAATTACACTGTTCAAGAGGTATTTATTAGTATTAGTTTTTATTTTTATATTTTCCATTCTCATTTTAATTTGAGTAATTTGTTGGTTATATGAGTTATATTTATTTAACCCTCTGGTGCTCTTTGGTCATTTTTAACCGAAAAAAAAAAAAAATAGTTTTTTTTTTTTTTTTTAATTTTTTTATATTGGATCAGAATGGTACGAAACTTGGTGAAGGCTTTGGCACTTGCTATGTGAAAACAAAAAAATCATGGACATGATTCGAAAAGGTTAAATGGTCCTGAAAAAAATAGTCACACTTGTACTCCTCAGGGTCATTAGAAATGGATGGGAAGTGAATTTCATCTAGTGGAAACCTTTGGTACTGCGGCCAAACAAAATCTTACTGAAAGCTCATTTTTTAGATATCAACCTCAAATTTGGAACACAACTTGTTTAGATATATGGCTTTGATTTTCTTACAGTTTTAGAGTAAAACATGTTTTGGGAAATATATATTTCATATAAAAATTGAATATAGTATTTTTGTGCATTTTTCATAACAAACTTTCTTCACTTCAG
Organism: Hypophthalmichthys nobilis; assembly: GCA_037950665.1. Lineage (NCBI taxonomy): Eukaryota > Metazoa > Chordata > Actinopteri > Cypriniformes > Xenocyprididae > Hypophthalmichthys > Hypophthalmichthys nobilis. The sequence goes on from CM075480.1 coordinate 6,085,427, forward strand.
CAAAATTCTGCCAAGTGTCTTCTTTAAGAGACCAAACTGAAGTCTGTGATCCAAAGCATTCAAGATTTATGAGTTAAAGTTGGAAATTTCATTGCAGGTCTATGCTCAAAAAGTAAATAAATAGATCATAACTAATGCATAAATATAATTTAGTATAATAAAATCCCCTACAAAATAAAAAGAAATATTAAATATATTCATTATAAAATATACATCATAACATCATACATTTCATTGAAAAAAAAGGGTCATTTTTGACCACCACGCACCAGAGGGTTAAATATACCTAATTAATTTGTATTATTTTTATTTTTATTTTAGTTTGGTTAATTTCAGTTTTTAGTAAATTTTTAATTTTTAAATTAAACTAAACAAAAACTGGAAAACATTCTTTTATTTCAGTTAAGGTTTATTATATTCAAATGAATGTAAATGTTTTTGTAATATTTGTAAAGGATTTTATTTAATGAGCAAAACACTGATTATTTGTAGAAAAGCTTTATTTAAGAGTTGATTTCAGGCCTTATTTTATACCCTATCTCCCTCTACAGGAAGTAAACAGTCATAGTTCATTTTAATTCCCCCTAAATTAGTTGTGTGGCTGATGCACAGTAATGTCAGAACACAGAAGCGCCGGTGTCTCTGTGATCGTGGGACATGTTCCTCGCTCTGGGGACATTAATGCATCTGTCTGTTCTGATTAAGCAGTAAGCTCCACATCTGCTCTTATTGCTTCAACTCGCCCCACGATTCTCATAGAAATGTCACATTCCCACACCGGATTGTCACTGGTCGTGTCCAACAAACCGCAAACTCAAACCAATTTCCTTTACCGCACAGAGAGAGAGAGAGAGAGAGAGAATACACAAACTGAAGGGTTAAATCTGCTGCTGTCTCTCTTTTTTCAAGGACATCGTATCGTATCATTCATAATTTTTTCATGACTGTTTTGGAATGTATATGTGGATGTGTATTCACTCATTCATTCATGAATTACGGTCTGTCGTGACTGGAGTCTGGGATATTTTTGTGTGGTTTAGTCATAACCTGTTGACATGATTACCGTCAGAATGAATGATTTTTCTGAGCGTCTGTGCTGTCGGGCGTGAGGTGTTAATGTGTTGTCTCTTGCAGTGATGTGTCTCTACAGTGTCTGTCAGACAGCCGAATCTGCTCTGTTTCCTGTTTCTATAGCCTGACTGACACATCTGTGTTCCTGCTGTCCAGAACCTGCACCATCTCTATGACACGTCAAATAAACACGTCTCTTTATCTGCAGTGTGACAGTATACATACACGACTGTTCAAAAGTTTGGGTCGGTTTTTGAAGGAAGTCTCTGTTGTCCACTAAGACAGAAATACAGTAAAAATGGTGAAATATTATTACATTTAAAATAGCTGTTTTCTATGTGAATATATAGTAAAATGTAATTTATTCCTGTGATCAAAGCTGAATTTTCAGCATCATTACTCCAGTCTTCAGTGTCACATGATCCTTCAGAAATCATTCTAATATGCTGATTTGCTGCTCAAGAAACATTTATGATTATTATCAATGTTGAAAATAGTTGTGCTGCTTCATATTTTTGTGGAAACCGTGATACCGTGATTGTGTTTGTGAGGGGAGACAGACTGACATGTGTGTTAAACACGCTTAAGAAAACCACCGAAGCGGCATATACATGTATAAATCACTGGATAGATGGTGTGCAGATATACAATAAACGGCTCATTGAACTCCTGTAATGTTTTGCAGTCAGCTGTTTCGTCATGTAATGTGCTCTATCCATCTATTTCAAGCTCGATGAGTTTTATTAAAATAAGCAAATCTGAATCTCATCCCCAGTGTGCCTGTAAATGTCCTGCGGGCGTCCACAACATTAATGAGTCTGTGAGTTATTTAACAGAAATATTCATCTGGGTTTCTGAAGGGCTTGACCTCTTAAAGGTTGTAAAAATCCTTTTCTCTTCACATTTCATGGATCATTTAATCTTAAAGCACAAAACAACAACAACAACAAACATGTTAATTCATATTGACACGTGTCAAAAGTTAAATATTATCCGTCTGACAATGATCAACCTCTTAGCTTCTGACTAGGCCTACCAAAAAAAAAAAAAAAAAAAAATTAAATATACAAAATAAATTATATATATATATATATATATATATACACTACCAGTCAAAAGTTTGGACACGGTAAGATTTTTAACGTTTTTAAAAGAAGTTTCGTCTGCTCACCAAGGCTGCATTTATTTAATTAAAAATACAGTAAAAACAGTAATATTGTGAAATATTATTACAATTTAAAATAACTGTTTTCTGTTTGAATATATTTTATAAAGTAATTTATTCCTGTGATCAAAGCTGAATTTTCAGCATCATTACTCCAGTCTTCAGTGTCACATGATCCTTCATAAATCATTCTAATATGCTGATTTGCTGCTCAAGAAACATTTATGATTATTATTATTATTATTATCAATGTTGAAAACTGTTGTGTACTTTTTTTTTTTTTCTTTTTTTTTTTCCAGGATTCCTTGATGAATAGAAAGTTCAAAAGAACAGCATTTATCTGAAATACAAAGCTTTTGTAACATTATAAATGTCTTAACTGTCACTTTTTAGATTTAATGCATCTTTGCTGAATAAAAGTATTAATTTCTTTAATTCTTTTCAAAAAATAAAAATAAAAATTCTTACTGACCCCAAACTTTTGAACGGTAGTGTATAATGTTACAAAAGCTTTGTATTTCAGATAAATGCTGTTCTTTTGAACTTTCTATTCATCAAGGAATCCTGGAAAAAAAAAGAAAAAAAAAAAGTACACAACAGTTTTCAACATTGATAATAATCATAAATGTTTCTTGAGCAGCAAATCAGCATATCAGAATGATTTCTGAAAGATCATGTGACACTGAAGACTGGAGTAATGATGCTGAAAATTCAGCTTTGATCACAGGAATAAATTACTTTATAAAATATATTCAAACAGAAAACAGTTATTTTAAATTGTAATAATATTTCACAATATTACTGTTTTTTCTGTATTTTTAACTTTTTTAAAAACATGAAAAAATCTTACCGTGTCCAAACTTTTGACTGGTAGTGTATATATATATTGAACAATAATATTTATTTTATTTATTGAATCATTTCCAGTCCAGTATCATTGAATGTAACTCTAATCTCAAAGGCTTTTCTCAGTAATGCAGCAGGTCACAGTGCTGCTGATACACAGACGGAACACTAGATGGCGCTAGTTCACTACTAAACCAGTTAACAACACAATGTTATTATTGAAATAACATTAATATTAATATCAGTAATAATTTTTAAATACGAACAGTGTTAAAGATTCATTGTCATTCATTACTGTATGTAGTTTGACAAATCTGACAGCTATAAATTACTATATATTGTTGCCTGTCTGTATAGTAAACCTTTGGAAATAAAGTTTTAAAAACTGTCCTTTTGTGCTAATAGAAAAATAAAGAGACATTTATAAAATCAATAATTAGTAGTATTAGTAAATTACTTTCTTATAAAACAATATTTGTATTGAATAATTACATATTAATATTAATTCAGTGTTAATTAAATTAATTAAATACTAATACTGTAACATTTTAATATTGGTAGTACTAATAAAGAATGTATTTAACGTGTACTTTGGCTGTTTTTGTTGTAATTTGATGCTCAGTTTGACCTAATGTTGATCTGCTGTGAGATCTGATGATTGCATCGTATTGCAGCAATGATTATGTATTTATTATGTAATTATATGTCTATGTATTTATTATGTCTATGTGATTTGAAATACAAATGGAAAGTACCTTTAAACCAAACCCCGCCTATCGCTGATGTCACGTGATGTCATGCGCCATTTTCTCATTTTCATAATTTGGAAGGCGGAAGTAGTACTGAGTGAAGTCCGATAATGCGAAGTTCGTACAGTTGATAAACTTTCTGCGTTGGTTGATCAAAATCAGTCTGTAGAAATGAAAGGATTCGTTTTATTATCGGTAAGAAAACCTTTTTTTCTCATTTAGAGGTTTATTGGATGGAGAAGAAGGTGCAGTGTTGACGTGAGAATGAGATACATTATGTCAACACTGACTGATTTAAAATCATCTAGAAACTAATGCACCATCATATAAGAACTGTTTAGTTTTCATCTAAACTGCAGTAATGTCTGATCATCTTCAGTTTTAAATGGAGATATGACATCTTGGCATGAATAGGATAAAAGTCCCTTTCTCGAAAGTTTTGGTGACTGTTTGAGCGTCATCTTGTTAAACAACCACGTGACTTTGCATGATTTTATTATGTTATCAACGATATTTGTTTGACCATAAAATTTGACCTTTTCTCAGAAATTACACTCCCTACAACCCCTCAGACATGAAATCATTTATTTGGTATGAGGACAAAATGTAAATGGCTGTTTAAATAAGTCAAGCTAATACATATTTAGTGGGCAAAGGTGATATAAAATCATAAAAATCTTAATAAACTTTGTTGCCTAATAATTGTTGTTGTTTTTTCAGACACATGCAACCCCAGTATTAAAAACAGATTGTAGATCATTTTAAAATTACATTAAAGAACATTAGCTCACATTAATATTACCAAGTTATATAATGCTTAACAGATCATTATTTATACATTCATTAGTTGCTATCATGAAATGTCAAGTTCAGTTTATGTATCTTACTCCGCAGATGTCTGAAAATCCAACAAATAATGCATTAATAGATGGATTTATCATATGTTCTCTCTCTGTTAATTTTTTTAAACTTTTAACTCAGTGAATTGATTTTGAATCATAATGAAGTGTGTCATCTGTTTCACCCACAGGTCATTGTTAGTGTCTTTCCTGCGGTGCACATGCATCAAGTCTTCGTGTACGGGACGCTAAAGACAGGCCAGCCCTACCACTTCATGATGATGGACCCTGACAACGGTCGGGCCGAGTTTGTGGCTCACGCTCGCACAGTGGAGCGATACCCGCTCGTGATCGCCACCAAAGACAACTTCCCCTTCCTGCTCAACGTCCCTGGGAAGGGTCAGCGCATCCAGGGCGAGATCTACAGCGTGGACCAGAAGATGCTGGACTTCCTGGACGAGTTTGAAGAATGTCCAAAGTTGTACCAGCGCACAACTGTCCAGCTGGAGGTGCAGGACGGGCTCGGTGAAGGGGGAAACACGCTGAAGTCTGGAAGTATCGTTGAGGCCTTTATGTACAGCACAACCTCATATGAACCCGAGTGGCTCCAAAAACCAACATATGAGAGTTATGATGCTCACGGTGATCACGGGCTGTGTCCTGAAGACAGTTGCTCGAGTAACTACTGTAGTAACATTTACCAGGGTTTTACCACACCTGCCAGTGTCACATGAATTTAATTTACCATTCAGAGATTTTACAACAAAACTGTTAGTGCATTGCTAAGTTTCAAAAAATGAACAAAAATGTTTTCCTAATGTTTCAAACAAAAGTGTGGTTTTGGTCATTATATATTCATATTTCTCAGGGAATCTACCAGCCACACAGAGTTTCACATACTGACGTTGCAATTTTGGTTTCAAATATTTTAGCAAATTAATGAGACAATTTCATACAGCTTTGGAGGGGAAAAATATCTTGAGGCATCTTAGATTAACTTCTGACAGTACTGTATATTATCATCTATGTAAAATGATATCAGAAGATGTCAGATAATTTCTTTAGACATTGTCATTTAAATGGTGTGCTTTACATTTACAGTTAAAACCGTTACTGGTTTTATTTAGTACTGGAAGCCCATTTTTAATTTATTGGCACTTGACAAGTGTTCTTTTTGGACCCTGGGTGTTAATGTAGTATCAGATGGCATTATTCATTTATTGCTGTGTTATATAAATATGATAGTCAGCCAGTACTGTGGTTTGTATGGTACTGCCACACACAAAACATTACCATCTTTATAGGGCTATCTATATATTCATCTATATATTCATGTATGTTTATATATACTGCCGTTCAAATGTTTGGGATTGGTAAAATTTTAAAAGAAGTCTCTTATGCTCACCAAGTCTGTATTTATTTGATTTAAGTAATAATGTGAAATAATTACAATTTAAAATAACTATTTTCTATGTGAATATTTTTATAAAAGGTAATTTATTCCTGTGATTTTCAGCATCATTTTGCCAGTCTTCAGTGTCACATGATCCTTCAGAAATCATTCTAATATGCTGATTTGCTGCTCAGAAAACATTTATTATTACCAATGTTGAAAGCAGTTCTGTACATTTTTTTTCAGGATTCTTTGATGAATAGAAAATTCAAAACAACATTTATACATTTATTTGACATAGAGTCTTTTGTAACATATGCTGTAGGTGTTTTCTAAATTACACTTTACAATAAAATCAATAAATTATTTCAAGATGTTTTTGTTGTTTTATAAATCAATGTAAATGACAAATGCAGCACATGACACACACACACACACACATATATGGATTTGTTTATTCTGAACATATTCACACACTGTCAAACATTTCTGCCAACATATAATCCATATTGTATTATTTTAAATGTATGTTTATGCATTAAGAAATAAGTATTATAAAAGTAATTCAGTGTTAATTGAAGTGAATTAAATATACTTTAATATTAGTAAGTTTTAATATTAACTTAAGTAAAAAGTAATATTGTAGTAGGCCTACGTTAATATATTTTGTTGAAAATGTTAATATTTAAATGTTTTCATTTTTAAAAGTGTACTTTGGTAATGCTTTGTTTCTTTTATCTAATGTTGTGAGATTTCTACTGTTTGAAATACAAACCGAAAGTCTCTGTACACCGAACCCCGCCCATCTCTCATGTCATGAAACGTCATTTCCTTATTCCTAATTTGGAAGACAGAGGAACTGGAGGAAGTCCGTTTCGTTCAGACAAACCTGTTTTTCCGATTTCTCCGACAGTTTGAACTTCATTAATGAAAGGATTCAGTATATTGTAGGTAAGAAAGACCTTTTTCTTCTCGTTTAGATGTTTATTGGATGGAGAAGGTGGTGCAGGGTTTACACGAGATTCTGTCAACACTAATTTAATATCATCGAGCAACTAATAATGGATAATTATACGGATTGTTCTGTTTTCTGTTGCAATCCAACCGTCTCCATTGACTTTGTAGTGCGTGATGCTGCCTCCTTGTCCTTGCTGACTTATAACAAAAAGCAGAACAATTTCTAAAAGCTGCTATGTGACAAGGTGTACAGCTAACAAGCTAAAAAAAAAACAGAACTAAGTTTTTATAAGCTACCGAACCGTAAAAGTCAGCCTTTAAGGAGTCAAAAGTGGATACAGGCAAAAAGACGAGAAACATCAGCAGAAAGAATGGGTAAATTTTGGGATCCTGACACTCAGTATGCCTCAGTAAGCCTACGTGTGCAGTAAACATTTAGTCACTGTTAAGTCAAATATCCAAATGTCAGTTTTATATATTATATTTCCTGTCGCTGATTACGTTACCCTCCAGTGCGCTTTGTTCTCAAAGTAATATGACATGTCGCGCTCTGTCTCAATCGCCTGTATCCACTTTTTAGTCCTTAAACGCTCGTTTTTTGGGTCGACAGCTTATAAAAATTTCTGGGTTTTTGGTTCTGGGTTTTTTTTTTTTTTAGCTTGTTTTCTGTACAGCTTTTAGCCATTGTTCTGTTTTTTTGTAATAAGTCAGGAATGACAAGGAAGCAGCCTCACGCAATATAAAGTCAATGGAGACGGTTGGATTGTTTTCCCCCCGGTGGGCGTGGTTTTCAGATTATAATAAATGCGCTCTGTCTCTATTGGCGAACTAGGCAGCCGCCTAGAGTGAGGGCGGCAAAAAGGAGAGGGATTTAGTTTTTAAGTTAATTAATTACTTAATTAATTTTTGGGACATTCGTTTGGAATTATTTCACTTATATCAAAAAGTTATCGCCCGATTAGTTATTCTAAATCTAAATTTTCTTTCCCTCATTCTACCGAGTACCAAACCGCGCCCCAACCTAAAAAAAAAAACAAAAAAAACGGCGTTTTGAGCGGTAAGTGGACTATGAGTTTGCACTTTGTACGATCGCAAATTCTCTCATAAAAACAAAGAAATTTAGACATTATGTAAATAAGAGATTCAATGTGTAACAGCTTAATTCATTATAACAGAACTTTGTGAGATATGACAACTTTTTAGTGATTACAGAGGGAGCACTCTTTGCACGCCTTCTGCCATGCTCCCTTATACAGTAGGCCTATTTTCTGTTAAAATTAACAGTAGTTTGTGAACGTAGTGAATAGGCGTCCCGTTTTCCGGGACAGTCCGGTTTTGGTGCTCCGTCCGACTGGAGCTGTCCCTGAAATGTCCCGTTTTATAGCTCGTTCAATATAACCCGCAAATACATTGCAAAAAGCCCGACCAACATAAAGCAGACTGTTGGTTATCGAAGCAATCGTGTAGTGATTATTCACCAACAGAAGGGGCTGTGCAGCTACACTGTCACTGCTACGCTTGGTCGCGCGCGCGCCGCTAACCTGGACCAGAGCAGAGCGCCATTATCATCAATAACAAATGAGATCTCGGTGAGATTTTCGCCTCAAATAGGAAATGTCCCAGGTTTCCATTTTAGAAATCTGGATACCTTAACGTAGACGCTTTAATAACAAATGGTTTATCAGGAGTGTTTATGCTGCTGGCTGGGCTGTGTAGGTTTTGAGACGATACGTGAACCGAAACTATTACAAGGAAATTGAAATATGTGTTTTTAAAGGTGAAGCACTTCTCCATAGCCTTAAGTTAGTTCACCCTCCGCCTATGTGTGTGTGTGAGAGAAAGCGGAGGAGTCACGTAGCTCACCTTTGTGTGCACAATATTTATAAATGCCATATATTTATAACCTCTATTCATAACGGAGAACTGTGCACGCGCAAGTGACGGGATTTTGGGTGCGAGAACCGTGTGTCTCATTGAAAATGAACTAGAGACTTGTGCTTTGCGCGTCCCGTAAACTGTCTTCATGTCGAAGTAAGGTTATTTATTAGCAGCTTACCAGGAATTCTCCTGAATCTTCCAGGAGATATTTTTACTATATAATAAGTGTTTGCATTTGTAGTTAGTGGTTACGTGCTGATTATTTTTTACATTTCAGAATGAAAAAAGGGAGGGGAAAAAGAAAAGAAATCCGAAAACATGCTTGTACATGATTTTATATTAGTGCAAGTTTATTAATAAATCAATAAACAAAACCTCCAGTCTTTCACATGCATCTCAAAGATCGAGTTTAATTGTGAGTGTGAAGTGGGGGCGGCACGACAGTGTTTTGCCTAGAGCGGCAGTTGAGCTTGCGCCGGCCCTGGTGATCAACAATATTTGTTTAACATATATTTTGTTTTATTAAATATTTGTGCATAGTATTTAGTATAACGATTCGTGCATGTAAAAAATAAAAATGTAAAGCCATGTTGTTAGTTTACTTTTATATAAAAATAAAATAAAGTATGCTATACAGTATGGTTTGCAGTATAGTGTTTATACTCTTGACCTGAATATTTGACCTTGACCTTTGGTATATACAGCGTATACCTGCGTATCACATCGTAGACTACACCACTGGCGCACTGATATAGAGAATAACTCCCTTTGGAGGGACTTTGTAACTTTGTAGACCTTTTTCATGATCAGACAGCAACATTAAACACTAAAGAAAGATGAACATGTAAAAAAGCATAACAGGCTCTCTTTCAAGATAATGAATGTAGATGGATTTATCATGAAGACACAGAGTACACTGTTGTTTTTAAACTTTTAACTGTCAGTGAATTGATTTTGAATCATAATGAAGTGTGTCATCTGTTTCACCCACAGGTCATTGTTAGTGTCTTTCCCGCGGTGCACATGTATCAAGTCTTCGTGTACGGGACGCTAAAGACAGGCCAGCCCAACCACTTCAGGATGATGAACCCTGACAACGGTCGGGCCCAGTTTGTGGCTCACGCTCGCACAGTGGAGCGATACCCGCTCGTGATCGCCACCAAAGACAACATCCCCTTCCTGCTCAACGTCCCTGGGAAGGGTCAGCGCATCCAGGGCGAGATCTACAGCGTGGACCAGAAGATGCTGGACTTCCTGGACGAGTTTGAAAAATGTCCAAAGTTGTACCAGCGCACAACTGTCCAGCTGGAGGTGCAGGACGGGCTCGGTGAAGGGGGAAACACGCTGAAGTCTGGAAGTATCATTGAGGCCTTTATGTACAGCACAACCTCATATGAACCTGAGTGGCTCCAAAAACCAACATATGAGAGTTATGATGCTCACGGTGATCACGGGCTGTGTCCTGAAGACAGTTGCTCCGAGTAACTACTGTAGTAATATTTACCAGGGTTTTACCACACCTGCCAGTGTCACATGAATTTAATTTACTATTCAGACATTTTACAACAAAACTGTTAGTGCATTGCTAAGTTTCCTACCGCTTTATTTCTGCAACAACAACAACAAAAGAACAAAATTTTTTTCCTAATGTTTCAAACAAAAAGTGTGGTTTTGGTCATTATATATTCATATTTCTCAGGGAATCTACCAGCCACAGAGTTTCACATACTGACGTTGCAATTTTGGTTTCAAATATTTTAGCAAATTAATGAGACAATTTCATACAGCTTTGGAGGGGAAAAATATCTTGAGGCATCTTAGATCAACTTCTGACAGTACTGTATATTATCATCTATGTAAAATGATATCAGAAGATGTCAGATAATTTCTTTAGACATTGTCATTTAAATGGTGTGCTTTACATTTACAGTTAAAACCGTTACTGGTTTTATTTAGTACTGGAAGCCCATTTTTAATTTATTGGCACTTGACAAGTGTTCTTTTTGGACCCTGGGTGTTAATGTAGTATCAGATGGCATTATTCCTTTATTGCTGTGTTATATAAATATGATAGTCAGCCAGTACTGTGGTTTGTATGGTACTGCCACACACAAAACATTACCATCTTTATAGGGCTATCTATATATTCATCTATATATTCATGTATGTTTATATATACTGCCGTTCAAATGTTTGGGATTGGTAAAATTTTAAAAGAAGTCTCTTATGCTCACCAAGTCTGCATTTATTTGATTTAAGTAATATTGTGAAATAATTACAATTTAAAATAACTATTTTCTATGTGAATATTTTTTAAAAAGGTCATTTATTCCTGTGATTTTCAGCATCATTTTGCCAGTCTTCAGTGTCACATGATCCTTCAGAAATCATTCTAATATGCTGATTTGCTGCTCAGAAAACATTTATTATTACCAGTGTTGAAAACAGTTGTGCAGATTTTTTTTTTCAGGATTCTTTGATGAATAGAAAATTCAAAACAACATTTATACATTTATTTGAAATAGAATCTTTTGTAACATATGCTGTAGATGTTCTCTAAATTACACTTTACAATAAAATCAAATTAATTCAAGATGTTTTTGTTGTTTTATAAATCAATGTAAATGACATGCAGCACATGACAGACTATGTATATATATATATATATGGATTTGTTTATTCTGAACATATTCACGCAGTCAAACATTTCTGCCAACATATAATCCATATTGTATTATTTTAAATGATATGCATTAAGAAATATAAAAGTAATTCAGTGTTAATTGACGTGAATTAAAATATACTTTAATATTAATAAGTTTTAATATTAAGTTAAACTTAAGTAACATAAGCAAAAATTAATATTGTAGTAGGCCTACGTTAATATATTTTTAAAATGTTAATATTTAAATGTTTTAATTTTTAAAAGTGTATTTAAAAGTGTACTTTGGTAATGCTTTGTTTCTTTTATCTAATGTTGTGAGATTTCTACTGTTTGAAATACAAACCGAAAGTCTCTGTACACTGCAGAACCATACGTCATGACAGTCTGAGGATGACAGCGCCAGACTAACAGCCTGAGACCGGAAGTGGGTGGAGCAAATTTATCTTTATAGACATTGCTCCATTTGGAGCGTTTTAAAGTTTAAAACCATGTTACTGTCAAATATTTTATTAAAACGATCTAATGAAATGGTAGATACTCGTGTTTTGTTAATAGCTTAATCATATATATATATACACACACACATATAGAGAGAGAGAGCCTATGTGTGTGTATTAAAACCCCCTTGTAACCTTTTAAATATTTTAAAAGTTAAAAGTTCATCGACTTGTTTTATGTCTTAAATGATTAACTGAATATAAATTGAACACATAGCTTAAACACTAAAAATGATAAACATTTATTAATTTGTCATAAAATGTATATTTTATTCAAGCATTTCAGAATGAACCATTGTTTTTCATAATACATAATACACATTACACAGTTGTACACTAGATTGCATGAATTAAGCAAATTCAGATCCGTCAAACCCAAAAACAAAACACAAAAGTTATTTAATTTTAATAAAATGTACTTTTCCCCCCAAGTAGCAAAAGCATTATATACTAGCTGTGCTTTGCTCTAAAAAATTACAAAATCAAACCAAAGAGTGTAAATTGAACAAAATTGCACAGCAGGTACATGATGACAAATCTTTAAAAAAAAAAAAAAAAAAAAAAAATCAAATCTCCATAAACATGAAATTAATTCCAAGACTCCTTTTGTCCACACACTCATTAAGAAAAATGTCCATATCATCCTTAATTTGTAAGCAAAACACTAAAGACTCTTTGGCCAGTTGTCTGTCATCATCCATTTCAGCCTGTGAAGGTTGAAGAAGGGCTTGTTCCTGGTCTTCCTCTTTCAATATCAGAAAGCACGGCTCTTCCACTAAACCTTTGAAGACTTTTGGTTGTTGTGCAGCCATTCAAGTGCAGCGCAGAGGTCCTCTGTGATCCGTGGCTTCTTCATGAGAGAAGGGTACAAACAAATGGGATGAAATGTTGGAAGTGTATTTAACAGTACTTTGTGTTGTATTCAGGATGTAGCACAGCATGTATAATAAAGTTTTGACATTGTTTTTCTCATGTTTATATGTTGGAGACATAAATCATACCCTGTCACTAATGAAATTAATCAATCATGTTCAGTTAAATTTTTTTTTTTAAAAAAGGCAAGCAATTCACATGGCTTTTCACACTGCACCCAGTATTATCGTCGTTCTAAACACCACTTTTAACCGTGGATAAAGTAACGCTCCACGCTTGTATATTTATGTGCTTTTAACAGTCACAGAAACACTGTGCATTGTATATAAACAGTAAATTCAGCATTGGAAAGAAAAAACAACAAATGCTGACAGAAAATGCAACAATTGAAGTGCAGAAAATACTGTTTAATTCTTTTATAGTCTGAAATGTCCATTCAGGATAAACTTGATAGTGAATTTGGCTATATGTAATATGAGGATGTGCAATGCCTGAGCATTTATGTAAACATATTGTGTGCTTTTTCATCCAGTCAGTGACACTGACACTGCAAATATGCTAATAAAGATGTTAACCCAGGGTTTAATAATGTACAGTGTGAAACGCTGCATATGAACACTCAGGATTAACTGTTAACCCCAGGTAAATGATGATCAGTGTGAAATGTGAAAAAAGATAACCCAGGATTCCATTTACCTGGGGTTTACAATCACCCAGGGTTAACTATTTCAAGTATGAAAAGCCCTCATATTTGTTTTTCATTCTAATGAAAAGAGAAGTTCATACATTTTTAAAAACTTTTAACTTTCCCTTCTTTTGTTACCATTAACATGAAGATCCCACAGTCAGTAGAGCCGGTCAACTGTTGTGGAACATTCTAAAGCAAAAGAATATTAAGTTATTCCTGAAAAAGATGTGACAGATGTAACAACACACCATCTGCATAAGTAGCTTATGTCTTTATGAAACCTGGTTTTTGATCAGTTTGTCCTGGGATGATTCTGCTTGTCAATTTACTGCACTGCAAAATCAAAACAGAAAAACTTAAATATATAACCATAAAATTGCATAAGAGAGACAAGTTTTGTTGTTCTAAAGTCAAAATTACTACTTACTGCATTTCAAAAACAATCCTACTATGCCTCTAAAAATCTACAAAAACATTGGTCAGTATTGTAAAATGTAACCAATGAAATAAAATACAGCACCAACAACAAAGTAAAATAACAAACCATAAATATGTAACCAAGCAACAATCCATTTGTAAAATATCAAAAGACGCGATAAAATGACATTGAAGCCCGTTTACAAAATATTTGAGTCATGTTAAGTGTTAACGATCGATTAAAAACACAACACAAAAAAACGTTTTACCGTGTTCTCTTCTTCCACCATGATTATTTGTTTATTTGTCGCTAACTCCGCCCACATCCGGCGTGAGACTGCTACTCCGCCCACTTCCGGCCTAAGGCTGTTAGTCTGGCGCTGTTGTCCTCAGACTGTCATGACGTATAGTTCTGCGGTTCTGGGGGGGTCATCTCTCGTGTCATGTCATGATAACGTCATTTCCTTATTTTCCTAATTTGGAAGGTAGAGGACCTGCACGAAGTCCGTTTCGTTCAGACAAACCTGTTTTTCCGAATTCTCCGACAGTTTGACCTTTATTATTGAAAGGATTCAGTATATTATCGGTAAGAAAGACATTTTTCTTTTCGTTTAGATGTTTTTCGGATGGAGAAGAAGGTGCAGTATTTACATGAGATTCTGTCAACACTAATTTAATATCATCGAGCAACTAATAATGTATCATATAAGGATTGTTCTGTTTTCATCTAAACTGCTATAATGTCTGATCATCTTCACTTTTAAATTGTTTGTCACCTTGGTTTGAATAGAATAAAAGTCCCTTTCCTTGAAACCAGCATCTGAAAACACAAAAGTAACTGTTTGATCATCTTATTAAATATGCATGTATTTGCATGCTTTTATTATGTGATCAACAATATTTGTTTAACATATATTTTGTTTTATTAAATATTTGTGCATAGTATTTAGTATAACGATTCGTGCATGTAAAAAATAAAAATGTAAAGCCATGTTGTTAGTTTACTTTTATAAAAAAATAAAATAAAGTATGCTATACAGTATGGTTTGCAGTATAGTGTTTATACTCTTGACCTGAATATTTGACCTTGACCTTTGGTATATACAGCGTATACCTGCGTATCACATCGTAGACTACACCACTGGCGCACTGATATAGAGAATAACTCCCTTTGGAGGGACTTTGTAACTTTGTAGACCTTTTTCATGATCAGACAGCAACATTAAACACTAAAGAAAGATGAACATGTAAAAAAGCATAACAGGCTCTCTTTCAAGATAATGAATGTAGATGGATTTATCATGAAGACACAGAGTACACTGTTGTTTTTCAGACTTTTAACTGTCAGTGAATTGATTTTGAATCATAATGAAGTGTGTCATCTGTTTCACCCACAGGTCATTGTTAGTGTCTTTCCCGCGGTGCACATGTATCAAGTCTTCGTGTACGGGACGCTAAAGGCAGGCCAGCCCAACCACTTCAGGATGATGGACGCTACCAACGGTCGGGCCGAGTTTGTGGCTCACGCTCGCACAGTGAAGCAATATCCGCTCGTGATCGCCACCAAATACAACATCCCCTTCCTGCTCAACATCCCTGGGAAGGGTCAGCGCATCCAGGGCGAGATCTACAGCGTGGACCAGAAGATGCTGGACTTCCTGGACTGGTTAGAAAATTGTCCAGAGAAGTACCAGCGCACAACTGTCCAGCTGGAGGTGCAGGACGGGCTCGGTGAAGGGGGAAACACGCTGAAGTCTGGAAGTATCGTTGAGGCCTTTATGTACAGCACAACCTCATATGAACCCGAGTGGCTCCAAAAACCAACATATGAGAGTTATGATGCTCACGGTGATCACGGGCTGCACTTTACGTGTCGTGAAGACAGATGCCCAGAGTAACTATTGTAGTAACATTTACCAGGGTTTCATTAGGAAAATTAGGAAATATACTAGTTTTGCATTCACATTTCTCTGGGAATCTACCAGCCACAACAGAGCCCAGGTGGGAAAAAAAAAAAAAAAAAAAAAAAAAAGTACACTTCCAAAATGCACTTAAAGTGTTCTATTTTCTTGCACTAATTTTGTACTTAATTGTACTTGTACTTAACTAAAAAATCTTATTTAAGAACATCTCAGTGTACTCAACTGCGCTATTTTGAGACGCTGTGAATATGAACAAAAATGTGATTTTAATATACTATCTCTGTGTTAAAAAATGTATTTAGTTACCACTTGTAGTACACTAGTGTATGAAAGATGGGTTCAAGTGGGAACTAATTACATTTTTTAATACAGAGATAGTAGCCTATGTTAAAAGTCATTTAATCATGTATTATGTCTTTGGAAAGCTTTTTTCTTTCAAATACATTTTTATTAATTTTTATTTTAAAATTATTTATTTTCATTTTTAAAAATTATGATTTAATTATTAGCTTTTCATTAAACTCACAAATTTTATGTCAATATGGTACAATAGTATCATATTCAATTCAATGTGATAAACGATTTGTCAAAAGTAATCTAAAAGTAATAAACTAGTCTAATTATTACCTAAAATGTGTAATGTAATGGATTAAGTTACTAACTACAATTTTTGTCATGTAATTTGGAATCTTTAACAGACTACAATTTGTAAGTAATCTACCCAGCACTGATTATCTGCTATGTAAAATGTTATCAGAAGATGTGTCATAATTTCTTTAGACATTGTTATTTAAATTATGCAGTGTGCTTCACATTTACACCTAAAACCATCACTGGCCAGTATAAGTTGTATTTAGTACTGAAAGCCCATTTTTAATTTACTGGCACTTGGCATTATTTATTTAATGTGGTATGTAAATATGATAGTCACTCAGTAATGTGGTTTACGTGGTACTGCAACACACAAATTAACATGTTTACAGGATCAATTTGAATATTCAAAGGATGATTCAACTGTAAAAAGAAATGGGAACAATCATATCAGGAGTATCTGTACATATGCTGTAGATGAGTTTTCCGAATTGCACTTTACAATAAAATCAATAAATTAATTAAAAATGTTTTCATTTTTGTTGCTTTAGAAAATCAATGTAAATGACAACAAATGCAGCACATGACATATATATATATATATATATGGATTTGTTTATTCTGAACATATTCACGCACTGTCAAACATACATTTCTGCCAACATATAATCCATATTGTTTTTTTTAATATATATATAATATGCATTAAGAAAGAATTAAAATGCTTAAAAAAAGATTAAAAGAATTTTGGCACTCAAGCATTTAGACAAAAGGCAGCTGCTTCCTTCAGAGAAAGACTTTTTTTCTTGCACCATGATAGAATAATCACTAACTATGAGGGATTGTGTGGTGTTCCCTCAGCGGACACAAAACTAGTGTGGAGTGGTTCACAGTTAGTATCAAAACTTGTATAAAAACATCTACAAAAGAAAGGTTGGAGTGCGGTACAAACGCTTGGAAGGCAGCATGTGCCATAGAGTCTCAGGCCAGCAGAGATGATGCATTTAAACATTACAAATCCAGCTTGTGCATCGACGGCGGTTTACAGGTGTGAGCCGGGACGCCCGGGTCACTTCACCCAAAAATTAAAAAGTGCAATTTTATTTTGCATCAAAACAAGCGTATTTTTAGAAGCAATACGATTTTTCATGACATGTTTTTCCTAAATTTCTACTGTAATACAGTAATGAAAAAGTTTTATTTGAATTAAAATCAGTATAAATTCAACAAATAATACCATTATGTAATCTAACTATTGTACTATATGTGTGTATTGTGTATTATATACAGGTGCTGGTCATATAATTAGAATATCATCAAAAAGTTGATTTATTTCACTAATTCCATTCAAAAAGTGAAACTTGTATATTATATTCATTCATTACACACAGATTGATATATTTCAAATGTTTATTTCTTTTAATTTGGATGATTATAACTGACAACTAAGGAAAATCCCAAATTCAGTATCTCAGAAAATTAGAATATTACTTAAGACCAATACAAAGAAAGGATTTTTAGAAATCTTGGCCAACTGAAAAGTATGAACATGAAAAGTATGAGCATGTACAGCACTCAATACTTAGTTGGGGCTCCTTTTGCCTGAATTACTGCAGCAATGCGGCGTGGCATGGAGTCGATCAGTCTGTGGCACTGCTCAGGTGTTATAAGAGCCCAGGTTGCTCTGATAGTGGCCTTCAGCTCTTCTGCATTGTTGGGTCTGGCATATCACATCTTCCTCTTCACAATACCCCATAGATTTTCTATAGGGTTAAGGTCAGGCGAGTTTGCTGGCCAATTAAGAACAGGGATACCATGGTCCTTAAACCAGGTACTGGTAGCTTTGGCACTGTGTGCAGGTGCCAAGTCCTGTTGGAAAATGAAATCTGCATCTCCATAAAGTTGGTCAGCAGCAGGAAGCATGAAGTGCTCTAAAACTTCCTGGTATACGGCTGCGTTGACCTTGGACCTCAGAAAACACAGTGGACCAACACCAGCAGATGACATGACACCCCAAACCATCACTGACTGTGGAAACTTTACACTGGACCTCAAGCAACGTGGATTGTGTGCCTCTCCTCTCTTCCTCCAGACTCTGGGACCCTGATTTCCAAAGGAAATGCAAAATTTACTTTCATCAGAGAACATAACTTTGGACCACTCAGCAGCAGTCCAGTCCTTTTTGTCTTTAGCCCAGGCGAGACGCTTCTGACGCTGTCTGTTGTTCAAGAGTGGCTTGACACAAGGAATGCGACAGCTGAAACCCATGTCTTGCGTCGTCTGTGCGTAGTGGTTCTTGAAGCACTGACTCCAGCTGCAGTCCACTCTTTGTGAATCTCCCCACATTTTTGAATGGGTTTTGTTTCACAATCCTCTCCAGGGTGCGGTTATCCCTATTGCTTGTACACTTTTTCTACCACATCTTTTCCTTCCCTTCGCCTCTCTATTAATGTGCTTGGACACAGAGCTCTGTGAACAGCCAGCCTCTTTGCAATGACCTTTTGTGTCTTGCCCTCCTTGTGCAAGCTGTCAATGGTCGTCTTTTGGACAACTGTCAAGTCAGCAGTCTTCCCCATGATTGTGTAGCCTACAGAACTAGACTGAGAGACCATTTAAAGGCCTTTGCAGGTGTTTTGAGTTAATTAGCTGATTAGAATGTGGCACCAGGTGTCTTCAATATTGAACCTTTTCACAATATTCTAATTTTCTGAGATACTGAATTTGGGATTTTCCTTAGTTGTCAGTTATAATCATCAAAATTAAAAGAAATAAACATTTGAAATATATCAGTCTGTGTGTAATGAATGAATATAATATACAAGTTTCACTTTTTGAATGGAATTAGTGAAATAAATCAACTTTTTGATGATATTCTAATTATATGACCAGCACCTGTATATATATATAATAATGCAAATTTCAGGGCAAATTGTCATGAAAAATGCTATACAAAAATAAAATGGTCCTAAAAATAGGCTTTATTTTCTTCATGCAAACAAAAACTTTTTTTCCCTTTCGATTTTGGGGTGAAATATGACCTGAACAACTTTCACCAATTTTTTTTCTTTTTCACCAAAATGTAGACAGAAGGTGACAATTCTTCATAAACATCAGTAATAAAAGCTATGGTGTTACTACAGTTAAAAACTGTCCCGAGATTGAAAATTTAATTGACAATTTCTCAACTTACTTTTACAGGCATTAGTTCATTAAACACAAGCAGAACAATGTCATGTGTAAATTGTTCGTAAATAGTTCGCATTCAACTCAATGACACCGGTTTCACGTACACAATAGCACCCAATAAACCATTTATAAAAGCTCTCGCACATAAACGGTCACGTACAAATCAATAAAACATTCGCAAAAACATTCTTAAGAATAAATCATCGCATATAACCATTCAATAAAACCATTGCTGAAAGCATTCTTGCCAATTTTACGAACAATTTACACAAATGAGTTGCATTTCATGAACATGGGCTGTTGTTTACTTACTATGATATCGTGTCTTTCTGCACATTTAAAACAAACGGCAAAACTGGAAGTGTTTGACTTTTACCTGCTGATCTATCCATCGTGCGATGTTGTGATGATACTGTAGTAGTTCTCTGGACTCTGACCTTGATATTCTCAAAAAACTTCACATCTGAACCCATTGAAAATCAGAATTTTTTTTCTATAAAGTGAAATGACGATATAGCACATGAAACAATTCCTGCTCAAACCCGCTGCCGTAAGAAATATGTTAAAGTGTGTTAGGAGAACCTGATTGAGAACCTGACGTAAACGGCCAGTGTGTGTGTGTGTGTTGGTGTTTCGGCAGGCAGTCCGAGGGTCTCTTTGGTCAGTAGGCGTGCGGCTCTTTGCGGCTCAAGGAGCGGATGTGACTGGAAGAGCATGTGGCACTGCGGATCACCTCCATCCACCTACGAGAGAACACATGTCAGGAAGAGGTTTTAAGATTAGAGTACAATAATGCACAATAATGGATCACAAAATTCAATGAAGATGACTTGACATTCAATTCCCAGTGTTCAGAATGGACCACAAGTAATATCAACAGTTTTTAACGTCTCCTTTTCAGCTCTCTGTTAGATTGGACTGTCAAGACATATTTACACAAAACTGCATTAAAAATACACTTTTTTTTTTTTTCTCTCTGAGAAAATAAGAACATATAGTATATGTATTGTTTCACTTATATTTTTATAGAAACAAATAAAATACAAAAATAAAATATATTATTGAATTTTTTGGTAGCATGTAATTTTACATAAAATATTTTTAATATAATTATATAGTAAAAATATTTTTTTGTTTTTGTAGCATGTATTTGTGTGTGTGTGTGTGTGTGTGTATGTATATATATATATATATATATATATATATATATGTGTGTGTGTGTGTGTGTGTGTGTGTGTGTGTGTGTGAAACATGATAAAATACATTTTTAGAAAATATTTTGATTTATGAGTCATACACTTTTTGTTTAATGTTATATATTTTGTATTGTTTTACTTATCTATTTTATTTTACTTATCCATTTTATTTTTTGTAGCACTTTTCTCTAAATAATATATTTTTTGTAACATGTTTCTGTAATGAAGTATTTTTTATTACAGAAACATACTACAAAAAAGTATTACATTTTGTTACAGAAACAAAATAAATTAAAAAATATATTTTCTGAGTCATGCACCTTTTGTTTTAATTTTACATATTTTGTATTCTTTTACTCATCTATTTTATTTTTTTGTAGTACTATTCTGTAAATAATATTAGGGATGCACAGATAAGAAACTTTTGGCCGATACTGATACCAAACCGATAATTCTTCATATTTGCAAGCCAATAACTATGGAAGCTTGTTTCCATAGACAGACTAAAAAAAAAAGATAATTGTGTCTTTTTATCTCACAATTCTGACTTTTTTCTCAGAATTGCGTGATATAAAGTCACAATTGTTGTCAGTTATAAAGTTCGATTCTAAGGGAAAAAACACTTATCAGAACCGCGAGTTTATATCTCACAATTCTGACTTTATAACTCTCAATTGCGAAAAAAATTCAGAATTGCGAGATGTAAAATCCCAATTACAACGTGCTAAAACACGGGCACACAAACAATTCACAACATTCTTTTACAGTAGTGTTTTCATTATTTTATGTAGCCTATATGACAGACATTGCACTTAACTGTATTTTCCTTTTCAAAGTGATTTCAAGCAATTGAAAACCATGACGAACAGTGCACATCTGATGGAAATAATCCATTATTTATCGACTTTAATATATCAGCCACATTTTCTTATGGGCCGATAACGATAACATAAAAATGTTCATATATCGGCTGATACTGATATGGTGGTAGATATATCATGCATCCCTAAATAATATATTTTTGTAACATGTTTTTGTAATAAAGTATTTTTATTACAGGAACACACAACCCCCCAGAAAATTACATACCTCTCAAACGCGTACTCGCTCTCGGATCTGAAATAGTAGACGTGTGATTTGAAATGGAGTTTGAAGACGTAGTCTTTATGGATGTTCTCGGACTCTGAGGGAATGGTGATGGAGTATCCCAGCAGAGGAAGGCTGGCCAGAGGATATTCATCCTGCAAAGAGACTTTCAGATCAAACACGGCCAAAGATTTCTGCAGAAATACTGTCATTCTGGTCAGAAAATCAATTAAAAGTCATGCAACAATGTAATATTTTGTGAGCACTTCTCACCTGGTGTGTTTTGTAGAAGAACAGGCTGAAGTTGGTGAAGACCACCCATAACTTCTGCCAACCGTTGCTGTTCTTGAACTTTCTCAGCAGATTCCCAGACAGCTGATTCTGAAGAATAAAGACAAAAGCCAATGAGAAAACAGAGGGTAGATGCTTCAGATTCAACCAGGGTCCAAAATCTACTTAGTCAAGTCACCTTTATTTCTATAGCGCTTTGATACAATAGGATAGTTCACCCAAAAATGTTCACCCATTGGTCTCTGGTACCCATCGACTTCCATTAAAAAAAAAAAAAAAAATATGGAAGTCAATGTGGACTAGTAACTGTTTGGTTGGTAACATTCTTCAAAATATCTTCTTTTGTGTTCAGCACAAGAAAGAAATTAATCCAGGTTTGGAACAACTTGACGGTGAGTAAATGACAACATTTTTGGGTGAACTATCCCTTTAAATAATGCATAATTAGAAATTTTAACGTAATGCATTATTTAAATATCTTATATTGTTTTAAATTATGCATAAACAAAAATCCTCATTTTAACATGACTTGTTTTTTATATGCCAAAGGCATTTTTTACTCACTTGAGTTGTGTATATATATATATATATATACACACACACACACACACACACAATATTTTGTACATTTTGGACTCTGGGCACAACAAAGGTATCAGACTGACAGCACAAAATGTCACCATGTTCAGGGAAACTTTACCATTGATAAACTGCAGATCTGAATAGAAAAAGTGTCCATTCATACAGGATTCAAACTCAATTCGATTTTAAATTTTAATTGTTGGTCCATGCAGGTGTCAGACAGACAACTTTGGCCATGTAGATGCGTCTTGTAGTTTATTCAGCATTTCTTGACATGAATGCTGCATTTTTAAGATGCTATGTCAAGTTAATTTTATTTTACCTTTATTTTATCATTCTTCATTCTAGTGTCTTTTAATTATCATTGCAAGAACACATCCTGTATGAATGTCCCCTTCAACCAGAAGGTTGAAACACTGATGTTTCGTCATGTTTGTGCTGTTAGTGAAACACCCAGAGAAGACTCAAACACATTCAACACGAGAGAAAGACACTGAAGTGAAACGAACAAACACCATCACAACCCAAAGTACAGTCAGTGTTCAGAGGGACGACAAATAGTTTGTCATTTGACAACCGCATTCATATCAGTTATTATATGCGCACAGAAGTAGAATATTCAGTAACTGTCAATAAGTGGTGGTGATATAAACATAAAACAAATAAACCAATTCCACTATTGGACAAAACTGACTCACTTGAAGCAGCGTTATTGCAAAGGCAACATTTAAGTTTTTGATTGAATATTTTTTATTTTATTTAATAGTTAACAACAACAACAACACTGGTTTGATGGATGGTCTGTAATAACAGGATCATTGAATCTCTTGTTCGTTATCAAGAAAGAAATTTAAATGCAACTTTACTGGTTAGCAGGTTAAATATGCCATGTAGTGTTTAACAACCAGCTTAACTTCACAAATTACCATCCAAACAAGCTCCAGTCTCTTCTAGAACAGCTGGTTTTGTCGCACACTTTAACGTCTTCTAGCAAATTAGCGCAAGTGAAATGGTACATTACACGAGTCTATGTTTTACCTCTCTATTCCTGCAGGTTTCACTAAAGGAGAGGCTTTGGACACGATACCAACACACCAGAGAGAGAGACACCGGCCCCTGGGCCCTGAGCGGGGCCGCAATGGGAGCCTCTGAGAGACTGACTGGACTAGGGTCCTCTACCACAGCGGAGGACAGAGACAGAAGAGAAGAGAAACACACAGAGTCAGAGGAGACATGAGAGACACACTGGGTTTGAACAGGGACACGGAGAGAGTCTGAATGAGGAGGAAAGACACTGCAAAAAGACTTCTTAATGAGTTTAGAATTATTCCTTCTAGTAAAAATATATGTAAATCCTTAAAACTGGATCAACTGACTTGAGAGGCAGCACTCCATGAGATCATTTGTCATTAATTATGCACTGGCAATTTATTTTCAACTACACTAAAAAGAGTAAAATTTGTGAACAAACTTTGATGTTGGCTTGAGAAAGCTTAACCTGAAAGTTTGAAGTAATTGCAAAAGTCTGAAGTGTGAAATAGTTTATAGAGAGAGTTTAAAAAGCTTGAATTTAAGTTTAAAGCACTTTCAAAACCTTGAAGATTAAAGGATTTAAATTTGAAGTAGCTGAATCGACTTTAAAAGCTTTAAAAGTATGAAGGTTTTATATTGGAGTAAGACAAAAAAATACTAAAGATAAAATCTAAAAACAAGTCTTAATATCTCATGCAGCGCTGCTTCTCAAGTAAATTGATTTTGTATTGGTACTTTAACTGGATAATTACACCAAAATACTCATTAGGAACAGGATTTCCTGCAGTGAATGAAAATTCTGTCATTATTTATTCATCCTCATGTGTTTGCACACTTGGTTATTTTTACATTCATGTTTAGTGAATCTGATAATGCTTTCAGCTAAGGGTGCTCCGATCGATCGGCGATCGTTATCGGCCAACAATCGCTTTATATAGTTTTATTGGTGGTCTCCAATCAGAAGAGCCCATCAGATAAACTCGCGAGACAATTTTTCAATGCGCAGCTGAAACTGCTTCACTACATTCACAGGTCTGGCAGTTCTACCAGGAAAGGACAATAAATTTGCAACGTCTTTGCGGAGAGCGGAGAAATTGCAACGACAGCAACCCTACAGCAATGACAGCAAGAAAGTAGTACTGTGCGATTTTTGTTCATTTCTTAGATCGTGCCCTTTCGTTCCTCCATGAAAGCCCAAACTTAATGACCAAATCAGCTAGCTCAGTGATCATCATAAAACAACTGTTGCTAAACTGCAGGACGTGCTTGATCATTTATTAAAACTGCATTAAGCTGTGAAAATGATACTGTTTCCCAAGCGGCTTTCTGGACGCGTTCTCCGAAACAGAGTGTTACACGGAGAAGCAAAGTATACTTTGGATTCAAGGCTAAAAGGTCAAATACACACAAATGTGTCATAAACATGGCGATTCGCTTAAACACCGTCGGATATGTTTTAAGTGAACATAAGCAGTTGAGAAACAAGTCGCATGTGTAACAGCATATTGGATCTGTGCATTCAATCTTAAAGTGACAGCAGCCTAATATTCCTGCTGCCGTCTCTGTCATTAATGTTAATCAATCAACAAAAGACAAAGAGAAAATCACTCACTGCTCTTTAGTAGAATTGATCTACATTTAATTTATACAGTGAAGACTATGAAGTATTGTTTTTTTTATTATTTATTTCACAGAAATGCTTTCACCTCTATGAGTGGGAATGGAATATGTTGCTTGCCAGTAAATAAAGAGCTATCATGTCATGATACTTTCCATCTCAATTTTTGCATAGTTAAAATACATTGTTGTCAAGAAGAGTTGGTCTATTATTTATTTCGGTGATTGTTAATCGGTGATTGGCCCTAAAAATCCTAATCGGAGCACCCTTACTTTCAGCTAACAATAAAACTCTGCTTCAATTGAGATGCTTAATTCCAGATATTTATTCATGAAAATGGAAACGGTGCACAAACTCCATGTGGGACCAATTACGAGTGACGCCTTGAAAACAGTCGAAGTTCCCAGAGGAGAAAGAGAGAGAGAGGAAAGTTAAACACACAATGGAGGAAAGGCACACGACACAGAGACTGGAAGCTCAGGAACACGACGGCTGCGCTCCGATACCTCCAACGCTACGCTAAAATCCACCATGGACACGCTGGTGCTGCGATGCCAGCACACGTGAACCGTGGTATTACCACGGTGAGGCGTCTGCCGCTCAAGAGACGTCCGAGAGGCGCTCAGGTCATCTTCTGATTCCTGGTCGGCGCTAGATTCCTCAGGGGATTCTGGGAAGTGTGGGAAGAACAGCTATTTAAACAGCCATTGCACAAAAAATATAGCAAAAGGTGTTTTTTTATGTACCATGGTAAAATAATTTTTTCCAGAGTACCATGTAAATATCAAGGTATTTGTACCATGGTACCAAAACTTCTAATACCAAGGTACCATTTCCGAAAAAATATAATTTTTGTTACGTTTGTGTGTACCAAGTTTCTTTTGGAAGTACCATGGTACTATCAAAGCAGTACTTGCAAATTTTCATTATACATTGTGTAAGCTTATTTACAGTTTTTATTTAAAATAATAATAATAATAATAATAATAATATTGTGTGTAATGATACATACAATAATTATTTAAAAAATAACTATTATTACATCTAATAAAAAACAAACTGCATAAAATAAATAACAAATAAATAATCAATAAACAATGATAGATAAATAAACTACATTAAATAAAAATAATAAATAACTAAATAAACAAATAACATTCATTTTTTGTTACTTTGTGTGTACCATGTTTCTTTTGGAAGTACCATGGTACTATCAAAGTAGTTCCTGCAAATTACCATTACACATTTTTTGTTAAGTATTTTTATTAGACCATTATACATTTTTGTACGTTTATTTATCGTTTTTATTTAAAATATAATAATAATAATAATAAATAAATAATTATTATAACTAATAAATAAACTACATAAAACAAATAACTAACTAATAAATAACTAATAAACAATGGTAAATAAATAAATAAATTTTATAGACAATTACAACATTCGATATGAAGCAGGTGGACTTTGTCCTTTGAAGTCAGAAAGGTTTTCATGAGGTCAAATATGAGACACAATGACAGTGAACAAAAACTGTCACTATACTGCAATCAGATACGAGTTCACGCACCAGCTCACATGAGAGAACAGCGAGCACACAGTCACATTACAATGACATCAAAGCCAACGTCTAGATGACAGGAACAATACAAAGAAAGAAAAGCAGAAGAGATTTAGTTCAATAAAGCAGAAGTAAAAGAGCATGTGTGTGTATATCAGATTGGCGTGAAGGACTGGAGGACTGGAAACCTGTGAAACATGATCCACTGCAAACAGTGAGAACTGCTTCAACTGCTCTGTTAAAACAGTGTAGAGTGACCACAAACTGTGTTTGAACACTTAAGCCACACACATAAACATATGCATCATCGCATTAGACAGAAAAACATCAAAGCAAGTGTCAGTTATTAATAGAATAAGCACACTATTCAACTGAAACATATTTTTACATGTCATGGACTTCCTTGTAAGCATTAGTAACTAAGTGGCCTGTATCAGATCAGTAAAATCAGTACTAGCAGTAATTAACATGCAGAAAAGTGTCTGTGACTTACTGTTGTCAGTGAAACTACTGGACAGGATCTCAGCTGAGGGTCCGTTGAATTTGTCCGCTAGTTCAATGGCCATCTTGATGTCCTCCACCCACTTCTCCATCTCAGATGCTGAACTGTGGAAGCAATGAGGACGTTAGTGATGCAGCTCCTGTCAATCACAGCGTTAAGACACTAGAGACTCAGTGATACTGCCATTTTACCACAGTTAAGGGCTATTATTAGTCTTGGGACAGAACAGACTGTAATGCAGTCTATTGAGGCGTTTAAAAAATGTTAAAAACAGCAATTTGATCAAAATAAATATTTACACTACATCATTACATAATTATTATTATCATTATATATATTGTTAAATGCGTTTATTATTATTATTATTATTATTATTAAATATACTAATAATTAAATAATATAATAATTATTAAATAAACATAAATACATCATAATTATTTAATATAATAAATAATACAACTATAATAAATAATAATATAAATAATTATTAATGGTATTATTATCATTATTATCAAATATATAATAATATATAATGAAGTAATAAAACATTATTATATTTATTATTAGTGTTATTTTATTATAATTATTAAACATATAATATATAATTCAATAATAATAAAACCACCACCAACAACATTATTATTAAAT
Source organism: Hypophthalmichthys nobilis (assembly GCA_037950665.1). Lineage (NCBI taxonomy): Eukaryota > Metazoa > Chordata > Actinopteri > Cypriniformes > Xenocyprididae > Hypophthalmichthys > Hypophthalmichthys nobilis. Next base: position 6,113,680 of record CM075480.1, read on the forward strand.
ATATAATAATTTAATAATAATATATTAATTATTAAATAAATATAATAAAAATAAATATAGCATAATAAATTAATATAATAAATCATATAACTATAATAAATAATATTATAACAAATTATTATTAGTGTTATTATTATCATTATTATCAAATGCTGTATATAATAATATATAATGAAATAATAAAAACAACATTATTATTATTATTATTATTAGTGTTATTTTTATTATAATTATTATTAAACATAATATATAATGAAATAATAAAACCACCAAAAACATTATGATTATCATCATTATTAAATAATTAATATTTATTGTAAATATAATATTATTTGTAATAATAAGTTTTTTTTTTTTTTTGACGCTACTTTATAGTTCAATTTGGGGTCTGTCCACTGATAAATCCAATGCTGGATCTATTTGTTTAATTAAACTATATAAACTATTTAAACTAAATTTAACCAAATATCCTGTAGTATTTTTTCTGTTGTATTAATTCAGATTTATTTCAGTAAATGTATTTGAAACAGCTTTTATGTGATGCACTAGATCACAGGACAACACTTCATAACTCTTTATAATCGACTAATACCAAACTTGATTTACTTGGAACTGCATTTGACAATTTATACAGTAATCAGTAACCCTTATCATGATGATGTTCCCATGAATTTCTTGAGCTCGAACACAATCATGATCAGTTTACCTGGCGGCCACGACGACAGACTGCCGCTGTCCAAACAGAGTGAATGAATGCGGGACGCCCCACTCATCCTCACTTTCACGGATCTAGACAAACAGATCAAGATGAAAGATTAACCCACCGGTTAGTAACATGCTGTACGAATCTTAAGTCAAAAGAACATAAAGGGATGTTGTCATTGAGGTTATTTTGGCCCCTGATTGCCCTGTACCAAGGTCTGGAAAACAAGCGTTCATTATTCTTCAATTAAAACCTCATCAAGACAGCGATTCAACATCTGAATGCTCTGTGTTTCTGGATAATTACATTTACATGCAATACACAATTTACTGAGGCACGCTGGAGCTGCGGCCTGCAGAACAATGGATCTCTTGTTTGTGTGAATGTGCAATTAGTAACTAGAGATGGAGGCAGCGGGCACACATCCAAAACAAACACTGAAATAGAAATGGTGTGGGAAATAGGGAATGTTGTGCTTTTCATTCATTATTGCCTCCAGTCGTACTGAAAGTTAAAGTCACAATATATAGAACTGAAAGAAACATGACTGCTTGTGCCAGTCAAAAACTAATTAAATATTACACACCGTCATGCCATAAAGAGGAAGTTGTCCGTGCACTTTGAACTGATTAGAGGCCGTCATCCCTCGACTCGAGTACATCAGAACATCACTGAACTGCAAAACAAGAAGAGAAAGGAAAACATTAGTATTCATTATTTTATCTCTTGTAAAACCATCAAGAAAGATGATTGACTTCAACTGGTAGTCTAAGACACAAAGGCACTTGAATATCATTAAATATTGAAGAATATCATGAAGAAAATCATGGTATTACTATAGTAGGGGCCCAAAAACATGGTAATATTATGGTATTTTTTTATTGTAAATTAAATCAAAACTTAGAAAATTAAAATATTGAATAATAATTTAATATAATACATAATATTATAACAACAAACTGTTATTTGTGTTTATGTTATTATCATTATTAAATATATAATATATAATTAAATAATATTAAAGACATCAACAAAATAAAGAACAACAATTATATTTTTATTGTTGTTTATTATTATTATTATTATTATTATTATTATTAAATATAGTAATATATAATTTAATAATAAAAACAAAAATAATAATGTTCATTATTATTTAATTATATATTTTATAATAATACAATTATTTTTAGTGTTACTATAATTATACAAATAAATATAAAAATAAAGATAATATTATCATAATCATCATTATTAAATATATAATACTATATAATTAAATAATAACAATAATAATATTTTTATTATTATTTTATTATTATTATTATTAGTATTAAATATATAATAATATATAATCAAAAAATAAAAACAACAACAATAATAATAATACTACTGTTGTTGTTTCATTATTATTTAATTACATATTTCATATTAATAATATCATTTTTATTGTTAATGTTACTATTATTATAATTATATATTATTAATAAAATTAAAATTAAAAATATAAAACAAAACAAAAATTAAATAAGAAAACAACAAATAAACAACAAATAATAAAACAAACAAAAAAAAACAAATGATAGAATTAAAGAAAAAACAATAAGTGATAAAATAAAACAAACATAACATTTAAAAAATAAAACATTAATAAAAAAAAATTCAAAATGTAAAAAAATGAAGACAAACAAAAATACAAATAATAGAAATTACACAAAAAATAAATGATCAAATAAAACATTCCTAAAAATAATATAAATTTAAATGAATTACAATTAAAATAATAAAACAAAAAATAAACAGTAATATATAAGTAGTTTTGTACTATTTACTGTACAAATATAGTCAATATATAATCATATATTCAGAATAAAATACCAGCACAGTACTTTTATTAAGGGATGCCACAAAGTCTGAATAGGTTATAAATCTAACCAACCATCCAGATGTCTAGTACTATGTGACTAGTATATGAGAGTGAGCAGCTCTTACCAGGAAGAACATTCTCTGCTGCAGACCTTTTCCAGAGAGTTTACTGAGACAACCAAGCCTGATAAACTCCTGCCAAAACACACAAAACCAGGTCAATGAGAGAGACTGGAGCAACTCGTTCACATTCAGGAACATGTCTTAGGGAGGTAAATGATTTCAAGAACTAACCCGTCCAGGAATGGCGATATTGTCGACGCCAATGAGGTCTTTCTTGAGCTCCAGAAGTTTCTGGAAGTTCTCCATCTTAATGAGAGTGCCGTGAAGCTGCACAACCATCTCAGAAATATCAGCAAGCGCAGCTGGAACAGACAAAATTCACATTCATGTGATTCAGAAAAAAGTCTCAGACAGCTGACAGTATGAAAGCAACCGTTCTCGTACCTCGCGAGTCTCTGAAGTCGTCGTGTGTCGGTGGATAGTGTTTGCAGAGGCGCTCCAGGATCTGTTTATAGTGCATGAGGCGGTGCAGCGGCCGCAGGAAGAAGATGTTGAGCGGCAGGTAACAGACCTTCTGAAGCTCAAAGTCTCGGCACAAACCCTCCAGCTTTCGGGAAGAGCGACACGTCCTCTCCAGCTCCAGCAACGCCTCCGAATGCTTCTGAAGATGAGCCGTCAGCAGCTGAGGAGCCAGAGAGAAACAGTGAACCATCTGTCATGGTAAAAACACTATGGTACTTCAAAGCAGGGATATTATTGTTAAATAAAACAAAAACTATTAAAAACATTTCTGTTCATTGAAATAAACCTGAAATGAAATAAAATATAAATATTAGTTGAAAAACTTAAAGTAAACAAAAATAAACTGAAAAAAAGTTGAAGCACTTAAATTATCAACTGGAAATAAATAAAAACTATAACTAACTAAAACTAAAACTGAAACAAAAATAAAACTAAACAGCAATATCTATATAAATAATAATGATAATAAATTGACATAAGCGCATAATGAAATTACTAAAAATGTAACATGAATTAACATGAATACAAATAAAAGCTAATTCAAAATATTAATAAAACTGTAATAAAACTAAAATAAAAACTAAAATGACACTGCTCCAAATTACCATCATACCATGGCCAAAATAAACTACTGAATGTTGATACATACATATATATATATATATATATATATATATATATATATATATATATATATATATATATATATATATATATATATATATATATATATATATATATATATATGTGTATGTGTGTGTGTGTGTTTGTCTGTAATAAATATATATAAATATATGTCAAAATGATAGATATGTATAAAGAGAGAAATTCAACAGGGAAAAACAAGATGCCCAAAACTAATATCTCACTGATATGAAAGAAAGAAAATGGCGCCTCAGAAAGATCTAGACGTTCTGACCTTCAAACCCTGGATATTCTTCAACATGACGTCCCCAACACGCTGGTAGTCTCCTTTGATGTGTGCGTTCGATCTGCCTTCCCTAAAAACAATGAACAAAATCAATTACATATATATATATTAGTATTATTTTAGTTTTTATTTTAGTTTTATTATAGCTTTATTAATATTTTCAATTAGCTTTTACTTTTTATGTTTTAGTTTTATTTTACTTTTTTTTTTGTTTTAGTAATTTCGCTATGTGCTTTTGTCATTTTATTATTATTTATTTTAAATATTGCTATTTAGGTTTATTTTTTATTTTTTTGTATTTTAGTTTTAGTTCTTATTTATTTACAGTTAATAATTTTAATGCTTCAACTTAAACTTACTTCAGTTTATCGCCAAGGCAACTAATATTTATATTTATTTATTTATATTTATATACACACACACACACACACACACACACACACACACACATACATCAGAAAACTTGGAATATAGTCTTATTGACATATTTATTATGATTTGTAGGATTTTTGCCCTTTTTGGTGCTTGACAACCCAAGTCACGACTTACTTTTATTGAATAAGCTTCCTGCACATTCTGATAAACATCTCTATTTGTGTAAGACAGAAGAAAGAAAGTCATACAGGTTTGAACAACATGACGGTGAGTTTTAATTTTAGGTGAACTAGTCCTTTAAGTGTTGAACTGAAGTGCTCATGTCCTCCAGTAGATGTCTCTGTTGCACATCGTTCCACACAAAACTCACTTACTGAACATCAATGGACATCATCTATCAACGCTGTTGAGCTGTTCCCCTTAACCCTCACTGAGAGCGATCACACCAGCCACCGTACACAAAAACCACGATTTATCATCCTGTCTTCGAATACAGGTCCAAATCTGCTCCCCACGGACCGGTGTTAACCATTACAGCTGCGCTGGAAACAGCAGACAGGGAACACGAGAGTTCACTCGGCAGAGCTCCATCAGTTACTGTCATTATGCTGTCGGATCGGAGAACACATGCACTACAGGTTTGTTCTGTGCTGTGCCTTGATGTTTTTAGAGCATTTCTAGAGATGTGTGCTCTAAAAGATTTGATTATTATCAATGTTGGAAACAGTTGTGCTACTTAACATTGTTTTGGAACCTCAGATACTTTTTTTCAGGATTCATTGATGAATAAAAAGTTAAAAAGAACAGCATTTATTCAAAATAGTATTCTTTTCTAACAATATAAATCTTTACTATCACTTTTTATCAATTAAACACATCTTTGCTGAATAAAAGTTTTAATTTCTTTCAAAAAAAAAAAAAAAAAGGAAAAAAATTACTGACCCCAAACTTTTGAAAGGTAGTGTAGATTTCTATTTTAAATAAATGTTTTGTTATTTTAAATTTTTATTCAACAAAGAATCCTGAAAGAAGTATCACAGGTTATTAAAAAAGAATAATTAAGCTGCACAACTGTTTCCAACACTGATAATAAATCAGCATATTAAAATTATTTCTGAAGGATCATGTGACACTGAAGACTGGAGTAATGATGCTGAAAATTCAGCGGAATAAATTATATTTTAAAGTATATTACAATAGAAAACCATTATTTTAAATTGTAATAATATTTTTTTCTGTATTTTTTGATCATATATATGTAGGCTTGATGAGCATAAGACTTTTCTTAAAAACAATAAAAACAGTAATGTTTCCAAACTTTTGACTGGTACTGTATAGATATATGGTTTCTAGACATAAATATTTTCTATTATACTTTTAATTTTAGTTTAATTGCAATATAAATTAGAATAATATATATATATATATATATATATATAAAACTAAAATTATTTATATTTTCTAAAAATGCACAATAATAAAATAATTTGGCTAATTATAATATATTTAAAAAAATAAAACAAAAAACAAATATTGATTATTATTTATTTTACAAATAATCAGGAGCAGCGCTATGGGTGGGCTAAGGGGGCTGGAGCCCCGAATGTTTTTCCAAAATCCCTGAATCTTTCAGGTTTGAGGTTTTTTAACAGTGCTGTCAAAATATCATTTTTCTAATCTCTCTATTAAAATATGTTAAACAGTTCAATATCGCTTTTCTGCCGTATACACCGACAGCTGCAGCGCTTTCTCTCTCTTCTCTCCGACAGTGATAGTTGTACACAGCCACGCCTCCTGTCACTCAGCACAGCGGCAGGCCTCGAGACTCTCGTTCATTCCGGTTGAAGGGTTTGTGTTATGATAGAACAACTGATATGACAACTTTAGTTTGTCAGCCAAACATTCATTCAGTGTTTCCCATTAATGACCCTGTGCCGCCGCCACTGTTTCATAATGAACCGAAAATTTAAAACATAGCCTAAACGGTCTCTTACGTTGTATTTTGCCAAAGAACTAAAATCAAAACCGTGATATGGCTTTGTGCCTTTATAAAACAGCAAAAGACAGCGCTTAAGTCTGTTTGTGCTGCGTGTTTTAAAGAGAAGTGCGCACATGTGCTCATGCGATCAGCTGGTGATCAAAATAAAAGCTCAAGGGTTTATCTCTTGCACTTGCAAGTGAAGAAATTAGTACAAAACAAAAGTATTGTAATTTCTCTATACTGTATTGTAAAGTAACTACTTATAAAATTTTCATTTATTTTACAGTGCATTTGTTACAATATGTATATTACAGTCATATGAATAATTATAAAGGCCTAAATCATATTATAATATTATTGTAGGCATAATAATTGTTTGGCATCCTAAAACACCAGTGTCAATGTAATGTAGACTGAGACTATATTACAACTAAAAAGATGTTTGAGTCCTCTTTAAATGTCCAGATAGAAGTCAATGCTGTTTCTTTGTTCAATTTGCACACTGTACATGGGCTTAAGCTCTCAGTTTTGAGCTCTCAAAGTGCACCAGATTGATGCATTTAACCTTAAAATGTCAAAATTTTCTTCCGGGGAATGCCCCCCGACCCCCCAACAGGAGGTACACCCAACAAAGTTTTTCAAATTCCTGTGGGAAACAATATACATTTTATGAACTTTACTCCATCATACTACTACAATGTTCCTTTCATGACAGTACAGCTGTTAACAGAAAATTAAATTGTCATTGGACAAAATAGATTTGGGCTAAGCCCCGAATGTATACAATGTCTGGCTCTGCCCCTGCAAATAATATTGATTTCTCTTTTTTAGGCTGGTCCAGGCTGATAAATTCTGGTTTATCTGTTGACTAGGAAAACTTAACTTGTGAAGCCTGTCGACTAAAGAAGTCTTGCTAGTTTAACTAGTTATGCAACCTGGAGGAGGACACCAGACCACCAGCATCAAAACATGCAATATTATGAATATAGTCACGACTAAAGCGCGTTGTTAGGAACAAAATGCAGCAAAAAATGTATAGTTGTCTTGTCATTAAAATAATGTCACAACACAACAGGCTTCACTTTCTGTATGCAAAATACAATTGCATTTCATTCGTTTAATTTTGAAATGAAATATAGTGTTCTTGACAAATGCATTGTGAGGACAGGTATTCCAGCCACATGAGGTTAATTTCACAACCATCTACATTTGATGGAGCGTAATAGTTGTCTGACTGGCTGTTGAAAAGGCATCTAACAGTATAGCAAAATACTCAGTGACACATTGAGATGCGTGTGTTATGGTTGGCGCAGATTGTGCACATTCCTAACACCAATACAACACACACACACACACACACACACACACACATACACACACTTATCTGAAATACGCACCACTGAGCCAGTCGCTGCTCCACTTCTTTCAGGAAGGTCTCATGGAATTTGTACACCGGTTCGAAATTGGCAAAAATTAGATTTCTCAAGGAATCCGGCAAAGCCTCATCCTTCCCAATGGACTTCTGAAAGGACTGAAATCATATAAAAAGGAAGAGAAACAAAAGAACAGTGATTATATCAGAGGTGTTTTCAGTTATAAAATCATTTTCCACCTTCTCTTCTATATTTAAATAAGCTCTGCTAATGTTCATCAGGTCAAGTCACTAAATAGTAGAGCTGAACAATTCTGAATTGAGAATCGTGATTTTTTATTTCCCCCAAACAGAGATCACGATTCTTCCACGATTCTGAACAGAAAACTAAACAAATTTACATACAATTTACTAGAGGTTCTGACAAAATGTTAATTGCTGCAGTCTACTTAAAATGTTTAATTACTCTGAATTAATTATTTTAAAAAAATGGTTTGAATGAATGATTCAATGACTCGCTCATAAATAATTCACTTATTTCATTACTGGATGAATCAGTGTTTTTATGAACAAATCTCTTGAATGAATAATTCAATGACAAATACATTTTTGACAGTCACTTGTCGCCACCTACAGGCATAACAATGTAATCCATACAATCGTTATTTGAAGCGTCAAGTTACTTTCAAAAGGTGATTTACTCTATTGTGATCGCTTAGACATCAGTGTTTATATCGTTAAAAATCGATACAATCGTTAAAATGACTACTAAATGACTACTAAATAGGTGTTGATATGTAAATATGGGTGGTCATATGTTATTGAGCTCATTGTGGCATCTTTTTCACAACATAGGCCTTGTTACACCTGGTATTAAGATGCGTTTTGGTCGTTCTGTCCTGATTTCTTTGAGGGAGGGTCTATGGGCACGTAAATATATGGGTTTTTTCAGATCTTTCGATCTAATGGACAAAATAATCTTGCGCAATTTATATATAAACGTGCCCTGAGACGACGGAAAAACATACGGAGAGCAGCAGTTTTTGTTTCTGCTCTGAGAGCCACAAGGCCACGCCATGCGTGTTAGAAATCAGGAATGGTGAGAGAACATTGTGCTTGTACGTTTTTCGTCTTCAACCCAAACTTGGGTCTTCAGCCAACAAAGTTTAAATCCAGTCTGGCTAGCATGCTTCCCATAATGTTTACGCATTAAGTCAGTAGGTGGAGAGTAGGCGGTCTTTTGTGGCAGAACACATTCGACCACATGAGCGTTTACACTACGATAGCAATCCAGTCGAATGCACTTTCGACTGCCACTGGAAGTGGTTGAAAGTGGACAAGCTCAAAATGTTTTACACCCCATTTACACATGTATTTCGCATCGTCCACTTGTGATCCGATTGACCAAAATGCATCTTATACCAGGTGTAAAGAGGGCAATAACTTCACAACCACAATGTTCTAGATAAGCTGTGAGGGAACGTCTAGTTCATCAAACTCTTAGTCAAAATCAATTTTCCATGAAATGGCCCTTTACAGTGAATGGAGGAACACATCAATCCTTTGAAGCCTTTGTAGACATTTTCCATGATCATCACATTAAACAAGAAATCACATACTATAAAACCATTTGACTACTTCACACAGATCCAAACATGAACAGATCAGCAGCTGTGGGCATTTCCCCAGACACAGTGTGATGACTATCTCAAACAGACTCTCTGACGTGATGACTGAAGAATCCCAGAATAAAGAGTCTTTGTCTCCTCATTCTCATGTTCTGGAAACTGCAAGACGTTCATCAGGACTGCAGCCCTTACAAGAATCTATTGTGATTCTATACCATCATGAATAACAGGCGACCACCTATCAAAAGCTTATTAACACCTTGGCAACAAACCAAATACCTTAGAAACCATCTAGCATCATGCTGGCAACTATCCAGAACATCTTAGGAACAGCTTATTAACACCCTAGCAACAAACCAAATACCTTAGAAACCACTTGACAACATGATGAAAACTATCCACAACATCCAAGAAACTGCTTATTAACACCCTAGCAACAAACCAAATACCATAGAAACCACTGGGCAACATGCTGGAAACTATCCAGAACATCCAAGAAACTGCTTTTTAACACCCTAGCAACCAGCCAAAACCTTAGAAATTACATAGCAACATGCTGAAAACTAACCAGAACATCCTAGGAACTGCTTATCAACACCATAGCAACAAACCAAATAACTTAAAAACCACTAAGCAACATGCTGAAAACTATCCAGAACATCTTAGAAGCTGCTTATTAACACCCTAGCAACAAACCAAAAACCTTACAAACTACTTGGCAACATGCTGAAAACTATCCACAACATCTAAGAAACTGCTTTTTAACAGCCTAGCAACCAGCCAAAACCTTAGAAATCACCTAGCAACATGCTGATAACTATCCAGAACATCCTAGGAACTGCTTATGACACCTTAGCAAGAAACCAAATACCTTAGAAACCACCTAGCAACATGCTGAAAACTATCCAGAACATCCCAGAAACTGCTTATTAACACCCTAGCAACAATCCAAATACCTTAGAAACCACCTAGCAACATTCTGGCAACTATCTAGAACATCCTAGAAACTGCTTATTAATACCATAGCAACCAACCAGAAAACTTTAGCAATCACCTTACAGCATGCTGTTGACTATCCAGTACACCCTAGGAACAGCTTATTAACACCCTATCAACTAATCTAAAAACCTTAGCAACCACCTAGCGACATGCTCGTGATTAACCAAAACAGCCTAGCAACTGCATATTGCCATTATTGGACAGAACACCCTTAGAACGGCTTATTAACACCTTAGCAACCAAACAAAAAAACCTTATCAACATGCTAGCGATTATCCAGAACACAATAGCAACCAATCGAAAAACCTTAGCAACCACCTAGCATCACTCAGAACACCCTACCATCCTAGTAACCACTTAGATCACCCTAGCAACCATCAGAGAAAGGAATAGCAACCCCCTAGCAATGTCCTACCCAACACCTAGACCAAAACAGCACTGTGTACTAGAACACCCTAGTTGTGCAGCACACCTTAATGGAAGTACAGACAGTTGTGTCGAGATCTAGAGGTGTTTAAACTGTTGAACAGAAGCAGCTGTAATAACGCGAGCAGGCGGGTGGGTGGCTGTGGAAGACTGGGATCCAAACAACAGCCTCAGATCCAAAAGCCAAAAGGAAATATTTATGAGATGTGTAAACGTGTCGCCCTGCTGCTTCTTTCCGTTACCTTGTAAGACATCAAAGAGACTCATTACACCACCGACGTACAGACAGGAGGAGGCAAACAGCAGAAGAACAATGACTACTGCTTATCTTGAATTCTCGACTCAGCCTTTCATTTGTAAAGGTCTGCCCCCTAAAGAATTTTCTAGTCTACCATTAGTCGTTCATTTAAGCCATTAGTCGACAAATTTAATTACTATATAATATACAGCCTATTCCGCGCTCAAGTGCACACAAAACATTTGCCGAAAGCACTGACAAAAGTATTGGGTCAGAAAAAACAAGGCGACATTTTAATTATTTATTAATAAACTAGTGTTTTTCTAGGTTAACCTTAGAGCGAGCAGCCATGTAAAGTTGCTACTACTAACATATTTCAAATAATAAGCCATATTCGAGGTTGGTGGATGATAGGCGAACGCTTGTATTTCCTGCCTGACATACTGTAATTACCACAAGGACCCGTCGTTAACCATCTGTCCCTCACGGACTGCGTGACTTCGCCACTTCCTGAGGAGTTTTTTTCTGTGACTAACTGACTGATCAAATTTTGGCCGACTAAGCCTCTTCTAGTCGACTAAAGTTTAGCCTAGTCGACTATTAGGGGGCAGCGTTAGTAAATAGATAAAGACTAGAGATGCACCGATACTAAATTTCTTCACCAATAGCGATTATTCAGTATGTTATCTGCCGATGCCGATACTGATATTGCCGATAGCTATTACCCTACCCAACACCTCAAACATCTTTGCAACATACTAACATTCTAACAACTACCAGAAAACATTAGAAACTGCCTAGCAACGTCCTAGCAACATCCCAGATCATTAGCAACCACTGAGAACACCATAGCAACTGCCTAGCAATGTTCTAACAACTACAGAACAACATAGCAACTATCTAATAATGCTATTCAACACTCTAAACGTCTTTTGCAACTGCATAGCAACACCCTAGCAACCATCTAAAAAAAACCTAGCAACAACTTTTTAACACCCTAGCAACCAACAAAAAAAAAAAAACTCAGCAACTGCCTAGCAACACTCACAGTACCTTAGCAACTGCCTAGCAACCTCTAGTGTGTGTGGGGGGGGAGGGAAATCATGCAAACAGAACATCACAGTAACTGCCTAGCAACACCCTTCCAAACAACTGGTAATGTTGGCAGCAGCATAAACTTTTTTTTTTTTTTTTCAGAAAATGTAATAAAAAAAAAAAAAAAGTTCTCTGCACATGAAACCGGGTAAGAGAAAGTATTTTAAAACTAATGCAAAACGTAAATAACAGCATACGTCACAACAGCAATGTCCTAGATAATCCATTAGACTTTGAATGAGGTATTTAATGTTGACACAGCAGAAGACCACAAACATCCTAAAAACACACAGACACATGAAAGAGTATTTACAGTCTTACCACAGTGATGACCTCCAGATCCTTCAGATACGTTCTCTCTGTAGTCAGGAGCTCTTTGGCGATGAAGTACGCTTTATCAGTTGGGAACCTCTGTGAGCAGGAGAGAGGGACAGAAAACGCAATGAAATTAAATTACATTAAACTAACTGAATTGCTTTTTTCTGTTTAATTTAATTTAAAATTACGATTAATCACACCTAAAATTACATTTTTAATATATTTTTTTGTTGGAATACTTTCACATTGAATCGCCAAAATAATGTAAAAAACATAAAGGCATTATTAATGGCATCTTTTTACTAAGCACTATGAATGAAGGCCAGTATCACTGATACTGATGTCTCTATTACATGGATTTTTCCCTTAATTTTAGCCATTAATTATAGCCATTCAACATTGCTGTATAACTGAAAGCTATAAATTTTTTAAAATATAACAACTTTTAATTTAAGTGAACTTAAAAGAAATCTTCACATAAACCAATTGTAATAAATAAATCATATTTAGTTGTGCCTTTAATACATCATAGCTCAACCATTTTTACCTGCCCTGCTAAAATGCACCAAAAAGTTATTGTTTTTGTTGTTATTGACCCATGTAACCTTGTAAACAGTGCTTTAAGATGTTCAGGTAGGTCTTACAGTTAGGCTAAATATACAGATTAAAGCTACAAAACTTTTCAGTCAAGAGCAGTGAGTGATTTTATCTTTGTCTTTTGTTCTTTGATTAACATTAATGACAGACAGCAGGAGGTTTATTAGGATCTGACACACATCCGATATTCTCACCACTCTTTACGTTCATTTAACACTTTTTAACTCATTTAAGACTGCACTTACGAGAACACTCAACAAAGCGGGAATTTTGACATAATTTTGTGCGTTTTTGTCCGTTCAAGCAAGAAAGAGAATTCAATGCAGCACTGATGCACTGTCTGAAAAGGCATTCTGCACGGACATTTCGGGTGTTTGTTCACAGAGAGCCGCTTCACAGACAGCGTGCCAGTACAGATTTGAGTTATTTTTTGCATCTTATCGCATTTGAATGGTTTAAGAGCACTTGAATGAATGATAGCGTGATCATATTTTGTAGCGCAGCCAAAGGATGACAGAAAAAAAACGGATGCTCTGTTAATTGCATTAAGTTAATTAATTTTAACACGTTAAAAAAATGAAGCGCAAAATTAACAAGTTCATTTTGACAGACTTAATTTCTATATAAAGATGCCATGAAATCAAACTGAGTGTTTTGTGGCTTTTATGATATTGTCCATTATCTCCATATGCTATTGTACTCCTAACAAAGAATAAACTTATAGCAAATATAAGCATAAATTAAATATATTTAAATATAAGCATCTTTCTTATCTGATAAAAAATAGAGCAGAAATATAAAAATGACATAGTCCAATAAAATGTTTTACTGAATGAGAAACCATGTGCCAACAATGTGCAATAGCAAGTAGCAAATCACTATACATGATGTACGACAAAACTAAATTTGACTCTCGCTCATTTGCACGAACACACACACACACAGCGCAACGTCTCAAAGTAAAACTCTCACTGTTCACTGAGCCGCTCACGCTGCTGCTACATAATCTGCCCTAAATAGAATGGAATTTAGGTTGAGTTTATCTAGGTCTCCTATTCTGAGACGTCCACAGAGACACTTGACCAAAATGCACTGAATTACTGAATAAATGAATAAAACACTTTTAAAGCATCCTTTCCATCGTAACCTTAATTTGTCTAGAGCACCTTCAATTCAAGCACAGTGAAATTTAAAGGGGAAATTAGCCGAGGGACCTTGAAATCGACTGCTGAGGAGACGATTAATGTGTTATTCATGAACTACACAAGGAGGTTGCTTTGGCTGACAAAAACAATAACAGGGTCCAAATGTAACTTTTTGCCACAGAAGAGAGAAGCTAACTGCCTTTAAAGTACTTTTTACCAAGAAAACTAGTGGTAATATATTGGTCAGGCACATTTTTCGGCCAATCTTTCATCTTTATGAGTGAATTTTGAGTAAATACTAAGTAAAATAAAGTTCTCAGCAATTTTCTGCATGTCATAATTTTTTGCACAGCCACAAACCCAAGTATGAAAGGGTGTGCACACTTATTCAGTTAGTTATTCCAAGTTTTTCTTTTTGTTTTCTCTGAAATGTGTCACTTTGGTTTACAGAGGCATTGCATAGGTTGTAATTTTTATATTAAATGTGCAAAAGTACTTGACATGATTTATCTTTGTTTCATTTTTTTTTTTTTTTACATCACAAAAACCAGCTGTTTTAACAGGGGAGTGTAGACTTTTTATGACAGTATAATATATAGCAGGGGTGTCCAAACTTGGTCCTGGAGGGCCACTGTCCTGCAAAGTTTAGCTACAACTCGCCTGGAAGTTTCTAGTATGCTTAGTAAGACCTTGATCAGCTGGTTCAGGTGTTTAATTAGGGTTGGAGCTAAACTCTGCAGGACAGTGGCCCTCCAGGAGCAGGATCGGACACCCTTGGTATATAGTTTATCACTATATTGCTGAAAACCCATCACTATGCTATCATCAGCAAGGATCAGACTATCGAGTGTCAACAATTTGACTTAAACCACATAATGTAGCAGCAAACATCCAAAGTGACCCACCAAAATCAGTTTTTACTAGCACATGGTGCTCAAACACTATCTCCTCCCCAAAAGACAAACCTTCCTCCGAACCTCGTCCTCGTCGTCTGTGCGGATGAAGCCGGCGTCGGTCAGTAAGGGGCTGGTGAGAGGAGAAGGCTGCCGTCCATCTGGACTTTGGCCAATGCTGAGACTCTGTTTCTGGCCGTTTACCATCACCCTGCCTGCAGACGGAGACTCGTTGTGCTGAGGGCTCTTGGAAACTGGACCTACAGGACAACAGGCAGGTCATGCTAAAGCCTTGAAGTATTACAGACTTGGTAATCAAATAGCAGATGGACTTACTGCACTAAGTAAATGCAATCGAATACCAGAGTACAACATGTAAATGTCGTAAAACTACCCTGCTGAAAAAGAAGCAAAACTAGTGACCAGAAAGCATTTAGACCACCAGAATTCTTCACTAGCAAGACTTCTAGGCCAACAGTTTTACCAAAAAGACTACAGTGAATTGATCAAACTGCATGGCTATAATGGTCCAACCAGCTTGGACTAGCATGCAAATTCATACCAGTGTCAGCTGGTTTTTTCTGCAGGGTAGTTTTGACATTTTTATCCTTAACACTACAAGTAAAGATTCTTGATTTATCAAGATCATTGCCAAGGGGTGAAGCTGCAGAACACATTGTGTTTAGAAATGGACTACAGCTGACAGCACCACATCGGGATCCAGACATGAATGAGTCACACCATCCCAGTCTGGGATTTCCACCTGAGGACACTGCCGAGATACATAACACATTCCCTGGGTGATGGGGAGGGGAACATGTTTTATCTTCAGACCACTACATTCACTACACAAGTACATTCACATACTTGCCCAACAACGTTTCGTGTCCCATGCCTTGGCACGAATTGGATGCGACATGCGAACCGGGACATTTCAAATGCACCGAGTGTCCACAGCGCAGCCATTATTGAGGAAGATGGAAGAGCCGCAAATCTGGTGACAAAGGCCTCGTGGTGGCACGCACACATGCGTCGTCAAACATGCAAAAAAACAACTAGAACGACTACGGCTACTCTACCACAAGACAAGACACACGAGGGGGGCGCTAACATCTAAGGGTGACCGTCAGGCATCGGAGTAAACATCTGGAGTCCCGCTTCACAAGTACCAAGTTTTATTGCTACTAATACACATTCATTTACAATGTTAAAGTGTTCCAGAAATTAATAAGACAAGGGAAGAGTAGTGAAAAGGTTTTGGAGTAGTTAAAAAAAACCAACAGACATCAATCACACAGAACCTGTGAACAGGCATCGAGAAAATGAACAACCTTGCAACTTTAGAAAGTCCATTTATAAGTGCTACAGGATTGTAACAGGGAGGAATAGTTTAAAGGCTAACTTTCCATTGCTTACCTGGTTATTCTAGTACAGTCTACGTCAGATGGTTTGTAAACACATACACTTATGGTTAATTGTTTTGCATATGTGCCACAGTGATAGCACTGTTAATTATGAGTGTTTTAAAAAAAATTACAAATACAATATATTACACAAATATATCTGGAACTTTTCGTATACCTCAGCAACGTACATTTCATACTGAAAAAATCTGGAGAAATCACAGGCTGAAAAAGAGTGAATCATTCAATACGGCTACGGTTTTCTGATAAAACCTAAAAGAAAGTTAAATCACATTTTAGTGCAACTTACAAAAAGCTAGGAATGCTACTTTGGTCACTGACAATGATAAATTACAGATCATTGGGAACGCTGGGAGCTTGAAGATTATATACATTCATATCAACAGTGGCACAAGTCAACTAGCGCTTTCCAGTAAATATTGTCAATGCTTTCTTTTCATATAACGGGCCCAAAAACGCAGTGGTCCTGCAAATGGCTTCACAAACACTTTCGAAAACTTTTCACTGACATAATCTTACCATGCAAAAGTAAAGAATACTTCTCAAAAGAACAGGAAAAGTTGGCATTTGGAAAATAAGATTGTATTTTGAAATCAATATAAGATTTTTAGATAAGATTGTGAAAATTATACTACGCAATAGGGGTGAAATGGTATATGTATTCGTCCCTGAACCATCACGGTACGGACGTCACGGTTCAGTGCATACAGTCAGATGACAAATACAGTCAGTCACAGGCGATACACACTCCAATCCAGAAGGCGGCGCGTGAGGTAATGCAATGCTGTTTGCTAACCGCCACAGCAGGAAAAAGTGCAGAAGAAGAAGAACAGATGATCTATGCATAGATGTGTTTATGTGTAATCTCTCAACCAGTGTTTAGACCGCTGAAAGAAATCAATAAAACAGCTTGAGAATAATATCTCACGTAGCATTACATTTACCTCAGGCAAGTCATTTAGTGTCCGCAGCATGTTAGTTCACTACAGAAATGAACTCTAGAGGGGAGCATTACACTAAATATATGCACTATGTTAACTTATATTTTCATTATATTTACCTGTTAGTAATGTCTTAATTATTTAATATGTTAAAATAATTGTATAATGAGATTTAGAAAAAAGAAGCAATTTTACATTTAGTTTTCTCCCTCCTGCTGTACCAAACCCATACCGAACTGTGACTTTAATACCGAGGTACGTACCGAACCTGTCATGTTTGTGCACCGTTACACCCCTACTATACAAGTATGTGAATGCAAGTGCTTTCCCTAATGCATCGGAAGGCAATAAGCAAAAACCGAGAGAGCGAAAGTGCAAAAACATATGGATAAAAGGTCCGATTGAACATTGAAGTTGAAGGACATTTTAGACAGCTCTTAGAAACCTTTCTAATCTTTTCAGACTTCACATGCTGAGCCTCACAAGTTTCTTACTCTGAGTCTGTCCAAATCTCACCTACATCAATCTCCACTTCAAAAGACCACTGCTTTTTAAGGGTCCCGTGTCAATGCAAAGTCTTTTACACATGTGAAAAGGACAGGGCAGCAAAATGCTGGAGACAAGGACAGGTTGACATGCTTCCAGGAGAGAGGGAAAAAAGACAAGGTGAGGCATTCCAGAGATACATGCTGCAAGAACAGTGCTGACATTGGGCAGGAGAAGTCTTAAAAGCAATGCAACCTGAGCACAGGTTAATATACTCAGAAATCGAGTGAACATCAAGCATTGCAAACGCACCGCAGACAGATGACATTGATGAGGCGTGCCAGAGACACAGCAGTTTGTTTAGGAAAAAAAGAAATTAAGCAGCAAAGCAAAACAAATTAATATGAGATCTTTACAATGTCATATTTTTTAAGGAGTGATGCATGCTGGGAAATGGGCAGGCAAACATGACAGTGCCACCAGATCGGTACAAACGCCATAGATACAGAACTTACAACTTCTACCAGTTCCCAAAAAACTCAAAGAAACAATAACAAAGCTAGCATGAAAACATCACTGTTTCTTATCTCACGTTTTGTCTACACAATCTCTCAATGTATCTAATATACCACACTCCCAACCAGTATGATCTATTTATATGACAATACAAGCTTAGTTCAAGTTTATACACAAGTTAACCATCAGAATATTGAAGTGCCAACTGTAAACCAGCTAGCCTAGCTGAGACATTTAATTGCTACTGCATAAACACATTAGCTTCTGTAAGCTATGGCTAACAGAAAAGTATTTACAGATTAAGTAAAGGTATGGCATCTTTCAGTATTTTTTGTAATTCTTTCATTCTACAAGACTGTCAAAGAAATATTTCACAATATTAAACTTTTGGCAATACTCAATGACTAATCAACTGGTTAGCAGTAATATGGGTAACGTTTTAACAGCTCTAATCAGCTTTCATTCTCTATGTTTACAAACATGGCACTTTGCAGTAGGACCTTCAATTCCTCATTAATCTGAAGTTAAACTTTAAAGAGTAATAGTTATGAATTGTGCATATTTGAAATATTAAAGTATTTCCTTTAGGTAGAACAGTCTTCCCTCCAAATCTTGCAAAAATACCATCATTGGTAATCTTGTTTATCTTGAAATGTGTATTATTTGCTCAAATAGTGCCACTAAATCTGCCAAACAGATAGCCGTGCCCCAATTGGTTAATGCTATTTCAGGCCATACTATGCCCACTAGTGGCACAGAAACTACACAACACACCTTTAGGTATCTTGACCTGGCCTCCAAGTGGCAAAATGGGTGTAGAGTCAACCAACAACCAGGCACACTTCACCTTCTCTAGCAGTTAAAGGATTGCGCCCTATCCTCATCATTGATGGGATAACCATAGCCATCTTCACCTCCTTGGCCCTCGTCCTCCAGTTGGAGACTGCCAAAGGAGAACTTGCTTCGGGGCATAGGGGAGGAATTGGCTGCCCCAGGGTTTCCGTAGACAAGGGGTTGACTGTAAGAGTTGCTGCCTGCATCTGACTCTGTATCACTAGACTCTGTTCCACTACTAGTGGAACCATCAATCATATGAACTGGGCTGCTGTGGTCATTAGCACTCAGCCGGCTTCCATAGAGTCGCTGGACATTGCTGGACCGGGCTTGGCTAGGTGCTCCAAACCCATTAGCAGCAACACGGCGCTCTAGGGCGGCCATACGTTCAGCCCTTGAGACCACTGATCGCGGTTCATTGGCCGGGGTTGAACTTAACTGGCTCAGAATCATGGGGTCAGTGTCAGAACGGTTGCGCATGCCGTTGTGGAGTTTCTGCAAGTGTGGGGATCGATTGACAATTGGGGAGTAGCTACCGTAATGTTGAGCCTCGCTCCCGGATCGGCCATTGGTAAGGTAATGGCTACCGTCATCCCAACGGCGACGACTACTATAGCCGATCTGCTCTGGATGGTTCAGGGAGTTCGTTTTGTAAAAGCTGCTCATCACCGGGCTACAGTTTGCACTCCGGGAACCAACTATGTGACCGGAAGGTGACACCAGACCACGTCTATCCATACCTTGAAACAATTCATCCACCAAGGTACTGCTCAAGGGTAAAGCAGTGCGTGGTGATCCGTTACCACAAAACGACCCATTAGACAACTGACTACCACTGAAGGTGTCTGAACTCTTCCCCATCTGATGGGTGGTCAAAGGAGACTCCCTAAATCTAGACTTGCTTGCCCCTTGTCCATTGTGCTGACCATTTCCATAACCATTACTCTTGTTTGTTCTACGGCCGGTTGGCTCAACCTCATCATTGTCATGTGTGTGGGAGTGAGACCTGGTGACGCGGCCTTTGACCACATCATATTCGCTATCTATGTCACTGCAGTCGATGTAAGGTATCGAGGAGCTGCTACCCTTGGCAGCATGCGATGCTAGACCTGTGCTCAGATGCTCGGCCTGCTGCTTGGATGGGGATGGCATTAATCGAGCATCTGCCTCATCGTGGGTCCCGTTTTGGCATCCGTTGGTCTGTGAGGTTAGGCTTCCAGTGTAACGCTGGAGAGCCGGGTTTTCAACAGTCACTTGGGTGCGCCCGATAGGTGAATCCGCCTGTTGTCCTGAAGCACTGGCATTCCTCTGCAACATGTAGAAGGCAAATATTTGAGAAGGAAGGGGACAAGAGGCATAAAACAAGTCAACAAGAAAATGCAAGCCATTTAACTCGGACATTCTATACCAGAATGGAAGCAGACCAAGTTACCAAAAGCAGAGCAAGTTATTACAATTTGGTTGAACTTTACTTTACTTTTGAAAAACATGCAACGATGAATGGTTCGCAATAAGACCAGTAAAGTGTATTAAGAAAGTAACTGGGGTCGATTTTGATGTTGACTTTAAGCTTGTATACTATGGGATATTTTAATGCATTCCTACACTTGATTACACTAGATTACGCTATATTACACTCACCTCTACTTGACCCTCAGCACACAGCCTTGGTGGAAATGGAGAAAGACCACTGTTGGACTGAATTTTACTGTGTTTTCTGAGGATGGAAGATTGGAAACAATTAGCAAGGGGTTTTTCCAAGGGGATCTCCTCACTAGGTTCAAAACTGTGGCCCTATTTCCACTCAGCTATGGATTTTGGCTGATTGGATTACTATACAATAATGAAAAGGCCTTGACTACTGCGCATTGACTACGACGATACTGCTAGACAACAACAACTAGATTTGTACATCTAGTGCTTAAAAACCTTGATGCTGCGTGATATTAGGGTGATGTGGATGGTTGATAAGGCATTGCTAAGTGGGTTTTTTGGGTATTTTGAGTGATTTCCACAGGTCGTTCTGGGTGGCTTACTGGTTAATAGTAAAAACGAAGCACTCAAATCTCTGACATATTTTTAGAAAAATGTTTTAGCCTGACAGTCCACTTGGTGAAAATGCTAAATGAAGATATATTTATGTGTCTTGAATAGAATACAGATAAATCATATCTGGGTGTCATTAAAAAAAAAAAAATGGTGTGTAAATGAGGCAATGAATGCATAATTTCATTTATCTTAATAAAGGTTCTTGGGAAACCGATAACCTCACTCATACTCTGTCTTTCTCATTGGTGTGTTGACTGCTTTGGAGGGAAATGAAATGCAGCAGAAAGGTAGTGACATTTAGACAAAGGTCAACAGAGAAATCTCACCTTTCAAATGGAACCTTTTTGAATTCTGAGTCCTTTACATAATCAATCACCTGCCTTTGTGTGCGGCCACTGATGAGACAAAACATGGTAGGCAGGTTCAAAAACAAAGAAAGAAGCAGAAAATGTGTATGTCAAAACATTAACCATCTGGCAAGAACTGAGACCTTCTTGCACTCTGATTATTTAGCAAATAAATACAGGGAAAAAAGTTACAGATTTGAAATGTACCTTAATGGTAAAGTTAATTTCTGATGTGCTGAACTGCATAATTTAAGTTCATTTATCTGCACAATTTATTACCTAAACCTAAAGGAGGAACCCCTGGTGAACAAAACCGGTTTGGGCTTGGGTTTGGGTTCCTCGAACAGGCGGAAAAAGGCATGGTACTCCACACAAATCTTCCAAAACACTTTGCAGCAGTCTCTGCTTCCCATCATGAACTCCAGAGTATCCTGACAGTTACTCTGCTATAGAGAACAGAGACATTTTGTTTAATTTTTCCTATTGAATTTTTCCTAAATTAGAGGGCAATTGGACAGAAAGTGATTTATGCAAGTACCAAAAGTTATTTGTGAATCCAGTACTCAAGACATAACTTTGAGTTGAGACATTCAGATACTGCTATAAAATAATCAAACTAAAAAAAGTGAGCACTTACATTTAAATCAGGTCGTAGTTTTATGAGAAAACGCTTCCTCTTAAAACTCAGCTTGCGGACTTTAGACCAGTTGAAAGCATTTATTTTGGTGTGTCCCTTTAGAAGTCATATGAAAAAGATATAAAAGTGCATTTAGGGAGAATTTAGGACAATGGGAAAACTTCAATAAAAGCAGAAATGAGTTACTATCTTTGTTCCAGGATAAACCTCATTACTCATCTCATATAGCTACAATGGACCATGAAACTTTAAATAGTATGCTGCTTTATTTAGACAAAACTCTGCAAACTTACTTGAAAAACCAGCACACCAGAATGAGCCACGGCGAGGCTGAGCTTTGTACCCTCTCGATCTTTTGCTGGGTGAAGACGTACTCCATACATCTCAAGTCTTCGTGCGATCTCCAAAAGCTGGTAGTCTGATTCAGCTGGAGTTTGGCCACTGTGGAAAGGTTAAATTGTACAAAATTAAGCGTTTTTCACAAAACATATGTTTGTGTAAAGAATCTCTACAAGTTTGTTTGATAGATAAATAAGCTTAGTAAGTACAACCTCAACACTCTGTACATCATTTCAGAATCAACAGATCTTTTATAATTTCTTATAATTGCTGATGAAACCTGCTCACTGATAAATATCACACAGTATACTGCACCTCCTACATTAAAAGTGGGTTGAACTTTAAATGTCAAAGCAATCCACAAATTGTACTCAATTACCAACTCCCTGAACAGTCTGCTTAATCAGAAAACACAGAGGGAATTTTGCTAAATAAGAAGCTCCTTGATAAGTGGCAATAAACAGCACACTCATCATTAATGCTGATGTTAAGTTTGCTTTCAGATGGACCATATTGCATTAAAATCCAAGCATACTTTAAACCAAATAACTGGTTTGACTTCACTTTGAGTCGTGACTTCACACTCACACGTGTTTCCGATGGTATTCAATGATCTTGTCCATCAATGTGTCCTGCTCTGGAATGTACTTGTTGTTGAGTAGATGTTGTTTACATTGGACCTCATCAAAGTCTCCAATCTCA
This sequence comes from Hypophthalmichthys nobilis, assembly GCA_037950665.1. NCBI lineage: Eukaryota > Metazoa > Chordata > Actinopteri > Cypriniformes > Xenocyprididae > Hypophthalmichthys > Hypophthalmichthys nobilis. The sequence goes on from CM075480.1 coordinate 6,137,107, forward strand.
GCTGTAACCATAGAAACAGAGAATTTTAATATGCACCTTTTTTATATATGACACACATACAAACATACACACACACGAACATGTTTGTTTGCGTGTGTGCATTATATGTACACTATATTATATATATATATATATATATATATATATATATATATATATATATATATATATATATATATATATATATATATATATATAAAAATAAAAAATACAAACACACGTTATTTACAATATCAAAACACTGCTTCATGAAGCTTCTGGGCTTTATGAATCTTTTGTTTCGAATTATTGATTCGGATCTCCTATCAAACGGTTAAACTGCTGAAATCACGTGACTTTGGCGCTCTGATTCACTGATTCAGTTCGTAAAGCTGTGAAGCAGTGTTTTGAAATCGGCCCATATAGATATTGTTGAAAAGTTTTTTTTTTGGCGCACAAAAAGTATTCTCTAGTCGCTTTATAATTTTAAGACCACTGAACTCACATGAACTGTTTCAAAAATGTTTTTAGTACCTTCATGGACCTTGAGAGTTTGAATGGCTTTGCTGCCTGACTGAGAAATTCACTGAGCCATTGAATTTCATCAACAATATCTTAATTTGTGTTCAGAAGATGAATGAAGGTCTTACGGGTGTGGAACGACATGAGGGTGAGTAATAGATAACATTATTTTCATTTTTGGGTGAACTAACCCTTTAATTCTAATATATTCACTGCTATTATATGAGCATTATATTTATTTATGTTTTTTTAATTAAATGGTTTAAATGTTTTTTGTTTTGTTATTTGGTTTTGGTTTATATCACTGGTCAGTCTTTTGATTCTGATACTACTCTAGTCCTCATTATGCTCAACAGTGGTTTCCATAGCAACTACCCAGTCTATGATGTGGTGATGTGAAAGCAAAGCTTGTTTGACATGATCTGAATATGGTTTTGCTTGAGCGACAACACCGAGTATAATCTGATTTATCCACCCAATGACAGCGCCGTCATTTAAATAAACCACCAGGAATTCTGCTGAAGCATCAGCTTGACATTGCGAAGTCTACGACAAGATTAATGCACTAAAACATACTGCTTTGTGGGATACATGATAATTATTATAATGTATTTTGAGTCCAATGCATCTATTGTCCTAAACACAATTATTGACCTATTTTCAGCTCCCTAATATATTTGTGTGAATGTCTTTGATTGCGTTTGACTGTATAAATTGTGCCAAAATCATCAAACTGAATCCGATGAAAGTGCAAGACGACCATATCGACCTAACAATGAAACTCCAATGAATCTATTACAGAATTTAGTCATTGATTATAATTAGGCCTACTACAGTAGTATGCAATGTATTATTTCTTTTCCTACTTTTGACCAAATCTAGCTTTCTAATTTACTTTAGAGGCAGATGCACAAACTGAACCACGCATCGTTTTTCGTAAAGAATCAAAATTAAATTGAATCTTTGTCAGAGTAAATATTTACACCCTTATTGCTGTCAAAAGGTCTCATATGTCTTACACTGCACTATATGAGCCACCAGCAGGGCGGCACTGCTTTCGTTACAGGTCAAACGTCCACAAGCGAGGTCATGCTTGATCTGCAAGGCGAAAAGATACCTGTTGACAGAGAGAAGGACATAATTAGCAAAGAGACTGAATCAGAATGACAGACAGTAAATCAATGTAAAGGTTTCGGTACAGCAACAGATGCTTATTGAGTGAATTACAATCAATTTAATGTGTGCAACAATTACGTAATTGATTTCAATTAAGTTTGATGTCAGCAAGGTAACAAGCTATTTTAGGTAAGAGCATACATTTTTAATTCAATTTAACTATCAATATTCTCTGGAATTTTTATGAAACAGATCAGGGGGCAGAAAACAAGTCCTTGTGTTTGAAGGTTAGCCTCACTTTAGTCATGCTTTAATATCATCTTCTCATGATGCTAAGTGCAGCCGTGAACTATAAAGAGACGTTCTAATGGAGTTTGGCAGCGTTTCTCTCTCAGTATGTCCATCTGTTATTGTGCTGCTGCCAAACACATTTACTGAACCACAACAGAATCATTATTCAGTTGATTATATGATCGAACAGGACTCACGGCTCAACAATAACCATATTTTCTGCTGGTCCAGTCAGATCAAAGTCCATTTTTTTTTCTCTTGTGTGTGTGTGTGTGTGTGTGTTTGTGTACTGTGTATATTATATATATATATATATATATATATATATATATATATATATATATATATATATTTATATATATATATATATATATATATATATATATATATACATACACACACACACACACACACACACACACACACACACATTTTATATATTTACAAACTTATGTTAGATGAGATTAATCAATTTGACAGCACTAGTTTTATTACAAAAAAATATTCAACAGAAACTATTATTGAGGCTTTTAAATTGTAATAATAGCTGGATATTGATATACTGTAGCTGGATATTTAAATGTAACTAGCTGCATAAAATCAGAATTTGTGCTTTAGTATGTATAATATATATGTATAATATCAGTTTTGCTGTTTTAAATCTTTTGTTTTTAATACAAGCTACATAATGCCAGACATTTGTTATGAACAATATAATCTGTTGGTTTGTGTCCTTCAAGTTTTTGATACAAAAAGAAAATAATCAAATGAGATGAAGTGCCATCATATGTGAAGTATTTAATTCACTGGATTATCAAAAAAAAAAAAAAAAACAACACAGGCATTTCCACATGGTTGTGCAATACAAACTATTTTTAATTGAGTTTCCATCCAAAATAATTATAAGACGATATATATACTGTGACTGTCTGTGACATAAAATTACTTATACCGTGAAATACAGTGTTGTTTTTGTTAAAGGTTTACTTCACTACTGGCAAAATGGGCTTTAAATAAACTTGGCTGGCTATATAGTAGAAAGTCAGGGGGAGGGGAATGAAATCGGTGCTACCTGACAAGAGGAAACAGAGAAAGAAAAGGCTGTTGTCTTTCCTTTTGCCAAATAGGTAGGAAAACTTCAACACCCATAATGCACTGGGCATGTTGCTGTCCAAGTCCACTCCCACCAGTCTGCTATAGAGTCAAATACTGCCTTGCTTTAGTAGGAAATACTTCTTAGCAAACTTTTAGTCATAATGGTGTCATAATGGTAGCGAAGACTTTTATATTGAAAAGACTGAATTGTTGTGAGCACGGAACAAGACGCAACAAATGACAAATGCTTTGACTAGTGCCATCAGTCACGGGAAACCCCCTTAATTGTTAAAAGGACAAGATAATACATCTGACATTTAAACAGGTTTTTTATTATGAATATAGGACTGACCTGAAGGAAAATGCTTAATTTGAATGCAGGTAATAAACTCGCTCAATCGATCTCTTTCTCACAATACTCTTCTACATAATACAGTAAGCTTCAATTCAGTTTACGTTGCTAAGAGTGGTTGCTAAGGGTGTTCGTGAATAAAACACAGCTATTGACCAATTAGAATCAAGGACAGGAACTAACCATTTTATAACAGTATACAAATAACACTTCTTCAAAAACACCTTAATCTATCGAACACTTAAAATAGAATTAAAAACACATAATCTTCAGTTTTCAAATCAACCACCAGTTCTTGGTACCAGTTCTTCCACTGGCATTAACTGATCTGCAAAATGTTCTAGTAAGATACCAGCTATGTTTACATAATCCATCAAAAAGATTTTTACAGCTTGAAGTGTTTTGCAAAGGCAAAATGTCCTTGGACGAAGGATTCAGGTTTGGCGGAAATATAATACGCAGCCATCTCAGGAAAATAAAAAAACACTTTCTCTATTGCCAACAGTTACTGAGGGTCCGGCCAGAACAGCATGTCGCTCTGAGGATCCACAGAGATTCCAGGAAACCTGGGAGACCCAAACACAGCTCTTATTCTGCCTTAGATTTTCTCTCACGGCACAAATTGTTCTCTTGACTGATGCCTGACTTTCTAAAGCCGACAGGGAAATGTGCCACAAGTCATTCTGTCTGTGAAGGCAGCATGAACGTGTTGTAAAATTCATTATGCTTGTCAGGCAAGAGTGTGTCGACACAATCAGCCGCAGAATATTAAAATGCAGTTTGGCCATAAATAAGCCATCAGTTAGGGACATTCAGGCAGTGCCTGAAAGCAGTTTCATGATTTAAAAGCCATTCACTTTTCTACATGAGATGCATTATATTTCTATACTGAGTGATTGAGGCCACATTACAATCAGACTAAATAAATGTCTCCAACATTTATGTACTGAACATTTATTTATTGAAATGCAAACTGAGAATGACTATCTTTTTTTATAAGAGACTTTGAAGTGTGTCACGGTATTAGAAATTGTACTTTTGATGAAAATTCACTGAAAACAAATGCTTTAAAAAGCATCCATTAATGAAGTGAAATTCAATTCAAATATTAATATTATTTTAAAGAAGAAGAGAGAAAAAAAGAAAAAAAAAATTATTATTGTGTGCATATTATATATATCATACCTGGTCAGCTCTTCTAATAGCTGTGTGTGGTCAGGAGGGAAGAACTTCACCACGAATCGTAGGATGGTGTTCTTGGGTCCTGCAGACAGAGAAACATGATGCATGTTGACGTGCTGTCAGATCGAGTCGTCTGGTAGTCATGTTCACTATTCATATCAGATATACATACGTCTGATTTGCTTTAGAATCGGCTTCAGCAGATCCAACCACACCTGAGAAAAGAGTCAAATGAATCAAACAACAAAACATATAAATATATAAACATAAATATGTAACCATATTTTATATATATATATATATATATATATATATATAAAAAAACAGTTTGATCTCCAGTCTCCATGTTTATGATGCCTACAAATGCCATCTAGATAGGCAGCTCACTAGGGTTTAAAACAGAGCCACTGTGTCTACAATGAAAGAACATCAGCACCTGAATACTGTTTATAAAGTTAGCTAATCTTTCACACATTGACATCAGAATTGAAAATGAGTGTTGCTCACAGTCATTTTACGCTGGTCCTGGAACTCCAAACCAAAGTAATCGCCTTCGATGAGGTTCATGTGAGCACAAACCAGGTCAAACAGCACCTTCCCTGGAGCACGTTGCTGTTAAAATAGAGAAGAAAATCACTTATGAAGCTTGTTAGACATGAACCACATACAGCAATTGGTACAGGCACCTGTGTAAACGGGCAAAAAGCATTTATTTTAATGTGGAATCGTGTTTAAAGAAAGTCCAAATGAATATCTTGTTTCACTGGTAAAATAGGTTGCAAACGCAATTTCATTCAGACTTCAACATCAACCTTCTCTGTTTCTATTTACACTGTGGCGGGGATGAAAGACTTCACTGAAATGTATAATTACAGTAAATGGTGTCGGCAAACACTAAAGACAACAACAACAACAACAAGAGTTTGTCATTCAAGCAAGCATTGGCAAACAAACACTCTCCTAATTGGCCATTGGCGATTTCACAACAGTTTTAACAAGACGCTTGCTGCAGGTGACCCATGACCTCACTGTTAAAACTAGGCCAGACGACACAAACAAACATGTGCAGCACAGCTGACGTTACAGTCCTATCTGGCATGAAAACACACTCAACACACACTGACCACCATCGCCATTTCCAGACAAAAAGAATAATGAACAGTTATAAAGAACAGTACACAGCATTTCTATTGAAATGTCTGCTTTCATTTGCAACCTAAAGGATCCTATTGGGAATTTTCGTACAGGATTCACAGGGGGAAAACTAGGGATGTGTTTAGATTCATAATAAAGTAGTGATGCAATGAAAACATTTGGCTGAAATTAAAAAAAAAAAAAAAATATCGATTCCAATTCTGGAATCGGATACTTGTTATAAAATTAAGATTTCAATTCCACTTATCGATTCCTTTGTGTACATTTTAATATGACTTTAAACCATTCAAGCGCAAGAAGACAAGTTCTCTTCCATGTCTTTTTGCACTTGAACAGACAAATGCACACAAATATATGTCAGAATTTCCTCATAAACACAGTCAGTTATGTGTTGAGTGAATGTAAACAGTTGACAAAGAAAACATAGAAAACATAGAACAAATGTGAATGATATCGATATTAGAATCAAAATTAGGAATCAAAAAGAATCGGAATCTATAAGCCGAATCGGAATTGGAACCGCTAAAATTCAAATGATACCCAACCCTAGCCAAAAATGAATGTTCGGTTTCAGCCGAGACCATTTTGGAAGGCTGAATTCATTGACCGGGATGCTGACGTTTAATTAGTGCTTCTCCAATGGTGCATTTTCTGTTTTGTGCCACAATATGGATGAACTATAACGTGTAAGCATGTCATCTGTGTAGATGCTAGTGCTGGGTTGACAATATGTTCACTCTCATTTTTAACCCAGATCTTTTATTCTATGCTGTTTTCAGTTGATGCATGAACAAAACCTCACCAAACATTATTTGAAGCACACCTTCCATCCAATAGATCGCAATAAGCTTGTTTACTTTTTTATATGAAACAAAGGACTGTAAACAATGCCACATAACTTACCTCAGAAAAGCCATCAAATGGACATATATTGTTAGTTTAGTTAGCCTGAAAAATAAAAATTCATTATATTTTAACTTATTAAACTTCATTATTTAATGTGTCTGAATAAATGTCATGAAAACAAGTTATTACAGCCACGTATAAAGGTTTATATTCAAACACTGAATTGGAGAAGAAACAATTATATCAATGAAAAGTGTGCAATTTAAATGTTTATATACAACTCAGTTTTTATTTAGTGTTGATTATTTAAAAAAAAAAAAAAGATTAATTGATTAATTTAACTTTTAGTTTTCATCTAAATGAAATCTGTAAGTTTCTGTAAAAGATTAATTTCAGTGAATCACTAAGATGAACTAAAAAGCATTGAAAACGGCACCTTTCTGTATTTAAAACTCAAAAGCACATACGTTTCCTTAATTTCATGGGACACATGAAGCACTTCAGATGTGCAGAACTGCTGTAGGTCTGATTCTTCTACAATGAACACGATGCAGGAAGAGGTTAACCTCACTGAACCTGAGCAAACACGCCGCTATCCTCCACACAGCTCTTTAATACTTCTCTGGATTTCATCACCTGACGTCCAGCCAACCAAAACCTCCAGCATCTGCCAGCTCACGTCCAGAAACACACATTTTAAATATGGCACACGGAGGGCGAGCTGAGGTTAACGCGTGCAGTGGTTTTGGGAAGCAGGCATTCATTTTAATATATGGAGAATTTCCATTACGGAAGATAAATGAGCCGATATATCTGCGTTCCTCGCTTCTTCAAGCAGAGCAGAGCTGTGTGCATGTTTACAGTAACGCCAGGCAAACCACTCCCCGTGAATAATAGTCTCTAAGGATGACATGAAAGGGTGTTTAGATGTGATATTTAGTGCATGCTATGCTGAAGTTTCCATGTGTGATAACAGATGATCATAGAGGTCAAAAATAGAGGAAATCATGTCAGAATGATCGTATTAACGAGATTAGTGCACATGAGCACCACAACATATGGCAATTAAAGGGTTAGTTCACCCCAAAAATGAAAATTCTGTCATTAATTACTCATCCTCATGTCATTCCAAACCCATAAGACTTTTGCTCATCTTTGGAACACAAATGGATATCTTTTTATGAAATCTGAGAGCTTTCTGTCCTCCATGGACAGCTATGCGACTACCACTTTGACGCTACAAAAAGCCCATAAAGAGATCCTAAAACTATTCCATATAAATTGAGCGGTTTAGTCCATATTTTCTGAAGCGACTCAGATCGCTTTATATGATGAACAGATTGAATTTAGATTGAATTGCTTTAAGTCAATTTAGGCATGACACCATTACAGCCTAATGTTCAGTATAAAAAAATAAAGATATTCTTTAAGATTTGCTAAATATTGCACTACCGACTATTTTTAAGAAATTAATACTTTTATTAAGCAAGGATGCATTAAATTGATCAAAATACAATGCTGCAAAATTCTATTTCTTTTCTATTCATAAAATAAAAAAGATAAAAAGGCACATAAAATAAAAACAGATTTAAGTGCGAAAGGTTGCAACAGAAGCAAATATGCTAGACGAAACATCTAAGAGGTTCGCTGGGGATCTTCACAAGAGCATCTTGTTTTCTTTTTCCTGAAGCAGCCGTGCGGTGGTCTACAAACCCACTGGGCACCAGCTGTTTCCACGCGGTACGAGCAGAAGGGCCCTTGAGCCGCGGGGGGAACCGGGAGAACTGCCAAATCGAACACTCTCCGCCTGCTGCCAACACCGACCGCTGGCACGGACAACACGGGAGCCGCACACTCTCCAAACTGCAGCTGGAGGCCGTTGCGACGTGGGACTGCGAGCGGACCAGGTCATGCAGGGGTCGGTGGGAATCTGACCCCCCAATGTAAACAGCTGATGTCATGCGAGCTGAGAGATCTCTGCCCGGCATGATGTGTTTGCTTTGAAACATAAGCTCAGATAAGGACTTGGGCGGATAAAGAGCTGAAACATCCATTGATTTTAAACATAAAACGCCTTTGTACCAAACACACAGGAAATATTCAGTGCTTTCAGTCAATATGAAACAAAATGACTTTTATTTATAAATAAAAAAATAAAATAAATATTTTTTATTTAAAATCAATTTCTACATGTGAATTTAGGCATCACAGCATTATAGTCTAATATTCAGTATAAAAATTGATATTCTTTAAGACTTGCTAAAGATTACACATTGTTTTGAGAGAAATTAATACTTTTATTCAGCACGGATGCATTAAATTGATCACAAAAGAAAAATTTTCTAATAACTGCTGTTCTTTTGAACTTTCTGTTCATTAAAGAATGACAAAAATATGAAGTAGCACAACTGTTTTCAACACTGATAATAATCAGAAATTTTTCTTGAGCACCAAATTTACATAATAGAACGATTTCTGAAGGATCATGTGACACTGAAAACTGGAGTAATGATGCTGAAAATTCAGAAATAAATTATATTTTACAACATATTCACATAAAGAATTGTTCTTTTAAATTGTAATAATATTTCACAATATTCCTGTTTTTACTGTATTTCTGACCAAATAAATGTATCATTGGAGAGCAAAAGAGATTTATTTTCAAAAACAAATAAATTCCAAAATTTTGAACAGCCGTATATTAAATAGTGTTATTAAATTATTAGTGTTATTAAATTATTCATTATTAATTTAAAAATTAACTTGAGTGTTGACAGCGATAAATAAATAAATAAATCAGCCAATAACCAATACCTATATATTGTGCATCCCTATACATTACTGAAGCAAAAGAAGTTGCCAAATTTCATGCCGAATTTAAACACAAGCATCTTTGTGCTTAAAGCTGAAGAGACTATGCTAACGTACCACTGTAGGTGATAAATCCTAATTTAGACCCAGACAGCTGTACCTCACACCCTACTAGTCCGGATGCGTCCTAATTCCTCTCTATTGTAAAATGTGGGAAACAGCAGCCAGCCATAAATAAATCCAGACATGCCTGCAACGTGAGACATTTGCCTGTGGTTAGCAAAAGTATGCTTCAAGGCAGTAAAGTTCACAACAAAATCACTAAATAAGAAAGAAAACCTTGGTGCAGATCACTAACACCAATTATGAGCAATATTGTACGTTATTAACATCTTAGCAAACACCCCTCACAGCATACAGCACTGGCTCTGGTCTGCTGTTTAACCATGTAAGCAAGCAGAGGGCAAAGATGAAAACAAAGGCACTATGGGAAACTACAAAAAAAAAGTATCATCTTTTCAGAGCAAGACTCAACGGGTCTCAGTGGATGCGGTACAGTAGCTGCATCCCTCCCTTTCTGGGCTTCCACGTGTTGCTTTCATTGGATCCAGATTTTTCTATCCCACAGTCCGGCGCTGCATTCAGAGCCTCACCATTCTTCCGCTGCAATGCAATTAAAACTTAAAACGTTATCAGACTAACCGAGAGATGGTCGATTCTCATCCACAGGAAATTCCCCTTCATTTCCACAGCTGGTCATTACTGGTGACCTTCATCCAAAACAGATCTGGCTCTAGAAAATACGGTATTTATAGTACAACACAATTGGATGCATTTGGCTCCGCTATTGTTTGGAAGACACATTTTTAGAAAGAAGCTCAAGTTAGAACTACTTCCCAGGGCTCAACAATAAGGACTGCCCCAAAATCAATCTTATTTACTACACAATGCACTATTTTGGCCATTTTGTTGTGTTTTAGTGAACAATTTAATTCCACATATAGTGCCCATATTAACCATAATGCATTCTGCCTTATGATGCACAATTAATGTAAACATTATTACCCACAATGCAAAGAGGATTGCCAAGTATAAACGTGCCCAAAAATTGGAAGCTAGTGTTTACAGTATATAAAGTTATAATTATGGATATTTTTCTAACAAAAACCCATTGCTTCACTTCAGAAGGCCGGATGCGCTTTTTGGGGCTTCAAAAAAATGCCAGCATTCTCTCCCATTATAAAGCTTGGAAGAGGCAGGATATTTTTTAATATAACTCTGATTGTGTTCGACTGAAAGAAGATAGGACACCTAGTATGGCTTGAGGGTGAGTAAATTACAGGATAATTTTCATTTTTGGGATAATTTTCATTATCCCTTTAAGTCAACAAATGGTTTAAAAGGTGAAATGACTATGATTTATTTCAGATACAGTCAAAGAACAAAAGCAAAAAAATAAAGGTAATTTGTGCTGCCTGTCCAACAAAGAAAAATTCATATTGGAAACTCGCAGAAAATGTAAATGAGGTCTTCCCCAAGAAACAAAATAAGGCTCTAAATGAACGTAAAATGTAATCCAGCCATTAATCTTGGCAGCACAGAATTCCAGTCAGCGGGAGTGAGACACGTTCTCATTGAAATTCCAGTCAGCATGAGCAGGAAAGATCCGACTACAGCAACAGCCTGACAATGGATCCAGATTCATGATGAGAACTTGTAGAAAGGGCACGCAGATCCACACAGATTCGCTCATGGAAATACTCATGGTTAAAGACAGAAAGATTGATCACATTTAATTCCGGATTGTGTGAATCATTTCGAAGACAGTCAAAACAATGAAGGAGATTCATAGTTCACTGCATTTGACGTCCATCAGACTGACCTCAGATGTCCAGAGGTCAACAAATACAAAGGTCAAGAGCAACCACATGCCAAATCTTGTCTAAAATAAATAAATATTATTCAATAAATAAAGCATATTCACTACACTTTAAATAACCAATGAATGAACTTTCATGTCACGTTAAATGCTTAAAGATCAAAGCACTTAGCAGCACATAGTGTATTGCATACAGAATTTAATTTCACCCAGGGGCGTTTCCTCTGAGGAGGCAAGGAAGAAAAAAAAAAAGCTGGATGAGAAAATCGATATTACAAAAAATAAACCAAAATAAAACAAAACAAAAAATAAACAACACAAATATTACAAAATGTGACATTAAAAAGTGTAAAAGTCACTTGTTTTTATAAAGTAACACTGTCCAACAACAACACCCGCAGGTAAAGTTACAGTGGGAGGCTTGCCTACCCTGAGCCCATTGACTTTAAACAGACACCCTAAAGCGTGCGCTGGGTTTGGTGGGAGGTAAATGAGAATGAATGGGGGAAATCCATGTGAGAGGAGGCAATGCCTCCATCGCTCTGTGATTGGATGTGATTGGTTATGGTGGGATATGATTGGTTTGTGCGATAAATCCTGCCTCTTGATTTTGTGCGCGTTCTCGAATTGGCCTAAATTAAGACAATGCTGGCTTTAACAGGAAGACTAATTTAAAAAGTAAGTAAACAACTCTGCCACTTAGATACCACCGCTTAATGCCATGTCAAAATCAAACTTGAAATGGCCTGAAAACATGCTGACTGTGGGGGTTTTCAGTGAGCAATCAGCTTGGAAAAATTATAGGTACATCTTATGTCTGGGTCTGTGTGCATACAAGCTTGATGACTGCTGAAAATAAGTTGGCTATTAAAAAGAAAAGCTGAACATTAGTTCACAAATAATATACATTGTTTAAATTGTTACTGTCTTTCACAGTCATCAAATGGTTTAAAAGGTGAAAATATTATTGTAGACTATTTCATATACAGCCTAAGAATAAAAACAGCAAAAAAGCCCCCCAAAAAATAAAAAATAAATAAAAATTAAACCAAAAGTTTTACCTATGTGCTGTCCAACAAAGAAAAAATGCATACTAAAACTTGAAGATTTACAGTATAAGAAACAAAGTAAAATTATATTTAAAATAATTTAATTTAAGTGTAAAATGGCAGCAAAGGTAATCTGGATGTAAAAATAAGGGAAATTAGAATGCACGCGCAATTAAATAGCTAATATTAAAATTGGACGAAACTCAGTCTTTATTACTCAGCAAAGTAATTCCCAGTATTGCAGTGAAATATGCAAAGTAAAATACTTATGCAAAGATTATAAAGAGTATACATGTAAAAAAAAGCCGTTTGCATTGGACAGGCAGTGTGACGTCCATCATGAGTTGCTGACAGAGCTGCATTCATCAGCTTTCAGATATCACCCAAATATCTGCCACCTCTCAAAGTGCTCTATCACATAAATGCCACCCTGTGGAGGAAGGACAAACTGGCCCTCACTGAAGCCCTTTCTAAAGATCTGATCAGCAGGCACTTAGTCTCTGGCAGCATACGGCACCGGCTGAGCTCACAGAGACGGCACAACAATGATCCATTCATCCGCCGCTGAAAGAGCTTTTCTCCTGCGGGGCTCTTTTATTTCACCATTGCTCACATCTAACGGGATGCACAAGATCTGACAACTGCTGCTCGCTCACAAGAAGAGAAAAACGCTCAATCTTGTGATTGGTGATGCGAGAAATGAGGAAACTACTGAAAGCGGGAATTTTTGTGAAAAACAAGCCTGAAATCGCAACAATGCCATAAAATACATATAAATATTTAGATTTTCAGAAGAAATGTAAAAAGTTTGGCTATGATGTTCTGAGTGGTTGTCAGCCCGTTGCTATGCAGTTGCTAGGATGTTCTGAATGGTTGCTAAAGTGTCCAAGAGCAGTTGTTAATCAGCTATGTGGTTGTTAAACTGTTGTGAGTGGTTGCCAGGTGTCGCTGTACAGTCACAAAAGTGTTCGAGGGGGTTGCTAAGGTGTTGCTCTGTGGTTGCTGAGGTATTCTGAATGGTTGTTAGTCTGTTGCTATGTGGTTGCTAGGATATTGTTTGGATGCCTGGTGTCACCATGCAGTCGATAAATTGTTCTAGGGGTGGCTAAGGTGTTGCTGAGGTGTTCGGAATGGTTGTTAGAACACCCAAGCAACTACATAGCAACAGACTAACAACCATTCCGAACACCTCAACAACACGCATGGCAACACCTTAGCAACCACTCAGAACACCTTTGCAACTGCATAGCAACACCTGGCAACTAATCAGAACACCCAAGCATCTACATAGCAACAGACTGAGTAGTTGCCAGGTGGTGCCATGCAGTTGCAAAGGTGTTCTGGGTGGTTGTTAGTCTGTTGTTAGTTTCTAGGATATTGTTTGGTTGCCCGGGTGTTGCTATGCGACAGCTAATGCAATCAGAGTTGTTGTTAGTCCACTGCCATTGTGGTTGCTGCTGTGTTTGAGTGGTTGCTAGAGAGTGTTGATGGTTGCAAGAATATTGAAATACAGTTGCTAAAGTTGCTAAATGGTTGTTAGCTAGGTTGCTATGAGGTTGCTAAGGTGTTTGAGTGTTGTTACATGGCTGCTAAGGTGTTCTGAATGACTATTAGCTATGTTATGAGGTTGCTAAGATGTTCTGAGTGGTTGCCAAGGTGTTGCTATGTGACTGCTGAGGTCTTTGGAATAGTTGTTAGTCTGTTACTATGTGGTTGCTATGTGTTATGAGTGGTTGCTAGGCATGTTGGTGCTTTCAAGAATGTTGAAATGCGGTTGACAATGTGTTCTGAATGGTTGTTACCCAGCCAGTTTGCAAAGATGTTCTCTGTGGTTGCTAAGGTGTTGCTATGAAGCTGCTGAGGTGTTTGGAATAGTTGTTAATCTGTTGCTATGTGATCTGAGTGGTTGCTAGGGCATGTGCGTGGTTGCAAGATTGCTGAAATGCAGCTAGCAAGGTGTTCTGAATGGTTGTTACCCAGCCAGGTTGCTAAGATGTTCAGAGTGGTTGCCAAGTTGTTGCTATGAAGCTGCTGAGGTGTTGGGAATGGTTGTTAGTCTGTTGCTATGTGATCTGAGTGGTTGCTAAGGCATGTGGGTGGTTGCAAGAATGTTGAAATGCAGCTGGAAAGGTGTTCTGAATGGCCATTACCCAGCCAGGTTGCTAAGACGTTCTGAGTGGTTGCTAAGGTGTTGCTGAAGTTGCTGAGGTGTACGGAATGGTTGTTAGTCTGTTGCTATGTGGTTGCTAGGAAATTCTGCTGTACATATTAGCCTGTGTGGAATCAGCCGAAAAATGCACATCAAACTGTTTATCTGGAAACTACACTAATATTATTGTACATGACTGAGCAAATGACTAGACAAACACCATTACTGAAATCCAACATAAACATCTGAGCTCTACTCCACGTCAGTGAAGAAAATTATACTGGTCAATATTTCCTCCACTTTGACTTAGTGAATTGTGGTAAATGAGGCAGAATGATGGAGCATGAACATTTCAAACTATAGGAGAGAAAATCTAATGACACAAAACCAAATTCACAACTCACTGAAGGCCGAAAATATCAACATATATTTTCTTAGCTATGGTCCAGCTCAAGCAGAATTATTATTAGTCCAACTGTGAAACAGTTTTGGTACCAGGATAACGAGGAATCCCCTAATACGATCTGACAAACCCTTCACGCGCCCAACAGTCTGTCACTGTGCATAAAGGGGCGGGTGCGTATATGGATGAGCGGCGTATGATTTGATTTTAAGCCCAGGCCTTATTAAAAGCCACGGTCAGATCATTAAAATGCAGCACACATCATCGAGTCTCTGAGGTTATGTTAATCATGTCGGGCACAAATGAAAACTAATGAAAAACACTGCAAGTCACGCTCTCAACTAAAGTGGAGATAGTGGATTAGACACGGAAAAGCCCCAAGGGTAATTCCACATTATCATTATCAAAAAAGGAAGGAGGAACCATCGAAGGAGCGAAACAAAGACAGCAAAATATGTCTTATTTTAGTTTAGTTTAAGGGATAGTTCGCCCAAAATGGAACATCCATCGTTTTATTTACATTTAATCATTTAGCAGACGCTTTTATCCAAAGCGACTTACAAATGAGGAGAACAACAGAAGCAATAGAGTCAATAAAAGGGCAACAACATGCAAGTGGTGTGACTAGTCCCAGTTGTTCCAGCACTGTACACATCTTTTTTTTTTTTTTTTATTTTAGATATAGAAAGTGTTGACAAAAGAGATGCATCTTCAAGCATTTCTTGAAAATGTAAAATATAAAAATAATATAAATATCAGATGGGAAAACTTAAACTTAAAAAAAACAAAATAAAATTTGAAATGTTGCTATGGCATAAATTGAAGTACTAAAATTACTAAAATAAAGTTATATAGAAATAAAACTAATACAAATTACAAAATGCCCACAATAAAATTACTAAAACGTAAACTAAATATACAAAGAAAACAACTGAAAATATAAAAATAAAAGCTAATTCAAAATATTAATAAATACTAGTAATAATAATAGCATTCAAGTTAGTTAGGAATGTTTTCAGATATAATTATCTTCAGCTACATTATATCACCATGCAGTAGAAGTAGTTAATTGCTGTACAAATACGCCAACATTGATTACAGGCCTAGATAAGGTGCTTGCATAGTTCAACATTAAGAAACACCAGTATAAAACTACAACCAATATTATAATGCTGCACTGGAAATACCAGATCTTCCATATACAGACATGTTCTACATTATTCCTTCCTTTCCTTCAACAGTAATAGTTGCTCAGATTGCTGCAGCTGCAAGGACGCACATCTGTTATGGTGGCCTGACCTTTTTGGGGTGAGTTGCAGGTCATTACTGACCCGAGGAAGGTTATAGAGTCCACACCAGTCTATTTCATAACAAGCATGAAGGTTTAATGAGAAGAAACCAATCAAAGGTCAGTTTTGGTATGTTGATGATGTTTGTGATTACTTACAATGTCTGCAAATCAAGACAGCAAATCAGCCTTCTGGTCCAGCACATTCCCTTTAGAGAAATCTAGAGTAATATGACCTCTCTGCTGACAGCAAAGACAGATAGGGATTAAGTTAAACTTCTTAACCTACAGCTCCACAAATCCAGTTACTATCCCATCCATTTCTGACGGGAAAACTCCAAGGAACTTGGGCTCATTCTAAAATATCCAAGCACAGATGGGACAATAATTTGGGTGGAAAATTAGACTGACAGCCTGCAAAACCATGTTAGTGCATCTCTGTGGAGCCTGACATAAGATCTGGAATTGGAAAAGGAGGCGGCAACGAGAGATGTTTAGGAATTCAACAGCAGATTCCTAAAGTAATTGGATATTCAACAGCAGACGGCATCTGAGGAAAAGGAAATTAAAGCTCATTTTATGGTCATATATCCCAGTAACTGATCTTCAATAAATTCAGAGGCTGTATTCAAATCAGGAGATATTAAAATCATATTTCAACCCCCATCACTGGTCAAATATGCACCATATTTTGAATGAGTGAATCTGATGAACATGTTCAGGTCATATTTCACACTATGATCAATAGAAAATTACTTAATATATTTAGCATAAAGAAAAATAGGCATATTTTAGGAGCACTTTTTCATTGCAATTCCCCTCAAATTTTTATTGCTATAATCTCACATAAATACCTGTACAGTTTTGTATCCTGAAAATCTTTACTTGACGGTTTTGCTCATAACATTTTTCTGGTTTTTCTTTTTTGTGTGGCAAAAACAAGTTGCTATCTAATAAAGGTTTGCAAGCTACAACAATGTACATGACATTTTATACAGTGTTCCACTATGATAAAAATATCAATAAAATCTTAAATATAGGGTTCATTTTCTTTATGCAAAATATTTTTTTAGTGATATGTACTCTCAATACTATGTTTACAGATTTATTTATTTATTAAAGAAACCTCTATGTAAAGGATTAACACTACACAAGGCAGAAAATTAAGGTTTTTAATGAAATAAATTCTTAAATGAGCGATTTTACATGCACACCAACATGGTGAAAACTATCAAAAATTAGCTTACTATAAAAACCTGACAAAGCTAGAAAACCACATTCACATGAGCTTTAAACGATCTGGCTTCACCTGCTCTTGACATAAAAATGTAAACAGACATGCACATTAAATAAACATGTTTACATGCAAAGCAAAAAATGGTGGTAGGGAGAAAAAAATATTAAGATTTTCAAATTGATGTTTATGACCATTTACTGATAATAAAAAAAAAAAAGCATTAAAAGGATTTACACAACCTTACATATTGTATGCTTACATTATAATATACATGCCGTAAGATGCATGTAAACATGCTCAAATGTAAAACAGTCTGTTTTTTGATTTTATCGGCTTTTCCGAGGAAGACTTTGACTCTTCATGTTCTCTAGAAGTGTTTAAACTGCCGTGACATGCCATGATCTCTCTGCACCTGCAGTAGTCCAGGTCATTACACCACTAAAGACAACAGATTAAGGCTAACCACAACGGGTCTTTCTAGTTTCCTCAATCCCTGTTTATAAATCAAACAGAGGCGATAACACAACCTTGTGTCCAACCGACAACTTAATCTGCTTAGCCGAGGGCGTAGGTCACTAGAGTCTCACACGACATTGGTGAAACATACATATATGCTAGCGGCGCTTCCTTAAATCTAATCCAGTTTCTTTGAAATCAAGAATATAATACCTGACTGGAGTAATCTGAATAGCACTAAGTATGGTAAATACATAGCATGGTACTGAATAATTGCCATATTCAATGGTATTACGAGGTACCATGTCCAAAACAGTATGTATACACATTTTATTTTTACGTATTCAAAACAAAGAATATACTGTTCTATATATATATATATATATATATATATATGTATGTGTGTGTGTGTGTGTGTGTGTGTGTGTGTGTATTATATATATACACATACATACACACACACACACACACACACACACATACTACCAGTCAAAAGTTTGGACATGGTAAGATTTTTAATGTTTTTAAAAGAAGTTTCGTCTGCTCACCAAGGCTGCATTTATTTAACTAAAATACAGTAAAAACAGTAATATTGTGAAATATTATTACAATTTAAAATAACTGTTTTCTGTTTGAATATATTTTATAAAGTTTATTCCTGTGATGGCAAAGCTGAATTTTCAGCATCATTACTCCATGATCCTTCAGAAATGATTCTAATTGCATGTATAAAGCAATATTTTTGCTAATAAGGTCAATAAAACACTGTTTACACAATAAAAGCATGGTTGAGGGAGCAGAACAGTAATGACTCTGAAGGCTGTGTGGGGGTCTTTGAGCTTGGCACTCAATAATTACAGCCCTTGACTGACATGCTGATCAGCTAAACACAGCTAAAATTTGACTGCTGCCTGCTGAAAGACCAGCAAAGCATCACTAACATCAAAAAACCTAAAAATATTCTTTGCATTGTTGTCATTCCCATTTATCTCAGTCCTATAAAAACAGGAATGCAAAGATACAGGATCTCAGCAGGGAGCAGCCGTTCACTTTGTGTTGGTCATGTGGTTCGTCCCCTGCTCTGAATCTGTGCCAAACTACACAGAAGAAACAGGGCTCATATCCCATCCTGGTCTTGATATTCATGTATATTTCATATGGTTTGAAATACCTGAGGACTCAAATTAGGAACAATAACTGAGGATCAAACAGAAAAACGATCTGTTTAAAGCTGAAGATGGTGTTAAATGTGACTCACAACACTGATAAAAACAGAAGCCTGTCAGATACAAGAGAAACTCCACCTACTGAAGGCCAGATATGATATCAGCAGCTTCCTACTCAAACAACAGCAGGAAATACACTTTAGACACAGACTCATTTATAGATGAGCAGCTCTGAGTGAAACGCCAACATTTTCTCAAAATTATTTAAGACTCATGGATAAAATCAACCAACTCTGAAATTAATCACAATATATAAATTATAAACTCATTATAAACTTTGATTTGCACCAAAAAGTAACTGAAAATTTGGGGACAAAATAGAAAAAGTACAAGACAGTTTAGTTAATGTATTTTAATGGACAACTCAGCCCACAATCTATTAAAATGTGTATATTAAATGGAAGTGAATGGATTAGAAACAATGATAATACTGATTAAAAGTTTAAAAAAACCTGCAAAATAATATTTATTATACTATATTTAGTATTATTTATATACTATTATAGTTTAATTAATATTTTGAATTAGCTTTTATTTTCTTATATGTTTAGTTGTTTTCATTTTAATTGTAGTTTATAATTTTTTTTTATAATTTTGGTATGTGCTTTTTCATCTTTATACATTTCTAAACATAAAAAAAAAAATTCTAAATAGTTTTAATTAATTTTATTTCAGTTTTAGTTTTATTTCAGCTTAGACTTAAACTTATCTTTAAAAATGTTCTTTATCCAATTTTTATCTAATATTTGCATTTTATTTCAGCTTTATTTCAATTAAGAAATGTTTTAATACTTTGTTTTAACTTTTAGTCGATGAAAACATGAATATAAATAAGACAATAAATATACATTAGAAATTTAAAAGTTTTCTTCTTTTATGTGTGAGGACACAAATTATATAAAAATTTGTATATATATATATATATATATATATATATAAAAATTTGTATAAATATATATATATATATATATATATATAAAAATTTGTATAAATATATATATATATATATATACACACACACACACACACACACACACACACACTGTACATATATACTGTATGTATATATCTGTATGTATATGTGTATATACACACACACACACCCACACACACAAACATACTGATACTTAAATACTATGGAGCAAATGAATGGGAATAAATCTTCCAGAAGCAATGCCGCTGAAAATGTTTCACTCTATTAAGTGGTACACACAAGCACACACAAATGTCTTTTGATAAAGGCCAACCTTCACTTAGACTTGAGGTGAATTTCTGCCTTGTAAAAAACAAAAATGCTAGAGAGTCTTTTACATAAGGAATGAAGTTGGGTTCACATGCCAGCCGAGCCGAGAGATCTGTTAAGTGTCTGTGTCAGGCGGCCGTGTGAAGGGTCTGTTGCTTATTACCGCCAGGTCAAATACTTCCCAAGCTAAACATTGGAGCGTGAAAGCCGAGCTGAGAGCTGCACAAATGCTCTATTCACAAACAAGAGGATCTGGTGGCCAAACGTCTCACACACCTTAGTGTGAACTCACACGGGACGCAGAGCGCTTCTATTGTTGTTATTCTAGATGATCCATGAATTATTAAAGCACAATATTGAAAGTATTGAAGGAAAACATAAAACTTTAATGTGGTTATGCCTAAGCTAGTTAATACAAGGGGGAATGAATTGCATACTACTCTTATTATTTTTTGCAGTATGCATGCTGTGCACAATATGGAATTTTCAGTATGTATCTGCCAGAATCAGAATGGAAGACTGCTGTATTGCTTAATGCACACTGTATACTGACTACTATTTAAGTACTATGTGAATTAGTACACATTGTGCAATGATAAACAATACTGTTGTCAAATGATTGCATGTATAAATTAGCAGATGGAATCCAGTTATCTGGACAAATGTAGAGTAAAAATGTTTTAGCTTTTGTAATGAGATGCTAAAATGTGCCGTTATCACTTCTGCTTCATTTGTCACACAGGAAAGGGAAGATCAAATTGAGTGCATTGCATCTGGATATTTCATGCATACATAAATGTGTATATGCACACATTATTCATTTGCAACCAAAAATGAAATGCACTGAACTTGCACTCAATCACAGACATACATGAGAAAATATGCAGTACAGTATGAACTGGTCTCTTGCCCATTTTAAAGCAGACAGGAAACAGCAGTTACATAAGATAAATGACTAATTGTATGAAGCCAGTGAAGAATCTCATTTGGCGTCTTGCTCCAGCCATCCTGCCAAATCTTTTGCATTTTTCTCAATGAATCGCCCTGTGATGGAAACGTGTGTTTGGGCTGAAGGGAACGAGCCTTCCGGTCGCCTACATGGACACACATCAGGATCTCAACCTCAACTCTTGAACTGACATATCAGCTCTTGTTTTTGGGAATAAATGCAAATGTAAACAAGTTAAACTATTAACCCTAATGAGGGACAGACAGTTAGTCAATAGTAACACATGACAGAGATGGTAATCTTATGTCAGTGCTGCAGAAACTCCAGTACATGAAATGTACTCTATTCCAGATTCATCATTGACCTCAGGCAGATATTCATAATTTATGGAGGTTCAGGGATCTGGAGGAAGTTAACGTAGCGACTATGTTTAAGGAAACTGTACCACACTAGCTAAGTTTCCATTCCAAAGTTTTTCCTCCATCATAAATGACTTGCCTCTCAGAGCGCGCAGACAAAACGCAATAAACGCTGTCATGTTCTCTTGTGTTCAGATGCTGGTGTTTGGGAACGCAATCATGTAAGACGCAATTTATTAGTTTGGCATTTCAGAATGATCAACATTTGAGTTGCTGTGATGTGATTGGTCCGCTGGTTAGTCCAGTTATCCAGTGACATCCACTGTTGAGGCAAAATCACGTGTGTTTTTGTTACACATCCAGTGATTTGTTCAGTAAATATGTTTCCATCATAGTTTATGCGCATGTTTTCTTAACAGATAAAAAAAAACGTATCTGCCTCAATTGAGCACATTGAGAACATTTTTAGAATTTATATGCGCATCTTGGTGTTTCCATACAGCATTTTTTATGTGATATCCCAAAAAATGTGTATAAAAATAGGTGGATGGAAACAGTTTTTTATATATAGATTTAACTGTTTTATTGTTCACAGAAAACAGAGTAAAATCAAATTATAATTTATATATACCCACACAATATACATATATAATAAAAAATAAAATGTTAATAAAATATTTAAATAAAATGGAAGATATTAAAAAATAAATATTTATTTATATTATAGTACTTTTTTTTTTTTTTTTTTTACATAAAATAATAAAACCACAAAATAAATGTTAAAATAAAACAAAAAATATTAACCTTAAATAATAGAAAAACTAAATAATATCAAGAAATATATTAAAATAAAATAAAACAAACAAACAATACATAAATAAATGGTAACAAAAAAGCAGTGGTTGACAGATAGAAAAGATTTATTCCTGTCAAAAGAAGCGGTGAAGAGGGCAGCACGCCAGCACACTGCTTAACACCAAGCAGCTTTGCGATTTTTCTCGCCATCTGACATATGGCAATGATTTTTGCTCATTAGCGTACCTGACTTCAAAGCCACGAACAGGTCCACCTGAGAGAACGAGAGCCCTCCGGGAACAACGCTCACTAAAACCACCCAGACACCATATCCTAGACATGTGCCCTACACGTGAATATTAATAACCCTCCCTGCTGGGCCAAACGCACACAGGTAGTCTAGCACACCGCATAAATTTGTGCTTCCTCCAATAGCAACAATTGTGGGACACTCGCTCATCAGACGACAGGAAAAATCTCTTCAGTTTCCATAGGAACAGTCAAGTTGTGCATCTGCGCAGCTGGTGAGAGGTGCTGTACCACTGTGTTGATACAGTAAAACTGGCAAATGTGAATATCTCTTGTCTTAATAACATGAAATTAATAAGCAACATGTTTTTTTCAGTTCAGTAGTTAAACATAACATGAAAAAACATTTGCAATATATATCAGCTCAAGATTGCATTGTGACCTCTAAGGTGTTTTCAACCAACTTAATGATTTGCATTTCACTGAAGGCCTCTTTGTGATTACGGACCTTTATGTGGCCCTGGTGAGCCCTTATAACACACTGTCAGTGGAGTTTTACAGCCGCTCGGTGTCCCACAGGTCAGGTTTGAGGGCGTACAGCATCTTTACAGACTCAAAGCAATGAGCTGCAATTAATCTACCGCTGCATGTACAACACAGAAATGGTCTAAATAAACCTTTTAACTCAATGATGTGTGACTACAGCTCGAGAAAATAACAGCAAAAAGAAAGAGTGCATTTGGTTCACTTCAGGAACACAATGCCAAAGCCTGAAGATTTGGAAATATATCACCCATTAAAGAGAACTGCTCTGGAAGAAGCATATGCAAAAATAAATCCAGGAAATTGGATATTCAGTTTCAAAATGAGGTATTTAAAAGTTAATTTAAGTACAAACCCTCAGGAAAACAGAACTTTTGTGGCAATTTGAGCTAATCTAAAAGCTATTGTACTGCTAAAAGATGCAAATGTACACAAACATTTTGAAATAATGTGCACTTATGAAATGTTCACAATGAGACCAATAACATGTTTTAAGTAAAAAAAACAAAAAAAAACAACAACAACAACAACAACAAAAAAAACATTTAATGTTGACTTAAACGTAATTTCAAAGGCATCTATCGTGTTTCCTTAAAATTATACATCTTTATCCGAAACCTTCAGCTCCCTTTTCTAAGAGGAAAGAATGGCAAAGACATAAAGTCAAAGCACCACCCAAACACATTCATGCATACTAACGACAGATAACATGAATCCAGAAGGGAAGCAATTTCCTGCTCACAAATAAGAAAAGAAAATATGCCAGCGAGGGACTGAATGAACCCAATGTATTCAGAGGCATAAGATGACCAACCCTGACCAGTTAAAGACACGTTTCATTGGGTGGGAACAGATTTTTGTGGGCAAAAATTTTCCGTAAGGTCACATTTTCCAAAATGAAAGTTCCTCTCCTATATATGGAAGACACTTTCAGACCTACATCTAGAGAAGTTGGATTATCCCACAGACTGACATTGAAGGATGTACTAGGGGCCGGATTCAATCTTAAAAAGCACCTATTCTGCTTTTTTTTCCCCCATGTTCAAAAAGGTCACAATAGGGCATAATAGGTCTTCTTTAAATTCTTTCTTAAGAAGATTTTCATGAATCCGGCCCCAGAAACCTCCTATCAAAGCACATGTTCAGAAATAAAGGGGTTCAGGAACTGGGCTGGTCTGGTAACACCGTTTAATGGGTCGGTTGATGTTTCCTGTGGCGCTAAATCAAAGATAAAAGAACTGAAGAGGAGTGGGAGCGAGTGCCAGCCGCTGCGGTCAGTCTGCGATGATTACTGCAGGAAAACAGCAATTACCAGCATGTACCGATCAACAGCATGAGGTGGGCATGTCAGAATCACCACAGGCTCACAAACACCAGCCCTTCAACTGTGTCCTGTACACTGTTGTGTTTACTATACAAGAATGAAACATTCAGGAAATACAGATATGCCATTAGTGAAGCTGTGAGATGAGAGCTAATATTAAATTTAAACAAAAGGAAATTGCTAAGAAGGGCCACATAAACACTGGCTTCAAATCCCTGCATTATTCGACTGCAAAACTGATGTTTTGCACACAAAAAACATTTGCTTCTGCTAACTATATGCGTTATAATAAAAGTAGTTATGCTTATTATATGGATTATCTATAAAATTCAGCATGCAAACAATTCCTTGACAATATTACTAAGATAAAATATTTTGTGAGCCTGTGGTGATTCTGACATGAATTATGTGTGTCAACAAAATTGGATATACTTATATTTTGCTTTACGTGAGTATTATGTGTGTCAATAAAGTTGGATAAGGTTATATTTCGCTTTACGTGAGTATTATGTGCGTCAATAAAGTTGGACAAGTTTATATTTCGCTTTACGTGAGTATTATATGTGTCAATAAAGTTGGATACATTTATATTTTGTGAGCCTGTGGTGATTCTGACATGAATTATGTGTCAACAAAATTGGATATACTTATATTTTGCTTTACGTGAGTATTGTGTGTGTCAATAAAGTTGGATACATTTATATTTCGCTTTACGTGAGTATTATGTGTGTCAATTAAGTTGGATATACTTATATATATATTTAACTTTATATAGAGAGCTGTGATAATGTTTACATTTTGCGATGACATTCAAGGGATAGATGGATGGATGGAATGTACATTTACATTTACATTTACGCATTTGGCAGACGCTTTTATCCAAAGCGACTTCCATTGGATTATACTATACATTTGTATCTGAGTATGTGCAATCGAACCCATGACCTTGGCATTGCTAGTGCCATGCTCTAACCACTGAGCTACAGGAAAGCCTGAAATGTATGTATGCAAATGAAGTTGGATATATTTAGATATGTAACTTTATATATAGAGCTGGGCGATAATATAGTTTACATATTGCAACAATATAAACAGTCATATAGCTGAGATTTACTATATACTGTGTCGCTTTACTGTATGTATGAAAAAAAGGTTTGAAATACTTATCCAACTTTAAATATAGAGCTGTGATAATATAGTTGACATTGTGCAATGATATAAACAATAAATCAGTTGAGATTTAAAAGAAAGTTAACAGTTTTATACTAGTCACAACCTGCTTCATTTGGAAAGCATCATCTTTGAGTAAAAACATCAGGTAAGCATATGTTATGTGAATGCAGAAGATTCTAGCTATGCAATTTCACACAACATTGTGTCAAAATTTGTCAAAACAATTCATAACACAACACAAATGCTTTGCGTTCTCAGTATTGCTTTAAGCAGCACAACTAATGTCAAGTTAAACTGTTGACGTTTATATCAAGCTACCTAAACAATAACACACCAAGTTGGCTGTTCAATTCAAAACACTGAAACAATCCCGACCCTTCATGAGGTTTATGTGTAATCATAAATACATGAGCAGGATTTAAGCACATTCCATCTAGTGTCAACACTGGCCCATTCCGCCATGATCCCGTTAACTAGAATACTGGTGGATTGGAGGGGCAGGAAGCAGACGGGATTGTGGGATTGTTGAGAGGATTATACCGTGATGTCTGAGGCCTCGGGCTTCCCTTTGCTTCCAGAGATGATTAGTGCATTCATGAGACCGTGCTGCTGCATTATTCATCAAAGATTCACCCAAAAACAAGCTTTTCCATCATTAGCCACATGCATTATGCTAGCTTTAGCGTAATGAGGTAGCAGGGTTTGGCATTGCTAAGCTTTTGTCAGTGGGAAAGGGAAGATATTACAGTTAAGCTGGGAATGTGTGCCATAATAGCGGTACCTGGCTATTACAATGATCCATGAGAGGCAAAAAGTACTTAAACAAAACCGTTTCATATTTATTAAACAAACAGATGTGGCCTAGTGGTTAGCGCATACGCACCACCACTGATCCCATTCATTACTCGTCAATCCTCTAGATAAAAGTGACAGCTTTGGATTAGCATAATACTTGTGCTATTTTCAGTAGTATATAGGTTACAATGCACAATATGAATATTTTATGTACGCACTGAAAAACAATACTACTTTACATTTGCCAAAATGTGGAGTATACAATCAGAACACTCTAGGAAACTATTTCCTACAATATAAATCCCTACTAAATCATGCATTTCCAGTTAAACCAGAAGTAATATCAACTTCATGACTCAATATTTGACCTATTCAAAGTAGTGCGAACATCCAAAATTGGGCAAGTGCTCGGTCAAACAAAGTCAATATTTGACCTAACGGAAAGAGGGGAAAAAAAAAAAAGTAGAATAGATAACTGGATACCACTTGCTTGATCAAAAATACATATACATAATAAGATAATGTGATTTTTAAAGCATTATCACTGCTATCTTCTTTACAAAATAGTAGTCAGTATACTGACAATAAAGTGTGTAGAAACACATGCAGAACAAATCTATGTGCAAAAAAGCAAATCGTTGCATTCATTTGTAAAACTATTCTTTACAAAAATTTATTTTTTTAAAGAAATTAATACTTTTAATCGGCAATGATGCATTAAATTGATCAGAAGTGACAGTAAAACATTTATAAAGTTAAAAAAGGTTTCTATTTCAAATAAATGCTGTTTTTTTTAAACTTTATACTCAAAGAATCCTATATCAAAATTACCACAAAAAATATTGATAATATTATCAACATTGACAATCTTAAATTTTAATAATGTCACAATATTACCGTTTTTACAGTATTTTTGATCAAATAAATGCAGCCTTAGAAGAGACTTTCAAAGACATTAAAAAAACAATCTTAAAATGGCAGTGTATTATAAATTAACAATGGACAATACTATACTTACCCTACATTAATAAATGATTTGTTCATTAAAAGATTATGATACTTAATGCATTAACTAATAAAACTTTTTTATTAGTTTTATTAGACTTTTGCCAACTATTCTATGTAAATTGTCACATTGAACTGAAAAACAACAATTTATGTAAGAACTCCGTTATATAATACAAGTAATTTAATATATGCAGACACTTTTGATGAATTAATGACAACTATTCAGCACCCGTTCTGCTAGATACATCCTTCAAAATGCCAGCTAAGGTCAGGAATGAAGGATAAAGGATGAACTGGTGACACACAGATGAGAGATTATCCATCTGCCGAGAGCCATCTTTACCTTGTCACAACTAGCTGGCTTAACCGACACTAGCAACCCTACAGCTGAGGATCTATTTCAAGATATCTTCAGGAGAGGATTTAGGAGGAGGTAGTGGCCATGTCACACATCTCATTTGGTCATGTCAATGAAGGGGACGCCAAACACGGCCTGCTCGCTCCTGGGGGAGTCTCAGCGGGAAGCTAAGCAGGCTAATTCATGCTGAACTCCATTCAGAGAGGTAAACTGGAACTAACAGACTGGGTAGCAAGTGATTACATGTAATCTGGATTATGTAATCAGATTCCAAAAATGATATACTTGTAATTAGGTTATATATTAGGTTAAAATACTCATACTCAGACTACAGTTACATTTTTATTGATTGCATGATTACATAA
This sequence comes from Hypophthalmichthys nobilis, assembly GCA_037950665.1. Lineage (NCBI taxonomy): Eukaryota > Metazoa > Chordata > Actinopteri > Cypriniformes > Xenocyprididae > Hypophthalmichthys > Hypophthalmichthys nobilis. Next base: position 6,165,304 of record CM075480.1, read on the forward strand.
CATTCACAGAATGGGAGGCAATTTCAATGGATAAAATCAAGTCCCTTCAAATCACTTGGAAATTTTCCACATTACACAGGTAAAACAGTTTGTTTCATGATGACTTTAAAGTGAAGGGACCAGTGAAATAGTTCGAAGTCAGCAAGTGTTTTCTTTTTAAAGAAATTAATACTTTAATTCAGCAAGGATGCATTAAGCTGATCACAAGTGACAGTAAAGACATTTATAATGTTACAAAAGATTTCCATTTCAAATAAATGCTGTTCTTCTGAACTTTCTATTCATCAAAGAATTCTTGAGCATCAAATCATCATATTAGAATGATTTCTGAAGGATCGTGTGACACTGAAGACTGGAGTAATGATCCTGAAATTTTAGCTTTGATCACAGAAATAAATTACACTTTACAATATATTCACATAGAAGACAGCTATTTTTAACTGTAATAATATTTCACTATTTTTACTGTATCTTTTATCAAATAAATGCAGTCTTCACTAAAAAAAAAAGGACTTTCACTATTGCTAGTTTCACTCAAACCATCCTTGTTCACATTAAATTAAATTAAATTGAGTTTGTTCAACAAGTTATTTTTTGAGTACATTTTGTAGAGCATATTATTAATTCAATAAGGTAAATTAAGTCAATAAATGTGTTCACCTTACGTAATAAACTTTTTATAAATTTAACATAACATTAAATAAACTGCACATATAAATATTATGTAACAGTGACAAATTCAAATGATTTGTATTTAATCAAAGAAACTCTGTCAGCTTTACTTGAATTTCTTTTGTTCATACAACTAAATTGTTATTTGTACAAATTACTCAATATAGTTATGTGGAACTCACTTGACACTGCTTTTTTAAGTAAATTCAACAATTCATTTTTTTTTTTGAGAGTTGGTGAGCAAGAGACTTCTTTCAAAAACATCTTTTAAATCTTTCCAACTCCAAACTTTGTGTAAATCTGATTCAGTTACTATGCAACAGACTTGCATTAGCTAGAACACCATTAAATCTAGTGCAACTTTAGATTCTCTGTTGCTATGGTATCACAGATTATTTTGAACATGTTTGTGTGTGTACTGACACTCGAAGCCTCTGTGATTCAGTGTAGCCAGTAAATGTCCCTGTCCGACAGGATGTGAGCCTCACTGTGACCGTGTAACATCAGATGCACCTTTGCCCGTGTGAATTATTCAGACCGTGAGATGCTGCTACTACAGTGGTTTTCTGTCTCAGAGGACTTGCGTCTACATAACCACATCCACACACACACACACACACACGCACACACACACACACGCACACACGCACACATGCACACACAGAGAGAGATGATCAGGTAACACCACTGACAGATGCCATTACTAGAAACACAATCGATTTAGCGCTGCTGAGGAATTTTGACAATGCAAACACATCATCTGGAAAACACAATGCTGTGTTTGCATATTTGCAATCATAAATTGTGCTTATTTTTTACCAGTACTATTATAACAGTCACAAAAACATCTGCTAAATGACATTCAAAATATTCAACGGAACATTTCAGAAATTCATTGTAGGTGAACAAACACTATAAACATTGTTGTTAGATGAAAATGCACAAATCGAACGTAGATTTCATGCCTTACATGAGTAATAAATAAACTAATAATTAGACAATAAGATTAAGCAGGATTCATGTTATGAAATAGATGTTAATATATTTCATAACATAGATCCATGTTATGAAATAGATGTTATGAATGTTATGAAATAACATTCATAACATCTATGAATGTTAATCCATGCTATGAAATAGATGTTTAAACATGCCAAGCTGGTTAATAAACCAGTTTTTGGCAAATTTGAGTTAATTGTGCTGGCCTGTGTTATCAATTCCAAGTATTATTATTATTATTATTATTATTATTATTATTATTATTATTATTATTATTACTATTAATATTATTGTATTAAAATAAACTAGGGATGCACCGATATGATTTTTTGGGGCCGATACCGATTTTAACAACCAATTATTGGTCGATACCGATACCGACATTTGTCACTTCCTCTCTTATGTGAAATTTTGTCATCAAAATAGATAGTATTTTAAATATTTATGTATAAAACCCAAAAAAGCGATCAGACCATGAAATGACAAAAGAGCCAAACTAAAGTGAAGCTTCAGAGCTTCTGAATGGCCGTTCGCTCCAAAAATTTAAATTGAAAGGCAGTGAAGTAAAACATCAGCTACGCTCAGTGGACGTAAATAATGTCAGCGCTGCAACGTGTTCTAGCAAGACAATCTGGATATGCAAATGGCAAAGAACTAATTTGGTTCACACAATGTGAGCCCAAGCCCGTGTCTGTGTTGTGTGCCGGCTTTCCTGTAAGGGCCGTGTCTCTTCCTGTTGGACAATCAAACAAGAGCAGAGAGGCAGTTTTCACTGTGAATCTTCACGGAAAACTGCTGCTTATAGAAGCACCAAGCAGAAATCCTTCTTTACTTTGTTGAAATACTTGGAATGTTGATTCTAGATTGTTATCCTTAGCATGGGAGAATCTCTCTATGAAATTTAGTTATTTGTCATCCTAAAAAAAAAAAAAAAAAAAAAAAAATATATATTATATATATATATATATATATATATATATATATATATATATATATATATATATATATTATAGTATAGTATAGTATATTATATTATATATATTTATTAAACATATATGGGAGAATCTCTCTACAAAATGTCATCATTTGTCATCCCTAAATAAAATAAAAATATACTGTATATTAAAAATATCATTTTAAAACTAAGAATAATTTTTTAAAAATTCAAAACAATATTAATTTTAGGACAATTTATTTCTATGATAATTAAGCACATTTCAATTAAAATTATTACTGTAATACAGTAACACAAATTTGTTTTTTTCCAATAAAATCATAATATCAAAAGCATAAATCAAACAATATATACTAAACACTACCAAAATTACAATTGCACTTTGCAATCATAATAATATCATTAATGTTTCTAGATAATAACATCATACGATGACTATAATAATGAGAATTTAGGGATTCAAAAGTGCATAATCCTCAATAAAGTCACAATGCAAAAACGTACTTTGCTGTCTTTATGCAACATTTAATTTCTTATTTTTGATTGTATATTTTGGGGTTAAATATGACGTGGATGTGTTCATGAGATTCATCCATGCATGTAAAAATATCTGAGGCCAATGTGTTGGTCTTAAAAATACAGTCTGTATGCCATACCTCTTTTTTCTCAATTCTAAATGACAGTCTTGCATGGAGAAGGAAACCACAGACTCCAAGCATCCAATAACATCCCCAAACATCGCGACACACCCTCCATTATAGGAATACTTTGCATTTTCTCTCTTGTTCAACAAACCAGAGCATTAGCTAGAAAGCATAACTACATACAACCCATGTGTAACTGTCTTGGTTAGAGTTCATTACTGTGCCCTTTACCAAAGCCTAATATGGTTAACTCAAAACGAGCTGTGCAAGCAGACTGAATGTTTATATCTCTGAATCAGCTATTGCTGAAAAAGCTGCTGTTTTGTCAAACACCCTCATTAAGCCAATTTAGACAATGAGCCATTGCCGTACTGTGGGCTTGTAATTGCCGACTAACACAAAAATAGAGAGTTAAATGAGAGTAATTCCATAACCAGATAGCTTAAAATATTATGCATGCAGAATAATTATAAATAATTATGAGATGAAAACAGCCTGGGGACACTTTTTAACCTGTGCTGATTTGGCATTTTATATACCATGTTCAAAGACACTGAATAAAAAAAACAAGGTATACTAATCTGATATTGTAGCACGTCCAAAAATACCCATGTATGGTATTAAAAAAAGGCTAAAATTCGATTGGATTGTGAAAAGGTTTAATACAAATCTAATATATGTCATCCTATGATCAAAACCTTGTTAATTCTGTGATCTGTATGTGAACTTAGAAACAGGAACTGTGCCAAGAGTATTGGGATTTCCTTATTGAGATCCCATCAAACAGGATATCCTGAATGCTGCAGCAGGGCACTATGATGATGACAACCCTCACCATGAGGACCACCAGCAGTAACATTAGGCTCTTGGCTCGAATTTAAAACTTTTATTTAGCAAGGACACATTAAATTGAAAAATTTATAATGTTACAAAAGATTATATTTCAAATAAATGCTGTTCTTTTGAACTTTCCATTAATGAAAGAATTCTGAAACAAAAATATGAAAAAAAAAAAAAAAAAATTCCACAAAAATATGAAGCAGCAGCACAAGTGTTTTCAACATTGATAATAATCAGAAATGTTCCTTGAGCAGCAAATCATCATATTAGAATGATTTCTGAAGGATCATGTGACAAGTGATGATGCTGAAAATTCAGCTTTGATCACAGGAATAAATTACATTTTAAAATATATTCTAATAGAAAACAGTTAATTTAAATTGCAAAAATATTTCATTTTTTTTATGTATTTTTGATCAAATAAATGCAGCCTTGGTGAGCAGAAACAAAAACATTTTTAAAAAGCCTACCGACCTCAAACTTTTGAAAGCTAGTGTATTATTATGTCGATCGCAAAGATGTAACTTTAGTGAAACAAACGTGTTCATCTAAACACGCCAGCACTAGTAACTCTAGTCGAGACCAGTATGAAATCATTCTCAGCACAAACCCTCAGAGAAGTTCTGGGTCCCCACAGGAAATCAGCCCTTTCCAATCCCAGCATGCTCCTGTCAGTGAGACTAAAGAAGTTCAGCCAACAACATCCTTCCAACACAGATCAATCTTCAGAACCATCAGGTCGTCTTATCTAAATGAATCCAGGAGCTTCCTTTGCTCCTATTTTGCTTAATAGTGCAAATATACACTGAACTTTCAGATTAACAACAGAAATAACAAATTTACAGAGTCAGCATGAAATCAAACGTTTGGTCTTATTGTGGATGATTCATAAGTGCATCTTATTCCAAGTGTTTATATGTATGTATGTGTGTGTGTATATATATATTATATATAAAAACACATACATATACAGCTCTGCGATGCGATGCGCCACATATTACGTAGTCACGTTTGAAAGGTCACGCGTGATGTAGGCGGAAGTACCGAGCAAGTGTTTACAAAACGAATGTGCAAAGACTAAAGGGGCTTTCACACCGGAGGAACCTTTTCCTATAACTATTGGTTCGCACCGCAGGAACTAGGAACGATTTTAGTTCTAGGAACTCCTTTTGGGGGAACTAAATTAGCTCCTACTTCAGAGTAGGGTCTAAACCAGCACTATAGGAACTATCAGTGACGTAAGTGTACACTGATTGGTCAAACGCATGTCACCGACACCCGGAATTTTTAAAAAGCCATGCAAACATATTTACTTCACGAACTTGGAAAACAGCGATAATGGCATTTACCTGTTGTCTGCAGGGTTGTGTTATTTTCTCCACCTCGATGATATGCAATATTGAAAGTTGTCATAGGAGATTGTCTTTTAGCCCCACTTTTGCTCTTTCAGTCGCATAAATTATGCGTTTACATTCCATCTCTGTTATTACGAAACCCACGACACACAACAAACACAGCTCCGATCACGGCATCCTCCATTCACCGGTTTTTAGCGTTTGTAAATGCCGTACTTAAAGACGCCGGGGGAGAAATTAGTTCCTATAACGGAGCTCCTAGAAAAATTCGGTGTGAAAGCCCCTTAAGTCAAACGGCCTTTACAAAAAAAGGTAAATCAATGATGTTGGACGATTTTGAAGTTGGAGGAGAAAATGAGATGGAGTTTTTCGCCCTACCGCAGTACTTCCACCCACATCACGCGTGACCTTTCCAATGTGATTACGTAATGCATGGCGCATCGCAGAGCAGTGCAAAACGAGCATTTGTGGTTAAAAAGCATATCTTTTTTTTTTTTTTTTTGAAAATGATTGATCGTTTCGCTAGACAAGAGTCTTATTCCTCGTCTGGGATTGTGTAGAGCACTTTGAAGCTGCACTGAAGCTGACATTTGGACCTTCAACCCGTTGAACCCCAGTGAAGTCCATTATATGGAGAAAAATCCTGGAATGTTTTCCTCAAAAACCATAATTTCTTTTCTACTGAAGAAAAAATAAACATCTTGGATGACATGGGGGTGAGTAAATTATCAGGAAATTTTAATTCTAAAGTGAACTAATCCTTTAATATAGTAAATGTCTGTAATAAAAGACCTCTTTAAAAGTGGATGCAGGTCAATATCTGACAGATAAACCCGACATTTTTTTTCTTAGTTAATATCCAGATTCACTCTATGTGACATTACAAAAGTAAGATGGGTTATGTTTTTATGGTTCATGTTAACTTAAAAAAACTTTAATTTATTCTCCATAAAAAGGAACCTCAACGTGTATAAAATACGAAACCTTCCATCACAAACACACACAGAGAGAGTCTGATTCCACAAAGTCAAAAGCATATGATACATATTTATGATTTTATACCTCTGGCCTTTGGGGGACAGATAAAGTCTTTCAACCATTTTTTTTATCCTTTTCATTATTAATTCTTGCCCAAAGAGGGTGTGCAGTCTAGCAGGTGTGTGAGGTGACGTGCGGCTCAGACTGTCGGATTCACTTTAGAGATCTGGAGAAGAGTGCAGTGGCTTTTCTATGGCTCAGTCGGAAAGCAGCTGTTCAAGGATTTTTCTGGGAAAAAGAAGAAAAGAGCTGCATTCTTCCCCTCACATAAGCTATGAATACACACGACTAGTGAGAGTGGGCAAATCAAATGGGTTTTCAATAGCTGATGCCAATATATCTATCAAGCAAGGTGGCTGTTATAATAATAGACACATACTGAACTATGTTTATTTTTTGCTAGGGTGTTCTTGATGTCTTTCCTAGATGAATGGGGAGGTTTTTAGCATATAACAGAAATTTATTTAAATTATTTGAAAGCAGAAAAACACCATTATTCATTCATAAGACTGTTGGTAGATTTTATAACTGACAAAAATGTTAGTTATAACACTTAGATGGACAATGGTTAGGAGGTTTATTGACTGATGCAGATCTCAAAATCACAAACTCAGCTTTCAAGTATAATATAATCAGATGCTACATACAATTGTAAGTTGAGTTTACAATCGGCAATTAATGGAAACAAATTAAGCTTTCGACTGATTCAAACACCAAGCTGAAGCATCAAGCCAGGTAAACCAAACTAAAAGCCCTTATGGTCGACAAAAAAAGAAATGAAACTGCAGGTGATCCATTCTCCACAAGTCAGGTGTCAAGTCTGGATGGAGACTGATCACCTCAAGAAACCAAAAATCAATTTAAGCGAGACTGACAGTGTTTACTGAACCACCTCGAGGCATTTCTTAACACAGACGGCCACAAAACAGAGCACAGCGCTTTTATAGGCCTTATCTTGCTATTAAAACTGGCTCATGATCGTCAACAGCCGGCCCACAGGGCATCACCGGAGGGCAGGGCATGTCTCCAATGGCCCGCATACATATCACAAACCAGAGGAACAAAGAGTCAGGTATTACAGAATGAGCAGCAGTCCATTTCTTCGCTGCTTTTACTTCAGTACAGGTTAATACTGTCCTGTCGAGCTCTGTGTCATAAATTCTGACGGATTTCTTCTTCCTTTCACATACCCAACATGCCTGAGGAGCTTATGGCTCCCTTGGTGACGATCAATGAGGGCATTTTCTCATTAGTGAACAAGACTGAGCTTTTCAACATCATTACCATTCCCCACGGAGCTTAAATGACGAAACGAGAGGGCAAGTGAACACAAAAGAGTCTAAAAGCAGCAGACGCTTTAGCATCTATGCAGGGTTTTTACCACACAATTAAACCTGGGCTGTGCTCGAAATGGAAAATTAGCTTACTGCCTACTCTTTTAAAAAAAAAAAAAAAAAATTAGTATGCTTTATGCAATAAGCAATTCAAACAACAGTATGCTACACTGTTTTCACATGACCTCATTATGTTGTCCACTGCCATCTATTGTCTTGGAATCAAATATAATAATATTTAATTTTTTTTTTTTTTTTTTTTTATAAAATGCAATAAAATAAAAATGAAATGTAATATAAAAATAAAATGGAATAAAATAAAATGCAATAAAATTAAAATAAAATACAATAAAATGCAACAAGGTAAAAATGAGTAAGTGCAGTAAAAGAAAATAAAGTGCAATAAAATGCAATGCAATAAAATAAAGCAAAATGCAATGAAAAATTATATGCAATAAAGTAAAAAAAAAAATGCAATAAATTAAAATAAAATAAAAAGAAATAAGGTAAAATAAATAAGTGCAATAAAATAAAATAAAGTGCAATAAAACACAACAAAATACAATGCAATGCAATAGAATGAGGAAAATGCAATAAAATTAAATTCAATGAAATAAAATGCAATAAAATACAAATATGAAAAATAAAATAAAGTATAAAGCAAACGGTGCCTTACCGAGACCTCAAAGACTTCCTGAGTGTCATCCAGCATCTGGACCCGGATGGAGATCTGTCTGCCGGGTGGCATGGTGGGGGGCCGCTGGCCGGGCTCCAGTGTGCTGATGCCCATGCTCTCAGGGGCCCCGAGCCTCTGGCCTGCCACCGAGGGCCGCTCCTCTGGCTCCACCATACTGCTGCAAACCCACCTGACAACAGAAAACATTTGAACATTTATATGAGGGCCAAAAAGTTTGCAAACACTTCATCCATACTGAATAATACAACCCTAAACACAGATTCTGCATATTGGTATCTCCACAGCACTTTTTATAAGGCTGGTTTGGTGATCATCACACAGGCCGCTGGCAGTTTTCCTTTTTTGCAGCTGGAATTCCAACCTTGTGCTGCCCTGGAAAATGCCAAGGATGATTTATGATTCCTGAAATGTATATTTCTGGAGTAAACTACTTGTGCTGCTATGGCAATTTCTCACACACGTCTTGATGTTAACTTTCGTTCTGCCTGGCTGCCAGTTATCCAAATAAACACAGCTGTTAGTTATAACCAGCTAAAAACAACAACAACCACCACTGGTAAAGAAGAGAACCATACAAATGAACCTGACGGCAACAGGTCTGGCAAATTTGTAAATGCAATGCAATAAAATGCAACTAAAACAAAATGCAATGAAATGCAATGCAACAAAATGCAAAAACTAAAATGCATTAAAATAAATAAAATAGGGTTAGAACAAATATTTAATAAAACATTTTGTTTCACAGACATACTTTGTTGTTTTAAGCCGGATGGATGGATGGATGGATGGACTATTTAAAAATGACAATGGATGGATGGATGGATGAAGAAACTATTTAAAAATTACAATAGATGAGGACTGGATGCATAGATGGATGATGGATGGATGGATGGATGGATGATGGATGGATGGATGGATGAACTATTTAAAAATGACGATGGATGGATGGATGGATGGATGGATGGACGGACGGACGGACGGACGGACGGACGGACTTTAAAATGACGATGGATGGATGGACTATTTAAAAATAACAACAGACGGATGTATGAACTTTAAAAATGACGATGGATGGATGGATGAACAAACTATTTAAAAATTACAGTAGATGAGGACTGGATGCATGGATGGATGGATGGATGGACTATTTAAAAATGACGATGGATGGATGGATGGATGGATGGACTATTTAAAAATGATGATGGATGGATGGATGGATGGATGGATGAATGGAAGGATGGAGGGAGGGATGGGAGAGCACATTACTGTTTTTCAGCTCTGAAAAATCAAATTCTGTCCGGATATAATTATTATACTTTCACAAATGTTAAACCACTTCTTATATATTTGCTACACATGAAGAATGCAATAATGAAGAATTTCTTTCTTGCACCAGAATGCAACTGCTGGTGAAATATTTTACATTATGCCCAAAATACAATAAAAAGGACAAAACGATTCCAGTGGGAACATCCCATAGGAAACACGTGGATTCATCCAAACTCATCAAATCCTTATTACTGTAGTGACAGCTTAAAGTCAAACAATAGGCCCGCCATCTCTCACCACTGAAATACGAGTTCAAGGATTTAGGAAATCATTAGGAAGGGTTTAGAGGCATTAAATCCAGGGATTTCTAACCCTAAAGAACCTGATGGCACACTGGACCTCCAACATGATGACTGGATTATAAGCTTGTGTACTTGAATAGACCTCCACTTCAACTAACTAAATGGGGAGATATGATTTGAAGCAAATTATAAAGCAGAAATATTCATTAAAGATGAAAACTAAGGAACAGCTTTTTAGTTCTTTCCTCATGCTAACCCATCTTTCTGAGGAACTGAGAACTTAATGAAATGCAAATTTGTCCACTTACATCTAAACCCTCTTACAGATGTCCTCCAAAATACTTAAAGCCTTTTAAGATGAATTCAGTGAAGGAGAAATGCATAATGGCTATAAATGACTGCATTTGAAGGGTCTAAATTATAAGGAACTCTGCAGAATTATATTTGTCTCTAAAGTAAACACCACAAAATAAGTCCCACTTTTGTGCGTCTGTTAACAGCAATCATAAACCGAAGATTTATTGTCTTTCCTTCTCTGCATTTTGTCAAATGTTCTGGCGCTGATGTTGTTGAGTTGTTTTCTGAATAAACAACAGGTATCCATTAGTCTGCTCTCAGATATCCACCAATGAAAAACACATCGCTCAAACACAGAATGAGTTTCTATGAGAATCACAGATGGAAAATGGGCCAAACTGCACCACTGAGGCTGATGACAGCTGTAAAACACTTCTCTTCCCAATCTAAGGAAACACATACACCTCACTGGATAATCAAACATAAAAACTGTGCATCTGTATCAATAAGAGATGAGAAACCAATTATCCGCTCAGCTCGTGGCACTGAAAAGCTTCTCCTATGACAATGTAAAGTGGTTGCCACGGATACAACACTTTCAATCTTTCAAAAAAGACCTCTCAGAAGTACAGCACAAACGAACACGTACAGTAGCGTTTTCCCGTGTCTACTCAACACAGGGGATTTACATAGGCTACGGTAAACAAACACGACAAGTGAAAAACGGCACTGCTGAATGACAAAGCAAAGGATCATGACTCAATTCTGTATACAGAGCATGCAAATGACACAAACATTAATTCATCTAAAAATACCAGACACTACAGCCGCATTGTTAATATTTAAAAGATAGAGATGTCAATTCAAACACCCAAACGACAACAATTTGGCTGTCTATTCATTATTTGACAAGTACGATTACAGCAAACATTCAGAGAGAGCTAGAGAGAGCAGTTGTCATGTATAGGTATGAAACAGCTTCAGAGACAGTATTTTAAGCCACACAGTATCATTATTTCTGTGTTACAATAATTCAAATGATCACAGAAGTACTGGGATAAACGGTTATAGTTCAGATATAAACACTGATGTCTATGGTAGCGATCTAAATAGAGTAAAACACCTTTTGAAAGTAACTTACTTGACGCTTCAAATAAAGACTGTATCAGTTACATCGTTACGCCAGTAGGTGGCGACAAGTGACTGTTAAAAAATGTGTTTGTCAGATTTGTTAAAATGCTGATTCATCCAGCAATGAAACAAGTCTTTATGAGTGAGTCACTGAATCATTCATTCAAGAGGTTCATTCAAAAACGCTGATTCATCCAGCAATGAAACAAGTTAAGTCTTTAGGCTTGTTCGAGATGCATCGGTGCTGCGCAGACCGATCGGGTATGACATCAAAGTACCGCAAGAGCGTTTGGAGAGCATACGGCTCCTTATGTTTTTGAATCGCTCTTGCGGTAATTTGATGTCATACGGTGATCAGTCTGCGCAGCGCTGATGCATCTCGAACAAGCCATTTATGAGGGAGTCATTGAATCATTCATTCAAGAGATTCATTCAAAAATGCTGATTCATCCAGTAATGAAACAAATGAAGTGACTGAATTAAAAAAATATATATATTATTTCAAATTAATTAAATATTTTTAAATAGACTGCAGCAATTAACATTTTGTCAGAACCTATTTTGAAGTTATTTTGTTTAGTGAATCATGTACTCTATTTTAAACAAATAAATCGTGATTCTCAATTTATCCACAATCATGCAACTCTATCAGTTACACTGAATCAAATGGCATAGGATTTACTTTGAAGCAGTTTTCACTCATAAATTGCTAGTAAATTTCACAAATAATTGCAAAGAAACAGCAAGTAACACATTAATTAATTTGTAAAAATATATCTCTTTTCTAAGTTGTAAATAAAAAAAATGGACAAATACTGCAGGACGACGCAAAGAAGACTAAACCTCAATACTCAGTGTTTTGATTACTTCAGTAACACTAACTGGAGCAATAATAAACAAACACATTCCAGCACCGATTGAATCTCTGACCCAGACGCTGAACTCTCATCTGATTCTCAAAGAATTCCATTCTTCACCGGCACTCAGATGTGTGCTAGAGACAAGTCACAACAGGTTAACAAGCATGAGGGGGTTTCTGCATTTACACAGTCAGAACTGCCCCCCAACCCAGCACTGGAATCTCCTCAACCATACATCACTGATCCCACTGTGTTTGGGAGTCTATCCTGTGGTATTATGTCAGTGACTACAGTAGATCCAGTGGATGTGATGTTAATGAGGTTAAGGGCTGATCAATAGAGCTTATCAGACATTTACAAGGCTTTGTTCATCAAGGGAACAAGGAAGCATGAGATGTTCACTGTAACAAACACATGACCTGTGATGGAAGATGACGATGAAAATATTTTATTCCATCTGCAGTTTGACAAAGGACGGCAATATAGATGATGAAAGGAGATGCAGAAAATAATGGTGTATATTATTTGGAAGTAGTTTTTTAGGGCTAACATGATAACTAGCATAGCATACTAACATAAAATTGAATACAATATAAAAATAATTAAAAATAACTTATTTTACACAATTTACTAAAAAACTAATAAGTAGATATTTATCAATCTAATCTAAATAAGTAAATACATAATTATAAATATAATAACTTATTTTACACAATTTACTTGATAAAAAAGAAAACATGTTTTTATTAATCTAAATAATAAATAATTAAATATAAATAAATAAAAAATAAATAAAAATGATAAAAACAATCGCTATTTTTTAACAATTATAAAAAATATAATTAAAAAAATGATAAACTTTTTACACAATTTCTTTAATAAAAAACTAACAACTAATTATAAATTATATTAATTAATAAATAATAAATATTTATTTATTAATCTAAATAAGTAAATATTTTTTATAAATAATAAAATCGAATTATTTTACACAATTTACTTTAAAAGCGTGTAATTATTTATTATTTAGATTATTAAATATTATTGTTTTTATTTTTATTTTATTTCTAACTTATTTTACACAATTTACTTAAAATGTATTTTTTTTAAATAAATGAAATAATAAAAACAACTTATTTTACATAATTAAAAGCATGTTTAATTATTTATTTATTATTTAGATTAATAAATATAAATAACAAAAATAACTATTTTACACAATTTACTCAAATGAATAAAAATATGTATTTATTAATAATAAATAAATAAAATAACAATAAATTAATAACTTATTTTACACAATTTACTTTTACAACTTGAACTTTCTGAACAAAGAATTGATTTTAAAAAGTGTATTATCCACTTACAAGGTTGTCGGTAGATTTTTGAACTCACACATGGGTTAGTTGTACAAACAGGCTACTGTTAATTGGCCAAATATTGGCTGATTAATCTGCCTGACTGATATATCAGTACATCACTAACAACTATACTCAACCAAACAATGGTAGTTAGCAAAATATCAAAACTTGTCCTATGTATAGTACATTTATCACTAACACAGACCAACTGGGCACGGTTATCATCCAACAATACAGCCAGGTATTGGTTAATAATGACTGACAAAAGCAAAAAAAGACTTAAAAAGAAATGGAACAAGAATAATAGACACTAAAAACAGGAGAGAGACCAACAGGCTCCCATGAAGTCTTCAGGGGCCGTCCACAATCAGAAACACCGTAATAAAGGGGCCCATTCTTTCCTGTCCAGGGCCAAAGTTACTGGTTACACACATTTAAACTGAATGAGTAATTGAGAAGCGGCTCCTCTGGGACCTTTAATCCCCCCCGGCTAGCAGTTTCATTACCCGCCCAAAACCCACTCGCTCAGGACAGAGTCTTCAGCATCTAATTTATGAGTTAACCACTGAACGTCTGCAGCTCTATTAGCAAACCCTCACTTTACAGGAGCGGCCCGTTAATTACGCAGAGACGGAACATGAGAACAATGAAAACACAAGGTAGGGCCGAATATACTGACAAACTCCTATAAAGAGCTGGATTTCCATTCAAACCAGAGCTATTAAAACCCACTTACAGAAACATGATGACAAATGCATGGTCATTATCTTTAATCTTCCTTGTGCTATCTTTAGTTCACCCATTTTTTAACAGCTCCTCTTGGAAATTTGCTGGAATTATAAAAGGAAAAAAGCAAAGAAGCTTAGGCAAAGCTTGCATTTTAACTATGCACTAATCTGGTTTATAGTTTGAAAGGCACATGACAAGAACTGCACTGTTACTGGTTCAACAGGTTGACCTTCTTTTGCCGGAAGATTCAACACGACTTTCTCACACTCCAGCTTCTGGTAATGTCATCTCAGAGGAGCTTCATTTACGTTTTCTCATGTCTCAGAACACAATGTTTCCCAAAGGAAATCGTACTAACATAAAGACAAGGGGTCACATTCCCATAACTGTGTGTAGATCAGATCAGCTGTACTAAGAGCTGTACAATACAGTCAGTGAAACACAATCAATTCTATGAGTATCAAGAAACAATACTACAAATTACAATGAGATTTTCAGAGGTTTGTTATGAGGTTGCATCTGAGTGGCATTAAGGATTGTTGCTAGGCGGTTTGGATGGCTGCCAGGACATTCTGGTGGTCACCAGGGCGTTGCTGCAGCTGCTATGGTGTTCTATGTGGTCGCTAAGGTTTTGTGCTATTAAGCACATTGCTATGTGGGTGCCAGGGTGTTGCTCTGTGGTTGCTAAGGCACTCTGAGTGGTTTTTAAGCATGCCACTAGTTGCTAGAGTATATTGCTAGGATGTTGCAAGGCATTTAAAGTAGTTTAAGCACATTGCTATGTTGTTGCTAGGGTGTTCTGGGATGTTTCTAGGGTGTTACTATGTGGCTGCTAAGGCATTATGAGTGGTTTGAGCTCATTGCTATGTAGTTGCTAAGGCATTATGAGTGATTCAAGCTCATTGCTATGTAGAGGTTCAACGGATCACAAAACTCATGGTTCGGATCATATCACGGTTATTAAGTCACGGATCGGATCATTTTTCGGGTCAGCACAAAAAAAAAAATTGGGGGGTGGGGGGTAACTTTCCATTTATTACTTAGCATACTTTAACTACTCCAATACCACAGCAGAAACTACTAGCCTAACTAATACATTATTAAAGGCAAGTGAACAGACTGTAAAAAGAAAAAATACTGTACACCAATTACAAGCATAGATAAATAC
Organism: Hypophthalmichthys nobilis; assembly: GCA_037950665.1. Taxonomy (NCBI): domain Eukaryota; kingdom Metazoa; phylum Chordata; class Actinopteri; order Cypriniformes; family Xenocyprididae; genus Hypophthalmichthys; species Hypophthalmichthys nobilis. The sequence goes on from CM075480.1 coordinate 6,180,955, forward strand.
ATTATAAAGTTACAAATAAAGTATAAGGTTTAACTGTAGTATTAATTTTCGTGTACACAAATGTAGTAATTAAATGTAAAATGACACTGTTCAGTGTATAAATTTAATATAGATTAATCTTTGTTAAAGCTGTGTTTTGTTTGATTTACATGCAGCAGGTATTTATAGGTTGCTGTCACTTTAAGAGTAAGACCCCATGCACGCACACATCCAATAGATACACATCTCACCTCGTTCAGTTAAGACATAACCGAATGTGTTTACGAGAATACTTGCCGAGAGGGGTATTTTGACTGACATAATGAGTGTATGTGTCCATCCAAGTGCATTTAGCACGCGAAAGAGAAATCAATTTGGAGTTCGCGAGCTATCTGAAACGCGCCTCTCTCTCTCTCTGTGCACGCACGAGCCTTGTATGTATGTGCGTCTATGCACACCGATAACAGCGTGGCGTGCAATACCGAATTAAATCCTCTTTTGCCTCTTCTAGCGCTGGAATGGTTTTATATCTATTTAATGTGAAAACTAGCAAGCCAAAACACGTGCAAACGATAACCTCTCACTCTATTGCGGTTAAACTTGGATTACAAAAAGTAAAAAGCAATTGATCCGCGAATCACATGCGTGCCGAACCGTGGGGCTTGGTCCGCACGGATCACGGATTAACAACGATCCGTTTAACCACTATTGCTATGTAGTTGCTAGGGTGTTCTGGGATGTTGCTATCTGTTTGCTAAGGCATTTTGAGTTGTCTAAGCACACTGCCTTGTTGTTGCTATGGTGTTCTGGGATGTTATGTGGTTGCTAAGGCATTCTGCGTAGTTTTAAGCATGTTGCTATGTAGTTGCTAGGGTATTCTGGGATGCTGTGTTTGCTAAGGCATTCTGAGAGGTTTTAAGCATGTCGCTATGTAGTTGCTAGGGTGTTCTGAGATATTGCTAGGATGTTGCCAAGGCATTTAGAGTGGTTTGAGCACATTGCTACGTTGTTGCTATGGTGTTCTGGGATGTTGTGTGGTTGCTCAGGCACTCTGAATGGTTTAAGCTCATTGCTGTGTTGTTGCTATGGTGTTCTGGAATGTTACTAGGGTGTTGCTATATGGCTGCGAAGGCATTCTGAGTGGTTTAAGCTCATTGCAATGTTGTTGCTAGGGTGTTCTGGGATGTTGCTATCTGTTTGCTAAGGCATTCTAAGTTGTTTAAGCACAGTGCTATGTTGTTGCTATGGTGTTCTGCGTTCTGGGATGTTTTGTGGTTGCTAAGGCATTCTGAGTTTTAAGCATGTTGCTATGTAGTTGCTAGGCTGAGATATTGATAGGATGTTGCCAAGGCATTTAGACTTTGTTGTTGCTACGGGTGTTCTGGGATGTTATATGGTTGCTACGGCATTCTGAGTGGTTTAAGCATATTGCTATATAGTTGCTAGGGTGTGCTGGGATGTTGCTAGGGTGTTGCCATGTGGCTGCAGCTCATTGCTATGTAGTTGCTAGGGTATTCAGTGATGTTGCTAGGGTGTTTCTATGGCATTCTGAGTGGTTTTAAGCATGTTTTATATCCTGTCCTGATGCAGTGCTGTGATTTGTGACAGCTCGTCTTTCTATAATCGGCCATTAGCAGTTCCTCATGCACACCTCTCACACTGAATGCTGATAAACAAGTGAAAGGGAAACCTCTGCAAAAAGGCCACAGACTAGAAACTTTTACTCTAAAGGAAGCACAAAGTAGGAAGCAAGCCAGCAATGCACAGAATGAAGGTTAGTCACATACAAATATAAACAAGAAGAAACAGGAAGTACTTCTGGAGCAATTGAAGTCTCATTAAAACCAAAGTGCAAACCAACTCAGTCAAATTTCATTGCTTGACTATGAACTCAACCTGACAGAAAAACAGTTTTGAAAGTCAATGGTCAAGGAGAGGCCCCATTTCAAAGGACATGCATGGTAAAAAAAAGGGTATTTTATGGCTTCCCAAACAGTTACTTTATTTGAACACCCTCATACAAACATCTTTCTTTTTCCATCCTATACAAACACACACACACCCTTCACAGAAAACAGAGACAGAAAAGTGAATGAGGAACACAATACATGCAGCGACTCGAGGGTTCGTTCCCAGACTCACGCTCACTGAGCTTGTTAACCTGCCTTTCAGCTTGTTTACCTGAAAGTTCCCAGAGATGTGTTCAGCGAGGCGGATGCCATGAAACAGAGGATTTGCTGAGACAGATTCAAGGGACACATCTGAACGCATGATATGCATAATGTTAAAAAGAATTAAGCGCAATAAGCCGTGGAAAAGATCTCAATGCGGTACTCGCACGCACCTCTCGAACAGCGTGTGATCCCAAATTCAGTTCTCTTCTGCAGCTAATATGGCCAAATACACACAAAATTATGCCAAAATGCCTGTCTTGGAAGTAACCCTTAAAGGGTTAGTTCACCCAAAAAAGAGAATGATCCCATAATTTACTCACCCTCAAGCCATTCTAGGTGTATATGACCTTCTTCTTTCAACCAAACAATTAGGGTAATATTATAAAATATCCTAGCTCTTCCAAGTTTTATAATGGGAGAAAATGGTATCATAGATTTTTAAGCCCAAAAAAAAGTGCATCAATCCATCATAAAAGTAATCCATACAGCTTCAGGGGGTTAATAAAGGCCTTCTGAAGCGAAGTGATGCATTTTTGTAAGAAAAATATCCATATTTATGCTGGCTTCCATCTACTTTTACCTAAGCTTACGCTACTGCTACATCCTACATCATACATCAGGTCAAAGGTCACCCTTCTGCTGGAACTCGACTTGTGTACAGCCATTACCGGAAGCCAGAGATGATAGTTTATAAAGTTATAAATATAGATATCTTCTTACAAAAACGCATCACTCCACTTCAGAAGGCCTTTATTAACCCCCTGGAGCCATATGGATTACTTTTATGATGGATGGATGCGCTTTTTGGGCTTTGAAAACTAGGACACCATTCACTCCCATTATAAAGCATGGAAGAGCCATGATATTTTTTAATATAACTCCAATTGTGTTTGGCTGAAAGAAATAAGTCATATACACCTAGGATGACTTGAGGGTGAGTAAATTATGGGATAATTTTCATTTTTGGGGGAGCTAACCCTTTAAGTGAACGTAAACATTTGAGAAGGAAAACACGTGTGTAACACTATACTGGATCCGTGCATTAGCTCTTAAAGTGACATCAGCCTAATAAACCTGCTGACATCTGTCTCATTAATTTTAATTAAACAACAAAAGACAGAGAAATTCACTCACTGCTCTTGACTGAATAACTTTTATAGCTTTAATAAGAATCAATGTTTATTTAATTCATACAATGAAGACTAAGCAGTTTTATTTTTACATTTGATTATTAAATTTCTGTTTTGTACATCAATATTGTGCAGCCCTACTAAATACTAGTATTTACAAACAATATTGAGAATTAGTGATGTGACCAACATGCCAAAACTAAGGGTGCGTCTCAGTCAACTCCCTAGTTCAGCAGTCAGGGCACTGATCAGGAAGTCGCCCATTTTAAGGGCTGTCTCAATCGCAAAATCCTTCTAGTGCAGTGAAACGTTCGCTCCCTAAAAAGTCCCACAATGCACCATGAAAACCAGTTAGCATCAATGCTAACTATGTTCCCTTAATGGAAGTTCTGAAGCGTGAAACATAAATCATGCGAACCAACTCAACACACATCATGACGCGATATTTGTTTTGAAAAAACAAACTTATTTAATTATACTTCAGAATAAACACGGCGCTAAACAGGCAGTGAACATAATCTAGCGAACCTTTATAATTAATTTACACCTAAAATGTTGCAAGTATAGGTAACAATCAAAGTATTTATCATAATGTATTAAATAACATTAAAAAAAATATCAGAAAAATATCAGTTCTGCTGTTGGTCATATATAACAGTAGTGGAGTTGTCAGATTGTCACATCACCATCAGTGTCCCAATGTGTAGAGAGCAAGGGTCTTTAACAATGTCTGAAATTTGTGTAGACGATTTGTGTATGCTGATTCACAACCTAGGGAGCTGATTGAGACGCACCCTAAGTATTAAGTACTAAATGCACACTACATTGTGTATGTCGCTGAATGATTCCTCAAATGAGAAGGTGTGTTATTACTCTACTGAGTGGCTCTTTTTACTAACCACTCAAAGGGCTAGTCAATGTGTTCAATTACCAAGATCACAAGTCACCACTCAAACATTAAATATTACTTAATATATTAATATAATATTAATATGGTCAGTTTGCTAAAAGGCTTTCAAAATCTGTGCTGAGGCGTGTGCTTCCAGTCGGCCAGCAGATGTAGGTTAGTCGAGTAATCCCTGAGGTTCAGATGTTAGTAGGTTAAGCTGCATTGACTGTACTGTATGTATGTGTGTGTGTGTGTGTGTGTCACATCAAGAATTCATGTGACAAGGAAAGCCCATAATGTCCAAATGACTACCTACACACCCACTTAAAATACAACATCACTGCAGCTCTAATGAATTTATACAGTGAAAAAATAATGCAATTAAGAAAAAAAGGTCAATAGTGATGTTTCACCTGGTTCTGGGATATTTATGATAATTCCATACATCAATTATCCCAAATGCTGTGTTGCATTAGTTAAAAAAAACAGGCTGAGGGAAAAGCAATGCGACCCTTACAAAACTGTATTGTGGTAATACCATAGTATAGTGATGCTATCACATAATACAAAGGTATTTGCAAAAAATACAAGTCCAAAAACCATAGTATTACCATAGTACCACAATTACAAAAAGGTACTACTGTGTTTTTGGACATGGACCAATGCATTCTTGGAAGTACCCTGGAGTGCCATTTAAATAAACTACAGTGGTGATACTATCACTATACCATGGTACTGCCACAGCACTTTTTTTACCATAGTATTTGTGTTAAACGTAAAAGTACAGTAGAGCACTATGGTAAATCACCACAGTAAATCTTTGATGTGGAAATGTACGATATGACGCGTGGCAGCAGCGGTTGCTCGTGAGATTTAATCGTGTAACCATGGAAACCGCTACAATATATCAGCGTGTCCAGCGATTTTAAGATTAAATAGTAACTCTTATTTGCTGCCGGTTTATTGCGAGCCAATAAAATAACACAGAATCTTACCTTTACTGCTGAATTAATACTCCTTGTGACTGGATATATGCGTAACTATGTTGTCAAATGATATTCCGCAAAAATAACACGCAGAGCAGTGGCTGAAGTCGCGAGGAATCAGTTTATCGGCGGTTATTCGCGGGAAGCGCTGCAATCCACCGTCTTCCCGGACGCCATGACTGAACTGATCCCGAACTGAATTCATACAATAAAACACCGCCTCCAGCCTCCAACACCCGCACTACAGCCTCATGAAGCGCTGTGATGGGAACAGCGACACCTGGCGGGGGACTCAAACTTTACATGATCAACCAATCGAGTTGCAGCGGGTTGAAGTGTATTTTTTTCCCGAAGAATTATCACATGATACCATCACTGAACCTTTGTACTGCCAAATTATTTTTTTGTAAGTGATGGTAAATTAATATGCAATCAAAATCGTACCAAACCATCTAACAGGGAACGTTCTGGCAAGGTTCTCTCATTAAGTCATGAACAAACGTTCTTCCAGTAACAGTAATGAATGTTTGTTCAAAGTTATCCGGTCTTAATGTTCTCAAAACATTAGCACAAAACTTTATATATCGTTCATGGAACTTTTCTTTACTGAAGGATTTAGTTGGACGTTCATCAGACATCTTTAAATGCAGCTAACGTCTGCAAAATGATAAAATGAAAACCTTAACGTTCGTATAACCATAAGAAAACGTTTTTAAAACATATTTAAAAACTGTAGGACATCAAAAGGAATTCAAATAAATCTTTCAGGAACTGGTTATAGTCTTATAAAGAACTGTGATGAGTAACAGCGCCACCAAGCTGCGGAAGCAACACTTCCAGTCCAAAAAATGCCAAGTATTACTACTGTAATTTTATGTAATACACAGACCTTTTAATAATAAATTATTAAAGAGATTAGGGGTCACACTTTATATTAGGTGCATTTAACTACTATGTACTTACACCAAAAAATAAATACAATGTACTTGGCCTACTGTATTCATGTTGTATTGCAAAAGGGGTACAAGTAAGGTTAGGGTCAGGATTAGTGATATAGGTAGGTTTAAATATGGATAATAAGGGTTAATAGTGTAACTATAGATGTAATTACAAAAATTACAGATGATAACATGCAGGTAATTGTAATAAGTACAATGTAAAAACGTACATAAGTGCATTGTATCAAATAATTCATTTAAATGTTAGTACATAGTAGTTAAAGCCATCCAATATAAAGTGGGACTGGATTAGGATGAAAAAAAAAAGGATACAACAAACTATATATTTTAGATCCCAATAAATGTATAAATTCCAAACACATTGTACTGGTCCTGTTTGGGAGCATTTTCAATCACTGTCAAGATTCTATAGATGCAACTGTAATTATGAAATAATCATTTAGAACCAGCTATGAAACAAGATCAATCCTTAAGGATTTTACAACTTGTGCGAAACATTCCAAAACAGATTTATATACCTCGTGTCAAAAGTTAACAGGATTCATCTAGTAGCATCTTTTTGATCCCATTAATATCCCAAATAGAATCCTGTGCACAATCCTTTTGGATAGAACTTTTACTTTCTGTTAAAGTAAATGATAGAGTTTATAGGAGTCAAATCCTAGTATTGGACAAAAGCTGCACATGTAGGCAACAAGTTTTATAGACAAGTTCTTAAGAGTTATGCACTTTTGAAAACTACATACACACCGATATAAGACCGCTGGTGACAATATAACTAATTTTTCTCTTTTTTTTTTTTTAAGACGGTCCTAACCTATTTATCTCTAGTTCCTGCTGTAAAATTATAAAAGACCATGTAAACAGCTTCTAGTTTCTGCTTTGAATAAAATAATTGCACCTTGTAAACTATGGTTAAAAACATGCATTCAAGTGAAAACCTATTGCACCAAACATCTACAGTGATTAACAGTAGATTTCCAGATCAGAGTATTGTAAGGTTTTAATTGAATGTGAATAAGCAAACTGGATTCCTTTAAATATTGACAGACAGCAAAAGAAACACTGACACAGAGTTCATCATGTCTTGCAGCTTTAATACTGAAAGTGTTGTAAAATGATGAACCAGGATAGATTGCATATCATACAAATGTTCCATGTGACCATTAATAAGCCAACTGGCTTCAGACCTGCGCATTTCCTTCATATCAGAAGCCCTGAACCCAGAGTCCCGGTTTTCCTATGTTGTTTATTTCAATGCATGAATTAAGAGCCGATGACACACTGTTAGCCGTAACAGATATCATCAGCAAAATGTGGAGCAAACCGATGCCCATCTCTCCCAAACATCACCTCCGGCCCTAGACCGGCGTAGAAGAGAAAACAAAAACCTGAAAGAGAAAACAAAAAAGTCGACGATATGACCGCTGAATCATCGCTCTATTGCATTCGAGCTCAACCAACACGAGTCCATTTCAGTCCGATCCGTCTCGGAGAAAAGAGCCGGACTGACCCTTAAATCAGCTTCGGCTAGGATCGACAGACACACGAGTTGTGACAAAACAACTATAACTGATCTCGTAAGGGAGAAAAAGCACAATTTCTACACCAGAAATTCTTAAAGAACTACTATGGATGACGGTTAGATTCATTTCATACCCCTAATCCCCCCCACATCCACTCAAGATGAGGGTTTCTGAAGCCACTGGCCCTTTTTGAAGTGAGACACAAGCACTCGCTGGACCCTCGGCCCGGTTGTTGTTGAAGACTTTGAGATAGCAGGTCCATACGGCTCAGAGGCCCAACACAGACTCAAGTCACATGACGATTCTTTGCTCGAAATAGGGAAAGGGCCAAAAATCTAGATGTGGAATTCCAGGTGCAAAGTTTTTTTTTTTTTTTAATCCTCAGTAGATGGGCTGTTTTACAGGGTTAAGGCTTCGCTCGTTCATTCAGGCCGAGTTCAGGAGGTCCTGGATGGCCTTCTGCTGCGTCTCATTGAGTGCTGATACACACTGCGTCCAGAGGCCTCCAGAAACCTGAAAACATGAAGCACAGTCACACATCTGACTCTGAAAAACCATGCAAATTCTGCTTGGGTCAACATAGAGGCAAAAAAAAAAAAAGTAAAGCTTGACTAGGATATTCGTGTATTTGATTTTAAAGGGATAGTTCACCCAAAAATGAAAATGATCCCATAATTTACTCACCCTCAAGCCATCCTAGATGTATATGACTATCTTCTTTCAGACAAACATAAGTTATATTAAAAAAAAAAACATCCTGGCTCTTCCAAGTTTTATAATGGGAGTGAATGGTACTCAAGATTTTGAAGCCCAAAAGAGGCACGTCCATCCATCATAAAAGTAATCCATACTACTCCAAGGGGTTAATAAAGGCCTTCTGAAGGGAAGTGATGCATTTGCCAAAATATTTTGAATATAACAGTGTTTGGTTAAAAAAAAAAAGTCATAAACCTAGTGAGTAATTATCATGGGATAATTTTCATTTTTGGGTGAACTAACCCTTTAAAAGTCACCCTTTTTAGACCATTTCAGAGCAGAGAAACAATAATGAAGATAGATTAGTTATATAATAACTAGTTATATAATACACATTAAAGATCTAGCAAGCAAATACATTTGAGTATAAAGAACAAGGATAAGCGATTTGCTATGCATTAAAGCATATGACATGACTAGGGTGACTAAAATCAACCATTACATACTGAAAATACATTAAATAGTTAAACATTTTACAATATTTACATGTCTAAATTTGAACGTCAACTTGTATTATAATACAGAATATGGTAGATTTATATTTTACTATATCTTTAAAGAAAGATTTAGAATGGAGGAAACCATGATTTTGAACAGTCTCTGCTTCTATTTCTCTCAAATATTTAATCCATAAAAACAGTATAAAAAAAACAAACACTTGTTTAATCTGTAAGCATCAATATAACAAAACAAAATAAAAGCATAACATATTGCTTATCCTGTGCTGAAAGTTATTTTTAGCAAAAATAAGAATTTTGCAGTTCTGCATCAAATCAAGGATTTCTACTGGTGCTAGTCTTTAATAAAGCAGTTTGTTCATTAAATAACATGAAACTCACTTGTACTTGACGAATAACATTGGCCAATCGCTTGCTGCAGCCGTCTTCACCTTTAATCGATTCATTGGCAACACCGTCAGCAATTATGGTGAAAATCTTGGGAAGGTTTGTATTATCAGGTCCAAGAACAATGGGATTGTTACTGTGGGAGAAAACAGACATTAAACTCAAACTACAAACCCACATCCAAAACTCCCAGAGTTCACATCAGGCAACAGACACTCACCTTTCAATAAGGTCACAGAGATAGTTAAATGTGTGAACAGCTTCCTCTTTATCCTCGTTGAGTGGCAGCCAGGACAACCAATGAGGGAGGATTTCATTGACGTTGACGCACTCTGGGCGGTACTTCATGACTTTGGCCACAGCAGAGATGCAGTTCTCTGTGGCGTTGACGTTTTCTTTAGCTCTGGAGTCTGCAGACTGGATCACACCCACAAGCAGCGGGACAGCCTCTGAAAGAACAATGACAACATGTATGATGCCCTATGAGGTCCACTATCCAGAAAAGGAATTTTTTTGGGGAGGACGGGGAGAATTACTTCATACAGCCCTAAAAGTGTAATTTGCTCAAATTAAATTGAAACCTCTGGGAAAAAAAAAAAAAAAAAAAAAAAAATTGGGGACGGTGGGGACACTTTGGGGAAAAAATAAGACTTAATAGGGCACTAAAATGTATCATTTATCAGCAACTAAAGCAACAAAGGACATCCCACCTGTGAAGGCAGGCCTGTAGTTTTCTCCTCCAAACTGAGCCATGACGCCAACACCATAAGCGGCCGCCTGCCTCACCTCCGGGCTGGTGTCACAAAGCGACTGCATCATGGGCCGCAGGAAGTACTCAGCATATTTAAAGGATGACGGGCTGCAGTGTTCAACAATGTCATCGAATATGCAAAGACCCCACTGTCTGTCAGCCCAGGGTCTGTGCGGACACTGTCAGAAAAACCATGAGGAGAAAGTTAACAAGCCGAATTCAACTGGAGCTCTGAACGCTGCTGAACGAGTTCACTTACGATCAGATTGACAATGAGCTGCAGCAGTTGCTCGAACCACGGAAGAACCTTCTCTCTGTAACTGCTGAAGATCGAGTGCAGGATGTCCGACACCTTGGTCAGGATGTAAACATCATTCTCATCCTGAAACACAAGAAACGAACTTTAATACGAGTGCAAACAAACATTCAAAACCTCAGTGAAACGTGTTAAATGAACAGCTCACCTCATCTTGTAAAGTCTCCTCAACCTGCTCGTCATAGTCTTCATCTTGTCGTTTGGCTGCAGAGAAGATACAATTGGCAAATGTATACAGAACCGCTATCAGAATTGGCCCCTTCACTTGTAAAAATTCAACAATCAAATTGGCCATGAAAAAAATCATGATCATGTGCACCATGCGTCATGATCCTAGCTCTTTTGAAACTTCTAGTCAAAATCCTAATAAAATAAATAAAAAGTAGCAATGAAAGTTTCAACAAAAATATGAAGCAATGTATAGGGAGCAGCGGTTTTGAGCGTGCATTCTACAAGACAAGACATTTATCTAACGCTAATCTCTGCCATGGTCTTGTCATCTTGTCATGTGATTAGTAAACTGTGATTCCTGCTGCACTGTGTGACTCTGCAGCTCGTACTGGATCGAGCAGACGTTTACAATAGAAGCAACCTTTATACAACTGAATTGCCTTTTTCTTTTCTTTTAAACAGAAATAAAAACCAAACCGACAGTGGAGGTGGTGCTGCTTGGGCACCGTAATGCAAACATAGTGGTGGCATATTCTATGCCAATTTCACCCTCACACGTAGTCATGGCAATATTGGCAAACAACTTTTCAATTGACAAGAAATCTCATCACATTTTAATATCGCAAGATCTCGTCAAACCTCAAGTAATATTTCACAATTTTTACTGTATTTTTGATCAAATAAACAGCCTTGGTGAGCAGAAGAGTAATTCCTGTGCGACTCACCTTGTCTGACCTCCTGGTTTTTAAAGTGCTCCTCTAGTTTGCCTTTCAAAATGCCGCCCAGCTCCTCAAAGTGTTCACTGTTCAGGCACCCATCTCCCATCAGCTCAATGCACTAAGAGTGATGACATTCAATTAGAATAGCAGAGCAGTTAGCATTTTCAATTCATACAGTACTCCACTGAACAGTTCTGGTGGAAGCAGACTGCAGAATAAACACTGACCTAGTTTACAGCATGAATTACCTTAGCAAATGAGTGCATGATTTCTGACAGCACATCCGAGTCGGGTTCGGTGCCGATGGCTTTGATGAGGGCGTCACACATGAAGTGCCACATCTGGGTGAGGTATTCTGGGCCTCTGACACGGGCACACTCGAGCAGTAGAGGCATGGACTCAGCGGCCGCCACACGCACACGTCAAGACAGAGTTAAGGATGCTAACAGTCTCAGGTGCATAAATAAAACACTTCTGAAGTAGTGCAGCATAGTCCAGCAAAGAAGATCATCCACATAAACCAGCAGGAGTGGATAAAAGAACTGCTTATGTACAATAATGCTAACGTGATCAAACACTAAACAGCACTAATAAAAAGAATTAATAAAGCTAGAGTAAATGTTTAAAAGCAGATGCTCTCTTCATTCTCAGTTATAAAACTCAAATACACATTTTCAGTTTAGATTTTTGGAAGCGAATCAGTGTAATTCAGGTATAAAATTGTGCATTTCTTATTTGCGAATGCTTTTAGACTGTTTGAAATGCAGTTTAGCATTATAAACCTCTAGATATCAGCATGGGTTGACCATTAAACCCCAAAATATACTGAAGTCAAGTCATTTTAGTCTCATGAAGGATATCATCATGAAAGTAGAACTTGAGCAGAGGGACCATCAGCTTGACGACTTGCTCTGTATATTCAACGAAACCTTCCTTCAGCTCTTTAGCATAACACACCTGAGGAAAAACAGCAACAGAGACAAAATTAAACCTTTCAAGTAATTCAAAGGAACATTTTCACTATTATGTGCCAATAATTTGTTTAGGCGTAAAATTGTAGGGCTGGGAATCGATTCCGAGGCTTTGGGAATTCAGCGGTTCAGCATGCTGAAGTTGTCCAAAATGTAGGCTACTGACAAATATTGAGTAGTCTATAGTGGACAAGCTTCCTACATTAACATTTTGCACTCAAAGCACAATACAAAAACTGATATACAAATGCGAATGTTCTCCATGTCTAAAATATCTTTTTAGAGCCTACTGTTGCCATCTTCCATGAGCATCTGATTGACAAACTTCGTGCTTTTATTTCAGTGTTGATGTTGTGATTTCAGCGTATAGTTTTCTTCATACATTATGGGCAATGACAAAGTTAAAGTTAACTTCATTAAACTGAACAGTGCACATGCATTTTAGACATTATGTTCTTGGTCCATCCATGCAATAAATGCATGTCCTTTAATGAGAATTTTTAGGGTATTTACTGCTGGACTAGGGGCTATTTCAAGCACTGCCAAAGTTACAATTTAAAGTAAATTAGAGCTATAGAAACATTTACAAATAAAGCTTCATATTACTACCAAAAAAAAAAAAAAAAATCGTTATTTTTGTTTTGGCACAAAAAGTATTCTTGTTGCTTCATACCATTAAGGTTGAACCACAGTAGTCTTTACTACTTTTCTGGACCTTGAATGTGGTAATTATGTTGCTTTCTATGGGGGATAAAAAAATAAAAACCTCTCGGATTTCATCAAAAATATCTTCATTTGTGTTCCGAAGATGAATAAAGGTCTTACAGGTGTGGAACGACATGAGGGTGAGTAATGACAAACTTCTTTTTTGGGTGAATTAACCCTTTAAAGTTTGACAATAAGAGTTCATTTAAATTGCTTGTCTAGGTGGTTTGCCATCTCACCAGCATCTGGCATGCCGTGGCTTTTTCCTCCAGTCCTGCGGTCTTGATGCCAAAACTCTGCTGGTCTCCAAGATTTACAAACTCCCAACCATCATCTTCAGACATGTTCTCCATGTCCTGAGCTGAGAGAGCCAGATGAAAAAGGTGTTACTAACACCCAGATGAATCCATAAGAGTCAATGTTAAATTACCAAGCTAACGCTATTGCAATAACATTAAGTGAAAGTCCAAATATGCAGCCAGTGCAGACCGCTCACTTGAACTAGGAACAGAACTCTTACTATCAAGGAGAGCCACTTCAGGTTTGATGGATGCAGTCTTCATCAGTGGACCCATCACCACAGGAAGGTACTGCTGAAATTCCTTCCCCAGGATCTTACACATGCGCGCCCATGCCGAAATCATGTAGGAGATCTGGAAGCACAAGAGAAGAGCTCAAACACAATAAGAGAAACTCTAGTTTTGGAATCAGTCTCTATGATTTGCTTGGTTGGTTTTTTCTGACCTGTGGGTCATCATCCTCTAGGTCATTGAAATCAGTTTGTGTCTTCAGAAGGAGCTGCATCACAGCTGAAGCATCCGGCATGAACTACAGGAGCAAACAAACATAAAAGGGTTGGACAGACACAAATCAGGTGTTTGTGGCATAAGCGATAGGATTAAATGATTTATTCACATGTCAAAGTTACATAAAGTAAAATAAATTAAATACTATTTAATTTTGTGAAATTAATGTAACTACTAAAATTACCACCAAAATAAAAGCTAAAAAAATAAAATAAATTACATTTGTTTAATTTTAAAATTTAAATTGAGATCACAAAAAGTAAAAAAAAATTTAACAAAAACTCAAACAAAAACAAACTCACAAATTCTGATAACAGATAAGAGATCAAAAGTAAAAGTAAACAAAAAAATAAGATAAGATCAAACTAAAATAAACAATTTGAGATTTCATCTAGTTATTTTATCCAAGTAAAAAAAAAAATTTAAACAGATCAAATAAGTAAAATAAATTTAAATAATTTAAATAGAATAAATATTAAAAATTAAATAGATCAAATAAGTAAAATAAAGATTACAAATCAAATATTTGAATCTTTTCCCTTCCTTTAACGCCATGCCAGCTGCTATAGAGCTTTTCTAAAAACCTTAAGACAACATTTGGATTTACTTGGTTAAAAACTTTTTAAAGTATCAATAGAATAAACCAAGTTCCTCAAAAGGAGTTTTAGTATTACAGTCCCAAATATTTAAATAAAATGGATAGATCAAAAAGATAATATAAAAGATTAAAGCTGCAGTCCACGATATTTGGCCCTCTAGCGGTTAATAAACAGAACTCCACGCATCTTGCAGAAGAACATTGTAGCCGGAGCTACTTTTCTCCGTGTATGTCTATGGCGAGTCACGCAGTTACTGTGATGCTCTGCGGTGGGTCTTACCAGCCCGCTCTGAAATAGTCTTAATATAAACAGTTATTATAAGTGTACCATAATGATTCAGGGTAAGACAAACACGGTTTGGAAAATGGATTCATGTTGTACATTCTCATTATATAATTTTTGTAAATTTTGAACACAAAAAAAAAAAAAAAAAAAAAAAAAAAAGTTACGGACAGCAGCTTTAATAATTTTGTTTTAATCATTTAGTCATTTAGTTGGTAATTTTTTTATTAAATAAAAATAAAAAAACCCTTAGGAAGTTTAAAATAAATCAAAATTGTTTTCCATGATCTGTCCCTCTGAAGACACACCTTCTCTTTGCCCACAGCCAGGCCGATCAGGCTGATGCACTCGATGGTCTTTCCCCTGAGCAGGCGGAGCTCCTTCTGAACAGCGTTCTCTACGATGTGTTTGAGGGAGGGCATGAACAGGTCATAGTAGGGCACAAACTTCTCCTCTGCAGTATCAGCCACTGAGGCGATGGAAGTCACAACCTGCTCCAGAACCAGTTTGGTGCCTTTCTGAATCAGCTGGAAGAATAAAATCCAGCATTAAGGAATGAAGTCACCACAAACCTGATTCACTGTGAACCAAGTGTCAAACACTGCATGCAGGAGAAGTATTCACACCATCAAACCATTTGTGATCACACAACTCAACACCTCTTAACATCTGAATTGAGGGGCAACTGAATTTCAATTTAGCAAACTTACTGAAATGAAACTGCATTCATTTCTGAATTGAAATTTAACTGACCCCAACCCAGATCAAACTAAATCTCACCACGTTAGCTTTGTGCACCTAACAGAAGAGAAAACAGATTTCCCACAAGATCTTCCACAAGTTTCCACAAGACAATAGGAGAGTTAAACTCATTAAAGGAGCAGCTTGGGATTCAAACTCCCTTTAACCAATCCAATAAATGAAATTAAACGGATAAGAAACAGGGCTGCACCTCCTGGAGTTTGGCGACCATGATGACGTGCAGGTGCTGGACGAGGCTGTCCAAATAGGGGATGAGCAGGGTTTTGGGACAGTCCTCAGTAAAGTTAATGAGGGCGGCAGCTGCGTGAGCCTGGACCCGAGGGTTCGTCTGATCCTCCATGGTCTGCAAGAGTGCCGAGATCACCTACACGAGGCAGCAATGATAAATGACTAGAGAGGTACACAAAGAGGAACCCAAATTCTTTAAATGGATAGGTCTCTCAAACGGGGCTGTTAAAATAAATTCAATACAGTCACTGAAAGGAACACGAGTTCAATACTGCCATTCATAAAATGTTTAATACAAATGATTTAAATAATAATAATAGTTGAAATAATTTTAAAGTCAGTATTTCTATATTTTATAACCAATAATAAAAACTACTATTGATTATTATTGTCATAGTAGTAAATAGTTTAAAATGCAACATCTGTTTTATTAATTATTAAAATAACGATATCAATAACCATAGTAGTAATTTTAAATCAATATTATTATATTTTATAACCAATAATCTATTTATCATCAGTTATAGTAAGTTTTTTTTTATTGCAACATCTGTTTTATTATTACTATTAATAATATAAAAACAATATTTTACCTTAACATTAATATTAATTTCATTATTAGTTAATAGTAATTGATTTAAATTATAATATCTAATTTAAAATTACTATACAAATAAAATTTAAATAAACCAATTTAAAAAAAAAAAAAAAAAAAGGCAATACCTTGTCATGGAATTTCTTCTGGAAGGTGGGGGCGAAGTCTGTGGCCATCTGTCCAATGGCGTTGCAGGCAGCGTAACGAACCCTGGGGTGCTGAGGGGTTTGGAATGAGGCGTTTAGCGTCTACTTGCTTGTTCAATCTCAAATGAAGTGGTGTGATTTATGGGCCATAAAAGAGTTCTCTTACAGGATCCTGACAGAAGAGCAAAACGAAGCTGACGATCTCACTCAGAATGGCCTCCATCTGTTGGTGACAGCCCTCGCCAATAGCAGACAGCGCCATCAGACCAGCATGCCTGTACTTCCAATCAGCTGCATGAAAACAAGCCAGTTTACATGATGCAATTATAGAAATATTACAATTTCTTCATAGAGAATGAATCTACTCACGGTTCTGCAACATCTGCATGATGTGCTGTTTGATCATGGGAAGGACGATCTTTCCTCCGAGGCCACAGGCAATCCTGTCCAAAGCACTCTCACCCGCCACCGCATTACTGAAAATGAGAAAATTACATTTTTAAAGACCTATAAATAAGCATTGACAGACATTTCCATGCAATAACACTACACTCCATTATAGAGATCAAGCGAGCAAGCTTCCAAAGTAAACTATTTTCAGTAATGGGAAATTACTAGTATGCAAATCACCCAATGCTCCACTATGGTCAATTGTTGTGTATTGGGTTAAATATTTTGTATGAGCATAACTAACTGCTGCATATGATGCAAACATTAATCTCACCTGTCAAAATCATCATCTTCTAGTTCATCGGCCATTGCCCACTCCTCATCCTCCTCCAGATCCACCATCATACTCAACATCTGTGGCACTGAAACATTCACAAAAAATGCCGTTGAACAGTGTTAGAAGGTAACTAATTAGCAAATTGACTTTAATTTAAATTGGCATTAATAATAATAAATAACAGTAATAATTCATAATTGTAAGTCATAATTTAAATTGATTTTACTATAATCAAATGCAATTTAAATATTTTTACAAGCATTATTATTATTATTATTATTATTATTATTAATAATATTATTACTACAGTAGTTTTAAATCCATTTACACATTTATAACCATAATAAATCTTGTCATTAAAATTTATATTCTAACTACTATCATTAAATACTATAGTAACTAAAGTAAATACTTTAAATACTTTAAAGTAAATTACTATAGCTGTAAATTAAATCAACGCATTTCTACATTAGCCATTTTTACTGCTATAATCGTAAAATAAAAACCAATAACATTAATATATTAATACAGTAGTTGTAAATCAAATGAATAAATTTATATATTTTATTACAATTATTATAATCATCATCAATATCCTAATAATACTCCTTAAAATTACACATTAATTTGCAAGCTATGGCACAGAGTAGATTTTACCTTGACAAGTTGCAGTAGATTCAATTAGCATTGTAACGTGTTAAATGTCTCTTACCACTCTGAGCAACGATGTTGGTGTGTTTTCTCAGCATGGCAGCAGCGGTTTCAGACAGTGTGACAATGACTTCTAGAGCCAGCTGACGCTGCATGTTTGTGAGGTTGGTGTCTGCACACAGCTGGGGTTAAGAGGAAAACTGCAATTTAACTGGACTATAATGAACATTATTCTGCATTTGTTACAATCATCTACATTAAGAGTTATAAGAGTGCAGTGGGACAGTTTTAGCCTTAAGCTCATGCTTTGCACATCCATGAAAAAAATGTTCCTGCAACCGGGCTGTGGAAGATGCATGAAACTGGCAACTTCCAAGCATTAAATCGCAGAGATAAATATGTGCCTGTCAAATAAAACCTCAACGATCAGCACAGACGAGCTGTCTCAAGGAACCACCAGGCACATCTGAAGAGGTTATAAACATTGTTTATGCATTAACAAAAAAAAAAAAAAAAAAAACCTATTGGTCAAGATAAAATTGGTTTACATATTGGTTTACCTTTAGGCTCAGTTGAAGAGTGGCTTCCAGGTTTGGTCTTAAATATTTGGGGGCCGTGTCTGCAATTTCCACCAATGACTTCAGCACAGAGTCATCACCACGGTAACAGGATTCATTCACCGCCTGATTAGGGAAAGAAAGAATTCTTGTAGTACACTTTTTTGCAGAGATCAACACTAAGGATTTTTTATCAATTTAAAAAAATATTATATTATATATATATATATATATATATATATATATATATATATATATATATATATATATATATATATATATATATATATATATATATATATATATATACACATACATACACACACACACGGGTGCATTAAATTAAGTAATGGTGACTACACAAGTGATAATATGTATGCCGCCCTCCAGTTTAAACTTGGCAAAAGGACCCAATTAAAAGCATATAAAAGCAGGAACTAACAAGCAAGCCTTTTGAGCCATAAAACATCAAAAGTGACTGAAAGCCCATATTCTGCAGCATTTTGGCAGAGCAGAAGTATGAGTGGTTAGGAGCTCTTCACCTGTAGGATGCCGGGAAGAAGGTCTGAGAAGTGTTTCAACAAGGCTGTGTTTCCCTCATTGGACAGGATGAAGGACGCAGCTGCACGGGCAGCCAGGGTTCGAATCTGAAAGAAAAATAAGGTTTAAGATTACAGGGTTTCTGCAAAGTTCTTAAAATCAAATTTAAGACTCAACACCCACACAAAAATACAGTATGTTCATTTAGGACAAACTCAATCTCAAATCACATTTGTCAGATTATTTTATTTCAGCTGATGCATGCATTCAACTGCAAATCAGGGTAACTACAAGTTTAATATAATCAAAACATGTTTTATTCAGTATATACATACTGAATTTTATACACATTTTATGTCAATTATACACAAATTAAGCTACAGACATTTTTTTTTAACTAAATGCCAGATAGAATTTGTGTAACAAATACCAGGGAGAGAGGGGGAAGTGGGACTTTTAATTGTAAACAAGCCAAAACACAGAGGGACTCTTATTTTAAAATGTCTTAGCTTTACTATTGCTGGCTGCACATTCAAAAAGATGGAGATAAAATGCTCTTATGCTCATCTGAAACATTTTACAATATAAACACCATAAAGTCATAATTTATCTACAGTAGATCAAAAGCAATCGCTAGCCTGTAGAACGCACAACAGTTTTGAATTGGAATGTGCAGTGCTCATTTAATTCAATCATCAGCTTTTGAAGTTCAATGATCAGACTCGTTATAAAATTTAAGATAATACTTTATGACTTTAAAATTGATCAACCTGAATTTAAGATTTAAGGTCCAGTGGGAATCCTGAATTAGTCACTCTGTGCCACTTATGAACATGTAAAAAGGAAGCTACTAAGCATAAGAAACTGACCTGTGGGTTGTCCTGATCCTGCATACACTGAACCAACATGCGCTTGATCACTTCCAGGTAATGCTGCTGCTGATTGCCAAAGATACCTGGGAAGTTCCTATACGAGGAGGAAACAAAGGGTTCAAAAAGAGAAATTCACTTTTACAGCATAACTATAGTTGAGTAAACTCAGTTTGCTTATAGCAACTAAACTGATTCAGAATAAAAGTTAACTCACCAGAAAATGTGCAGCGCTGCTTCTCTGAGACTGACGTCCTGAGAGTTGACCGAATCAAACAGGAACTTGAGGATCTCTGGCCACTGATTGTTGCCGTCATCATCTAGGGATAAAAACAGAGGGCATTAGTTCACCTCTACTCCACTCGGTGTGACCAAACCAAGCTATGGGCTAATCAAAAGCCAACTAACCGATGAGATTGCGAGCAAGCTCCGCGGCAATATCGCAGACCTTCTTGCGGATGTTGGAGGAACCGTCGGACTGGATTCCAGTGAGCAGCTCTGTCTTGATGGCCGTCTGCATGTCGATGGTCAGGCTGGGATAGACCTCCTCAAAAGACGAGGACAGCAGGCGCCGCAGCAGCACGGCTGCCATTTGCTTAACCTGTAGAAAAAAAACATTTGAGAGCTTTAGAAACCATTTCTGTAACTAATCAACCTGCACTGAGAGGGACTTGCTTTGTAAGTAAAGCCAGTTTCCTATCCAGTTGGAGATTCGGTCTACAAGAAGCCTCTAAAGAGCATCTTGGGACATAATTTGATGTAAAAACTAGGGCTGCTCCCTAATACTCAACTAAACGTTAGTCGACTAGAAGAGGCCAAAGTCACGCAGTCCGTGAGGGACAGATGGCTTATTTGAAACATTAGTAGCAATTTCCTGCCAATAGCAGAAACGACTTAAAACAGTCATTTTTGGTCATACAGACAAGAGGAACACATCATTCAAAACTGTAAACTACTTGTGTGTAAATAACAACAAAACATTGTGGTTTTGTAAAAAAGAAAACAAGATGTCACAATTTGTGTTACCAGGTTTGGAAGTATCCTTAAAATAAGTAGCCTACAGGTTATTTTGGTGTGTGTGTGTATAAATGATATGCTAACTAATTATTTTATGATTAGATTTTTTTGTGTGTGTAATTTTTTTTTTTTTAGCCTTTCTAGGGACCTGAGATGAAAATTAGCTCATGCTATAGGCTCAATGTGTAACATTTTCCAACTGTCAACTAGAATGTTTTTTGTACGGTCCCTATTCAAATAAAATCAAAATAAATGTGCTCTGTTGTCTTGATCTCTGTGAACTGGAAAAATGAACCGAACCTCAGCATATAGGCTACTTGCCTCTAAGATATATAGATAGTTGACTCAGAAAGCACTAGTTTATTAATAACTAAATTGTCTCCTTGCCATTTTTTCCCCCTGACATATTTATACACATTCCGACACATTTGCTTTGCGGCAAGCTTTGTGCGCGAGTGTGGAATAGGCTATATTAAGCATATGATTTAGTATTCTCCTTGGTATGTAGCCTAACTACTTAATAAACGTGCAATTAGTCAACTAATGGCTTAAATGAACGACTACTAGTCGACTAGAAAAATCATTAGTCGGGGGCAGCCCAAGTAAAAACTAAGCAATAAGGTGCATGATGCTGTGCTATGTTAAGTATTAGCAATTTAGCATTATGGGAACACGGTTGAGCAATTAGCATCCAGGATCAGAACGGTTTCACAAAGTGGCCATAGAAAGTGTCACATTAAATGCTTAAGTTACCTACTTAGATCAAGAAAACGCAGAACAAAAAGGTGCACAAGGACTTTAAGTAGACCATTGCACTCTAGTTTCACAGATCTATAAATATTGGAGGTCAAGAAAGTGAAATGAGACAGTAGGTGAAGAGGACAAAGAGAACAATTAAACAGGCAAGAAATGGGGAAGGATCTTTTGAGTAAGAGCATGAGATTGTCATCTTGACATTTGGGTGTTTAAAAATAAAGTTGTTCAACTGGTTATCTTTACACAATTGAAATGTCACTTTTAACTCTGGGTTCTCTTGTTCTGTGCCTCACTGTTTGTTTGTGCTTACTGAGTTAAACATTAACATAAAATTTGTAATTCATTGTCTATAAATGATGATTCAGCCCTAGTGTGCACCTCTGAGATGACTACTTAAGGCAATTTGTTGCAATTTTTGGTTATTGTTTAAAAAAAAAAAAAACTCACTATGTGATGCTACATTAATGACATTACCATTGTGATCATTGATACCAAATAGAAAAAAAAAAAAAAAAAATATATATATATATATATATATATACACACACACTAATTTAGAAAAACATCAAAAATTACAAAATATTTATGTTTGTTATTAATGTTTTATCTTAATGTCTTTAGTGAGGTGTTTCACTCTGAAACACGCAGTGAATATTTTAATTAAATCTCAGTCTTTAAACGATTAATCATGCAGCACTACCACAACTCAACCACAAATTGTGAAAAAATGCTGGGTTTAAAAAGAGGTTTATCCAGGCTTAAGTGTGCTGTGAAAGCCTATCTGCTCTCATAAGGCCAAAACCTCACCTATAACACGAGCTTTGGACCGGTGCAGGTTAGTCTGAATAAGTTGCAAGTCTCATCTTGAGCAATCAGTTGTTCCAGGAATTGAATTCTACACTGATGTAAACAAGGTCTAGTTTGAACAACACCAGAGTCTCCATTTAACCTCGCCCACTCACGGTCAGCACAATGCCATTACTTGACTACTTACAACGCCTCTGAATACAAGACAACGGCAGAGCATCTGACCCTGAGAGAGGAGGTATGAGGCATAATGGACAGTGTAAACAAAGCACTTTCTGCTATTTATACACTTTAAAGATGCTGAATATTCTAAATGGATGCCTGGAAAAAAAAATAAAATACAGCACTGACAGTAAACAGACTCATGTACCTCCTCGGCAGCGGATGCATCACGGATGGCCTGCAGTAAAAATGTGATCTTCGTCTGACCGGGGATGGTGTCATACGCTTCCTACAAGAGCAAAAGAGAACAGTTACTGGATGGTTGCAAAGCTGAGTGCCATGACAGTATATAGAAATTGTAACTTACAAGACAGCTAAACTTCAAAAGGTTTATTTTACTCAAAAAAGGGGTCGCAGCTTTAAAAACACCACAAGTTTGTTCCAGGAAGAGGAAAAAGAAATTTGTGAGCCTCTTAAGATGTGTTAATTTTGCATGAGTCAAACAGATTCTTGGAGTCAGTTCACAAGTGACAAATGGACATGGTTATGCCCAGCATGTCTGGAATGAACAGTGCAATGGGAATCTGCACACAGATGTAATCAAAAGGAAATCGCACCTTTATTCCTGCTGCTAACACTAAAGCTTTTAGATTGTTAATTGCAAACATTTCCAATCTCATATGAGGGTCAGAAACACATAAGAGTGACATCACAGCTGATTTATGGGGGCCAGTTGGCCCTTGTCATGCAGTGAGCTTCTGAGTCAGTTTCCGCTCAGCATTAGAGGCATGCTGGTCATGTATTGTCTGTGCTAAAGGAAAGTGCTGACCGATGGCAGAGATGAGCGATAAGACCCAATGACCCATCCTGATCCATATGAGCTCGGTTTGAACTCCCCACGCGGAGGCTTTAGCACAGATAAAGAAGCTCATAACAAAAGAATAGTCCAACATGTGCCAATGGGGGGGGGGGATTCGAATTTGCCGCGAAATCTGGAACGCTGGTGACCTTTCATTCTAAAATAGATTTATAAATCGTTATAAGTGTGTATTTAATATAACGAAAAACGTTAAATCTACACGGTTAAATACACATCCATGACCCAAATCCAAGGTGTTTCCATTACATGAGAGTATGAATGGGCATCTTGTGATAACCTCACCTCATCGCGTGAAGATGGGTGTAAAGTTACTGTTTAATGAGTGAAATACAAGACTCGCCACAATAGCGACGATAAAGAGTTTTTAAATATTCATTATTCTTCTTGGAAATTCAGTTTGATTATCGCGTTGCTTGTCGAGGGTGGAGATAAAATCAAGTAGAATGTATGCAATGATAAATCAGATTTTGTTTGTTTGTCTGGTCACCTACTTTGACTGACAGCTTTCGAAATTTAGACGCAAATGTGACTCGTTTAGCTCTAAAACCTTCACAGAACTGACACACTGATTTAACGACCAGTTTGAGCAACTCAAGCTGATCTGAACAACACCTGCGCTCGGTTAGCAGCGTCACAGCAAACAGCAGCTCGAATAATGACGCGAAAACAGTAAAGCGCATGTTTGAAAGACTAGGTAAGGAAGAAACATTCATCAATAAGGCGTTTTTAAACCGAGACGGAACACAAAATGGTATAAAACAATATTTGTAACGTTTTGAATGTTAGTTAGGCCACGTTGATACGCAACGCGCGACACTGCTATCCGATTCACAGACGAATCGTCTATTTGAGCCGATTCCCTTAAATGATTCGGTCGAACCGATTCACCAAGGGTTTGGCTGATTTCGGAATTTCATACTTTTTGTATTACGTCTGCAATATCTTTGTGACAGAAATATTAAGATTTACGCTGTTTCTAATTCAGCCTTTGTAAAACACTTGAGTGGAGTGAAACTTTAGTAGAATCAATAGTCTTATAACTTAAATTATTAAACACCAATGATGAAAAACAATAACAATTGGGTCAATATATTTTCAAGCCTCCAGACAAAATAAAATTGAAGTTACCAACTTAAATTATAAACGTTGCAAAACAATACTGGAAATAAAAGACCATTTAATCTAAATAAAAATGTTTTTAAAAAACCCGCAAATATACTCAATCGGAAAGATAATCATATATACCCGGAAAGAAACTTATGTACCCAAAATATAAAGAGCTACACGTCGAACAATCCTGTGTGGTCACTCAAAAGAATTGATTAATTTGTTTTGTAGAGTCGGCTCGTTGAAGCGAATCGACTCTCTGAAATGAATCGAAGCCGCATAGCAGCAGCGCGCGCTTCACACATGTGCTGGGCCAGAGCGAGGCTGAGGGGCCCGCGCTAAAATTGCGAACCGAGCTCGAGACAAACACGTTACATTTCCCTTCATACATCCACAAAAAATGGTCCCGAAACGACTTTCATACCTCTGATTGCTTCCTGACGGTGTTGTCAGGGCTCATCAGGTTACTCAGTAAGAGGTAGAACTGCTGCTGCTCCGCCATCGCTGCTGGATTCAGAAAGAGAGACGAGCGAATGAAAGCCGGCAGGGGAAGCGACCTCTGACACCGGACGGTCTGAATGGAGAGACGCGATTGGCTCGTAATGCTCTGTCTCGTCGCCGCTGATTGGCTGACGCTGGTGAATGAGATTAAATGATTGGTGTGTTTGGTGCGTTGGGAAGTCAGTCATCGTGACGCACATATAATTCAGCTGCTGATCATCCAGTTGGCTGTGAAACGCGGGTAAAGTCGAAATGGGTGGAGTCTAGATGAACGCAATGATGTCATTGCAAAATAAGTGTGACCGTAATCGCGGGAATTTATCAGTCGTTATTCAAATGTACGGTAGTTAAAATAAAATAGTAAATAATAACAAAATAATTTGGTATGTCCTTCGGGATTTCTTAACGTTGAATTACGCACAAATATAGAACATACTTGAACGTTCAAAATATAATAAAATATAATATAATATAATATAATGTAATATAAATAAAATCCCAAACTTTCAAAAGTTTGGGATCGGTAAGATTTTTAATGTTTTAAAAGAATTTTCTTCTGCTCACCAAGGCTGCATTTATTTAATTAAAAATACAGTAAAAACAGTAATATTGTGAAATATTATTACAATTTAAAATAACTGTTTTCTGTTTGAATATATTTTATAAAGTAATTTATTCCTGTGATCAAATTTGAATTTTCAGCATCATTACTCCAGTCTTCAGTGTCACATGATCCTTCAGAAATCATTCTAATATGCTGATTTGCTGCTCAAGAAACATTTATTGTGTACAATTGTATAAATATATTTGTGTACAGTATTTTTTTAGGATTCTTTGATGAATAGAAAGTTCAAAAGAACTATATTTGAAATATTTCATTTGCAACATTATAAATGTCTTTACTGTCACTGATTAATTTAATGCATCCTTGCTGAATAAAAGTATTAATTTCTTTAAATAAATAAATAAATTCTTACTGACCCCAAACTTTTGAACAGTAGTGTATAATGTTACAAAAGCTTTGTATTTCAGATAAATTCTGTTCTTTTGAACTTTCTATTTCTCAAGCAACATTGATAATAATAAGAAACGTTTCTTGAGCATCAAATCATCATATTAGAATGATTTCTGAAGGATCATGTGACACTGAAGACTGGAGTAATGATGCTGAAAATTCAGCTTTGATCACAGGAATAAATTACTTTATAAAATATATTCAAACAGAAAACAGTTATTTTAAATTGTAATAATATTTCACAATATTACTGTTTTTACTGTATTTTAATTAAATAAATGCAGCCTTGGTGAGCAGACGAAACTTCTTTTAAAAAAATAAAAAATCTCACCGATCCCAAACTTTTTGAACGGTGTATATATATATATATATATATATATTTAAATTACAGTGATAATAAATAACAGTAATGTATTATAAATAGTAATAGTCTGTTTTCTTGTCATTTCAAAATGATTGTTTTTTTTTTTTTGTTTGTTTGTTGTTGTTTTTACAAATCGTTAAAAATATATGTGTAACACAAAACAGTTTTTTTGTTGTTGTTGTTACTTTATTTTACTTGTTATTATTATTAGTGGTGGTGGTGGTAGGCTAATATTTTCTGCTGCTAAACTCTTCTGTTTAATAACTTTTATTTTGAGGCCTGTTTTGTATTGTTCGAAGGTAAGGACACATTGCATTGTACTGAGATGCAGGACATTTACATATGGCCATTTTACAAATGTGAAATGTCAGTACATGATTGTTGAAATCTATTCATTTAAGATGTAAGTAATTTGTGTCATTCTGCCTAAGAATATCAGTTATGTATATGGCATATTGATGCAATGGGACTATGTTATGGATCTTTAGGTTATGCTTTAGAGGTCAACAGCAGACAAATATTGGTAAAATCATAAAATATCATAAATGCATATGTTATATAGCTTCATCAGGTAGTACTAAAAATGGAAATGTTTATTGCATCTCTTATTTAAAGTAAAATTAGCATCTTGCTGAACATATGTTATAATTATGGGCAGAATGAGGTTATGGATGCATGTGATATTTTATCACCTTTTAACAAATAAACATACGTTTTATGCATCCTTGTGCAATGCGATTGCAGTACAGAAATTTGTATTTTGAAGTTTGCCAAGCTGAGAATGACAATACGCTGAAGAAATAAAAGCATTACCTTTATTTGGCCACTAGAGGGCGCGAGAGAAACTCTTTGACAATCTCCAGACGCATGCAGTTATTTCAGCCACACGTTAACATTTCTGAATGCGTTACATTAGAGAAAAGTCAAATAAAGTATCATCTGTTCTCAAATGCTGCGCTTTTTCTTCATGATTTTTGAAGTCTCAAAATTAGAAACTGCAAAGTGACACACACACTGGCTGTCTCAACACTGGGTCTAATATTGTTTTAGCAATTTTTTGTCATATGTTTTGCTCAAAAAAGTCACAGTTTGATATTTGAACATATTCAGGGTTTATCAATCAACACTAACTCACAAGGACATCGCTAGCGTTCCAGCTCAGAAATGTGTTTGACATGTCAAAATGTTTGTTTACCCTTGAGCACAAGTAAATTAGACATACACCATAAATGTTTATGTTCTGTTATTGTTTATTCATACTTTTATGGCTTCGTTATGTTTTCGACAGCTTTGATTTTCAAGCTCACAGCCTGTGCAGGGATGCATTAGACTGACTTCTGGAAAGTGTCCAGTGTCTGCGTGCTTCCAAAGGGTCACTTTGAGCCATTACACACACCAGAACTGACAACAAGCTACAACTAGATTTCATTTGCTGAAGAGAATATGAGGGGTGCTTTGCCGATGCCAAAATCAGCATCACGTGTTGCCATCTTTCCCAGTACTTTCTATGCGGTTTCTAGTGATTGTCACAAGCATGTTCTATGTAATTGCTTGGCAGTTTCGAGGGTGTTCCAAGTGGTTGCTAGGGTGTTGTTAGGCAGATGTTAGGTGTTTGCTACATGGAACAGTGTTGTGGGTTACATTTGAAAACATGTGGTTGGTTAAAAGAGTGTTCACTCTAGTGCATTCCATATTTATTCTCGTTAAACAACCTACAATTTTAATCAAATTCACAGATCGTTTGCCATGGATCTGTGTGTGACTGATAGAAAATAGATACACTCTCTGGAGGTTGCAGCTAAATGTGGCGAGTGAGATGTTTTTGAGCCAGGCCACTTCAACTGACAGACTGGGGAAAGCGGGGTCTCCCACGACCCTTTGCGGTGTGGGATGGAGATGTGGAAATAGCACTCTGGCAGCAGTCGAGTCCCTCTGGGGAAGTTTGGAGAGCGACCAAAGCGGAGTGGAAATAGAAGCGCTGGAAAAGAAAGAGACATGCGTTCTCAAAACTAGTAAAACTACCCGTCATGAATCTGCAGCTGAATATAGGTTAGTGGAAAAAAAACTCTGTATATGTACAGTTGACTTTAAATTTACACTATATATATATATATATATACACTATATATATATATATTTACAAAACTGTGTTAACATGCTAGGAACCATGTACACCACCTTGGCAACTTGACAAAACACCCAGCAACTATTTAGAATACTCAAGCCACATGCTCTAAAAACACTCAGAGCACATTTTGCATCCACATAGCAACACCTTAGCAACCACTAAGAAGAATGTAGGACTTCAGAGTATTTTGACAACCACATAGCAACATCCTAACACCCACTCAAAACACCCTGGCAACCATATAAAACATCCAAGTAATTGCAAAGCATCACCCTGGCAACCATCTAAAACATTCTAGTAACTGCAAAGCATCACCCTGGCAACCAACCAAAACATCCTAGCAACCATGCAGCAACATGCTAACAACTACTCAGACCACCTAAGCAACCACACAGCAACACCCTGGCAACCATCCAACACATCCTAATAACTGCATAGCAACAGCCTGGCAACCACCCAAAAGATCCTACAGCATAGAACTACAATATGAACCACTCAGAACATATTAGCAACCAAATATAAAACACTCGCAATCATCCAAAACATCCTAACAACCACATAG
Organism: Hypophthalmichthys nobilis; assembly: GCA_037950665.1. Classification (NCBI taxonomy): domain Eukaryota; kingdom Metazoa; phylum Chordata; class Actinopteri; order Cypriniformes; family Xenocyprididae; genus Hypophthalmichthys; species Hypophthalmichthys nobilis. The sequence goes on from CM075480.1 coordinate 6,209,893, forward strand.
CAACACCCTAGCAACAGCATAGAAATGCACTAAGAACCACTAGGTACATTTTTAACACCCAACAACCAATGAAAACACCCTAGCAAGTTTTGCATGAATACCACTGAAATTTTGTTCATAAAATGTCAAAATCTAATGGTATGTGTGTCCTTCAGAGACGTCTTCAGCCCTCGTCCTCCACAGCTGCTCAGAACAGAGGGGCTCGTGGGTATTATGTAAAGCGTGTGTGTAACGTACGTGGGTGTATTTGGGAGAACAGGACTTACAGGAGGGGAAGTATTTGTGAATGTATGCAGCGATAATAAAAAAATATTTTGTTGCATCATGTTCAGTGATGTATGTCTAAAATGTGCTGCATATTTACTGTTACTCTCATATATATTCAGGTGTTTTCAGACTATTATACTAGTAAACATTATAGTACACTACTAAGACAGTGCCATTGTGCACAATTTAGAAGATGTAGATGGTCATTCTAAGCATACTGAAAATTTCTATACTATGCACAGTACATATACTGCAGAAATAGCATGAGTATACTATTATGGTAGTATAATATTCTGAATATAGGGAATAATATATATATATATATATATATATATATATATATATACACATAAATTTATTTTAAAATAACAACAACAACAAGGCTGCTTGGTCCTTTGTGAAATAGCACAACCTCAATGATCTGATATGCATGAGGACTTTGAGGTTTGAGGAAACACAAGCATGGCAAAATCTCATTGTATCTCCAGATGGTGCACACCTCTGGATGCCTGTTAGATGTGACAGATCAAAGTGTGTGTCTGATGGAAGAGAACATCCAGAGGAGAATGAGGTGTGTAAACATGATGCAGATTTCATCGAGGGTGGTGTAGTGGCATTTTATATTCACTATAATGTTAGTCAAGGTTTCTGGCACCAAAAAAGTCATAATTTAAAAAATCATAATTTTCCACCTCCTTTCCCCAAACACTCTAATGCAAAAGGCAGCCTCTCATGACATTTTAACAGCCCCCTAGAATCCAAAACATCTTAGTAACTGCATAGCAACACCCTGGCAACAACTAAGAAAATCTAGCAATCACATAACAGCACCCTGTCCACCGCCCAAACCATCCTGGTGACTGCATAGCAACACCCTGACAATAACCTAGAACACCACACATAAACACTCTGGCAACAATCCAAAGCATCTTAGTAACTGCATAACAACACCCTGGCAACAACTCAGAACACCACACAGCAACACTCTGGCAACAATCCAAAACATCTTAGTAACTGCATAGCAACACCCTAGCAACAACCCAGAAAACCACACAGCAACACTCTGACAACAACCCAGAGCACCACAGCAACACTCTGGTAACAATCCAAAACATCTTAGTAATAGCATAGAAACACCCTGGCAACAACTAAGAAAATCTAGCAATCACATAACAACACCCTGTCCACCACCCAAACCATCCTGATGACTGCATAGCAACGCCCTGGCAATAACCTACAACACCACACATAAACACTCTGGCAACAATCCAAAACATCTTAGTAATTGCATAGCAACACCCTAGCAACAAACCAGAACACCACACAGAAACACTCTGGCAACAATCCAAAACATCTTAGTAACAGCATAGAAACACCCTGGCAACAACTAAGAAAATCTAGCAATCACATAACAACACCCTGTCCACCACCCAAACCATCCTGGTGACTGCATAGCAACACCCTGGCAATAACCTAGAACACCACACATAAACACTCTGGCAACAATCCAAAGCATCTTAGTAACTGCATAGCAGCACCCTGGCAACAACTCAGAACACCACACAGCAACACTCTGGCAACAATCCAAAACATCTTAGTAATTGCATAGCAACACCCTAGCAACAACTAAGAAAATCTAACAATCACATAACAACACCCTGTCCACCACCCAAAACATCCTGGTAACTGCATAGCAACACCACACAGAAACACTCTGGCAACAATCCAAAACATCTTAGTAACTGCATAGCAACACCCTGGCAACAACCCAGAACACTGCACAGCAACACTCTGACAACAATCCAAAACATCCTAGTAACTGCATAGCAACATCAGAATCAGAATCAGAATCAGAAAGAGCTTTATTGCCAGGTATGTTTACACATACTAGAATTTGTAACATCCTGGCAGACATCCAAGACATCCTCTTTCTGACCCTTAGGCCTACTGAAGGCTGTTTTTTCTGATGCACATTTAAGAGAAATAAATAACCTGTTATGATTGGTTAACCTCTGTTTACTGGCATAGTTTAAATGTTCTGAATAGGTGTTGATATATAAATGTGGGCGGTCATATGATAATGAGCTCATATCTGCGACTTTATACCAACCAATAATTTTGCAGGTGTTCGACTCTCAACAAAGAAAGACTTTTTTGAGCCAGTGTTCTGAGTATTCCATTATTGCAACAGAAAAATATCCAAAAGTCCATTTCACCAAGAACCGTCCATGCAGAATATTGATGTAGTTACAACATCTTCCAGCAGGGGACCACACTAATCTTAATCCGTTGATTATTTTGCATTTTTCTAAAGAATTCCATTTCCTATCAAATACAGCTGAACCAGTTCACCAATGTCTTTGAGCTCACTTAAAAATTATAGACAGGTGTGTTTAGAGCAGGACTGGAGATAAACTCTGCAGGAAAACTGATTTCCAGGAGCAGGACTGAAAGCTCTCATCCAAGAGCCTCCCGACAGAGTGACTCTCAGCATGGAGACCCTTTGAAAGCCTTGACTTCACAGCTTTCTTCATCCCCCACCCACCACCAGCTTCAGATGACTTTGCCCAAATTATGATCCTAGATCAGCATTCGCCACATGCTAAATCTCAACATTTGTACTTTATAAGGATTTGCTGTTTATCAGAGGCTATTCTTTCACAGCTTTGAAGAAATAATTGAGTTATCAGTTTGAAATGTTGAACTTTGTCTCAGATATTTCTTATAAAATTCCTCATAAGCATTTAATGAGGCATTTTCCTCAGGAGAAACATCTGAGAAGCAGGAAACGTCTCCATTTGCTGCCATAAACAATTGAGGTGCCATTTCTTATCTCTTATCTTTTTTTCTTTTTTTTTTTTTACGGCCCTGCATAGTGATATTTACATTGCACGAACCATTCACATTATCTTCAGAAATGGATAAAATCTGGATATTTGTTTATTTGCACATAAAAAGTAAAACCCCATTTGTAATATATGCATGAACAATGTTCTTTTCATAGCAGTTACAGGGCTTTAAAATACACTGATGGAAACTTTAAACTCCTCCAGCATGTTTTGGAGGTAATGGCCATAATTAGCTTGACAACGTCCCAATAACACTCAGCCTCTAATGAAGCATTAGAAAGTGATGGATATGTTACCTCCACTAGCAGAATCAGCAGGATATTTTGGCCCTCGTTAGTGCAAATAATGTCTTTTAAAGAGAACTGCAGAGAATTCACTGGGGCTGAAATGATGAATCATGGGAAGGTGTTTCCAGATGTGACCTGCTTGTTTTCTTGTTTTGGAAGAAAAATTCTGAAGAGGTTTTTGAACCTCTCAAATAACCACTTGAGGTCAGCTGTGTTTAGTTACAACATCTGTCAAGATCTTCTAAATGTAATTGTTGTTGTCATGTTTTTTAAAAACTTTTTGACCTATACGCCTACCAAAATGTCAAGTGGTTTAACCATCAAGTAAAAAGTAATATAATATAATATAATATAATATATATTTTTTTAGAATCATTAGTATTTTGGAAAAAACTCTATTTGTCATATTCATGACATCTGCACTCTGTTATTATGATTTTTTAAATGTATTTTCATATAAGTATAAAAATAGCCCTAAACCAAAATATACATTATGAAATTCATGCAATTTTAATATTGTTATTATGTTGCATGGAATGCTGGTGCAACTGTAACCCTCACAATACCACGGTCCCACAGTAATTTGCAAACGGTTGTTCAAAAGATGCAGGGTAAAAAAAAAAATGTAACACATTACAAGTAACTTGAGTTATGTAATCAGATTACTTTTTAAAGTAACGAGTAAATACAACAAAATATCTGAGTTACTTTTTTTTGTTTTCCCATTTATTTAACTCGTATACTGTACAGGCGTGAATTTGCATTTCCTTTAGCCTGAGGCTTATTCATTTCACTTTTGGTGTGAAAGGACCTTTACATTAGCCAAAAATATATATAGCCTATAAAAAAAAAAACAAAAAAAAACAAGCAAGCCCAGCCCAGCCCAGGTGAGAAAAAGTAACGCAAATGTAACGTATAGCTCATTACTTTCCATTAAAAGTAACTAACGCAATTAGTTACTTTTTTACAGAGTAACGCGATATTATAATGCATTACTTTTAAAAGTAACTTTAAAATTTAAAAGTAACCTACCATGTCATGAGTGAGACACTGCAAAAGACGCCAGATGCGAGTGCAACGTCAAACAGGTTTGTCTAGTGCATTTGCATAGAAAAACAATGGAAAAACAAAAATGCACGTGTTGTGCGTGAAGGAAGGCGAGACGGAGCACAACTGAATAGAACAAAAAGCGGAAACCCTGAGACACATTTTTCAAAAATCCATTCCTTTTAATCTTTCTTGATATGCATTTGAAGTCACCCATCAGTTTTCTGTGAAAATAGACTTTATTTAAAGATTCTGAATCAAATAGACTGTTTTTTTTTTTTCGCGAATGAAAATGAGGCTGTAGGGATAGACATACACAGACCATTCAATGGGTTTTAATGTCTCTACTATATGTTTTCACACACACATATCAGTCTTTATTGAACAGGACATTTAAGCTTCAAGACTCTTACTTGAGAACTTACAGTACAGTTTATGTCACTGTTTTCTCTGAGGAAGATGGATGTTCTCATAAAGTCGTGTGCTCTGTGTGAATCTTTCATCTCACAGTGTGTTCTGCAGTTTCTCGCAGCTGTGACTGAATAAACCGCTGTTCTCTCTGCAACAGACATACAAACACACACAACCATCTCCTGTTTCCTTGCCTCTGTCCCGCCATTACTGTACCGGCATCCCTGATTTACTGAGTGGCATCTCCAGATACAATCACAATCCCACAATCCTGTTTCCAAGCAATTACAGTGAACGTACCAATGTTCAAACGTCCCACAAACGACTATTGTAAACTCTAAACAAGAGCAATATAAATGTCCAGACTATCCAAAACAAATATGTCTGCTACAGCTTTTTAAAACCCAGGAGACTTAAAGTCAACATGGAATCAGAATGGACTGATTTTACTTTCTTAATATGTTCCTGGTGTTATTGTGAGCAATTCATCATAGCATTCCAAAGAAGAAGAAAAAAATATGTTTGTCTTTGTAATCTTGCAGCTCAGGTCATGTGACTTTGGTGAGAAATGTTTGAGTTCATATTGCAATCTCTGACTTTGTGAGCAGTTTGGGTTTAATGTTTAACGTCTGTGTGTGAGAAACGACTGAGACATTAAAGAGGGCTTGAGCACACCGCATAGCTCCGGCTTCTATACAAAAACCCAATTTGACATAAACAGAGATACCAACATGATGTTATGTTATCATCCTGTTGCCATGACACCAAGCGATGTCGCCTCCGGCGAATCTTGTCCTCTATAGACCTGCTTTTCACATGCTGTTCCATCATTCCAGCATCTCAGAGGAGGATGAAAGCCTGCTGTAGTGGGTGGTGTGAAATCTCCTGTCAAACGTCTCACTCATTCGACAAGATAACAGCACATTCACTCCAAACGCTGCTAATACGACATTAAAGTCAAGGTTTACATTCAGCTCTGGAGAAATTCATCATCTTAACTCAAATATGAGTGGAATGTGTGTATATGTATGTGAAGTATCTATACTTACAACACACAGAATTGCTATTGTTAATTTAAACACCATTTTGGTTGATTACAATATAAAATAATAATAATAAAATATCAAATAATTATTAATTATATTACATACATTGATTTTATTATATTATTATAATAATATTTATTATAATAATATTTTATATTATTTATATATAATAATTATTTTATAATTATTTTATATTGCAAGTATATATATATATATAACATTAATTATATATTATATAAATGTATTAATTATAATATATATATTATATAAAAGCATTAATTATAATATATATATATATACACACACACACACACAAACATTTGCTGAAAAACTTGAAAAATTACAGATAGAAATGAAATAAAAAGAAGTACTACTAAAATGAATAAAACTGAAAAAAAATAATGAAGCAACTGAAGAAAAATAGAAATATGAAAAAACTAAAATTACAAAAGTGCATTACAAAATTACTAAAACTCAAACTAAAATTAAATGAAATCTGAAAATATAAAAAAAAATCCAAATCAGCTATCATAGTATATAAATCATACTAAAATAACAGTGATATTTGATTCTTAATTCTGATTGGCTGACATGCAGACACTCCAAGGTGATTCATTAAAGGTTAGATTGGGTTATTTAAGGTTCACTGACCACATTCAAATTCATTCAACTCCATCTGCTTGAATGGGAAAATTCTAAAATCTCAGAAACATCATAGTAAAATACCATATATAAATTCAGGAATAAAATCTGACAACAATAGACTCATATATTGTGCATCTTCAGCTCTAATCACAGACTTTTTCATATAATGAGCTTGTGCTTCTATGAAAAAGACTGGCTCTTGCAGACAAACTCAAACTTGCATCTACCGCTGTGAATAAGATGTCTTTATTGTCGTGTTGAATGAAACCATATTCACAATCCATTTACCATGTGGAAGAGGGTAAATGTTCACTTAAAAAAATATAAGATCAATGATGAAAGTTAAAAAGGCAAACCATTAGTTCACATGGCAAGGCAGATTCACCCATAAATGATCGTCCGAAGGGTTGTTGAGTTTTTGTGTATTTTTTGTGTGTGTGCGCATCTAATCCATCTCATCTGCTGTAATATTCACAAATAATGATGTTTTAGCCATGCATATGACCGCTAAATCAACATACTGTAAGTTTGGCATCTTTTATATAAACTACACACAACCATCTTGAATTGTTTCAATACATTTTTTTTTTTTTCCACACATTTTTACATTTCCGGATGATCTTATGGATCACAGACGTGATGGTCTGAAGAAGAATTGCTCTGTAATACCAAAAAAAAAAAGACCAAACAACAATATAGATTAAGAAAACATTATTATCTTATACTCTAATGATTAAATAAACAGAAATAAAATTAAATTAAATCAGATCCTCATAAACTTTAATAACAGATTTGGTAGCCTGTAACTCTCCTGAGAAAGGTATGATAAAATGATTTTTTTTTTTATTATTATTATTATTATTATTCCTGTCATATTTGCTCAAAGCAGATGAATCGAGGGACTCTTGAACTGATAATAAAGTGCCCCGTACAAACTGATTAAACTATAATTGTTTTCCTCCATGTGTCTCTGTACAACATTCATGAGGTTCACTGCATTATTTTTATTCCTGTTCCACAATATCATTAAATTAATAATCACATCTAGTACAGGCTTCAAGATTAATTGGTACTTTCCACAAATAGGGTACAAAACAAAGCTTGAAATCTTGATGGTCCATCTCAGGAGGTCAAACTAAATATTACAGTATACGAGCTGTTTTTTAGTTATTTAATCTGTATTTTAATTATTTAATAAATAAAATAAATTTTAAATTAAATATATAATGCATTTTTAAATGTTTTTTTTTTAAATTATTACCTATTTTTAAATAATATTTTTTCCTACATTTAACCGAATATCAATATGATTTTAACTGCTGAATATAGTCAAGACCTCTGAGGTGCAGCAGGCCAAAATTGCCATTTTAAAATTAGCCACTTTGAATGCTATAGGTTGATTTGTAAGTTACATAACTGTTTATCTAACATATCAACTAGATGTTTATGTTTTTATTGCTTAAAAAAAAGTAACAAGACCCTTTTCATGGAAAGTGCCGCAAGCGTTTCATTAGAAATACTGTTCCCGCCTGATTCAAAGCTGTACAGTCTATTCTAAAGCAAGTCCCATGATTGTTTTACTACATTATTACAAAATACATAATTCAGTATTTGCAACATTCTATATCGAGGTGCTAATTAAAAACCACAACATAATCAGCTGAATATTCCCAGCAGTTTCATAAATCAAAATGGACACAACATTACAAAAGAAAAGTGCTTCTCAGGATCCTATTTGGCTTCCTTAAAGAAAATGTCTCTCAAACACTCAAAGTAAAGCCCCTCGCCGCTGCAATGGGACACCTGCACACACATCGATCCCCTCATGAACATTTCAAACCCAGACGTCTGATAGTCCCTCAGAGGAAACGTCACCTTAGCTGACAGTGGGCCGTTTGGAAGAACAAAACTAGGTCATTCTGGCTCTTTATTTAAGTAATGGCAGTTTAAGACATCAGGTTCTATATGTGCAAACTAAATGGTCGATCGAGTCTCTTACGAACAGCGTCAAACTTAGAATGAAAGTGTTGAAAACATGCGGAGAAAAGAAAGACTCAAGTATGGTGCATTTTTATAACCCCTTTGACCTTTTTTACAGTTTCTTGTCGATTCATTTATAGTAATTGTGTTTAATTAAGGCGTTTACACGCTAAAGAAAGTTGCGTTTTGAGATCCGTTTCGAAGGTGCGGGAAACATTGGGTCATAAGCGGGAATGCAGCAAACCGGATTTGCAAAACGCACAACTGAACCCGCCTCGCTTGAGAGCTCAATGGATGCGAAAAATGTGTTCTCAATTTTTGTTTGCACTTTTTTTAATTTATTTTTTTTCATTTTTCATGTACATCTTTGCAAAGCAGCATTGAAATCAATGGATCTGAAGCATTGCCTAACAGTTACATTTCTCAATGTTTGTTTGCACAGCTTTCGCAAACCCTTACGTATTTTATCTACGTCTTTGCAAAGCATCATTCCCATTGAAATCAGTGGATTAGCAACATTGCCAAAAGTTACAATTCTCAACTTTTGTTTGCACAGCTTTCGCAAACCCTTGCGTATTTTATCTGTTTTTATAAAACGGTTAGTTCCTGTCCTTGATTCTGATTGATCAATAGATGTGTTTTATTCACGATAAAACACGGCTATGACCGCTTGACCCAACGGTTCTGTGTATCACTACACAACACCCTTAGCAACCACTCTTAGCAACGTAAACTGTATGTTCTCAATTGATATTGTTCATTGAAGCTTACTGTATTATGTAGAAGAGTACTGTGAGAAAGAGATCGAGTGAGCGAGTTTATTACCTGCATTGAGATTTAGCATTTTCCTTCAGGTCAGTCCTATGATCATAATCAAAAGTCTGTTTAAATATCCAATGTATTATCTTGTCCTTTTAACAGTTAAGGGGTTTTTCCGTGACTGACAACGCTAGTCAAAGCATTTGTCAGTTGCGTCTTGTTCTGTGGTCACAACAATTCAGTCTTTTCAATATAAAAGTCTTCACTACTGACTGACTCACTCATAAAGACAGTCTTTGCCGCCATCTAATGGTGTAATAATGTAACTTATGTTGCTGCTCACGGTCAGGGACTATTTATTCTGGCGGAAGGAAGGCTTTTAGTGAAAATTTACTTCATGAAAGTTGGATTGATACATATTTTTTGGCTTTAATATTTGTATTGTGTGGTAACCGTTTTATAAAAGCAATAAGGTACTCGAGGCTAGTGCTGTATCGTGAATAAGTCACGGTTGAAGGGGTTGCAACGCCCTTCAGCCGTGACTTATTCACGATATAGCACAGCCTCTCATACCTTATTGCTTACTTGCAATGCACCATTCCTGTTGAAATCAATGGATTTGCAGCATTGCTTAAAGTTACATACTCTCAACATTTGTTTGCACAGCTTTTGCAAACCCTTGCATATTTTATCTACATCTGTGCAATGCAGCATTCCCATGGAAATCAGTGGATTTTAGAGTTGCCTAAAAGTTCAATATTCTTAACTTTTGTTTGCACGGTGCAACATCACTTTTTTGCGTTTTTCATGTATGTTTTTGTATTGCACCATTCCAATTGAAATCAATGGATTGGCAGCGTTCTCTAGTGTGTAGACGCCCTTCAGACCCCTGTGAAAAGCCCATGTCGATGCTGATTGCGAGGGGTTATTGTATATTGCAGGAGGAGCAGCACGGGTCTTCCTTATCTGGCTGAGAGGCATAGTCCATCTGCCTGACTATCTCTGAGAACAGTTCGTCCACCATGGTTTTGCTCTTGGCTGATGTCTCCATGAACGGGCAGCCCCATTCTTCAGCTAGAGCTTGACCCTCGCTCGACGAAACCTCACGCTCGTTGTCCAGGTCCACCTTGTTTCCCACGAGTATCACGGGCACACGCTCATACCTGTGAATGCACATGACACGATAATGAGCACAAAATGACAATTCAACAGGTTAAATGTGGCATTTTTTAGCACTAAATGCAAGAAGTAACAGTTGTTTCCGAACAGGTTTCCCTGATTGATCTACTGCACTTTTTGCTCTCGTCTGCTATTGGTCAGGCAAACGGATAGTTCCGCCCCCAAACTCATGTCATTGGTTGAGTCAACAGTTGACAAAACAAGTCACAGGCTGCATCCGAAATCGCATACTTGTGTATGTGTATGAGTATGTGACATGAGAAGTATGTCTGAATTCACAGCACTCATAAAAGAGTAGGCAAAAAGTACCTGGATGACCTACTACTTCTGGTGAGATTCTGAAGTGTGCATATGATAGACACTTTACTATCCCATAAGGCCATGAAATCTAGCTTTAAGCTAAAACAGTTACAGTATATATATTGTGAATTGCCCCTAAACAAAACATAAATAATAATGTAACACTTTACAATAAGGTTTTTAATTAGTTAACATTAGTTAACCACATTAGTTAGCATGAACTAAAAAATGAACAATACTTCTACAACATTTTTTGAACTTCGTTAATGTTAATTTCAACATTTACCAATACATTATAAAAGGGTGTATTTGCAAACATTAGTTAATGCATTGTGAACATGAACAATGAACGAATCTATTTTTATTAACTAACATAAACACAGATTAATAAATACTATAACAAATGTATTGCTCAATGTTAGTTCATGTTAGTTAATACGTTACTATAATAATAATAAACAACAATAATAAAAACAATACGATCTAAACATTGGATGACAGAAGATGAGAAACTGGAAACATATCTTTAACTAAATTTCAAGTGGACACAAAATGGAAAATGTTAACTTCATTAGCTGCAGTGTCTACTGAAAATTACATAATGCTGATAACACAAAGTAAATCCAACAATTTATTTACTATTTTCATCCAAAATAATCATAATCGGTAAAATGCACCAATAAATAATGAATAATTTGCTCCAGATGAAACTGTTCAATGTGTTTTCTTTACCAAGATAGATTGAGGTAATATGAGAGCAATTCACTCCAGTTATTGAACCACCATCCGATACCAGAGGTCAAAATCATTAAATATGACACAAATTTATTTGTCTTCTTCCCAGTGGCACACTAGCTGTGTGGCACTGACCATAGAGATCCTGGACGTCCAATAAGAGGCTCAGGATGCGACTAACACAGTGAATCATTCCCTCCACAGACTCTGAGTCAGAGCTATTGATCTGTCAGACCCTGGTGAAAAACGAGTCTCTTTAGAGAAGTGTGTGTCCAGGGGTGTCGGGCGCTCGGCCCACGGCTCATCAGACCAGCTGAGTCATGGTAACCCATTCCCAGTCATTAATGCAGAGAGCGGAGGAGTATCGGTTTGATATCAGCTCTAATTAAAGGAGGAGGAAGATCATAGTGACTGTAGAGAGTGATGATGACAACAACAAGTGAACATCTCAATGGCTGTGAGGGGAAAACATTATTGCTCTTTTTCATCACTCAAGACTCTTAAATGGATAGTTTAGGGATCAGATGATCTTCAGACCAAGCATAAAAAAAAATTGAAGTAGGCTATATAAAACAGCTATTTTAAATTGTAATAATATTTCACAAGTTTTGCTGTTTTTACCGTATTTCAAATAAATGCAGCCTTGGTGAGCAGAAGAGACTTCTTTCAAAAGCATTAAAGGGGACCTATTATGCCCCTTTTACAAGATGTAATATAAAGGGGCTTTTACACCGGGTAGTTCTAGGAACTTAGTTCTAGGAACTAGCCGCCAGAGTTCCCCTGGGACTGTTTTCCTGGTTGCATTCGCACCGCCAGTAGGAACTATAAAGTGACGTTAGCATGTGCTTGTTGTTGTGACTTTTATTTTGACGGCGCAGCGGACCTTTATTTTGACAGCACTGAGAATGCCAGAGCCTGTGCACACAGCGCTCGCTTTCTCCGTCTTCATTAGTTTATGATTTGTTTAACAGCCTGTCTAATATGTTATTAGATATATTAGATATAGATTTCGTTGGATTTTCTCTTTAATTAAAGAGGTCCATCTATCATTGTTTTCTATGTTCGTAGAGTTAGTTTGTGGGTAAATATATAGGCTATAAACTGTGAGTTTACACGTTTTTTTTAAAAAATGGCGGGTGCCGGAGTTTCGCGTGCGTTCGGCCAGTCAACATACACTTACGTCACTGATAGTTCCTATAGTGCTGGTTTAGACCCTACTCTGAAGTAGGAGCTAATTTAGTTCCCCCAAAAGGAGTTCCTAGAACTAAAATAGTTCCTAGTTCCTGAGGTGCGAACACGGCAAAATTTGGGTACTTTCGCCAATAGTTCTAGAAACTATGAAAAGGTGCCTCCGGTCGAAAGCCCCTTAAGTCTCAGGTGTCCCCAGAATGTGTCTGTGAAGTTTCATCTCAAAATATCTCACAGATCATTTATTATACCATGTTGTAAATGCCCATTTTTGAGTGAAAGGAAAAACATGCTGTTTTTGTGCATGTGTCTTTAAATGCAAATGAGTTGCTGCTCCCCGCCCCGCTTTCCAGAAGAGGGTGGAGCCTTTACAACTCATGCCTCGGATACTCTACCAAAAACTAAAACATCTGTTTGGTTTTGATTATCATCTCTATCGCAGGCATTGTCATGTGACATTGCAGCTCTTCATCATCATGAAAGTTTATTATCTGCATGCGTTTTAAAGCCATATCAGTCTAAACTTCTGATATATGGTTTTCTGAGCACCCGAAGCACGCACACAGAAAGCTGGATGTCAGACAGAACGTTCTCTTTCGCGTCTTATTGCGCTTAAACTGTCAAATACACACAAGGTTATGTCAAAAACACACGAAGTTCACATAAACACAGTCAGTTACGTCTGTGAACGTAAACAGCAAGTAAAGAAATCACGTGTATATTAGATCTGTGTATTAAAGTGACAGCAGCATAATATACAGTACCTACTGCTGTGCTGTTAATATGAATCAAACAACAAAAGAAAAACAGAAAATCACTCACTGCTCTTGACTGAATAACTTAGAAGCTTTAATAAGAATACATTTCTTGAATGCTGCTATTAAAGGCTCTGGCGAGGAGATAAACATGGCGGACTGTGTACAGCTCACTCAGGGCGGGGTCTATGCTAATAGGGCAGAGTCCGTCAGCAGACATGGGCGGGGCCTAAGCATGTGTGACGTCACAAAAGCTACAATCTGCAAACAGCTTGTTCTGAGACACTGCTTATGATTTATGGGGATTAAAAAAAGAGGCATGTGGGTGGATTTTTACCATTATAGGGTGGTTGTTTACACAAACTGCAGACACACATTTATGTTCAAACACCATGAATTTTGCATAATAGGTCCACTTTATTTCAAACTTTTGAATGGTAGTATGCATTATTAGCTGTGCAATTGTTGCACAACTGCAATTCTGTACATAGTAAATGTCAACAGGCATGTTTAACAGGAGCAGGGGTTTCAGAGATGACAGCAGGGGTTCAGGAGCTCACTGTTATTTGAGGGACACACTGTTCAGCATTATTTATGAAGCACCAAACAATAACATCTCGTGCTGCAATGGCATTTAGCATCACCAACATCATTCACATCATATTATTCCATCTAGCATTTCACCAGCCTCAGCTAATATTCCTTGTAACACTAGCGGGACGTTGTCGTGGGGCGAGAGGTGTGAATGGTGAGTGGGAGGTAAGCGGCACAACAGATGAAATGTCATCTATTGGTGGCGAGCAGGAGAAACGCTATTTATAGTCTGACTGACACAAGGGAAGTCTAAAGTCTGGAGTTAGACGCCTGTTTGAGCAGGTCTGGGATGGTTTGTGTCATATTCATATGACCATATGCTGCTTCAGCTCATGTACATGATGGTGTTCAAGAGATGAGCTCACATGAGCGCCAACACAATGATACATTTAGCAGTGGGAAACCCAGACTTTTAAGTTTGAAAGCATGTCAACAAAAGAATTATTGTTCTTTTGAATGCTGACATGTCATGCATTTAGTTTGCACTTTTTATATACTGCTGATGAAGAATATCAATAAAGCTGGCTGAGACAAATACTACTGATTTAGCCAGTTTATGAAGTGACATGTTTGAGCAACTAAACTACTTTCTCCAAAACAAATTTCCCATCAATCTCAGTGGCAGAACAACTCAGTAGAAGGACTCTTCATTTTGTTTCATAGGTGCTCTAAGAAAGCTTCCTGCATTATTTTAATTCTAATTATTATAGTTATTAAAAAACAAATTACATATAACTGTTATATAAATGTCTAAAAAATGATATATACAGTATACAAATTATATATATATATACACACACACACGTGTGAATATATATATGTATGTGTGTGTGTGTGTGTGTGTGTGTATATATATATATATATATGTGTGTGTATGTGTGTATATATATATATATATATATATATGTCCATACTATTCTAATTGTACTTAATTTTATTTATTTAAAATGATTTAATAATAATAAAATAATTATATTTATATATATTTTTTAAATAATTTAATAATATTTTTATATAAATGTCTATAAAATGATATATACAGTATACAAATTATATACACACACACACACACACACATATATTCACACACACATACAGTTATATAGGTCCATAATATTCTAATTGTACTTAATTTTATTTATTTAAAATTATTTAATAATAATAAAATAATTATATTTATAATTTTTTAAATAATTTAATAATATTTAAATATATATATATATATAAAATTCAATTTATACACATAATATTTTAAATAATTTTAAATATTTAATTGTTATTTAATAATATTATATATAAAATATTGTATATATTATTATTAAATAATTTAAAATTATAAATTATATATATGTATATATATATATTGAATATTATATATATATAATTTATCATTTTAAATAATTTAATAATAGATATAATATTTTATATATAATATTATTATTAAATAATTGTATTAAATGTTACATTAATTAAAATATGATATATATATATATAGATTGATATATTATATATTAATATTATTACATTATTTCAATAAAAACATTTTTATTATTATTAAATCATTTTAAATAAATAAATAAAATTAATTATGTATGTTAAAGTAATTAAAATATTATTACTGTATGTGTGTGTGTGTATATATATATATAACAAAAATGGATACAAGCAAACTGTTTTGTTGTTGTTGTGGTTCACCACAAACAGGTTCTCATTCAGTTTCCTAATGCTGCTTGGCGACATTTTCCAAAATACCATGCCATGCATTATCATCTTAATGTCTAAGTGATTAAAATAATTTAATACAGTGACAAGATAACAAACATAGCAGCACTAGTTAAGTGAATGTAATTACCCTGGAGTTTAACGAAGCATGAGCCTTCATGACCTACAACATTTATTAGAGGATCATTGAAGCATGAGCGTCTGCTCTTAAAGCACTGACCGCATGTCATGCAGCAATTATAATGGAACCCATGAGCTGCAGATGCAGATGACAAGGTGCATTTACCAATTTAGTATCTGACAGCAGCTCAGTAGCTAATTATTCTTTCATGCTACTGTGTGCATGCATTGCTTATTGCCTGAAACCACGCGTCACGTCACACGCATTTGACTGATAGTGAAATGAACCACACAGGGTAATTTACAATCAAACACACTGCATCAAATAGATTAATAATGCACTCTAATGATGGAAACTGCAAAAGTTTATTGGTGTTGTTTTAGCATGATTCACTGCAGGAATTAAGCAAGTCAGGTAAAAAAAAAAAAAGTGCCTAATGCAATTTATACAGTGGAATTGTTTCGAGAATTTGCCACAGGGTAAAATGTGATCAGTTTAACTGTGATGCAGCACTGAGGGATTTAAAACACATGATTTCACTGTCCGTCTGTCAAAAAGTGACGGCTGCATTGCTCCGTCCAACGCATTGAAGGCCTCGCCGGCGCAGTTGCCCAGTAACGGTTCGACCCCCGGCGCTTAGGAACACAAAAACAGATGTGATGTCTCCAGAGACCCTGCTGGAAGCAATGCATGCTGGGATGCTTTTGGCCATAAATGCTGGTCAGGCCACATGCTGATTCAGAGCGAAACAAAGGAACCTAGTTGTTAATGAAAACAAAGAGGGGAACGTTGTTTCCAAAGATTCCCAAAATAAAAAGGTCTGTCAGAAATTAAAAGCAGAATTGGCTGAATAAAGTCCAAACTGAGTGAACAAGACACAATGTTCAGAAACTAAACTGCTAGAAGAGGATAGATCATTAAAAAGAATCAGAATAACATCAAAGATTAAGAATAGTTAGATTACATTTGTTTAGTTCTGTTTCCTGTGTTTTAGTTACCTTGGTTATTCATTGTTTGATCATCAGTTTCACCTGTGGATCGTTTTTTCTTCATTGGTTTGTTTGGGTCTATTTAAGCCTGTTCTTTGACAGTTCTCGTAGTGTTTATACCTGTAGTTTTGTTTCCTAGTTCTGAGGGTTTTGAATTTTGGTTAATAAAGATTTATACTGCTGCAAATAGATCTGCGTCCACACCTTTGAGTAACTGTAGCGTGACACATGAGGGAGAATAAATGTTATATTAATTATGGTATTTTTACTTGTTTTTATAAAAGCACTTTGAGTTGCATTCCTTATGAAAGGTGCTATAGAAATAAAGTAATTATTATTATGATTTATTAGGAACAATGGGGAAAAAAATGGAAACTGGTACAAAATGGAAGCTAAATGGAAAGAATTAATTAGAAAAGAATAGATCTAATTTGTTGCCATGCTTAAACAGTATTTCTCAAGTCTCTTAGTAAACATGCACATTATAATAAATGATAATAAAACAATTTGTTGAATCTGAATCAACACTCATAACGACTCTCATTGATTGCCACCTACTGGTCAATTAATGTAACCTAGTGAAAGGGTCGCTGAATGAATCTTTTTAGTGAATTGAATCAAAAGATTTAAGTCACTGTAATGAATCAAAATCACCACAACTACATTATATATTTAACATCATACAGATTTGGAAGAACTTGAGTTCAAATAACTGATGACAGAATCTTTTGAGTTTTTGTGGAAGCATGTTTGTAGTTGACTTTCTTTATTGTGTAATGTTGTTGTTTGAGCATGAAAAAGCTCTGCAAAGTTACAAAGTCCCTCCAAAGGGAGTTCTTCTCTATATTAGTGTCAAAAGTACCGACTTCGGTACTGAAATTATAAAAATGTGACGATGCCAGCATTTCCCCCTAGCATTTTGAACGCTGTTGAGTGGATTCATAAACAGATATGTCTGTGATTGGCTACAATGATCAACACACGGGAGCATTTGAAAGCACATGGAAGTGTTTGAAAGCGTTTTGAAAGCGGAAACGTTCAAAAGCAGGCGTCTATCAGTGGATCCCTATACCTGATGATAGACGCTCCCGTGTGTATCTGTGTAAGCACTCCATGAACAGCTTCAAAGATGTCTATTTACAACATGTTTTTGAAGCGTTGATCATTGTAGCCAATCACAGACATATCTGTTGAGTGTGTGAACACAATGGCCAATCAGAGGTGTTTAAGAATCCGCTTAACAGCACTCAAAATGCTAGGGGGAAATGCTGGTATCATCACATTTTTAAAATTTCATTAAAAGTACCGACTTTCAAAATTTCAAAAGTACTGACTTCAGTACCAAGTCAATAACACTCTACATATATATCAGTGTACACTGTTTCTGAACTCCCTGAAACGCCTCCATTGTTGTCTTGAGTTTTTTTCCAGGAATGAACACGTCACAATATTCCTCATTTAAATAATCCCGCCCAAGGCATTCATAGAATAAAGGCACA
Organism: Hypophthalmichthys nobilis; assembly: GCA_037950665.1. Classification (NCBI taxonomy): domain Eukaryota; kingdom Metazoa; phylum Chordata; class Actinopteri; order Cypriniformes; family Xenocyprididae; genus Hypophthalmichthys; species Hypophthalmichthys nobilis. The sequence continues at coordinate 6,228,266 of CM075480.1, forward strand.
GGGCCTGGTTGAGTTAGGCTATGTTCACACTGTCAGTCCAAATCCGATTATTTATGTATCCGATTGGAATCTGATCTAAAATTACTGACGTCCACATTGTGTATCGCAACTGTTTAGTTCCTATTTTTGTGTCCATGCCGCTCTTTCTTTTTCCAGAATATCTGCATTGATTTCTATGGCAATACACCGTACCGTTGCGTTGGCAGGCATTCACCAAAAACAACAACTGCAGCGACTTTCAGCATGTTTCCTATAACAACGTCTGATGTTTATGTTTTATGTGGCGTGAGAAAGTCACATAAACCACACAAAATCTGATCAGAGCAGTCATGCTGAAACGGATTTCCAGAAATGCGATTTGAATAGGATTTCAAACCACATATGAATGTAGCTTGAAACGGATTTTAAAAATTGCATTTTATGTGATTTTTGATTGTTCACACTTGCTAAATTTGATCGAATTTCAATCAGATATGCAGTCTGACCGTAGCCTTAGTTAGTAGTGTTGAAACTCGCGGTTATGGAAAGGGGCGGGACATTTCCCAAACACACTTGAAGCAGTTGACCAATCACAACACACTGATCCAGCTGACCAATCAGAGCACATTGTGCTTTTCAGAAGGAGGGGCTTCATAGAGACAGGAACTAAACAGGGGTGCGTTTCCCGAAACCATCGTTAGTCAACTATGGTTGTAAGTCCCATTGAACTCTATTGGTAACGACAGAACTTGCGACCATCGTTCGCTTTGGGAAACGAACCACAGAGAGCAGCTGCAAATATAGGGAAAAAATGAGTTTGAATGAAAAAATGTGTTTCATTCAAGCACGAAAACCTATTCTGGTAGAACCCAAAAACAAATCAAGAGTTTGTAAAAGGGCGTAACAGGTCATCTTTAAACACAGTGTAAAGTACCTGAACTGATGTGAAAATACAAGCGCTACATCAAGTAAAAGGTCACAATGCAAGTAAAAGGTAGAAAAGTAGCCAAACCAATTTTAAAGTCGTACAACACCCTCTCGCTGTACAGAAATAGAGGAAATCTTCTCTTCAGAGTGAAACACAAATGAAGACAGATGACTTCATGTTAATACGCCGCAGCTTTGCTCGCGGTCACAGCGGTGCAGTGGAGCGAGCAACAAATTGGAGCAGGTTTAAAAGCAATCATGATCTTCAGCGGCCTTCCCTACACACTCTCTCCAAGACTCTCCATGACGTGGTTTTTCCATGTGTTTCGGAGCTAAGAGAATAGCAGAAACACTCCCACAAAACTGATTTCAGATGAGTGTGAAATGTCAATATCTATGGGCACAAACAGCAGGTTTCCCTCAAGAACACAAGTACAATCTCATCTTCCAAGAAGGAAGGTCTCACGGGAGGCAGTTACGCCATCATCCAATCTATGAACGCAACATTTGCTTTACAAAGGCGTCATAAGACATGCTGTATATGTGTTGCATTAAATGCACCTAAATTCAATTAGATTTAAATAGAAATAGTAATGACTACAGGAAAGCAATTATATACTGTAAAGCAATCCACAAGTGTGAGTTAGCAACACACTTTAATACGCCAAGAACTGCTTCATTTCTACACTGTAAAAAAGAATGGTTGATTTAACTTAAAAAAGTAAGTTACCTGGTTGCCTTAAAATTTTGAGTTCATTGAAATTAAAAATTTGAGTAATACAATGAAGACAATTGGTTTAATCAACAGAAACTCAAAATATTGTTATCTTTACTACATTAATTATTTAAGTTGATTTGACCAAAGAAAAAATGTTATGATAAATCATGAAAATAATTTTTAAAATGTTTTTTATACATATATTCAAAAGAGTCAGTAAATTTAAAAAAAAAAGAAATTAATACTTTTATTCAGCAAGGATGCATTAAATTAATCAAAAGTGACAATAAAGACATTTATATTGTTACAAAAGATTCTATGTCAAATAAATGCTGTTCTTTTGAACTGTCAATTCATCAAATAATCCTGAAATAAAATGTATCACAGTTCCCCCCAAAATATGAAGCAACACAACCGTTTTCAACATTGATAATAATCATAAATGTTTCTTGAGCAGCAGATCAGCATATTAGAATGATTTCTGAAGGATCATGTGACACTGAAGACTGGAGTACTGATGCTGAAAATTCAGCTTTGATCACAGGAATAAATTACATTTAACAATATATTCACATAGAAAACAGCGATTTTAAACTGAAATAATATTTCACAATTTTCACTGTATTTTTTATTAATTAAATGCAGCCTTCGTGAGCAGAAGAGACACACATTGTTATTTAAGTTATATCGATCTGCATGGAGTCTGAATGTCATTAACATATTTGCACATCTTCAAATTAATTTGATAATGCTTCTAGATACCAATTAGCATAATTTTAACACATTTTACAATATGTAAATGCTTTTCCCAGAATTGTACACATTTAGTATCGCAGATTATGTGAAACAGCGCACAGATTGTGTGTGGGCAGTGTTATATTTATTTTAAACACCTGCTGAAGCTAAATTGATTACGTAGATGTGTGTTTTTAATCTAAATTCATTATAGAGTGTTTCGCATTAGATAGAAAGCAGATGACCGATGGATCCACCCACATTTCCTCTTCTCAGGGTCTCGCTGCCAAAAGTCAAGCAAGCCTTTGGGTTACAGTGCGCTAATGCAGTTGTGATGTTTCTTTGGCTTCCACCAGCACACAATCTCATTTATATTTTGGTGAGTGTGCAAATCTCACCAGCGTTACTGTAGTTATCATCAGCCGTCTCAGCATGTATCTGCCTCCTCCTGTAGATTAACAACCTGTGCCAGAGGTTTAGAAATTTTTTGCAGGTTCTGGCATAAACGGTGCCAATTCAATTCATAACGTGAGAGATAAAGCTGCAAAAAAATGTGTGTCCATCCTGAGTGTGTTTAAAGGCGGGAATTTCCACAGGAATTTCAAGCTTCCTTCAGACCAGATTTATGTGTTTATTTAAGGCATTTTTATTTAAGTGGTTTCACAGAGCTGTGCAAGTTTCATGTCTCATATCGCTCAGCACATTTTATTCACACAGAGTAAAATAATTTAATCTCCAATCAATAGTTGTTCATTTATTTAATAATGAATGTATTTGTTTACTTGGCAAGTAGAAATAAGATGGATAAAATGCACAGTTGCTATAATTGCTTCATAATAACCCATTCATGCAGTATAAAAATAACTAAATATGGGGCTACTTCATTCTTTATAATCTATTTAGCACCAAATCAGTCCAAGACTTTGCATGGAAAACTGTCAAGTGTGTATATATATATATATATATATGACTTGATTACTCACTAGCTGCATTACTGTTCATAATATCATCATCATGCAATACTTAAGGGTGCTTTTGCTATTCAAATGCAACAGTTACTGTATTTGTCACGATCAACCAGACACATCTGAACAGACAGAGAATGCCAGAAAACAATATGTGAAAAGTGCGCAAATAAGAGCTTTTTAAAAGCTTTTCTCATTCAAGGTTCTGACGTGATAATTCAGGCCTTTCAGGTTTTGCAGCTACAGTGATGAATCTTTTGTCTCTGTGTGCTTTACCTCACGCTCGCTTTTTAATTGTTCTGTAGGTCCTGTTTATGAAAGCAATGTGTTCAAACCTCTTTTAAGGGTTGATATGGAAAAAACACAAACAATACAGCATCTGTTTCTAGGCCTCAGGTCAAACTATGGAAAGATTATAACAGACGCTGCCTCCCATTGGACTTATTATTAACCGTCATATTATTCCACTCACTCACTCACTCACTCAAGTGCTTCCATGTTCTTAACTTGGAAAAACTTGGAAAGTTCAACTCACTCAGAGAAGACAAACTCCTTGACTGAGCAGTACCATGGTAAAATTATGGTTCTTTAATACAGTACTCCTATGTAATATTATACAGAATGATACCATATTCTTATAACACTTACAAAACAAACTACTGTGGTTGTACCATGGTAAAATGACAGTATCACATGCTAATACCATGGCACTTCAATATTTACCATAGTACAAGTTGAAAAACATACATAATTTTCTGTGTTTATTGTTTTTATCTTGCATTTATAAGAAAATACTGTGACAGTACTATGGTAAAATGACAGTATCATATGCTAATAGCATAGCACTTCAATATTTACCATGGTACATGTCCAAAAACATGCTAATACCATTTTTTTTGTATGTTTATTGTTTTTACCTCGAATTTATAAAAGGTACTGTGGCAGTATCATGGTACAATTATGGTAATGCCGTGGTTCTTTAATACAGTATGTACTATAGTACTGAATGATTATCATATCAATATAAGACATTAAAAGGTGCTTATAAAATGATAGTATCACATGTTACCACGGTACTTTAATATGTGCATGGTACATGAACAAAAACATGGTAATACCATCGTTTACTGTAGATTTATTGCTATTCATCTTGATTTTACAAAAAACTATTGTGGCAGTATCATGGTAAAATCATAGTATCACATGCTAATACCATGCTACTTTAATATTTACCATGGTACATATCCAAAAACATGGCACTACCAACTTACATGTCTGTAAGTTTATTGGTTTTTGCCTTAAATTGACAAAAACACTGTGATAGTATGTTAATATTATGAGATACTCCAATGTGTTTCAAAGAAATACTATGATATGCACATCATGGAGTTCAACTAGTTCAAAAATTATGGTACCAGGTGCTAATACCATGGGAGCTCCGGTATCTCAAAGAATACCATGGTATTTCCATCATTCATTCATTGCAATACAATGCAGTAATTTTGGCCAAAGAAGAAGCCTCGCGTCTCTTACCTCTTCACCCGGATGATCTGATCTCTCATGGGCTTTATGTCTTGGAAGCTCTGCTGGTTGACCAGGCTGTAGACCAGGATGAAGCCCTGTCCGTTCTTGATGTAGAGATCCCGCATGGACGCGAACTGCTCCGTACCGGCCGTGTCCAGGATCTCCAGCACCGACGGCGACGAATCCACCTCGATCTCCTTGCGGTAGAAGTCTTCGATGGTCGGGTCGTACTTTTCGATGAAGGTCCCGGTCACGAACTGGACCGTGAGAGCGGATTTCCCGACCCCTCCGCTGCCGAGCACCACCACCTTATACTCGCGCATTGCGCACCGAGCCGAACCGACGTGACGCGCGTAATGGAACCAGCTAACAGTGTCCGAGCCGATCAGATGCGACGGGAAACTTGCCTTGAATATTGCAGAAGTCGAGCAGACGCGGAGCCATGGCTGGCTGGATTGCAACACTCACCATAGAGACAAATAACAGAGGCGCACAAAAAGCCAATGCGCGGACTTCATGGCATCTGTAACCATCTAGAAGAGCCAGAACCCGACAGCTGCTTGAAGAAATAACCTCTAAAAAGCCTCTCAGAGGTCTTTACGTGCATTTTAGCCTATAAAAACGCCGAACACACAGGGCATCACGGGTCCCCCCCCGATCCTTAAGGATGCTGCTGCATTCCAGAATAGAAGATGCACACTATTCTGCATCTTACAGCATCCTCAACCGCCATACTCTCGGGTGGAGACCTTCTGAAGCCAGACCACACAGTCTCGGCTCAAGGAAAGGAGTGTTATAGCGGGATTGATGCTATTAGCGTTCAATGGGCGCGGAGTAGTGCGACAAGCCACGCCCACTGTTCTTAATAAGGCAATGGTGAGTGAGGTGGGTGGGACTTCCGCTTTTAACTTCGGCGCGAATGGTTACAGCCCCAGTTGAGCGAACAATGAGAGGCGGCGTAGGGAGCGTGTCAATAAATGATGCTGGGATGCTGTTCCTATGGCAACAGCGCGTCGCCTGCATCAGCACCTGAAATAGAAAGCAACAGGGATGCGGCCATTGTGTGTACTGATGGAGGATGTAAATCTGCAGCGGTTCATTAAAGTATTTGAATACTTCAGTGTGTGAATGCAGGATCATTTCTCTTCACTTACTGTAGTTCATCAACATGTTCCACCCTTGTCAAAGTTTAACTTTTAATACATCCATTGTTTTAGTATTTCAAACTGATAAATGATATGTTTTGCTTGAATAGAATGCTATCTTTATTTTAAAAATGCCACTTTTACACATATATTGTTATTTAATACAATGGCATTCATACATATTTCAGCATGTCTTTATGTAACGTACAGACTATGAGTTGTGCAGTTCTTACCTCTTAATAAATTATCCATATCCACATGTCAAGGTCTACAGATTTCATTAGAAAGCAACATCAGGCTCGAGTTACATCAGTGGTAAATCATATGTATAATGCATCTCCAGTTCACTGGGTATAAATCCATGTAAGTTTTGTACAAGCAACAATAAATTGTCCTAATAAATCACAATGAAATGTTATAAAAAAGTATATTACGAAAGCAATAGTTTGTGTAACAGTAAATGAAAAATCAGTAATATTTGCTCACCTAATGACTTTTCAAACTGGCTCTGTAAACCCTAACACTCAAAATAATTAATTGGTTTAATTCGGACAAATTTATATTAAACAAATTAGTTCAGTTTCTTTTTCTTTCAAGTTCACAGAACTGATATATTTTAAGTAAACTGAACTGTTTCATTGTTTTGAGTTTTATGAACTTATTTCTATTAATTTAGACAAGCTTAAAGGGTTAGTTCACCCAAAAATGAAATTTGTGTCATTAATTACTCGCACATTAAGATATTTTTGATAAAATCTGATGGCTCAGTGAGGCCTACATTTGACAGCAAGATAATTAACACTTTCAGATGTCAAGAAAGCTACTAAAGACATATTTAAAACAGTTCATGTGACTACAGTGGTTCAACCTTAATGTTATGAAGTGACGAGAATACTTTTTGTGCGCCAAAAAAATGTCTTTATTCAACAATATCTAGTGATGGGCGATTTCAAAACACTGCTTCATGAAGCTTTACGAATCTTTTGTTTTGAATCAGTGGTTCTGACCGTGTATCAACTGCCAAAGTCACATGATTTCAGTAAACGAGGCTTCGTTATGTCATAAGTGTTTCGAAACATTTCGAAATTTCAGTGGTTTGGCAGTTTGATACATGCTCTGAACCACTGATTCGAAACAAAAGATTTGTAAAGCTTCGAAGCTTCATGAAGCAGTGTTTTGAAATCGCCCATCACTAGATATTGTTGAATAAAGTCGTTATTTTGTTTCTTTGGCACACAACAAGTATTCCTTGTCGCTTCATAACATCAAGGTTGAACCACTGTAGTCACATGAACTGTTAAATACGTCTTTAGTAGCTTTCTGGGCATTTGAAGGTGTTAATTACCTTGCTGTCAATGCAGGCCTCACTGAGCCATCAGATTTTAACAAAAAGGTCTTAATTTGTGTTCTGAAGATGAACGAAGGTCTTACGGGTGTGGAACAACATGAGGGTGAGTACTTAATGACAGAATTTTCATTTTTGTGTGAACTAACCCTTTAAGTTTAACTGAAACTGGGTTGGGATTTCAATTTCCAAGCATGCTTTCCCCATGGCACTCGAAAGGGAGAGTAAATGCTAAAATTAGTGTTATATGTTTTTTTTTTTTTGTACAAGATTAACATTTTTGCATCAGCTATTCATTCCAAGAGAACTGCAGAGCTTGTGTAAAATCAGTATCATACTGTAACTAGAGTGTACAGTAGACTTGCACAATTAATACAAGATCACTCGGTTTTAAATATCATGGTTTTAATGCCCTACCATATTAAAATGATGGTATCAGATGATAATACTGTTATGATTACAATATTCATATAGCATAGTATTTCCGTTATACATAATTTTATCAGTAAAAAGACAATTGGATGGAAACAGTTATTTGGGAGACAGAAAATTTCAATTCTTTTGATGCATTTTTCACTTTGTTGATAACAGAACACTGCAAAAAGACGGTGGAAAAGGACAATGGGTTTCTGCAGGTTTATGAAGGTAAATGTAATCCTTTTTAAAGACCTCCTTAAGACCAAGTAAAGAAAATTTAAGGAATAAATTGAAGGGAACACAATATGTCAATATGTTCTCTAAATGTAAATGTCTAGGGAGAAACACACCAAGTTGTATAAGCAACACTTAAGAGTTTGAAAATACAACTTCCAACAGATATCCATTACTTTCTAATTAATTTGATCAAAAAAAAAAAAAAAAAAAAAAAGTAGCTTGAATCACTCTGCTCCCAACCATTAGAAGATGGTAAATATCTTTTACTGTACCTTCTGATCACACCGCACAAAAGTGATGATCTTCCTCAGTATTTTTGACTTTTCTAGTGCAAAAAAAAAAAAAAAAAAATTCTTAAATTAAGACGCATTTACTTGAGATGCAAAAATCACACAGGGGCCCGGTTTCACAGACAGGACTTAGATTAAAGTTAGGCCTAGTTTAATTAGGACTTTTAGTAGCTTTTATAAACGTGCACTAGAAAAACACATTACTGGTGTGCATCTTGAGACAAAACAATGATGCTGACATATAAGATATGTTAAGTTACTTTCAGTTAAAACAGCTCAAACATGCATTTGTCTGGAACTAGGCCTAAACCTCGTCTGTGAAACCGTGGACAAGCCTTGTTTTCTGTGAAATTGATCAAAATGAAGTGAGTTCATGATTAAAAAGGAACAAATATCTGCCAATGGACTCAGAAAAATAAACTTATTCAAAGGGAAGTTTTCATAAATCATTGACAGATATTTGTTCTTGTTTTAAACCTAAACTCACTGTTTTGTGGCGAATTTTTCAAGACTTTTTCTTTTTTTTTTTTACATTTGCAAGTAAATGTATCTTGATTTAAAGGTGTTTAGATATTTGTACTGGAAAAGAAGACCTAAATACTCAGGAAGACATACATTTTTTTATTTATTTATTTTTTTACATACTATGGAAGTCAATGGGGTCCATCAACTGTTTGGTTACTGACATTCTTCATCTTTTTGTGTTCAGCAGAAGAAAGAAACTCATACAGGTTTGGAACAACTTGAGGGTGAGTAAATGATGACAGAATTTAAATTTTTGGGTGAACTATCCCTTTAAGGTCTTTTTAGGACCCGCAGAAACCCTGTTGTTGCACACATTCATGCAAATGGACAAATACAATACAGCACACATCCGTCCTTTTTCTCTTTCTTTATTCATTTTGTCTCAATAGATTTTACACTATTTTTCTGGAACCAAAAACATTTGACTATATGACATAAAATAGCACATAATATATATATGCACAAATAAAACATTTAAAATGGTTACATGAAAACTAATATTATCCAAAGAGGGCTTGGTTTATAATATTCTTCTCATATTATCTCTGTGAATGTGTGTGTGTGTGTGCCGATGGGCTACTGCATCACTGATGGAAGTCAAGCAGCACAGCGTAAATACCCACAATCCCTTGAGAGCGACATGAAAAACGCCACAGCGTCTCGTCGCAAACAGGAAAAGGGCATTGAAAAGCATCAACACCGTCAAACCTTTTGGCCTCTCAGTGACAATGCTTCAAAATAATAATAATAATAATAATAAACTCTTACATATCTTAGTTATAGGTATAGTATATTCATATATAGATGGAGGTGAGAAGTAAATTCAGTAGACCTGTTGACACCCTAGTACATATTAATAGCTCTGAAACACAAAAGCTTAAAAACAATGGACTAAAGGTAAGGCAAAGTGTTTGGATACGCTGTGTCTGCTCAGTATATCAACTGATTCCAAAGTGCTTTTTCACCATCAGTCAATTTTTTTCATTTGGGGTGTAATAAATCCCAAATTAAGAACAACCGTTACTTTCATCATATGTGCAGATTTTTTTTCTCTATAGTGTAGATAGAAACATTCAATATATTTCTTTTTATTTTCTCAGATTAAATTGAAAATAACTTCTTAATTTGACATAAAATACCATGCAAGATGCTTACTGAATATTTAGTTCTCTGGTTTAACTAAAGCAATAAAACAACCATCATTGATTTGTGTTGCCATACCATATTCATTGTGCATCAGTTTGAAATGAACATCCTACAGTTACAGGAAATCAAAGTGCAATCGTTAACTCATTTAAGTTGTTGAACAAACCAGGACAACTTTCATAAATAATATAAAAAATTATCTTTACAAGTACTTGAGATCCTTTGTCAATTAAAAATAGGGAAAGGAGGGCACGAACTCTAGAATCGTTTCTTAAGTTACGTCACACTATTGTAACTGGTGAGTATTTACTACTATCTTAAACGTTACACCAATAAAGAGGCCGTTAAATGCTACCGAAAAATCTCCTGGTAATATAATCTTGACATAAAATAGGAAATGTTCCAATATCTGCTTTACAATCTAACGTTTTGCAGTGCTCTAGGAAAAAAAAAGAAAAAAAAGAAAATAAAAGAACAAATGAAAGAAAAGAATCAACTTAACAATTACATCATTTACAAAAATACCAAAATTTAGTATTTGCAACTTTAGGTTGCCACAGCAACAACTTAATATTATTATGAAATAACTATCATACTACTGAGAATTTTTTTATACATTTTTTTTCTATTTTAGTTTTTTTTTTTTTGGTAAAACATTACCTATACAATAAACATTTTTACATAACACAAGCAGTTCTACAGCCTCGCTTACGCTGCGATGCGACGTCCCAAACGCGAGATCTAGAAGCGGCTCCTGATTGGCCGAGGCCGCCGTCGCTATAAGGACAACCGCACGTAGCTAAGCCTGGCTTAATAAATTACATTCATTTTTAAAATAGGTTACACCATTGTTCTGTGTTCTAGTATTTAACAAAAACAAAGAATGAACAGAATGACAATAAAATATATTTAAATCACTTTCCACTTCAAAAATTACATTAAAACTGTAACTTTTGCACAAAAAAAGCCCTAAAAGAAAAAAAAAATGACATGAATTTTTTAAAAACAAAAATGCTAAGACCAGTGCCATATTCCTGCGAAACCAAACGTCTCTTTGTGGATTGTCTGTGTTAATTGAGCACCATGAAAAGACATGATGTTTCTGATTGGATCGGTAACGCAGGCATGCACACGCTCACACCGATGCATTCAGACATGCACAAACACGCTTCGCCCATCAGAAATCAGGGAGGAGAAGAAGGCTGTGTGCACTTATTCCAGGTTAATGTTGTCAAAAGTACTGACTTTGGTACCAAGTCGGTACTGAAATTTTAAAAATGTGACAATACCAGCATTTTGAGCACTTTTGAGCAGATTTTTAAACACCTCTGATTGGCCATTGTGTTCATACGCTCAACAGATATGTCTGTGAATGGCTAAGCGCTCGGTAAGAGTGTCAAAGATGTCTATTTGTCTATATGTTTTTGAAGTGTTGTTCATTGTAGCTAATCACAGACATATCTGTTGAGCGCATGAACACAATGGCCAATCAGAGGTGTTTAAAGGATTACTTCACTTTAAAATGAAAATTACCCCAAGATTTACTCACCCTCAAGCCATCCTAGGTGTACATGACTTCCTTCTTTCTGATGAACACAATCTGAGTTATATTAATAAATATCCTGACGCTTCCAAGCTTTATAAATGGCAGTGAATGAGTATGAGTATGTAGCTCATGAAAGTGCATCCATCCAGCATAAACGTACTCCACACGGCTCGGGGGGTGGGGGGGTGTAATAAGGGCCTTCTGAAGAGAAGCGATGCGTTTGTGTAAGAGAAGTATCCATATTTAACAAGTATTAAAGTAAAATACCTAGCTTCCATCAGACCGCCTTCCATTTTCAACTTACGAAGAAAGTGTAACGCCTCACGCAGTTCAAATCGCTTACGCTACGTCCTACAACTTCCATATTCAACTTAAGAAAATGTAAGTTGTTTTCGTAAGTTGAATATGGAAGGCGGTCTAGTGGAAGTTAGATATTTTACTTCATAACTTGTTAAATATGGATATTTTTCTTACACAAACACATAGCTTCGCTTCAGAAGGCCTTTATTAACTCCCCAGAGCTGTGTGGAGTACGTTAATGATGGATGGACGCACTTTCTTGAGCTTCAAACTCATTGGTCCCGTTCACTGCCATTATAAAGCTTGGACACGTCAGGATATTTATTAATATAACTCCGATTGTGTTCATCAGAAAGAAAAAAGTCATATACACCTAGGATGGCTTCAGGGTGAATAAAGACTGGGGTAATTTTCATTTTAAAGTGAACTAATCCTTTAGGAATCCGCTCAAAAGCGTTCAAAATGCTAGGGGGAAATGCTGATATCGTCACATTTGGTACCCAAGTCGGTATTTTTGACAACACTATTCCAGGTCAAAAAAAAGAAGAAGAAAAAAAAAACACCATCCAAATAAAAATGAAATGATGCTGTTAGGTTTTTCATTATAGTAAGAAAACGACAGAACGGACAGTCCTGACTCAACAACAAAACTGCTTAAGAACACACCGCTATGACAATCGTTTACCAAACTCATACGTCACGCGTTACAGACATTTAGCTCGTCCTGACAAAGTTCCTTTACATTTCCAATGTCAATCAACATTCTACCTATTCAGTTCTGCACCAATTTCTAGCAACATCCATGTTGTGTAATGAAACAGACCATGGTGGTGTATGAAATGCATTTAAGTCTACGTGTTTCTTGTCTCTTTTCTTTTGTCCAAATGGGCCATAGATCATTTCGGGAGCTTTACTTGCTTTTTGACACCAAAGAGTGTTTTTATAACCCCCAACCCCACATAAAGTCATCTTCTCAAGATGCTTGCTGTGTAAAATATATTTTTTAGGCACTTCTACTGTTTATCAAATAAAACAGGATTATCGGCGAGAGACGCGTCAGAGATCGTCTACTGCACGTTTCGCGCCCCCTTCCTCCTCGCGTTTTCCGTTCGCTGGGCACCGTGTGATTGGGACGACGAACAGGCCCCAGACAAATTGGAGAAGTCCGTCTCGTCTATGAGTGTGTACGAGTTTGTTTACAGCAGCTCTCCAGTTTAATGTAAGCCCTTGGCACGGGATAGAAGCCAGAGTCGACTCCCTGATGGCCAGTGTTCCCACGGACACATCGAAATCATTCACCGTCCATTTAAAAACAAAAAAAGGAAGGAGTAAAACACAGTCCTTTAGCAGAGACGCAGACAGAAACGTGGTTGCATGGCACGTGGTTTGCCACATTCGCACTTCCGACACCGACTGTTTATGTTCACGCTTCGTGTCAGAGTAAACCTTTCTTTGGCCGTTGGGGATGAAGAACAGCGATAATCGAATCATTTCCGTTTCTGAAGACGGATCAGCTCAAGTCCAAGAAGGAGAAACTGGAGGGAGGCGCATTTTGACCAGTAGACAATCTTCGTTTTGTCCGCAATGTGACATTCGGTGTTGTGTATTAAAACAAGAAATAAAATCAAGCAACCCCTCTTTCCCCTATCCGGAGGGTGCATGGGGATGTTTAAGACATACTCTGCAGGAGACGTCCTCCCGTTCAAGACAATCAAGCACTTAATATTAAGCACTATTTCTGACAGTGCAAACCTAGTGTGTGTATGTGTGTGTTTCCTTGCGTCGCTCATCGTCCGCTCAGGGTGAACATTGTGCATTTGTTTTTCATTTAAAACAACCACGGGAGAAAAATACACATTACATCTGACGGGTGACCGATCATTCAGATGAATCTCACTTATGCCTCTATGAAACGTGCTGTACATTGACATATATATATATATATTTATATATATTCATATATATTTTCTTGTTTCGCTTTTTTATATCTTTTGTTTTGAAGTTGAAGAAACCGGTTGAGTCACTTTTCCAAGCATAACAGTTATATGGTGTGTGTATTGTGTAGTGGGTTGCTAATGTGTTTACGCTTTAGCATGCAGGTTGCTGTAGCTCTAATGGGGAGGGCAGGTCGTATTTACACGGGGATCTTTTTGGGTTTCTCAAAGCAGCTTCCTGACACCCCGTTCCTCTTCGGTGGTTTACTTCAAGATGATCTGCGCAAACAGAGGGGAAACAAACACAAAACAGCATCCGGATATTAGTGAAGGTCCATTAAACATCATAATTGATCTTAAGTACTCTGACTTATAGGCTACGTGACGTCTGCATGGAGTAACACTGTTTAAAGGTGTCCGTGTAGATAGAGATGATGTCGATGGATGTGCATGCTATTTATTGAGCGTATGCATGTTAATGTAGTGGTTATGAGCTCATTGTTTGTACTGAAGTGACCTCCTAAAAACATTGTCTTAGTGTTTAGTTTTCTCACGCGCAAAAAGCAGCGAATGCAAAGGACTTGGTCTTATTTGCATGCTTCTGTTGAGGAAGAAAGCAGATCAATATTTGTTAAATAATCAAAAATGTACACAACCATTAACATTTTTAATATGTTTGAAAGAAGTCTCTTCTGCTAACCAAGGCTGCATTTATTTGATCAAAAATACAATAAAAATAATGAAATATTATCATTTAAAATAGCTGTTTTCTGTGTGAATATACTGTAAAATGTAATTTATTTCTGTTATCAAAGCTGAATTTTTAGCATCATTACTCCAGTCTTCAGTGTCACATGATCCTTCAGAAATCATTCTAATATGCTGATTTGCTACTCAAGAAACATTTAAATTTTAAAGGGATAGCTTACCCAAAAATAAGAATTATCCCATGATTTACTCACCCTCAAGCCATCCTAGGTGTATATGACTATCTTCTTTCAGGAGATATATTTAAAAATATCCTGGCTCTCCTATAATGGTAATGAACTGGGGGCGTGTTTTGAAGCCCAAAATAAATGCATCCATTCATCACAAATATGATCCATATGGCTTCAGGGGGTTAATAAAGGCCTTCTAAAGCGAAGCGATGGGTTTTTGTATGAAAAATATCCATATTTAAAACTTTATGAAGTAAAATAACTAGCTTCCACCAGACAACCGAACGCATATTATGCAAGACGAATTGCGCCACAAGAGTAACCCCTGACACGATGTATGACGTAGGATGGAGTAGCGTAAGCTTCGACACCTCTCGCGGTTTAAACAAATATGGCTGGGCAACAAACTCAAGCTCCTCTTCTCTTATATCAAAATCTTCTGACGTTTCTCTTTAAAATTAATTTTTTTAGACTTCTTTTTTAGAATTCGTGACCGGTGTTTTGTTTTGCTCTATCCTCTGCGCTTCCGCTTTCATAATTATGTCATGTGTCGAGTCAGAGGTCAGTCACTCTTGCGCCGCAAATCGAAGCATATGGCAGTCTGCCGGAAGTTGTTTTTTTTTTTTTTTTAATTTTAAATATGGATATTTTTCTAACAAAACCCCATTGCTTCATTTCAGAAGGCCTTTATTAAGCCCCTGGAGCCATATGGATTATATTTATGATGGATGGATGCATTTTTTGGGGCTTCAAAACACGCCCCCCCGTTCACTATCATTATAAAGCTCAGTAGAGCCAGGATATTTTTAAATATATCTCCGATTGTGTTTGTCTGAAAGAAGATAGTCATATACACCTAGGATGGCCTGAGTGTGAGTATATCATGGGGTAATTTTCATTTTGGGGTGAACAAAAAAACATTTGTTTTGCTACTTTTTGCTGCTTTTGCTGTTTTGCATTTTTTTTTTCAGGATTCTTTGATTAACTGAAACGTTTGTAACATTATAAATGTCTTTTACTGTCACTTTTGATCAATTTGATGCATCCTTGCTGAATAAAAGTATTAATTTCTTTCAAAAAACTTTTGCATATATGGCTTTGGCAGGCTAATCAATGCATTGAGTGCATACATAAAATTATGCGTCGCATACTGCAGAAATAATAGTAGTAGTATGCTAGTATGCGAGTCAGAACACAGCCAGGTCTCCATCTCAAACTGTGGATACAGTCAGCACTCAAGGGGGCTTCGTTTCTGATTCATTTCATCTGGTTACATAACAGCATTTATTAGAGGTGGGAATCAGCAAGGCCTCGGGCCACAGAACAATATTTTGATGTCTTTTTGTGTGTTTTCTGCGACCTGCATTTAGCATCAGGTTTTAAATTCTTCTGCATGCATGCATGCAAGTGGCTGTAAACACCAGAGTAACGTAAACCCATCAAAATGCCTCAAACAACATCACAAACATCATATATAAATCAATATTATTTTATGATATAGCCAACTGGCACTTGGCAAAGTGTTTGGGTCGTATAACTAATCTTTTGCCTGGATCCAAAACATCTTGAAATGTGTTATTAAAGAAGCCCAAGCCAAACAGTAAAAGCGCAGTATGATCAGGCAGCAGTGTGGCACCCAAGCTTCACATCCTAGTTAGTCACCAAATGTGTAAAGTTACTATGAAACACCGTCAGTGTTGTGAACAGAGCGCTGAGCTAAAGGCAAGGCGACAGTGTGGCGAGTGGAAGCTTGACAGCCGGCTGCACCATGGCATGATGGGAAAGCAAGGCCAGAGAGGGTTCACATGCAAGCTACACAGAGCCCGATGAGACAATGGCAATGTAAGTAACAGCAACTCTATGTTGGATCATGATGTTGTATGTGATGTAAACCAGGTTTAGCTGCTATAATTGACGAATATGTAATTTTTTTCGGACTACTGCATTTTAAGACCCCATGAACAATTTGACAAGCAGTTTTCTATCCTGGTTTGTAATAAATGAAGTACCAACGTCAGACACATTTACAAAACCACCTTGCCATTGATAAACTAAGGGAGCTAGGATTTATAATTTATAAATATAATATATAGAAAATACACAAATAAAACACTTACATATTACAGTTATTGGAATTTCTATACTTACTTACTTCTATACTGTAATTTATCAACAGTATGTAATATTACATAAAACTACTACTAATAATTATTATAAATTACATAATGTAAATATATGCAATTATAATTTATATAATTATTATATATATATTTAATTTATAATATCATAAATATGAATTTTTATCAACCGTAAATATCACTATTAATGTAAATATACATTATAAAAATAAAAAATACATTATATAAATAATATAATATATAATTCTAGAGCTTTACATTTTAAATGTGCATATCTGATTTAAAAAATATATTTTATTTTTAATAAAATATTATTAAAATATTTTATTATTTATTTTAAAATATTATTATATTAATAATGTAAATACATTATTTTAATATCAAGAAATTGCAGACAGACTATATGCACGCAAGTAAATAAAAAGGCTTCATAAATGTTGATTGTAGATTAAAGATTTGCATTTAAAAAAAATAAGCTTTAGGAAATAAATCTGTCAATCCTCAGTCGCTCCACTCTCTGTCCAGGAGGGGGCGCTGCTGCCCTACATCTGATGCTGCCGTCCTCAACATCCCATGAACCCTTCACATCTTTCTTGGCACATCAGACCCAATGGGGAGGCGCACATGCCAGGGACGTCCCATCAGTTCAGATACCAAAATCCTCAAAGCCCCACTAAACACAGAGTCTCAGGCTGTGTTCGAAATAGCATACTATCATACTACTCTTACTATTTCTGCAGTATTCAGTATGTATAGTGTGCGTAGTATGCCAATTTTCTGCATGTAATACCTGGATGACCTACTATATTTGCCAGCATCTGCTAAAAGCAACTAAAGAACGCTGAAATCAGTACGGAAGCTGTGTTCGGAATGGCATACTGCCATAGAACTCCTATGTTGAGGTATGGAATGTGTATACTGTATGCAAGGAGCTCCCAAATTACCTACTACATTTGCTGATATCTGATGTATGCATCTGAGGGAGCTGCATGGGATACTGTTTCCCAAAACGCAACGCGCTCCATGTGACGTTTCATCTTCGTGTAGAATGCGGCATGAGTGAACTGGAGGCGGGGAATAATTATAAATGGAACACTTTTATAAGTACACATATACATGTTACGGTAAAGTACAAACTAGCTGTGTTTCAGAAAAACACTATTGTTAGTAGCACATAACTTGCACTTTAATCTCTATGGCAAGTTTCGATCAAATCAAGTTTATTTATATTTATGTAGCGCTTTAAACAATACAGATTTCAAAGCAGCTTTACAGTGATAAACAGGAAAATGATGCAGTGATGCAAACATAGTTCAATGCTTCAACAGAGCTCTAAGAAGAAAATAGTGTCATTGTTCAGCTGAAGTCCGTTTAGTGTTGATAAATATCCATCCGATAACTGTGTAATAATTGGCCACAAGTTTTAAGGTCCACAGATATTGGCTTGGAACAGAACGTTATAATGATAAATTCCCTCAATGATTACATTGTCGTAATGATGACCAATCTGTTTTGGAAAAGCATGCGTTTCATAGTAACGTTTTTGCTTTATCTAAAACTTTCTATTATAATTTCATTGCTGGCCGGGTTGAGTCAGTCATTTGAAATATTCTCTTGACAAATAAAACCATATATTTGCATATCAATAACTATTTTATGCTGACAAAATATATATTTGTGTATTAATATGTAGGGTATAGTAGGGCAAAACCCAGCTATAATGAGTTTTTACCTATAATTGAAGTATTCTACACAGTAAAAAGTGGTAGGTGTTCCAACTACAGTAGTCAACATTTGAAGTGGATCAAAAAAGTTAATCAAAGTTGTCCTAAGAACTAAATTGTCCTAAGAAGAAGGTTTTAGGACAACTTTGATGAAAGGTTTTGATCCACTTCAAATGCTGACTACTGTATATTGTTAGCTGAACGCTAAAAATTAGCTAACCTAATTTAGTAATATTGATTCAAACAATAAAATTTTTGACTCAAGTCAAAACGGTTAATTTAAAATCTAACCAACTGATTTAAAGGGTTAGTTCACCCAAAAATGAAATTTCTGTCATTAATTACTCACCATCATGTCGTTCCAAACCTGTAAGACCTTCGTTCATCTTCGGAACACAAATCTTTTTGATGAAATCTGAGAGCTTGAGCTTCTGAGCTTTCACAAGAACCAATGAGGCTCATTCTCGTGTTACGCAGCACGTTTGAGCTTCCGCAAGAACCAATGAGGTTCATTCTCGTGTTACGCAGCACGTTTGAGCTTCTACAACCTTCTCGTGGGTCAAGCAGGTTCGGTTGAGCTTTTGTTCATGTTCGCTGATCAATGTTTATATGTGAATTAAAGCCTAAATTAAATCTGTTTGTCATATAAAACAATTGAGTCTCTTCACAAAATTTGGACTAAACCCCTCAATTCATATGGATTAGTTTTACGATCTCTTTATGAACTTTTTGAAGCGTCAAAGTGGTAGTTGGGTAGCTGTCTATGGAGGGACAGAAAGCTCTCAGATTTCATCAAAAAAATCTTCATTTGTGTTCCGAAGACGAACGAAAGTCTTACGGATCTGGAACGACATGAGGGTGAGTAAATGATGACAGAATTTTCATTTTTGGATGAACTAACCCTTTAAGAAAAACATGATTTAATTTCACTGAATCAACTTGACTTTCCACCAGCAAACAGAATTATTATGGTTTAGATTATGGCCGTTGGTGAGGATAGTCGCAAGGTAGGAAATTTTTACTTAAAAAAGAATGATTAGCACTTTTATTTGTCAGCTGGACAGCTGTGCTGAATTAATGTTCAATGTATGTCATGTGACAACATTGTAGCATGCTACTCTGAAACATTTGTTGAATACTGTACACTATTTCACACTATTCTTAAGAAATAGTAGGCAGTATGCACTGTGTACTGGGGAGTAAGCAGTAAGTTAGTGTGCCATTCCGAACACAGCCTCAGTTCAGTAGATTATATCGTGACCTGCGTTCATCTGCTTCAAGCTAAAGTCGTCACCTCAAAACTGCGTCTGTTACAGCAGTCAAGCGTTTGTTTATGCCTCCTGCGCACATGCCCGCAGCCCGTCTCTCTGTCTCTCTCTCACTCTCTCGCTGCATAATTAAACTCATGTGTGAGATTAGCGCTTGCAGCGATGACTCAGCGGCCACTGCTGGTTCTGTCTGTCTGGGTCTGAGACTGACGCAAACAAACATCAGAGAAAAGGCCTCTGTGTTCCATCCTCAGCTCTAAAAACCTGTATTAAATCACGTCTGAGAATAAACATCATGAGTCTGAAGTCATGCTAAATGTATAACAAATATTAATGTGTCGTTTTTGCACATTTTTAGCTAATGTAAGATTTAAGTTGACTATTTATTTTTGTAATTTGTTTCTGGCCTTGTAGTGAACAAATCAGTGGTGCACGTTATTCTAAAGAAAATAAATGTTTTCATCATCTTTCATCAAAACGAAATGTCATTAATTTTCAGCAAATGCCTCCAAGGCCCGAAGCACCAAGTATACAGAAAAGCTTTTCACTATCAAATCAATTTCTTCTCACATTTTTTCTTGTTGAAAATCCTGTTTGATGTGGAAATAAGTCAAGATAATTTAAATAATCTGAATTCATTAATAATAATAACATTTTGAAATGAATTTTAATATTTAATAATTTAATATTAACACTTTTAAATGTATAACTACTATTAAGATTATAATATTTATTTTAATAATATTTAATAATTTAATAATGGCATTGTTTTTAAATTTACAACTGCTACTACTAACATTTTAATATTTATTGTAATAATTTTAATAGTTTAATAACAGTATTTTTAAATTAATTATTATTACTATTATTATTTTATATTAATTAAAAAATATTTTAAAAAAATCTCACATTTTTATTGCTGAAAATCTCGTTTGACATGGAAATAAGTCAAGATAATTGAATAATCTTAATCTGAAATATTTTTAAATAAAAAGGAATAGATAAAATAATAATATATAATAAAATGAATAATATATAAAATGTATACAATATATACAAATATATAATAACTTAATATAATATATTAGTATAATATAATTAAATTATAATATAATATTAGTATAACAATAATATAATATATTATTGTTGTTGTTGTAGTTAGTATCTTTGTTTTAAATTTTCACATTTATTTATCTGGGTTTTTTATTTAATTCATTGATGATAATAATAATAATAATAATAATAATAATAGCATTTTGAAATAAATTTATAATATATTTAATAATTTAATAATAACATTGTTTAAAATTGATATCTACTACTACTACTACTAATATTATATTTTGTTTTACTATTTAATAATTTAATAATAATATCATTGTTTTAAATTTACAAATTCTACTACTAACATATTAATATTTATTGTAATATTTAATAGTTTAATAACAGTATTTTTAAATTTAACAATACTGTAAATTTCCAAACCACAGAAAAATGTGACAATGTGGCTCTTGCATTAACCAAATAAAAACAGGCTGCAAAACACAGTTTCATGTTCAGTGTCAAGATTTGTGGCTCTACTCTGAAACCTAATCGGTTATGA
Source organism: Hypophthalmichthys nobilis (assembly GCA_037950665.1). Classification (NCBI taxonomy): domain Eukaryota; kingdom Metazoa; phylum Chordata; class Actinopteri; order Cypriniformes; family Xenocyprididae; genus Hypophthalmichthys; species Hypophthalmichthys nobilis. The sequence goes on from CM075480.1 coordinate 6,249,670, forward strand.
AAGATATTAAACAATAAAAAACATTGTATGAACTGCATCTTTTAAGCTCAATTGACCTGACTGGAGACTGGTGAGACGTGAGATGCTGTACTTCATTCTCCTGCCAGGTGGCGCTGTAGAGCCTTGAACCGTCTGGCAAGACCCCCTCAGGAAACAGGTTCAATTTCACATGATAAGACTGCAAATAACCCTCAACGTCCCAGTTCCTGAGTATATTCAGGCCCCGCGAAACAACAGGAAAAGCCGCTCAGTGACAGGAAGGCTCCATTTAAGAACGCCGGAAGTGGGAAAGACCTCAAAGTCTCCTTATGTGACGCCCTGGGTGAACAATACCAAAGAATGGGAGCGGTCCGAGTTTGCCGAGCATGATGGGAACTGATATAAGCACATTAAATGGTGTTCATATGTGCAAATGGTGTTCAAAGTCTGCGGCTATTGTCAGTTAGACGCAGTAATTGCCGGGTCGTGAACGTCACGCCTAAGATTCCCTCCTACAGCACCATTTTTAGCGCCTTATAGAAAAGCAGCGTCGTTGCGTCTGTCCTGGCTCTGCAACTCACCTTCTCCCTGCTTTCCCAAACCAACCCAGAGACGGACAAAGAGCGGGAGAATAAGTGGAAATGATTGTATGCGGAGGATCTAGAATGGAGTGAGGTGTGTATTTTTAGCTCGACACCAGTCGTGTTTGTCATCAAGATGTGTAGATGAGGAAGGATATCTCGACATCAAAATAAAGCAAGGACATGCAGAACAAAACAAGAAAATAATGCAACACAACACAACTACTATTTGCCAATGTGCGAGCTCTGAATAAGCACCGATCCGTCCGAATAAGTGCATTTGATTTTGTGATTCGTGCCAATGAATTCGAGGCAAAGTGCTTATTCAGAGCTCAGGGATTTATGAAAGAAAGCTTTTAAAAGGAGCAAACCTGATTGGCTGGTGCTGTTGTTGCGTAGGGGACACTTGTGGCAGGAGTTGTTGCTGCAGAGACAGTAGCAGGCGTAGCACTGTACATCATGGGTACTTTTTCAGGAAGGGAACCATGGAAGCAATGAACAGGTAGGTGGAGCATTATGGAAACCAAATGCAACAGGTGTTTGGTTGGTTGGTAGGGTTTTTGTAGTTTGTTTTTTGGTTTTGTTGTTTAGCAATGGTGTATATTACAGAGCAGCGAGCCATCGTTAGGTTAAACCAGCAGATGGCATGCAATCACGATGCAAAGCGAGAGAAGCATGGGGAAAAAAACAAAACAAAACAAAAAAAGAGGAAAAAGGCTGATTACAATCACCTCAAGGAAATTTATCACCATAATCAGTTGTACCCAGAGAAGTTTGGCATGGGTGGTTAGTGCGGATGATAGATTACACGAGCCGTTAACCGGTCTCGCGCCGATCGGGCGAGACTTACTGAGAAGTATTGATCCTACGATCTACGGCAAACTACAGAGAATGGCCGTTTGTGTGGCTCAGACAGGTCAATTATGATCAAGTGGGCTATTTCTCTAGGAAACTGATCAAATTTCCCAATCAATAGTACACAACACAAGACAATGCCTATTATTAACAGCCTGTTCGCTTGGATCTGGTGTTTTCACACAAATACTGTTTAAACAACTTTAAAATGACGGTTTAAAATAATGAAATGATGAAGATTATGATAATAATAAAAATAACAGCCACTGGGGAAAAAATGTAAAATTAATTATAATTTAAAAATTGTATGTAAATATATATAAACGTGAAATGATAATATAAATATATTAACAAAGGTTAAAATAATCATTATTAATAATAATAATAAAATGAGAAAATCCACTGTAAATGAGTATTGCATAATAATATATGCATATGTAAAAAAAAAAAAAAAAACATACAAATATAAAGAATTCCAATTTAAAACAATAAAATAATAATAACATCTGTAAAAAATGTGGTATTTAAAATGAGTTAAAATAGAATTAATAATATAAATGTACAATATTTATAAATAATAATTAAAATATTGTACAAAATGTATAAAAATAAATATATATAATAAATAATTATAACAAATTTCTAATCATAATAATAAACTCACTGTAAAAAATGGAATTTTAAATAGGACAAAACAAACTAAATTAATATGAAATATAATAATAGCCACTGTAAAATAATTGTAATTTGAAATAATTTACAGTAAAGTAAATTGATTAATATGAATATAAAGATGTGAAATATGTAGAATTACTATAATAATAAAAATAACCACTGTAAATGATTAATAATGAATTTAATAATATACTGTAAATTGCAAAACCCCAAAGAGAGAAATGTAAATATTTCAAACACACAGAGAGCTCTTGCAGGTGAATAAAAGCAGAATAAAGCAGAAAACAGATGCATGATGGTGTCACTGGTCAGATTTCATCAACAGGTGCTAATTTGATGTGACATTTACTTTGTGTGACATTACAGTCACAGGTCATCAAGCTTCAAATCACCTGTAAGAGCGACTAGATCTCTATGTGAGGTGGGGAAAACAGAGACAGACAGACAGACAGACAGGAAGAGGAGGAACCTACCAATGCTGCTAGCAGGAGCCATGCACAGAACTGACCCTGTGACCATGCAGTGAAGAGTGGAGAGAGGTTAATAGGGAAGAAAAACATATTAGACACAGAGCCAGAGATTCAGAATTCAGCATGCCATACAAATCCAATTAAGCTTGTCATTATAGATCACTCGCTCCACCGTGTCGTCATTCCGGTAAAAATCTCCGAGTATTCCAGGAAGATAAACTGGATCAATATTCGCAAGGGCCACAATGAGAGGACAGAAGCTTAGCGTTGTGAAATTAGAGCGCAGTGTAGGAGAAGAGGAAGAGGGCAACAGGGCAGAGGAGGAAGACGGCTAAAATTCAGCCACACACACACACACACACACACACACACACACACACACACACACATATACAAGAGAGTCATGCGGTGAGGGAACAGCCACTCCTACGGTTAAAATAGACATACTGCTGTTACAAAAGGCCCAGAGCTGGAGAAGAGGGAGGAACGGGGGCACAGGAGGACAGCTAAAAGGAAACACAACCACCATGTGGGTGTGTGATGACAAAATACACCTACGAGGGATTAGACAGCAGGACTCGCTCCGAGACCCTGCGTACAGAGAGTTTTTTCTGTGTTTATTGTTATAAAAATACCGCAGTAGATACGCCTACAGGTAAAGAGCGATAGTAGGTGGAATATACTGCTATTGTTTAATGTAACGCACTGTGAATTTTGGCTTTACAGATTTATCAGCCAGGCCGTTTAATCGACTGATAGTAGGCTATTTTTATCAATCAGCATCAGCAAATCTTTTCAATTGATTACACACAATAATAATATATAATACACATAAATAATATATATAATCTTTGATTATAAATAATATAATTTATAATCTTTATTATCTGTATTAATCTTTTCAACTGATTACACATAAATAATAATAATAAAACAATAGCAATAATAATAATAATAATAATAATAATTATTATTATTATTATTATTGTGTGTAATCAGTTGAAAAAATTAATACAGATAATAAAGATTATCAATAATACAGGTAATAAAGATTCATATTGATAATTAAAGTATATCATTTACTGTCATCTGAAATTTTGAATTTCAAATAATTACAATAATCTGTAAAATATAATAGCCGTTTAGTTTAATTAATTTAAATTATTTTTTTTAAAGAATTATATCATAATATATAATTTATTTACATTTCAATTGATTATAATAATTTCATGTTTTTCAGACATGTTAATCTTAAATAAATATTGTATAAAATGTAATTATAAAATGATTATAAATGATTTAAAATTATATTTATATTTAAAATATTATTATTAAAATGATCCTGCAATTTTGTTAGCCAGGCAAATTAATCACACAATATTTAGCCATTTGAAGATTGTCTGCACCTTTTATTAATTAATTTAAGTTAATTTTATGTATTATGTACATTTTTATAAATGGGTGTGTTTATATATATATATATATATATATATATACACACACACACAAACACATTTATGTTATTACTTATAATTCATTTTTGTCATTTCAGCAATTTATAGTTATAGACAATATCACCATGTTTATTAAAATTAATTACAAATATCTCTTGTTTTTAAATAGCAGTAAATATTGTATCAAATATAAATATAAAATGTTTTTGCCAATTTTTAGAGATAGAGCGATATGTCGGCCAGGCAGATTAATATATTAAGCCAGTCACAGACTATCAGCATCTGCAAATTCTACATTTGCAATAGATGATGCACAATTTTCAAATATTTCAAAGAGGATTTTAAGTACCTGTTAACTGTTACTGTAATTTTGTGCACATCATAATTGTTATCCAAATAATTGTATTACGTATGTATACATCAGCATTATGTGTTGGCCCATATTGGTGGGAGTCAAGATATATAATCTGACAGCGTACGGATGTGCAGATCAAAGCACTTCTGCGAATATTTCTAATTTAATCTATGGCCGGCTATGATTTTTAGATCAAAAGCCCCAAACATCTATTAACGCTAGCGAAATTCAAATCAGGAGTGCTCTTGAAATAACGTGTCTTTTTAAAAAACACGTTCCCTCGCAGATATGCATTAGTATTCCGTGCACTCACTGCATGCAAAAGGGACAAACGCCCATCTAAAAGGTTATTAAGGCGTTACGCCGGGATCGTAGAAGAGAAAAGGGGTGTAACGTTTAGAGGGTGACCCAGGGATTAATACGAAGCAGTGTGTGTGTGTGTGTGTGCATGGGTTTGTATGTGCGCATGCGTGTTCTTACCTGTGGGAAAGAACGCAGCGGTGGGCTGCTGAAGCTGTGCGTTGGCCAAAGCCTGTTGGTAGTGCAAGACACTGGGGTTGAAGAGAGTACTGGCCCCGTTACTCTTTTCTAGTGCTGGTCTCTTTGGTAGGGGCTGCAGGACTCCATGGGGAAACGCCTGAGCGTGGCAACACGTGAAAGAGAAGACATGCGTGAGTTAAACGGGGTTTGCACCCATCCACTCACACAAATATCAATGCACATTGTTGACTCGAAGCTGCATCGCTCCATTTTACACAAGGAGGCACTTATGTTTACTAGGCTTCAATAATTACCACACACATTCATTCTTCAAAATTGACTGATGGTAATTTCTAAATACATGTACTTGGTGACTTTTACTGTTTCTATCAAAACAAAGAAGCCAAAATTAAAAAAGTCTGTGAGTTGCTACAGTACATTAAAAAGCTACATGCAAAGCAAAAGGTGAAAGGTCATAGTACCAGATCTACAGATGCCTCGAGGGGTCGCTTCATTGCTTTGGCAGTCGACTGAGTCTTTTAATAGCAGGCAGCGAGCACATGATGGCAGTGGGCCAATGGGATTCAAGCGTATTAACATACAGGTAACAGCAAGCAGAGGTGCATCATGGGGACAGCATTGCATTGTGGATAGGTGAGAAGGAAAAAAAACAAAAACAAAAATAATCTGAATGCAGTATACCACATACAAAACAATAGGCATGCACATAAACGAAAAAACTTGTCTCAAAGAAACATATCGCTATGTTCTGAATTAGTACGAAAGCAAAAAGCATCTACAATACCTGTGTTAAAAGCGTCAGAAATCAAGATTCTCACCATTTACCAATCAAAGTCAAAAAGGCTAACGGGATTGTAGATATTAGTGTTATGAAAGCTCTCCGAATCATCTTTAGCAGTAAATCAATAGAGAACAAACACTGCACAAAACACACTGACCGTATCCGGCACCCGATATCCGCTATCGAAGGGTTTTCTGTGTGCTTGGCGGATTAAAATCAAATGATGGCAGAATGTCAGGTAGGCATTTCTTTTCAGGGACGAGTGCCGTCAACATGGCTTCAACGGCTTCTTTCGGTCAATAAGCTACATTAACTTTGCCTGACAGCACTATTGAATGCTTGCGCGATTACTAATTAAGACTGGAATAGGGTACAAACCGCACGGGCCAATTCACCGGCCCGTGCATCATGTTTCTGCCAATGGAAATCTGGCTGATTTTAACATGCGCTATGACATTTACCACCACTTAGCAAAAAGAAAATCAAAGGACACTTGGTAAACGAGGCGAGGTCGTCTAGGAGAAATGCCTTCCTTGACATTCACTTCTGTCACAATATGTTGCAATTTCTTAGCAACTAAGGGATTAAGTTGACTCTCTACATACAAATCGTAAAGGTCACGGAAACAAAAGAAAACAACTGCTGCGAGTGATCACAGAATGTGGAGCTCTGTTTATTCTTATATTTGAGAACATCCAATTTATGTTCCTTTACGTTTCTGGTTATGAGTTCTTTTTATTGCGGTATCAGATGTGGCCCATATTTATATTTATATTTAATATAAATATTCATAGGCATCTAACCCTAATTTATATATCTCCAATATTCCTCATTAATAAAATGCCATGCAAAAGTACTGGTAAGAAGAAAAGATGTGGCTTAATGGAATGAAGGGCAGCAAAATATTTAGTAAAGAAAAACAGGACGCTTGAAATGAGATGACACTGAGGGCCATGCAAAAATGCTTCAAATCAGAATATCCACAAAAACAAAACAAAACAAAAAAAACTATAATGCTAGAATGTTGAAAAGAAAAATGCTTCTGTTCTTCTTTATAGTATGGTCACAGATTACAGCAAATAAGTTTGCGAGGGAAAGATAATGCACTTGAAGAGTCATTTAAAGAAAGATGAACATTTTATTAACAGGAAAAACACAGAACTCTCTCGAAGCTCTGTTCAAAAACCTAGTGTGCTGCATTGCTGTCTACATAACCTGCATTTCCACCGAAATTACCCGGAACAATTTGTCCCAGGAACTTTTTTTCCCCCAGACCTGTTGCTGTCTGCGTTTCCATCGTGGTCTCAAGTACCGTAAAGATTCGGCAAATTAGTCCCATCCCCGAAAGCGCCCAAGTCCCACCCCCAAAAGTTCCTGAACTTTGAAAAAGTACTACCTCGAGAGCAGGGACTTTCTGAGAAGGAAATTTTTACATGGAACTTCATTTAGACCCTGGTTCCTGCGGTCGAAACACACAAAGAGTACCTAGTTCCTAGGGAAAGTTCCTGCGGTGGAAACGCGGCTATAGGCTGCTACCTTCTGAACCATAGTTGACTTATTTGGAACACTCTACATAGGCAGCAACTGAGTGCACTACTCAGAAAGCACTTCTCATGCAAAGTGCACTGGAGTCTCAACTAAAGTCTGACTTTTGCATGTTGCTAAACTAACATACTCTAAGCATAAAAATATACAGCAGCAAACTGAACGATTTTAGTGATACTTTCACATTAAAACCTAACTGTTCACTGAGATTGTCACATGCATTCTGGGATTAACTTTCTGAAGGATACTTGCTGCATGAATTTCTGCAAAACAAGCTATCTTAGAAAGCAGCATAAGTTCCAAGCCTTGGTGTTGTGTTTACTATAGAGTCTAGTGCTGTCTAGGAAGGCAGATCAGTAGGTTTAGGAACAGAGCTTATGCGTATACTTTTAATAAACATCAGAATAAAATGCACTTGAATTGTGCATGCTGAAGGCATTCTTGTAACCAAGAGTTTCATGTTTTGCTCCCCTCCGCCAACATAGAGAACCATTAAAATAAATATGCCACCCACAGGGATTTATCATACAGAATTACATAACCTTCCACTGGAAAAAAACAAAAACAAAGAGAAAATAAAAGACTAGAAAATGAAGAAACTATAACCGTATCATCTGTCTCTCACTTTTAAACTCTTTCGCATTTGGGTTGGGTGCAGGGATCGATTGCTTCAGTAAGTGGCCTGGTTTAAACCCTAGAAAAAATCTGCTTTATTATCTGCAATGTCATTACATCATAATCAGGGAAAGGACATTGCACCTTAAGGCTAACAGCGTTTTACCCTGTAGCCAAAGCTGGCGGTTTATCTCAGGATGCTGTACGCTCTGGAAACCTGGGTCTTTATTTTCACTCTTGTTTTATTGTTATGGCTGGTGAGCTGATACTGTCCTCGCGTCACCTTCTGACCCAGACGCCACAGTGGAAAAAGACAAAAGGGTTCAGGGCAAAAGCAAAAGCGAAAATGGAGTAAACAGCAAAACGAATGAGGCCAAGCATGTGAGTGTCATGACAGCAAACGCAGCAAAATAAAACCACACCAGCGTGAGATGTGGAAGCGCGAAAGCTTGCTGCCAAATACCGTGTCTACACTCCAAGCGAGTGACGCAACCAAACTAGATCCTTACCGTTGTAATCAATTAAATTAGTGATGCAGTGCAAGAAAACTAGATCTTTCCCATTATAAACGGCACACGTTTGTTGCATTGCATTGCAAACTTGTAATGTAGACAGTTTTATTGATTATAACAGGAGCTGTTCTAGTTCTTGCATTGCATTGCTTACTTGCGTTGTAAAAAAAACAAAACAAAAAAAACACATGCTTTCATTATAATCCACAAAGCTTCCTACACTGCATGCACACAAGCGGTCACATCGCATTGTGTTGCTTGTAGTGTAGACAGCTTAAACAGGAGCAAAATAGTTTTATTGTACTGCTCTGCTTGTTGCAGTGTAAATAAAACTAGATTAAAACATTTTTGTCAAGACAAACTTTACGTTGCAGGAATGCTGCAATGAAGCAATGCAAAATTGCATTACTTGTATTATAATCAACAAAGCTATCTATACCACTAGTTTGAAAATTTTCTTGCATCTTATCACTCTCTTCTGTTGATTATAATGAGATTGATTCGTTTTGTTGCACCACATTCCTTGCATGCAGTGTAAGCAAAACAAATTCATTCCCATTACAAAAAAGCTAGTCTACAAGCATGCAATATCACGTTTTGTTGCATCACACCATTCTCAATGTAAACAGTTTTGCTGATTATAACAGGAGCAATCTAATTTTGTTGCATTGCGTTGCTGACTTGCAATGTAGAAAAATCTCAGTTGCTCCCATAAACAACAAAGCAACAAAGCAAATGTGCAGTACAGGTTATGGAAGCTTGTTTTAATAAAAAATAAAAAAGGTAATTGCAACTCTTTTTCTTGCAATTGCGAGTTTTGCAAAATTCTGACTTTTTTTTTTCTGTGATATAAAGTCAGAATTGCATGATATAAAGTCAGAATTACGAGTTAGAAAGTTTACGAGTTTAGAGTTTATATCATGTAATTCTGACTTTATAACTCGCAATTGAGACTTTATATCGCAATTCTGAGAAAAAAATTCAGAATTGCGAGTTATAAAGTAAGAATTGCGTGATATAAAGTCAGAATTACAAGTTATAAAGTCAGAATTGTGAGATATAAACTCTAAATTGAGTGTTATGTCCAATTGTGAGGGGAAAAAGACTGACGGTTTTTCTTAGAATTCCAAGTTTATATCTCACAATTCATGCAGTTGCGAGTTATAAAGTCAGAATTGCGAGACATAAACTCACAATTCTGAGAAAAAAGTAAATTCCGAGTTTATATCTCGCAATTCTGACTTTATAAGATGCAATTGCGAGTTTATATCGCAATTCTGACTCTATAAGATGCCATTACGAGTTCATATCATCCAAATCTGACTTTATAACTTGCAATTGTGAGTTTATATCTCGCAATTCTGAGAAAAAAGTCAGAATTGCGACTTTATATCATGCAATTCTGACTTCATAACTCGCAACTGCGAAAAAAAAAAAATTGATTTGTGAGATAAAAAGTCACAGTCACCTTTTTATATTTAGTGGCAGAAACAAGCTTCCATAGGTTTTGATGCATCACTCACTTGCAGTACAAGTGGGTTCACTGGTTTTAATAGGATCGGGGAAGTTTTGTTGCATTGCTTGCTTGCATTAGAAAATCAACAAAACTGTCAAGGCTGCAACCAAGCGATGCCACAAAATTGCATGCATGCAGAGATTGTGACGCAATAAAACTTGATAGAACCTGTTATACGAAACTGTTTATACTGTAAGTAATGCAACAGAATAAACATTGCATACATTCAGAGATGTCGTTGCAATAAAACATGATACTGTAGCACCTATTATAATCGAAGCCATATACATTGCAAATGCAAAACGCAACAAAACTCGACATCCCTTTCTTATAGCGGTGCACGAAATTCAGCGTTGCATTGCGTCGCTTGCTTGTAGCATAGACAAACGAGTGCAGCCTGTCATGTGGCCAAAGATGCAGTTTCGCTTGGATAATAGATGAACCTGTGCATTCACGTCAGTTTGGCATGAAGATGTCATCCATCTCCTTAATTTAATCTTGACTGATTTGAGGAGACTAGGCCTCCCATTGGGCAGAGAAATGGGGAAGTAAGCCGCCCCCTGACCTTGTGCAGTCAAGGGTGTGAGCAAAAAAGCTTTTAAGCCATCGTCCTTATTATATTAATATCCTATACCTAATAATGATCGCATCAGTACAGTACTAGATGGATAAGAAGGGGGAGTGATTTTTATCACAAGGCTGTCTTCTCAAGCAGCTCGTCTCTTTGTCTATCTCTCTTTACTCACTGTTTAATAGGACTAAAATCCTCCAGGGATGAGATAAGGAAGTCGACACAGATTTGGCACACAACCCCGCCCGGATTCTGGAGATGGGTCATGGCTATATAATAATAAAGCAGTGCTCCACATTTAACGTGCTAACATCATCAGATATCTTAATCGCAACCTCGGCGGGCACGTCTCAACATGTGTTGTCAATTGATTTTATCGTACACTTAACCGAAAAGGTTTCACAATTCTAAGCACTGCCTTGTTTACGATTCAATGTGTCGTGACAATGCAGTAAATTGAATTCTGCTGTAAATTAAATGCAGCTGGTAAGGCGCGTTGGTGTAATTTAAAAACCTTTACACACTTTAATGTTTTGCACAACATGACTCTTTAAACGTTGAATTGTATGCATGTTATTTCAATATGAATTGTGCATGCTGCGATTAGCTCACCATGGCTGCAGCGGCGGCCTGCGCTGCGACGGCAGTCTGGTTGGCCTGGTGCTGGGCTGCTTTGATCTTGGCCTGCAGGTGTGCTGGAGGGTGGAAATACTTGCACTTCTCGCGCGAGCAGCGGCTCTTGATGTAGTCCATGCACACGGTGACCGTGTTGTCGCTCGTGTCAATCATAGGGCTGTCGCTAGGATGGGCGAAGCGGCAGTCGGTCTCGCCACGCGCGCAGTTACCCCGCTGAAACTCGCGACACACCTGGTGTTTCGCGGACGCAAAACAAACACGCAGACAAAACAAACAGGGAACACAACAGAAATGTGCAAACAGAGATGTGAGTCATTGAAGTTTCAAAGTTTTCATGTATGAGAACAGGTATGGTAAATAAACAGAGCTAAATATTAACAAAGGCAGTGACAGCCTCTCTCAGTGTGGGAGGGCCACAGAGGAACAGAGCCTCTTATTATCACAGACATCAGTCAGTTGCTAAGTGTTCGCACATTTTTAGTGACACACACACACGCAAACAACCTTCAACTGTTGTTTCAACTGCACTGATCATTTTCTTGCAAGGCAGCGCTGAATTGAAATGCCTCACACTTCTTTCTGTCCTTCTCACACTTCTCTGCAATTAATTCAGCTCCATCTTTAACATGCAGACAAAAGCTTTTCGTCTTCATAAACTTCAATATTAAAGTTTGAAAATCTCCCAGTGACCTTGACTTCACTCAAATGTTCGACATTCAGAATTTAACCGACAGTGATGATACTGAATTAGGACCGGTCTGCTTTCTTGCATCCATATGCATACTGACTGTCTTTTCTTTTCTTTTTTTAAATTAAGATTGGTCTTTACATATAATTGCATACTGAATTATGATTGGTCTTTTCTCTCTTACATTTATTTGCATACTGAATTATGATGGGTCTTTTCTTTCTTTCATCATTTCTTTATATTGAATGATGGTCTTTTTTCCCCTTTTTACATTTATTTGCATATTAAAATGTAATTTATTTGCACACTGAATTGCGATTCAAAATATCAAAATATCAGATAATTTCTTTCTTATGTCTGACAATATCTTTCACTTTCTACCCGTTTATCCCAAGGGTTCAAGTTTTGACTACTTAGTTTTAAAGGGTTAGTCCACCCAAAAATGAAAATTCTCTCATTAATTATTCACCCTCATGTCGTTCCAAACCTGTAAGACTTTCGTTCATCTTAGGAACACAAATTAAGATATTTTAATGACATCTGAGAGCTTTCTGTCCCTCCATTGACAGCCTACACAACTACCACTTTGACGCTTCAAAAAAAGATCGTAAAATTAATCCATATGAAATTTGAATTAAAAAGATTTTTGAACTAAACCGCTTAATTCATATGGATTAATTTTACGATCTCTTTATGAACTTTTTTTTCGTCAAAGTGTCTATGGAGGGACAGAAAGCTCTCAGATTTCATCAAAAAGATCTTAATTTGTGTTCTGAAGATGAACGAAAGTCTTACGGGTTTGGAACGACATGAGGGTGAGTAATTAATGACAGAATGTTTGGGTGAACTGTCCCTTTAAGAGTTTGTCACTGCAAAACACTGCATCTTTTTGAGGCCAAAAAGCATTGGATTTGAATGTGCATTTTAACAAAACCTTTTTGCAAGCAATATTTTAAAGGTAAATGTTTAATTGTATTATATAGTAAATAATTTTAGTTAAAAGCGTGAACTAGACTTACTTTTTTATGCTTTAGGTTTTCTATTACCTTTTATCTAGATTTCAATAATTGAAATGAGATTCAAACTCTGGTTCAGAAATGATGCAGTTTGTCTCAAGCTGAATGAAATGTTGGCCTCCACAATATCTCGGTGTGACGCATTACCTCGAGCTTGTCTGTGCGCAGTAGTTTCTGCGTGGAGGACGAGCTCGGCACGCTAACCGGTGGGCTCCCGGGTACGATGACAGGGGTGCTGGAGAGCATCTCTGTGGGGACCAGACCCATGCCGTGGCTCATGGGAGTCAGATACGGCGCGTAACTCAGTCCAGGGCTTGAGCCCAGACCTTGGCTGACAGGAAATGTAGGCTGTGAAGACAATTAATATGATAGAATTACAACTTCCATTTCTGGAAGGCTCAAAAAAAGCAAAATGCAGCAAGAAAGAAAGATGCAAAGTTGCATACCACTGGTTGCATGGTGGTGCCAGGGATCATGAACTGCATCTGCTGGGCCAGCATCGCTGCTGCGGTCTTCTGCTGGATGAGGTTGTTGCGTCCGTTGATTTCCAGCTGCGTCTTCAGATGCGCTGGTGGGTGAAGGTACTTACAGTTCTCTCTCGTACACCGACCCTACAGCAAGAAAGATCACAAACTTATAAGAATCTCAACTGTTCCTCCTAGTCAGAAAAGACCCTAGTAATCCCACACGTATCCAAAAAATGTCAGCCCATAAGTCTGCAATCAAAATTCAGAGATCTGATGAGACAATCATTTCTCATCAAATTCTCAGAAAAAGACTGATCTGTGCTCTTCACATTCATTTCATAGCTTTATACTGTCATTATTTGACTACTGACTCATACAGTAAACACACATTAATAAATTTACCTATGCAAAAACACAAAACAACATCTATTTGCATATTTTTTATTTTACTTTCTACCCATTTATCCCAAGGGGTTAAGTTTTGTTTCATTTATTTTCAAGAGTGGTAGATGCCACCAGATTTTATTTTTAACATGTCAATAAAGCACACCTCTGCAAAAAAGAAGCAGCAGCTAAAAACAGTGTAGAAATGACACTACAACATGCATGAAATACAAGCAGCATCAATGCAGTGAAAATGTCGGCTCCATACTGCAATATTAATTAAGTAGGCCAAAGTTAGAAGAATGTTCTCACAAGGTCAAGCGTGTGTTTGCATTAAACCTCCACTGCAGGATATCCAGTGACACGGGAGGCTGAACTGATACAGAGATGTGAAAAATTGTGGAGGAGGGGTTAAAAAAAAAACACAGCAGTAGCACATACTGCGGACATGCAGAGACACAGAAAGAATCGCTCTGCCTCTGCAGATGCTGCGTCGCCCTGCATGCGTTCTACAGCATCAGCTGCTTGCTGGAGGTGTGAGATCTCCACGGTAACCTTGAGCACAAATATCACACGCTCATGCTACTTACAAAACAAGGAAATTAAAGGAAACAAAAATATAGATATAATTTAAAAAGAATGAATACAAAGACCCGAATATGTAATAATGATTGGCGAAACATTCATGCATTTAAGGGTTAAAATATGTGTAGCCGATTTGACAGGTTGTGGATGAAGATATGAAGTTGTCAATATCATGTCTTTTTACTAGTAACTTCTCAAATGTATTCATGTAAAAAAAGTCAGTTAAACCAAGTAGGATGTATGTGGTTGACTTACCCGTCAAATGGCTGTCATTTCAAATGCCAAATATAAATGTATACATTTCCAAGCATATTTGCTAAAGCTGCTCGATCAAAACCAGAATAAATTAACCATGTAAACAAATGACATGCAAAAAATTAAAAACTATTTCAAGGTGGAAAGGCTGATGCGTGTGCATGTACAGCAGCTTATCCATTTTGCATTATCTTTAATAATGAGGCTTATGTTTCTTTATCAAGGGTATGAAACCTTTTAAAGCAGAGATGTGACCTATATAAGCTATTGTGTACTCTCAGCACTGTTGCAGGGAGGTCACAAATCCCTTGAAAACATCTTGGGAAGCGTTCGCAGGAATGTGCACGGTCAGCTTATCTGAGGGCTTGCTTGCTTGTTGGTTTATGACAACAAGGATAAAAGCGCAAGATGTATCCAGGTATCCTTCCTTACTCGGATTACAATGGAGATAGTGTGCTATAAATAACGCAAAACTAGATCTAAACGGAGCATGGCTGTCATTTCAATGATCTCCAAACAGTTAAACGACGCTGAATCAGCTCACTGCAGCCCACCGCATGAGCGCCGCAGCGGCATGAACTGAAATAGCGGACTTTTGTTAATGTGGTCAAGACCTTGGGTGATTGATCAGACCCAAAATATGTTGCAATTGCGATCATTTAAAAGCTTTGCGTTATTGACAGCTTTGTGTTTTCGCTCACCAGACCAACTATGCGTTAATGCGCACTCACTGAATGCAGCAGCATCTAGATGGAAGCATCTGAACTCGACACTGGGATCTGTAAAAAATTATGGGTCTAACACATCAGCTAAATTATACACTAATAATCAGTAATGTTTCTTAAGCAGCAAATGAGCATATTAGAATGATTTCTGAAGGATCACGTGACACTGAAGAATGAATGATATTTCACAACATTACTGAAGAGTGAAAAGAAGAGTGGCTTACTAACGCCACACTACAAATGAATCTGAATTTGAACTGAACTGCATTCTAGATGTAGCAAAATCTTGCACAATAAAGATGTGTTCACACTGACAGCGATTAAACCGATTCATTTTGGCAAAATGATATACTGCTGATTTCTACTCGACCGCTTTATCTGACAGTATCACTGAAAATGACTGATTCACTTCACTTTGCTGCTGCAAATTCTTGTCAGTGTGAATGCTTATTAACATCCTAACCATTCATGACATTGTGAAGCAACACACGATCAATCTAGTTTCATTTAACGCATTTTATGTCTTGAAATGAGAAGAAAAAGAGTGGGTTACATACACAGCATCACAAATAGCTGACTTTTGTTAATGTGATCAAGACCTTGGGTGACTGATCAGACCCACAATATGTTGCATTTGCGATAATTTAAAACAAATGTTTCTTGAGCAGCAAATGTGCATATTAGAATGATTTTTGAAGGATCATGTGACACTGAAGACTGGAGTAATAAGCTTTGCATCACAGGAATAAATTACATTTTAAAATACATTCAAATAGAAAACAGTTATTTTAAATAGTAATGAAATTTCACAACATTACTGTTTTACATGATCAAATAAACACAACCCTGGTGAGCATAAGAGACTTCTTTCAAAAACATTAAAAATCCTAATTATTCCAAACTTTTGACCACTAGTTTAAAATGATGCTAATATCATTCGTTATAAACACATAATAAATTATAGGCCAAGCTGAAGACAGGTCTAGACACCTAACACCCTTAAATTCCCAAATATGCAGCACTGTAATCCATAGGATCAGGGTGCTGGTGGCTATCAACATCCCTGCTGGAATAACAGTGTTGTTCAGCCGTCCAGCTAAAAGCTGAAAGGTGTCAAAGCCAATCAGTGCAGGCCAAAAGACGGACTCTTGCGGCCGCTGACGGAGTGATGGATGGCGAAGATAAGTGAAAGACATCTGATAGAGGACTTCCACTTCTGCCGAGTTGAGGTATCGGGATTTTTGGGTGCTGTGCAAAGGATCGTACTGGAATATGTATGAGAGGTTTGATTTGCTGTGTGCACCCTGATTGAGAGGGGACTGCTGATTCAATAATTAAGAAGGGAAGGTCTATTTTTACCATCAAATTCAGCAGGAATGGTGCTGATGGAGGACGACAAGAAGCTCTGTATCAAATGACCGATCCTAAATGTGCTACACAATACTGCATAGCTGCAATTAACGGAGGCACCAG
Organism: Hypophthalmichthys nobilis; assembly: GCA_037950665.1. Taxonomy (NCBI): domain Eukaryota; kingdom Metazoa; phylum Chordata; class Actinopteri; order Cypriniformes; family Xenocyprididae; genus Hypophthalmichthys; species Hypophthalmichthys nobilis. The sequence continues at coordinate 6,266,309 of CM075480.1, forward strand.
ATTTAGAAATCCGAGATGCGATAAACTAAGACATTACAGAAGAAAAAAGTACGAGAAACATTAAAGAGGAGATACAAGGTTCATGCCGGCTTGTCATTGCAAGTGGTTCAAAACATGCTAATGTGCATCTTGTGGTGTAGTCTTAGTTGATGCTTAATTTACTGCATTTCACATCCTGAAAGAAAAGAAGAGTGGCTTACTAACACCACATTACAGATGAATCTGAATTTGAACTGAATTGCATTGTAGATGGAGCAAAATCTTACACAATAAAGATGTGTTCACACTGACAGCAACTAAACCAATTCAGTTTGGCAAAATGATGCACTGTTGATTTCTACTCGACCGCTGTATCTGACAGTATCACTGAAAATGACCGATTCACTTCACTTTGCTGCTGCAAACCGTTGTCAGTATGAATGCTCATTAACATCTATTTACATTGTGTCCTGACCATTCATGACAATGTGAAGCAACACACAATCAATCTAGTTTCATTTAATGCATTGTATGTCTTGAAATGAGAAGAAAAAGAGTGGCTTACATACAAAGCATCACAAATAAATCTGCATTTGCACTGAATTGAGTTTTGGATGTTATCACAATCTTGGTAATTACACCAATCGCACTGACAGCAATTAAACTGCTTCAGTTTGGAAAGTTACTGTACTAACTGGATTGTGTGGTAGTCATGACGTCGCCTTCATTATATATATATATATATATATATATATATAGTAAAGAACAGTGGTTTACCATGACAATCAATTTGAACTGAGCTGGGTTCTGGAATTACTCTGTGAAGTGAATTTTACCATTACATACTAAGCAATTACACAAAAACATCTATTTTCACTAGTTTAACTCTATTTTCTAGATGAAACAGGTTTTTATTTGACTCAATTTGTCACTTTTTGCTCTGTTTTACATTTAGTGAATACATAAAATTAACTTTTTCCGCCACGCAAGGTTAGCGCACGTACTTTCAAAGACAGTTATTTTCCTCTTCATTACTGTAAGGCTGCTTTCAAAAAAATCTGTACTGTATAAAATTCTATATAAATAAATGTGACTTGACTAAGTGAAACTGCAACACCTACCAGGTGTTGGCACTCAGGTATGTGTTACTTCAGTGAAAAATAAATACAACTACAACTTTGACCTCAAAGGCAATACGCAAACATTTTTAAAACGATCAAGTATCCCTGCATTAGCAAGCAATATCAGTCAATGTTTGGTTTCAAATACCTAAAAATAATGCAGGGCTCTAGACAAAAAAATTCATTAAAGAGCCATTGGCTCCTATAGGGGAAAAAACAGGCGCCAAAAAAATTTTTTTAGAGTCACACAATTAATGAACTAAAATTTTTAAATCACTTACTTTTAGTCATCCTGTTGTGTTTATATGTCTCCCCTTTACAGTTTCAGCATTTTCATCTTTTGATTTTTCTGGGAAATGAATGTCACTATTTTCACTTAATACTATTATAGTTTTTGTTAATATTTTGAATCCGATTAGATTTTTATATTTTCTGCTTTCATTTTTAGTTAAGTTTTAATATATATATATTTTTTTTGTGTGTGTTTTGTTTTTAGTTTTATTTTTGGTTGTTTTTAAACATGGCTGTTTAGCTTTTATAAATTATTTCAGTATTAACATTTATTTCAAGCAATGAAAAAAATGTTTTTTTAATGATTTTAGTTAACTATAATCTTTATATTGAATAATATGCATCAAATAACGTTGTTAGTCTTTCCTTCCAGAAGCTACAACAGTTTACTTTGAATCAAAGGAAAATAAATATAAATATATGGAAATAAATATATAAATATATTAAATTTGGTTTGTGTAACCAAATAACAAACAAGGGAAATTGATATACATACGACTTTGATTAATGAACAGGCCAAAATACAGCGGGACTCTTATTTTGAAATGCATGTGCTTTCCTTTTGCTGCTCTTTCAAGATCACATGAAGAAGATAAAAAAAAAAAAACTATGTTGTTACAAGCATTACAACACATTACAATATGAATAATATAGAGTAAACTTTGTCATAATTGATCAGCATTAGTTCTTAAGCAATTGGTTGACTAATGTGTGCTAATCATTGATTGCGAGCTGCTCTGAAGCACTGCTGCGAGAGCCTGAAGAACGCTCAACAGCGCCATCTTTTGACTTTAAAACATGCAGCGCTCACATTTATTTAATGAAATTAATGTTAATAATCATATTAGGTAGTATCGCGATTTGTTTTTTAATCCACAAAATATAAGACGCCTTAAAATGATCATTAATACTTGTTATACCATTTAAGGTACTGAAGACTTTTTATGACCTTAAATTTGTCTGATGAGCATGAGCGGAGTGAAATAATGAAAGTGATCAGCATGATTGATATTCAAACGGTAAGCACGCGCTGCATTGTGTGTGTATCTGCAGTCTGCAGAGCCGGTTTACTAGAACTTTAAAATTGTGATACAATCTCTCTGATTTACATGAAAATCAAGCAAATGTTGACGTGAAAGGCAGTTTACTGTTCTCGGTGACATTGCTGTACACTCAAGCGACGTGAGTGGTCTAGCCAGCACTGATTGGAAGTACAGTGGGTCACGCCGGGCCGTCACTCTCCCGCACGGCACTTAAATAAATAGGCTTGATTACTAAGGGTACGGCACAGTGAGAGAGCAAGATCAGAGAGGCTTAATGGGATGAGCTCCTGGGAATGCTGACAAAGACAGTCTTCTGACATGGGCGTCCTTGTCATCATGTTGGGACTTTCGTTGGACTGTCCCTCATACTCATACATGTACGAGACAGAACTGAATTCAAAATGCCTTTCAAATTGAAATTCAATTCCTGAATTTGATTTGAGGTAGCAAAAGGGATGCAGAGTTGCAATTTGAATGTAAAGAAAAATAATTAATATAAAAGAAAGCATTTCTAAAAACTGGATGGATGGATGGATGGAATGCTAGACAGACAGACAGACAGACAGATAGATAGATAGATAGATAGATAGATAGATAGATAGACAGACAGACAGATAGATAGATAGATAGATGCTACATAGAATGCTAGATATAACACTAGATAACTGTATAGACAGACAGAACGGACAGTTGATAGATAGATAGATAGATAGATAGATAGAATGCTACATAGAACGGTAGATAGCTATATAGACAGACAGACAGAGAACAAACAACAGATAGAATGAACAAAGAAATGAATGATCCAAAGGAATGAACGATCGACAGACAGAACAAACAACAGATAGAACGAACAAACAAAGAAAAACGATCCGAAGGAACAAAGGAACGAACGATCGACAGACAGACAGATAGAACGAACAACAGATAGAACGAACAACAGATAGAACGAACAAAGAAACGAACGATCCGAAGGAACAAAGGATCGACAGATAGACAGACAGAACAAACAAAAGACAGAACAAACAACAGATAGAACAAACAAACAAAGAAACAAACGATCCGAAGGAACAAAGGGAATGAACGATCAACAGACAGACAGAACGAACAACAGACAGAACGAACGACAGAACAAAGAAGCAAATGATCCAAAGGAACAAAGGACAGAGACAGACAGACAGACAGACAGATAGATAGATAGATAGATAGATAGTAATGGTGAGGAAAGGTGCAATCAGGATGCTTAACAATTCAGATTTGAACCCGTGTCTCCCACATAAGCACCACACACGTGCAACGTCACACCACAGCTGTTTTAGTGCATTAGGGAAAGTCTTTCAATCAGTTGTGAGCACCAGGAGGGTATCAGGTAACCAGAAAGCTTTTAGACAAATCAACTCCACTTACTGTGAATGACTTCTTTGAACCCCTAAAAGCTCTCGCCCCTTTCAAAGCACAGAAACGACCGCACCTGAAACATCTGAAACGGAGCACGAACACCATAAATTGACAGTAAATATTCTATACAGTCTCCTCAAATCAATCCCAGTGAGGACTGGGAACACTGCTAGCCATTTCATGGAGAGATTAGGATTAAAACCCATTTAATATCCATGCCCCAGACTCAAGTCAAGTAATTCCCCTTACTCGCCCATGTAAACGTAACGCATTTTCAAGAAAATTAGCGTTCAGGCGAACATGCTAATTAGGGTATAACTGAGGTCAAGTGGAAGTTGGCTGGTAGAATTAATGTTTTCAGACTCTAATAATAGATTTAACACAGTGATTTTCCCTGCAGAATAAAATCCCAGAATCTCCTAACTGTCATCCGTTCAAACAGAGTAAATTCCCAGTTTTTACTGTCGTCTGTCCAAACACTGATGGAGAATGTTAAATGCCCTTCGTCATACTCTACTCTTTGACCGATCGACCACAAATTAAGAGTTTGAACTGCGAACCCGCTTCTCTCCTCGACTCCAGTTTCCTTGATGTTCCGGGCTAGCAGTCAAAAGTAATCCAACTGCGCTGGTGGGTGGGAGACAAACACAGGGGCCATTTTCAGAGTAGAAGGAGAATTGAGCCTCAGTTGTGGCCTCCAACACCCAAACACCCATTTGCATTTCAGTCTCAATGGGCCTCTATTCCAGCGGCAGCGGCACAGTTGGCGAGCTGCATTACTTGTGATGAGGGCGGCACTCGAAACGCTGGAGACGTCTTGATGGCTCAGCAAGTATTTACAGCTAAATAAAAGCAAGTTTCTCTCATTGTATACACACATGACATGTCATGAACAAGACATCATGTATATCAGCTGACTGTTAAATCTAAGTCACTTAAACTCTTTTATCCAAATTGCCTCACAGTACACTTATTACTGGGACAAGTTGAATATTCGATGAATGCATTTCCAAGCCAAGATGGTGACATGGAGGTTGAAGGTTGAAGTTCATTCTCCAGTTCATCTCTACGTATCCCAATCGCAATGCTTCTTTTTAAAATGCAATTATTGCCATAATCTTTAATAAATTAACATTAACCATCATATTATTTCAGGGATTCCCACAGCTGAACCCTGAGACATTAAGTTAATACTTCAATATTATTATTTACTTATAATACTTATATTATCTAATATTTTCCTACAAGAAACTTTTTAAAATGTAATCTCTGAATAAAAATGTTACTTAATTTATTTTTGCATTTTTATAAATTAATTTTTTAGGTTTTTGTCAACTCCCAAACCCTTTGCAGTTCAGAGCCGGAGCAAATTATTATTAATGAAAGATGAAGACAAACATTCTTCAGCACACCATACCCTAACGAAGCATTCAATATAACCAGGAACAAATATTAATACAGTAAACAGAGTTCATTTTGATTTCATGTTGTCTTTATGTCTTGCTCAGGGTCACAATGGCTGATGGTTTGCACCTTCAAGAACTCGAACCAGCAACTTCCTGGTTACTATCCTTGTGCTTTAGACATTACACCAGCTAAGTGTGAATCTTAACCACAAAACAAGGGTACGCATGAATGTGATCCATTTAGAGTGAACCATCACAAGAAATAGATATGTGGTCATGCCCTAGTTGTCTGGCTATCAGCCTGAAAATACATCTGTCAGTTTACATTGCTGAAGAGCAATGGAGTCGCATGGAGTCTAGCTGATCTCTCATGGCTTCATGCCCACAGACAGCTGAAAATGACACTGAAAAAGTAGCCTTTTATACCCCAAAACCTGTTCAGAAATGGGTGTATGTTGGAGCAGTGAACCCAAAAAAGTGTCTTGTGTCTGTGGCACATTCTGGGTGGCTGGTCGTCCACAGCCATCAACGACCACCAATGAGTTTGCTCTAGAGGTCAAAGAAACCTAACCAAGTGAACTTGCCTGCAACCAGAACCAACAGGATTGATGGTGCAAAAGTGGATGAGAAAGCAGGAATAGCCTCTTGACTGAGTAAACCTTCCCGGTTCCTCTTCCGGAGTTCTGATCCATTTCACGCAGCTCCATTTCCCAATGAGACCACACTCATCATATGGAATATGACCTACACAACCGTGAGTGCTGTTCACCAACATCACTTCCTGCTTTAAAATGAAGGGCTCTGTGGGTAACATATAGAGTGGAACTGAATCTAAAGAAGCAATTGAAATATTATACTAATTCTTTAGTTTCACACAGACTACTGATCTGTAAGTCTGTAAGACAGAGCAACCTGTGATGCTTAAAGGGGACCTATAATGCCCATTTTACAACTCTCTGTATAAGTCTATAATATAAGTCTCTGGTGTTCCCAGAATGTGTCTGTGAAGTTTCAGCTCAGAATACCTCACAGATCATTAGCTTGTCAAATTGGTCCCAATTTGGTGTGAGCAAAAATACGCCATTTTTGTGTGTCTTTTTAAATGCAAATCAGCTGCTGCTCCCAGCCCCCTTTCTAGAAGAGGGCGGAGCTTTAACAGCTCACGCTTCGGTTGCTCAACAACAACAAAGCTGGAGAATCTCACGCAGACAAAATGATGATTGTCAGTAACGGTGTTCAACCTTACATTGTTCAAACCGGAGTCGGACACTGATGGAGAGACTCAGGAAGAAGTTACAACTTTTATAATGCATCTGGACATTTCTGAATGGTTAGTGGATAAATTTTTGTAGTTGCTGTGGAGTTGATTCAACTCATCGATTAGCATGTGCCGTCATGTTAATCTTTTGTGCAAATCTTTTGTCTTTTGAATTGACAATCGTTAGTGAAGCAGTCTGTGATAAAATGACGGCATGGTAACAACACTCTACTACAACAACTCTTCCTCTTCTCTAAAGCAGCTCAACATGGCCTCACCCCCTTTGTTGCATGTTCCCGGGGGTAGGGTTTATGTAAATTTTGGGGTTTGTGATGTCACCAACCCGGGAAGAAGCTTGTTGTAGTTCCTACTAGCTGTTTGTTGTAGTTCTTAAAAAGCGATTTCTGTAAAAGAAAATCTCCCTTTGCATTAACCTTTGACCATCTTAACTTTGCAGACGTTGTTTATGCTCAAACAGCAACATTACACACTAACTAAAGTTAAAAAAGTGAAATCATAATCAAGGACCCCTTTAATTTCTTCATATTTGCAATGCAAGAACAAAGCTTTTATCCACATTTTTTTTCTAACATAAATAATAAATTAAAGGGAAAAAGAAAATGCAAAATGCAGTTTGGAAATATGTATAGTCAGCGCATCTTCACTTTTGAGATCCATATTGACAGCACATACGTCTGTTTCAGATTCAGACAGGACTCTTTCCTCTGCTGAGATGTTTGTATTACTACAGTTATTTGCAGACGTGAGAAGTGAGAGTTTATTAGACTCAATGCAGGGATCAGCTCCTTCCAGATCACTGCTTCCCCAAAGTGAGTTTCACTGTAGCGGAAAAGGCAATTACAAATAATGAGGTGAGAGAGACTTATGGGGAAATACTGCCTGACGCTGGTTTAGTTAATATTACTAACGCACACATAAGTAAATCTTACATGTATCTAATATATTTGTCTGCAGTGCAATTTACAATACAAGTGGCTTAATTTTACATATTTAATGCATGAATAGCTCTAAATAAAGAAAATAATGCTACATATTGCTACATACTGAACAATACAATCCTGTAACTTAACTTTTTGTAAAAAACAATTTATTTTTAAAAAAAAGTACTTTTGTTAATATATATATTATATACATACACACACACAAACATATATTCACAAAAGTATTTTCTTTGAAATAAATTGTTTATATACTGCACAAATTCTTTATATATATATATGCAGTGACCAAAGACAAACAGAAATATATAAAAGGTCTATTTATTGTCTCTTTATCTTATCTCAATTTAGACTGCAAACTCAACTAAAATATATTTTTACTGTGAGTTTTTGATTTAAGAGTAAAATGCTGCAACATTTGTCTTTGTATGCACTAACAGTTTAAAAATAGATAAATAATTAAACATAAATATAAATAAATATATATATATATATATATATATATATATATATACACACACACACACACACACACATATATATATACATATATATACTTGAGTGTAATAAATGAAGCAGTACAGTATAATAAGCAGACTATGACATCATGTGAACACGCCTGAAAAGCATTCAAAGCCGTTTCTCTCACCTGTAATTATGCATGCATTGGACTGCGCAGCAATAATCCCAGAGACGGGCAGACGGCTCTGACACATCTGAGATTAATGCGCAAGAAAGACTAGATCCTGCTCTCCTAAGCCTGAGAAAGACTCTCATCAAGATGCCTATTCTCGCAAAACCTGTCATCTGCAGGGCCATCCCAGCAGCACACACACGTATATCTATCAGTGCCTGTGTGGAAACAGAGCACTTCATGCACAAACGCCGGCACATGCTTACGGCTCTGCATGCAAAGGATTTGTACCACCAAAAGCTTCTCAGATTTCACATTTAAGTTTTACTCTATGCTGTCCAATTTAACCAGGTGCACTGATTCAACATGGACGTCCTCATGGTCTGTGTAGGAGTTGCAGTGAAAACAGGAGGCTGCTGGTGCACACAGAATAAAAGAGTAACAAAAGATTCATGTGTTGCCCGTTTAGTGCATCTTAACTTGCTTAGCACACTCTCTCTGTTTGTTTTTAGTTGTGCTGATGCATCAAACCGCAAGCTAAAGTCTCAAGGTCTGGAAAAACACTGTGATGACAGTCAACCTTGTGTTGAGCCAGACCGAGTGAATACGAGAAGACAATATTAGCTCTGATTAAACTAAAAATGAGAATTCTGTCATTCTTTACTCACTCTCATGTAGTTCAAAACCTGTCTCAATGCAATATAATGAAAGTCAATGTACTCCAACACAACAAAACAACCTTTTGCAGCCCGCAATATTGGTTTTTAAAGCAGCATTATATTAATTCTGGCATGCAAAAGGCAACATTTGTTTCCAGGCCTCGACCTAAAATGAACCTGACAGTAAACTGAGTTTTGCTTTATCATGTTTAGTTATATATTAACAAAAAATATTTTAATCAATACATTTAAATATTCTGAGCATGTTCACATACTATGTGAATGAGCAATAAATGCATGAATTGACAATTCAATGAACAAAGATTAAATTAACTTATAAATAATAAAAGCATGAAAAAATTACAATGTATAAATACTACAGCTGCACAATTAATCGTTAAAGGATCGTGATCTCGCATGTTCTTATTCCTAACTGACAATGATTCGCCTGTGTTTATTAAATCTTTTAGAGAGCAGTTGTCATGTACAGTTGCAAGAGTATGTGAACCACTTTTCAACAGGATGAAGCGGTCCAAATTTTTCTTACTTCGCTTGAATATCATTTTTTTTTTCATTTAGTACTGCCCTTCGGAAGCAACAGAAGATACTTGCATGTTTCCAGGAAGACAAATTAAATACAATTTACCTTGATCTTCAAATTCCAAATGTTTTCACCCCCATAATACATCATGTTTTTTTCTGGAGCATCAGTGAATGTTTGAACCTTTTTTAAAAGTTGTGTTTGAGTCCCTCAGTTGTCCTCAGTGTGAAAAGACGGATCTTAAAATCATTCAGTCACTGCTGTAAAGGGTTCAAATATGCAATAATTGCTGGAAAACTGAAGAATCTGCAGGACCTGGAGATTTTTTCTGAAGAACAGAGCTCAGTTTAACTGCTCAGGACAAACAAGGGACTCATGAACAACCATCACAAAACAAAAAAAATAGATCATCCAGGTAATGACACACAGTATTAAGAATCAATGGTTCACATACTTATGAATGGGGTTATTTTAATAAATTCAGCTATTTTTTTTTTTTGTCTTGTGGATTATATGAAAACATCTTTTATGTAAAATATCTTACTCAGGACAGTACTAAATAAAAAAATAACATGCATTTTGTATTATCTCCCTTATTATTAACATTTTCACAGATTCTGCAAGTGGTTCACATACTTTTTCTTGCAACTGTATAGATATGAAACAGCTTCACAAACAGTCTTTTCAACCACACAGTATTGTTATTACTGTGCTAAAATAATTCAAATTATCACAGAAGTACTGGGATAAACAGTTATAGTTCAGATATAAACACTGATGCCTATGGTAGCAATCAAAATAGAGTAAATCACCTTTTGAATGTAACTTGATGCTTCAAATAAAGACTGTATCAGTTACATCGTTACACCAGTAGGTGACGACAAGTGAGTATTAAAACATTTATTTGTCATTGAATCATTCATTCAAGAGATTTGTTCAAAAACGCTGATTCATCCAGCAATGAAAAAAGTTAAGTCTTTATGAGTGAGTCATTGAATCATTCATTCAAACCATTTAAAAATAATTTCAAATTTATGTATTTTAAATAGACTGCAGCAATTAAAATTGTCAGAACCTCTAAAAAGTTATTTGTTTAGCTGTCTATTCAGAATCGTGATCTCTATTTTAAACAATCATTCTCAATTTATCCAGAATCACACAGCTCTAATAAATACACAAATGCAAAAGAACTAAATTGATTGAATAAATAAATGTATACATTAATGAACAAATAAATGAATAATCAACAAATGAAAGAACACATGACTAAACGAATGAAATTAATTAAAAAAATAATAAAAGCATGAAAAAATGTACTGAAAGTATATATACAGAAATGCATTAATGAACAAATTAACTGAAATGAATAAATGATTAATTTAACGCATGTGTAAGTTAATTAAATAAATGAAATCAACAAATGAATCAATGCACAACAAAAATTTTTTAAATTAATAAAAAAAAAAGTATGGAAAAAATTACTTAATGCAAAAATACACAAATGCATTAATAAGCAAGTGAATTTAAAATATTCTGAACAGATAAAAGAACACAAGTGAATGAATGAGTGAATGAACCACGAGCGTGTGTTGGTGTCTCTAGGGCACAAAGGAGCCCGTCTGCTTCAGCATTCCTGATCCAGCACTGTAAATCTGATCATCTGTGAAGTGCTGAGATGTGACGCCCACCCAGGGGAGCCGCAGTAATCCACCACTCATTCTCAGTTTAACACACAAATAAACTCTCTAATATACACATACATACACACACACAAAAACAGCTCCGCTGCTAAAACAAAGCCATTCAGCAGTGATACACCAATACAGGGCTCGACAGCATTAGCATTTCACCCACATCTGTGACTAAAAAATACATGTGTGCAAACTATAAAACACATTTACAAAAATAGATCTCCATGGGTCTTTACTTTATGGTGTTTGTTTTAGATGGATGTAAGAGTGCATATGTTTGCTGCGTTACTGCCATGTTGTAATTACCGTAATTTCGAGATGACAAAATGTGACGTTCTGACATTCTTGAGCTGGAATTAGGCATTTCTATGGCAACACTATCAATGCCTAAATGACTCTGCAGCAGTCAGGTTGTACAGCGGTCATGTGGTACAAGTAGAAGCTCTCCGAAAATTCCCAGCGTACAAGTTGTAATTACGAGCTCTAAGAGGAACTTTTTAGGGCCTGAGCACCGATGGTGTGAGGACCCTATTGTAATTGCTCGGTCAATTCTTCTTCTTCTCCGAAATGAATCGCATTTTTGAGGGCCTAAACATGCTCGAAAACTTTGCACACGCGTCAAGTGGAGAAAATTCACATCTGATATGGGTTTCTGAATTAGGTGTGCCGAAATGGCTCGATAGCGCCACCTACAAAATTTCAATTAAGCACCCTTCAAGCTACGTTTCACATACAAGTATGAAATTCAGTACACACATGTAACAGCCCAATACCTACAAAAAAGTCCCTGGGTGCAAAATCTGAAAACCCAACAGGAAGTGAGATATTTTGAGTTTTCCTGCAAAATTTTAGCAGTTTTTGCCATTTCCAGACATTGTACTTTAACAAACTCCTCCTAGAGCTTTAATCAGATCAACATCATATTTGGTCAGTCTAATCTGAAGGCCTTCGCGGCATTAAATTGGGAAGATCAAGAGTTTTCCCTGAAGGGTGTGTTCGTGGTGGCCTGACAAAGTTCGATGTTTCGCCATGGAAAAGGAAGTTGTTGTAACTCAAGCATACAATGTCGGATCTGCCCCAAACTTCACGTGTGATAAGAGTCCTAGCCTAAAGACAACTACATGCCAATATTCAATTAGTCATAGCGCCATCTGCTGGCAACAGGAAATAGCATACTTTGCACTGTAATTTATTCCCTGAAACACATTTAAATATGCCATGAAGTTCCAGACCTATAGAAACACGTTAAATCGTGCAACACTTGGATAAGTGCTAATGTATGTGATTAACGCCACGAAACAGGAAGTTGTTGTAACTCAGGCATACAATGTCCAATCTGCCTCAAACTTCACATGTTTGATAAGTGCCCTGGCCTGAACACATCTACATGCCAAAATTAAGTTATAGTCATATCGCCACAAGCTGGTAGCAGGAAGTGTGACAAATACAAATGACTGACATTATCCTCCTATATTTATGTACTTAAATGCATATTGCCCACCGTGCTCTTTTTCCTAAAGCCACCAGGTGGCGGTGGCACAGGTGCGAGGGCCCTTTCATCACTGCCATTCCATTATTATTAAATATAGTTTGAAGCAGTAACATTTCAAAACTGTACTTTTTGTATTCAAATAAATAATTTGCTTGTAAATGTCTCCTCGTATACCTTTATTAATAATAATAATAAAAAAAAATGAATACATTTTTATTGCGCTCCGTAAGTTCTTAAAGCATCAAGCCCTGCGATACTGAAATTGTCTGATCTATACGGAATAATACGGAAATTATCTAATTGTGCATTGCTAGATTTTAGTGGAAAAATATTTTAGCATCTCTAAATTAAGACATCATTGAGATTACCAGCGTCAATCATGACAAAACTGGGTGAGAAAATCTGTGATGCACATGATGCGTTTTGATCATGGGTGGGTGTCAGAGCTGCGAATCTGTCACAGATGAACGGGAGGCCTTTCCAGTGACAACATCTACAACACTTGTTTGCCAATGTAAATGAGTCACGTGTGTCGAGTGTCCCACTTCACTGCAGTTTGCTGTGATTAAAGAAGGCATAAACTAACAATGTTTTGCAACCTGATGTGTCGAAGGAGGGAAGCTGCATGACATAACAAAAAGCTCACTAAATAAACAGTAAAAAACTGGTATCAAATAACTTTGTATTATGAGTTGAACAGAGACATAAAATGATTTCTTTTCAGATGTTTAGGGAAATAAAATGGCTGGTGCAGCTCTGCAGTGAATCAAAAATAGAAACTGGACTTCTGAACTCAGCGCTTCTAGTGTAGAGTTACAGCACAGCAATCATTATAGACATAGTGTTAAAACTTAAATTACACACAAAGGATAAATTTAATTTAAATTTAATTAAAATATTTGTACAGTTCATGTACAAGAATTATTAAGTGGGTAAATAAATGTATAATAGGGCTGGGCATTGACATAAATTTCACAATTTGATTTGATTTTGATTCACAAGCTTGAAATTTGATTTTGATTTAATATTGATTAATTGGGGCCTATCAGGTACAGTACGTGGAAAATTTCGAATGGCTTTTCTGAGGTAAATGTAATATTACATGACATTGTTTACAAGCTGTTTTATTGACGTCTTTCTGCGACTGAAACACTGCTTGATCAGATTTAGAATATATAATATATTTGGTTAATGTAGCCAAACACATGGAAAAGAGCAGCATGAATATATTGAATGGTATCTCCTTTTGTGTTCTACAAGAGAAAGAAAGTCTTATGGGTTTGGAACGACAAAGACAAGTAAATCATGACAAAACTATCCCTTTAATGCATTCACGAAACATCCATCCCACACATTTCTGCTCAATGCTTTTATGCCTGACAAACAGTGCTCTTGACTAGAACAACAGCAAACGCGTCAGCAGCATGAATACAACACGTGTCTCCTGACATTTTATGGCCTTCATCGCCATATTCTCCCGTGTTCGTTGATGAGTCCCAACATCACGCAGACAGAGCAAGGCCGATGGGAGTCTCTTAACACGACTGAAGTGGCTGCAAATGACAGGAAGCGCGCAACAGGCCATGCGTATCAGTATGACTCATCTGTTTCAAGAGCACACGTTCCCTTCACCGTCACATCAGCGGCTCTCTCACAGATGTCAATACCCGACCACATCTGATTATATGAAAATAAATGATAAACAACAGATACAACTAGTACAAACTAGAATTTCCACAGCATGTTGGTTCATTGGCCAGAGATGAACTGGTCCCCCAGCTGAACCTGGTTTCTACTAAGGTTTTCGTCTCCATTTCTGTCACCGATGGATTCTGATTGTTATGTCAGTAACATTTTCTTAATTTTAACAATTATAATAAACAATTCCTCTAGCAAGAAGAATTCTTCTGAACATTTATGTTTTTTTATTATAATTGCTTTTATTGTTGATTAATAAAAGCAAAAAGCCAATTGAGCCCATACATTATAGTGATTTTACCATGATGACTATGTTTTGGAACAGCAAAATCACTGTGTTGATTACTTTTAATTTCATAAGCTATTTTTTTTTTTATTTAGTCAAACTGAGTAGCATATCACTGAGAAACGTCCTCCTCAAGTCGTCCTTGTGATGGAGGTTCGGATTGAATAACTAGGTCTTCCGATGTTTCATCATTGGACTCGCGTTCGGATTGATACGGTAAAATCGACGCCATCATTACTGTCTTTACAGTGTGTATAATCGCTGAGCTTTAGGAAGCCTCCGGAGCTGAAATTCAGCTATGGTAATGGACATTTGATGTTCATTTCAACATACGCTGTAAGCTGTAGACCAATCACAACAGACTAAGCCATCTAGCCAATCAGAGCAGAGTAGGCTCGCAGAAAGGAGAGGGTTAAAGAGACTAAATCTTCGGACGAGTCATTTGAGAATCACTGAAAATGTGGTTATGTGCAATGTAAGTGAGAAAATGAAAGTGTTATTTGACCTTTGATGCATGTAAACCTGTTGTAGAAAACCTCCAAAACAAAATTAGGAACTTTTAAAATAGCATAATAGGGCCACTTTAAAAAATAAATAAAATGTAGACTTTTTAAAGACTAATATTAAAGACAGTAGCATGTTGCCACTTTTGCAAACGCTTTTCAAACAACACAAATGGTCTCATTCTTCAATAAACAGTTCTGTGTCAATACGAATTAAGAACCTATTTGTTTTCACCCAGTGAAATGGGGCTCTTTTAAATGGGAATCAGATTTATTATACTATACTATACTATACTACACTAAAATTACAGCTGTTGACAAACACATCTATGCTTTGCACATTTGTTCCAAGAATACACTGAGATCTTTACCAATAAAATAACTGGTAAAAACATTTATTAGCCACTGTGTCTAATGTGCAAAAAAGTAAATTTACATATACGTTCATAATAACACTCCTTAATACAGCACACGTAATCCCAAAATAAATTAGTTGGGGCCCAATTGCTCCCCCTCTTCTTCATGCTGACAGCTCTGCGTCAGTCCCGACCCCTCTGTAACCGTATACACACTGCCAATTAGCATCCCCCACCTGTCGTGCCAGTTCAGTGGCGCAGGCATCTGCTGGGTGTGAAATTGGCCACAGCCGAACTGGCTTTCATCCGTGAACCCTGCCAAACCCCTGCTGCGTCCTAACCTCGGCCGGCCATGACCTCCACTGCCAGACAGACAGAGGGATGGCCACTCTGCTCCACACACCTATTCTCAATGGATGCTGTCACATCCTGTTTTGCCCTGTTTAATGGGCGATGTAACGTGATACACTGGTTACGGACTGCTGTCGGGGCACGTGCAATCAGAAGCGGATAAGTAACTTGTTTTAATGCATGATGAATGTAATTTAAATCATATTAGCTTTACTGTGTGTGTGTTTAAATTGTAACATCTATTTATCTTCTATGAATCTAGGGCTCTGTTCCAAAACCTAGTGAGCCAACTCGCCGTCTAGGGACGGTCTAGGGAGCTACCTTCTAAAAAAGCATTCGAACTGACAAGTGATGATTTGAAATGCTTTTACAATTATATTTAAAAGAAAAATGTTTAAATGTTTTTCAAAAATCACCAAGGTTGCTTTATTTTAAAAAAACAGTAAAATCAGTAACATTGTGAAATTAGAATGTCATTTATTCCAGTGATCAAAGCTGAATTTTCAACATCATTGCTCCAGTCTTCAGTGTCACATGATCCTTCAGAAATCATTCTAATATGATGATTTGCTGCTCAAGAAACATTACTGATTATTATCAATGTTGAAAACAGTTGTGCTGCTTCATTTTTATTTTTTTGTGGAAACCATGATATTTTTCAAGATTTAATGAATAGAGAGTACAAAAGAACATTATTTATTTATCTTTCTGTGCATACTTTTGATTTGCCACATTTGTCTTCAAATATTTAAACAATCAATCACACAGAATATTTTCGTGAACAGTATCAGCAGCCTTCTTTTCAAGTGTTTCTTGAATTAAAATCTGATTTAAGATGAGTTAAGATGAAGTTGAAAGGAAACATCTTCAATACATCTCAGACCAATGAGATGACGATATGAAGTTAAGATCATTGCCAGAAAGTCATCTGTGCTATTTCTGAAATGCATCTGTCTGCACTACAAATAATCTTCAGTGGCCATGACTCCAGCGAAAATGGATTAAATTAGTGACCATTAAACAACATGCCATGTGTATGCTTGTTTTTAACCAAAGGCTCATTTCAATCAAGATCTTGTATTCCAAGCAAATCCAACAGTATTGCATATTTGCTTTGATTTTGAAGTCCTCCCAGAACACTAATTATAGCACATTTGTTTTTCTGTCAGATGAAAAAGATTTGAATGAGAAATTTCAAGATACAGAACAAGGATCTAGGCTGCCCAAGCTGACAGCCATTAATGCTGTGTGAAATAAACAATCGATAAATGTCCGTGTCCGGCTCGTACGCTAGCATTGATGGCTGAGTACGCTCCAACAACGGACCTCAGAAAGACTTCAAGGCATCTCTCACATGGGCGTTCAGGTGACAGGGTTGTTTTCCCAGCTAGACTTTGCTTTCCTAGAGACGGAGGCATTTCTCAGCCACGTCAAGCATGAAACATTGCATCCGACAGATATCTGTGGCTGACAAACTAGCCAATCATGAAGCCTTCAGTTATGACATCATAAAACAACCGCCATACAAGCGTGAAATATATTGAACCATCAATCCTGCAATCAAAGCATGAACTCTGAGCACATTATTTTTGTGCTAAAGCTGCACACACCACTGATGCTTGTTTAGAAGTGCTGCATTAAAACTAATAACCACATTTTTACATACAGTGATGTCTGCATATGCAAAACATGCAGCAATGCTATGCATTTGCTAAGGTGTTAGTAGAAATCATCATTGCTTTTTTAAAACCAATAGTGATACAGATTATTTTGTATTTTATGGTTTTTGTATTATTTTTAAAACTTTATTTGCTGTTGACACAATAATAACTAAATGATCATTATTTACAACAAAAAATATAAAATATAAACATTAACTCATTGACGGAATTTTCCGTCATTTGAGACAACGCTTCCCCGCCATTGATGGAATTTTCTTTTTACTGTTATTCGCAGAGGGTGCTATTATGCATCTTCTGAAAGAATACAGAATCTCCGGATCAAAACACAGACAAAAAAATGAGCATAAACAAGCAATAAAAGCATTACTTATGCACATTGAATAAAAATTCCTTGTATTCAAAAAGTTGCTTTTTTTTTTTTTTTAATTAAACTTACCTACATCTAAATGTTGTTAAAAAAGAATGCATGAAGCTAGATTAAAACTTTTTGTTGTTGTTGTTGTTATTGTTTAAAAGCAGAGGCTCTGTTCTTTCTTTTGATATATTGCATGTTCAGATATTCATACAATGAAATATTCTGGGGCCATGAAATTTTGTGAAAATGATCAAAAACAGAGGCGGTGACTGTCAACTTAAAAAAAATAAATAAATAAATAAATAAATAAAAACGCTGGCAGGGAAAGAGTTAAAGACATGCCTTCATTATTATTTTAAGTTATTATGTTTATGCAAATTTATGAAAAGTTGAAAAAATCATTGTTTTAAAGTTGTTCAGTTAAGTTATGTATTTCTAACTTGAGAATGAATAGCTGTTATTAAAATATTTAGTATTTAGCATAAATTTGAGCATTTAATGCATAAAAATTAGGGCTGGGACAATAATTAGATGCATCGTGAATCGAGAAATGGTTCTGGAATGATTCTGATATTTTCCGAACTTAGCGTGATTCTCCTTTTAAAAGCAGATGGCAATGCATGCTTTAGAAACAGCCGTTCTCTGCTTGCTTCCAATTCCTTACTCTCACGACTTGAACCTTCTATAAAATAATCAATTCATAAAGTTCAAAAAGGTTAAAGTGAATTGCAAGGGTGTTTGCACTAATTTCACATCATAAAAGAATTCTGAGGTGCAAGTACATTCTCACACTCAGCCGAATGCACGAGCACTCTTCTTCATGAGCATTTGAGCATGTTGTTAAAAACCAGCCTAGAGCGTCATCTGCTGTTAAAAACTAAGCTCAGAATCGATTCGAGAGAGAATCTCAATGCATTTGCAAAATACCAGAATTGATCCACGAATTGCGATGCATCAATATATTGTCCCAGCCCTAATAAAAACACATTAAATGTCACTTTACCTGTACCACTGTTAGGTGCTTTTCTTCGGACACACCAATTGAAGACCTTTATCAGTATGGGGATTAAAATCAATGAAAACAACTTATTAAAATCAAGTTGGAAAGTAAAAAAAAAAAAAAAGGTCGTCAAACCAATTATCGGCCTATTTCTAGTTTCTAGGTGGATGCTTACTGAACCAAGCAAGTCCGTGGGATTTTGTTAAACAGTTTCTTCATCTAATATGTGATGTAAATCATTTTGAAAACCCCAATCCTAAGTGAACAATAGCAAGCAGCACAAATTACTAATCATGAACTAAATATGCTGACCTCAGAGTCTAAACATCAATACAGCATCGATGGATCTTCCTGAAATTGCGGCTGCATCGTCCCATGGCACTAAGCTGGAAAACTGCCACTCACGTAAGCTAAACGATATTCACAAAGCGGCCCTCCAATTGGGAGTCCAACAGTAACTTAAAGGTTACAGCCTAATTAGACAAGGCTTCTGATTTCAAAGCCTCTCGGCTCATTAAAGCATATTGGCCTCCCTACACCAGCTGTGGCTTCCCAGTCTATCTCTCCTGGTCTCTGGCGGTGGAAGCCTTCACCAAGGGAACCACGCAATAGGTTCAGATCCACCACTGGAACATTGGGATCTACAGTGTGGCCTGTTTTGCTGCTCTACACCTCATTACAGTTCCTAAATAAGGCAGGGGATACAGTGGGAAATCAATGGTGATTGCAGATTTGATTGAATGGGATATGTTTTGCTCAGGAACATTCTGGGAATTTGTGTGGTTTGAACCTGTTAGGAAATTACTGTAATGTTTTGGGGTTGCACAATATTACAAAAGATGATTGATTTAATCTGCGGTCGAATTTTTTTTTTATGTCAATAACAAATTCAAAAGTCAATTCTGCTTCACGTTTTGAAGCAGTAATGCTTCGCACATCTATTCATTTTTACTGTCTCTCCAAATAAATTTTTTATCCAATTTATGTTCTCAAACAAATATCTTGTTTTGCATTATTGGCATTGGCAAACCAAAGAGTTTTGACCACATACTTCATATTCATGATGCTTTAACTGGTAAATAAACAATTTAATTGCTAAATAGCTAGTTTAACTTGTAAATAATATTTTGAGGTGGCAGAAGTAATATAACAGCTGATGGTTTTAATCTGCCTTCAGACTGAAATAGTAGGAATTCAGGAATATTTTGCTCACAAGTTCTTGGTCAATTTGAATTCAGTTTTGTAAACGGCAAACAGAAGCGATTCAAGTCAATTTAATCTTTAATTCAACTGACTTCAATTTAACTATGTAATCGTCTGATCTTGGGAGAAAAAAAAAAAAAAAAACTCCTTGGACTGTTCAATGGATGAAAGGGATGTTTTTTTTTTTTTCCAGGAAAACCTTGATGTTGACTCTTTTACAGACTTGGAATGTTCCAGGTTCAATACAAGGTAATCGCTAGCAAAAGCATTTGTTGCATAATGTTTATTATCACAGAAAATAATTTAGACTCAATCCTAAATAAAATACCACCACAAAAGTCACATTCAGCAAAGCACTTGAAATGGAAATACACAAGGTCAGCGCTCTGCTGATATCTGAAGCTTAAATATGTGCTGTAAAGTCTATTATGTTAAAGCCTTGGATCTATACTTTACAACAGTGTTTATTTGAGTTCATTTCTATTTAAAAACCTAACATTTTCTGTGGTAAAACATTGTCATGAATGCTGTTATATGTATGTGTATGTAATTATAAATTATTGGTAACACTTTACATTCTTAATATGAACGAACAATGAAAATTACTTATAATTCATCTTAGTTTGTGTTAATGTTAATTTATCTTTTTAGTTTAATTTTAGTTTAAAATTCTCATTTGCTGTCTGAAATATCATTTAAAGTATGTTTCACAAATAAAAAAAACATTTTAGAAAAACAAGCACATGCAGCAAGCAAACAAGGTAGCGTGTTATTAGTAACCACTTGAAAGAATGTTGACACAGTAGCCAAGAGCCTCTTCAAGGTCTGTTTCTAATATCCCAATATTCCATAACAGATCCCCAGCTCCACATGGATAGGTATGTGAAAGAAATACATTCGAG
Source organism: Hypophthalmichthys nobilis (assembly GCA_037950665.1). Classification (NCBI taxonomy): domain Eukaryota; kingdom Metazoa; phylum Chordata; class Actinopteri; order Cypriniformes; family Xenocyprididae; genus Hypophthalmichthys; species Hypophthalmichthys nobilis. Next base: position 6,287,117 of record CM075480.1, read on the forward strand.
AAGCAAGTGAAAGAGCGTCAACACACACGCAGGTGCACTGCAGCATTAACCAGCAGCAGCTGACAGTAAGAGCAACAAGCAGCAGCGCTAACCAGCTGCAGCTGACGCGGCGGCATCAACAAACGGCTCCTGCGGTAGCGCCGGAGAAGCTCAGACTACTTCCTGTTTAGGAGTCACGAGTCCGAGCACATACTGCATTGATGTTGAAGCTGCCTCCACCCCCACGGCAGGGTAAAAGTGAAGTCATATGGACCAAATGCAGGCCGACGTGTCGGAGGCCCCCGGTCAGGAATGAGAGGGCTGCAGAATTCATCAAAGTCACTCCCTAGCAGCGGTCCGACGTTAAGCTCAAGTCAGCATTTCATTGTTTTGTGAATGACCTGGGGGATTGACACCCTGCCGAGCGAACACATTCCCCCACATGTTTGCTCTGGTGAGGGTGCGGTTTGCTTTGGTAGATTGCACTGACAAAAAAATAAATAAATAAAAAAAGTCCGTCTCATTCGAGTTGAGAGTGATCAATCTCAAAATGGACTCTGTGTAAAGTAGCTGAAATACAATGAATCTAACCATTTGTATAATTAGTTATCAACACAAAGAAAAATCATCTATTTAAGAAGATATTTATATTAATAAAATATAAAATACTATTATTTATTTGAAAATAGCAATATGAAAATATAAATGAATAACAATTCATATAATATAATACTCATATTATTATTATATATTATTACATTTTATATTATAAAAGAGTACTAAATAAACAAAAGTTATACTTTATATTTATTTAAAAAAAACGGTTTAAACAAACTTAATTAGATAAAAAATAGCATTAAACATGAACATTTAAATTTATAAAATGTATAAAACTTTATATACAAAAATAAAATAAAGCAAAAAAAAAAAAATATATATATATATATATGCTTAAAATGAAAAGCTAAACAAATTAAAGAACAGCAGCTAACTACAGTGAATTAGGAAGATTTGTATTAATAAAAAATGTAAATGCTTAATTTACTATTATTATAATTTATTTTAATGTATTATGTATTATTATTTCATCCGTATCTATTAAAAACAACAGGATAAATTTATGTAAATAACATTTAATATGGAAATATAAATGAATAATAATTTATATAATAACTAAATTATTATGCATGAGATTTATCACTATGTAGCTTTGTTACACCAGGATAGGAAGTGTTGCAATTTGTTTATCTCCATTTAGTCAATGAAGATTTCTATGAGACTACTGCAAAATATTATAAAGTGACAGGAGATTAATATTATATACATTTAGAAATCTTTCAACAAAAGCAATAGTTTATTGATCATGCCATAGACACACCACCAATGCAGTATATCAGTCAGGCACAAAAACAGACAAAACTTCTGACACTTATTCACTGGGTTTGGAGACACGTTGACCACTGTGTGTTTAGCTGACATGTGAGCTGTTATTAGGACATTGTGCCTGGACTGAAGGCTGCAACCGGTGCAAGTGACTTGTCAAGCACAGACATCATTCAAGAGGCAAGACAGCGAGAGCAAGAAACAACAACAACAGGCTATTCAGTGTCAGGCACACCATCACATGACTCTGGCATTTGTATATTATCTAGGAAGACGGGAACGTCTCTCTTTTCCATCCCCCACACTTCAGCGCTGCTTCCTGCCTCTCTGTCAATAGTGTCAACCAGCTGCAGTTCAACCGGCTTCTGAGTAACTAGGTTAGAAAGGACAAATGCATGGTAGCTGGGTACAGTATTGAGAAACTAATCAGACTTTGAATTTTGCTATGAGCAACTCAAAGTTAAGCATCCACACATCCAGACGACACACATCAAGATATTTCTTTTTTCTGTCATGCAAAAAATAATCCAATATGTTACTTCAGTGACATCATTTCATGTCAAATATCTGTATAAAATTGGCTGCCCGTCACAAATGAAACACATTACCTGACACACCGGAAAAAATAATCAGCATTTCCAGTGTTAACTTCCCACTTTCTTCTAAACATTCAGAAGTTGGGAAAAATTACAATCTTGTACATGGATTTCTGGGAGTATTAATGAGTGTTCAAAATGAATCAGTGAACTGAAATGATCAGTGTGAATGAACCTATTCACTAAAATGAATTGGACTATTCCTCTAAAAAACTAATCAAATACAAAAAAAAGGTCAATCCAAAACCAGTCACGCCCTATTTTGCATTTTTGGTGTTAATTTCCCACTTTTTTCCCAACATACAGTTGTCAGCGGAATACAAATGTGGGGGGAAAAATACTAATATAACTTGTTACTGGAAAAGGTCAACAATTTTGAACAACTGTCACATTACTAATAAGGTGCAAAGTTAGAAGGATAGCAACTTTCCATGTTAATTTTCCACTTTGTTCACAACATTCAGTTATTACAGTAATACAATGTGGGGAAAAAATGTAACTTGTTACTGAAAAATTAGGGTTACACTTTAATTTAAGGTGATGTAGTTACATTGTACTTAAATAAATACTGAGTAATATTAATTAACTACACATATTTATTATACAGTTATGGTTAGGGTTTGGTTTAGTTGCTTGTAATTATGCATAATTTACCGTTATTATTATAGTAAGTACATGTAGTAACATGTAACTACGTCACCTTAAAATAAAGTGTTACCAAAAGGAGTAAGCGTTATTTCAGTAGTAACATTATTTCATTTCAAAGGTCAATGCCAAAACCACTCACTACTCACTCACTACTTCGCATTTCCTGTATTAATTTTGAATTTCCCAATTTTTTCCCAACATTCAGTTGTAAGCGTAATGCAATATGGGAGAAAAAACACTGATGTAACTTGTTACTGAAAAAGTTGCAAAGTTACTAGCTTAACAACTTTTAACAAGTTACTTCCCAACACTGATTCGCTGGCCTTCTTCAAATGTCATGGCCTTGAATATGATGTCATGCTGCGGTCAAGCAGGAAATTCGCTGTGCTGCATTGTCTATAAAAATGGAAAACATAGTCAGTACCAGCGGACTCTCGGCTGGATCTCTTTGTTCTGGTTTGGACAGGACGCACGGCACAATGCAGCACACACCTGCATTTTAAAAGGACAAATAGCAAAATCTCACAGCCGCCGTGCAAATGCTGAGGTCGGCAGGACGGCGTCACAATGAAACAGTGAACGTTACAAATGAGCCCACTGACCAGATTCATTATCTGTTAATGCAGAGCACATGGCTGATTGGAAAACAACTCTGGCTTTTGTGCATCTTCGCAAGGTCAAGGCAGTCAGAGGAACTCACGAGTCTCCGCAGCACCTCCGGCTGCTCGAGTCCTGTCGCAAGCGAGAGAATCTGATGATCATCGACTCCCAGGGGCCAAAGACACAAACTCAATGGGCCCCTGTGTTCCAGATTAAATTAGTACAGCAATACGCAATCTCAGTTCTAGAGGTCAGATGCCCGAACCAAACAAGATACAACAAGTGAATGGATTTAGGGTGAAGTTTGGGACAGTTTTTCTTATACAGTATATCTATAGGTTTTCAATTAATAGGGATGTGCTTTTAATGAAATATATATATATAACTATTAACTATGACTTTTACCTCAATAAACTCCTAATTACTGCTTATTAATAGTTAGTAAGGTATTTATTAAGTTTAGGTATTGGGTAGGATTAAGGGATGTACTAGAATATGGTCATGCAGAATAAGACATTAATATGTACTCTATAAGTACTAATAAACAGCCAATTTCCTAATAATATTCATGCTAATATGCAACTAGTTAATAGTGAGACTTGGACCGTAAACTAAAGTGTTACCATATAAATATTTTATTTTTTATTATGATATAAATATTTTCCTTTTTATTTTTGAGAATCCATATGTCTGGGTCTACTTGCTCAGAAAAGACCAAGAAGAGGTTTAGCAATTTAGAATGCAGGACAGGTTTGGTTTAGTCTTAAAACTGTGACATGAATCACATGAAGGCCCACTGTATGCACCACATTGCAACCCCCCAGAAAACCTTATGATGTACAAAATAGTTTGGTCGATTGTGCAGATAAGACTCACTCACAAATGGACTATAACTGGAGGCAGTTGTTAACGCATTAAGTAGCCGTCATCTCTGACAGACCTGAACTGCCGTAATAGACCGCAAGTCGATGGCAAATTACAGTAATTCACTAGATCTTTGACTCAAGCATACCTCACCTCTGAATAACAGAAGAGACGGCTCGAAAAAATATGATGCCAAAATAAATTAAACTTTTGCCCTGCGAACCGAAAGCCTGAGAATGCACGACCGCGGGTTAATATGATTGCAGAAGCATTGGCATATTTAAATGCATACAGAAAAACAATACAAGTTAGAGTACTTTAGTAAATCCTTTTAAACTGTCACATATGAGCTTTAGGCCTTCGATAAAACTCACAAATGCTGGTGTAATTCCATGCATCTTTCAAAATATCCAGCTTTATGCAAACTCTACAGGAAGAATACGAGCTCACAGGTTCACTGTATTGATATCACCCACATGCCTAAGCGCTCGTAACACTATCCTCTGACACTGACCTACATAGTGACCTTGCCTAATTTGCGAGATAAACGGCAGAGTGTGTGTAAGCCGTTGACGATTGTTTTTGAAGGGTGGGACTGCAGTGCACATGAAGGTGGGTACCATCTTAAGTCTATTATTCCTGTGAGAGATTGGAGCTGCTCCAGTTTTACTGCGCATTTGTCAATGTCATCGGCGCAGTGTTTCCGCCGCATTAAAACATGCGGGCTGCAGTATTGCTCGCCTCATGGCCATCTTTGTCGCGAAACATTACATGACCCAGATTAAACAAAAAGATCACTTTGTGATCAATATGGTTTACTCGAAGAATATGATTAAATACACCACTGTTTAATAAATAATTTAAGTTATTATTAATAATAATCATCACTACATTATCATTTAAAAAAAGTTGGGCTTGCCAGTGCTAAAAGTGTTGCTAGGGTGTTCACAGCAGGGTTAAAAACTAAAACCATTAAAAAAAAAAAAAAAAAAAAGTACTTTAAAGTAAATTAAAAAAATGTAAAAAAATACAATAAAAAAAAATAAATAAATAAAATAAAATTACTACAACCCTATTAAACCGGGTGTGTCGTCGTCGACACATCCAACCAATCTGTATTCATGTTACCTTAACTTTTCAGCCGTTTGCACTATCAAAATAATTCTAATTGCTCCTGACAGTAGAAAGATTGTGATTTTCTGCAATATATGGCTTATTACATTAGCTTCATGCTTTCCCTCAGGAAATGACAGCAACTTCTGGTTTTATTTTGTAGAAACCATGGAAACACAAAAGACACTTTAATATTTATATGTTTTAATAGACAAGGGAACAACTGTTTGGTTACGTTTATAGACAGAAAACTAATTATTGTTATATAGCTCAACACGTTTAGTCTTATTGTTTAAATCTAATTTTCTTGATTTTTTGCGAGTACCACGCTTTACCATGCCTCAGAGAAAAACACTATTTTGTCAAGTAGCTAACATAGCATGATCAGATGCAGCTTTATTTTCAGTAACAGTAATACAGTATTTTCTCCATCAAACAATACGTTTTAAAATTAATTGCATGCCATTTATCAACACAAGCCATCCAGTTTTTAATATGATGTCAATAGCTTACTGCAGTGTGTAACAGTGTCTCACAGCAGCCGCCGAGCAAACGCACAGAGTAACGTTATAACATCATTTTCAACACACTCAAATGTATCTAATATGATAAACAGAGCTGCGTTACCTCATACTCATTACCGGAAAAGCGGAAGCGGCGCCGGTGACTGTGGCATAATAAAAGTTCCGCTGCTCGCGGTGTGTGTTGCGCAATCGCTCCAGCGGCCTCGTTCAGCTCCCACAACACTCGGCCCTGCTCTGCTTCATACTACAGTAACGTTAATAATCTCATCCATGAACATGATTTCTTCCTGAGTCCTATCCCGATTGTTTCCACCAGCTGTGATGTGAAGACCACATGTCCCAAGATTCCGTGCTCAAACTTGCTGTCATCAAGCTACGCCTTTGTTTTGAAGAGGCCTCTAGCAACCTCTAGCGGACAGAAATCGTACATATTGCACCTTTAATTTATTAAAAGGTATGAAGTTTCTGCGATACTATTGGCACGAAGCACAATTAGAAAAACACAGCTTATTTTGCAAACGCCCCTTTCGCACGTCGTGCCTCCCTTAAGTCAAACGTTACAATCACAGCTCTTACAGGTGCTTGTGAAGGCATGACTCAACAGGTAAACGTAGGCAACTTTCAGTAAAAGGTCCAACATATAAGGAATACTTTTAGCTGTGTTGATTTGTGTCATGAGTATGCAAGTGAGTAGGTAAACACTGTCTAGAGTGAACATGAGTGTTTATAATAAACCCATCCAACGTATCTTGACATGACGCACCAAGGCTTTTTAAGGCTGAAACATTACAAACTGTACATTTGTCTTTCTGAACAGGTGCATGATTATGCTGTATGGCAGGGGTGTCCAACCCTGCTCCTGGAGAGCTACCGTCCTGCAGATTTCAGTTCCAACCCTGCTCCAACACACCTGTCTGTAATTATCAAGCAACCCTGAACACCTTGATTAGCTGGTTCAGGTGTGTTTGATTGGGGTTGGAGCTGAAATCTGCAGTATGGTAGCTCTCCAGGAGCAAGGTTGGAAACCCCTGCTGTATGGTATTGAAGCGTCCATTGTGGCGCATTGCATCACAATGCCCCGCTTGCTTTGTTTTCATGACCTGTTTAATCTTGAAAGGTCTAAATCCAGAGAATTTTGGTTTGTACTCCTGTACCCGAAGCTGAATGTCTTCTCTCATGTAATGCATCAGTCATTGTTCTACAGCGGCTAAACACCCTCTGGCTCCGCCTGCTACGGTAGCCACGCCTCAAACTCTCGCTATAGGCTGAGCTGGAAAGTGACTGACAGATCTGAGCGGACCACTCTCAGTGTTTAGATGGTGCCTGGAAGGGTTTACACTTTTGGGAGAGATAAACCCATGAATGGCAATTTAAAAGTAGTCCAGTAAACAATGCACTGGGTTAAGAGAATGTATTTTAACCTAACAAAATTTTACATACTTCAACTTTAACAACAAAGCATGGGCTAAAATCTGACACTTTAATTATTGCTCACTGCATTTGTTTTGCACATGGTCACGGTTCTAAAAACAGCACCGGCATTCGCCGAAACCCACCACCAGGCCGTATAAATGACAGACGTGGCATGGTAACGTTAGATGGAAAGATATAAAACTGGCTGGATGAGAGAGCAGCGCTGCCCTTTCGGTCTCTATAGGTCAGCTTTATTTGAAGTGTGCAGTATGCAGTGTGGCAGAGCTGACACATGCACTCTAATTTGAGAGTGCTGCACTAAGACAAGCTATTTGCCAGCAACACAAAAAGTATCCTCAAAAAATTTGTTGACGTTCGCTCGGTCAATTACCGGGTGCAGCGAGTTCCTGCGCTTCATTTACATCATAATAATTGCCTAGAAACTGATCAAGTCAAAAATGGTGTTTATGCACACAAATCAAAGTGAAATTATGTTCCAGGTTTAAAATCCATCAATATACACACCAGTGACCGCACAGTGAATGTGATAATTAGCTAAAATTGTAACATATATAGTCAACAGAAACATGAGGAAGAATCACAATTACTATATTGTCTATTGTCTCCATGTTTTTGTCAGAAGTGAAATGCTTATAAATGCACGCCTACGACCTCAATTCTTTAGTAATGCACCAAGTTGCTTTGTTGAATTGTTTATTATTATTACTATTATTATTATTATTATTATTAATGAATGTAATTATTTATCTAACATTCGTATTATTTATCATATACCAAATATGGTATATAATAAATGAACTAAATATATTATTTGGCAGAAGAATCACAATTACCGTATTTTCTGCCTTGTCTTGTACTCGATGTAATATGCAGATAAATGCATATCTGTGACTGCAATTCTATAATGCGCCAAATTGCTGTTTTGGAATTGTGTATCATTATTAATGTTGTTAATAAATGAAATGATTTTAAACCATTGGTATCTTCATCATATTGCTGTTGGCACAGTTTAAAAAAAAAAAAAACAAGAAAAAAGACATGAGATAGTGATTTTACCATAGTTCAAGGCATTTCGCCAAATGTCATGCCTGAAAACATCTGTTAGCCATGCTAAATGCTCTTTGCATTTATTTATGAAACAAAACAATACTCAAAAATGATTCTTTTCACAAAAAAAAATGACATTCAGAATGAGACAGAGCTAGTTAAATGTCCTCCGGCATTGCAGCAAGAAAGCTGCAAACAAAAAGATGCATCACATAAGTGGAAAATCTTACCTTCAGCGAGTCGAAGCAGGCGATCACCCGTCCGTTCTCCACCTGGCAGCTCTTGGGTGGGTGCGCGAATTTGCATTCCTCGTCACTGCGCGAGCAAGTCCCTCTCTGAAACTGCCGGCACACTTCGAGAGTCAGCCATTTTGTGTCTCGTATCGACGCGATGTTTAAAGCCATAGCAAAAGTTGTGTCGAGAACCTGCAGGCTCTATGGCGTCAGTAGATTGTTGATTTGGATTTGAAAAGTCTGTGAACGTATCTGTGTGTTGTTGTAGTTTTGAGGTTCGTCTCAGTTTGTTGGCGAGGCCCTTTAAATAGAGATGTCACATTCAGACCCCCGTTGGCTGTCGCATGGGAGATGGCCGCTATCAGTGAAGCTGTCAATCTCTGCCAAGTCGTTCATCAGTCATTTAGTCCCAGGTGCACAACACTGGAGCGACAATAAGAACATGCTCCAGGTCTCCAAATGGTCTTGAGCCCAACGGTTGTGGATAACTCTACCTGAAGGCAATGGCTCTCCTTGGAACAATATCTAATAACGGTCCGCAAATGGAAAGAGCGTGTTGGTTCCTTGTGCTTTGGCAAGTCTGAGGAATTGAGATCTTTTGGGAAGCCAAGCCAGTGTAGGATGGGGGCGGCGAGCAGATTCAAGTAGGAACGTCGTCAGAGAAGGCACTTTCTTCTGTCCGGGATCTGAAAAAGAAGGCCAAGATTTAATTTGGGTAAGAAACATTGCCAATAGAAACTTACCACATGGATATGACCATTTATAGGTGGCACAAAATTGAATTTTCTTCATTTAACTATTACTTTACACCTTTCGTTTGTTTATGCAGCAACAACTATTTAACAAAATGATAGATAGATCCACCTAGAAGGAATAACAGACGGATGTTATTCTGGAAATTGAAGCTTGGTGTTACCTAATCAGAGGCCATTCTAGGATTATATGTACATTTAATCATTTAACCAAGGCTTTTATCCAAAGAGACTAAAAAATGAGGAACATCATCACAAGCTAGAAGCAAATCAGTGTAATATCAAATGTCGTATCAAAGCACATATGGAAAAAAACAGCTATATCAATTAAGCACAGTACCACATTCAGTCAAATGCAGAGGTGTAGTTAGTAGCACTAAAGGAAAAACACCTACCCTTCCTGAACCATTCAAGACTGCCTAACCTGTTGAGTAATGCCAGAGATTTTAGCCAATAGAAAACACAATATTCCTGGCAGCCATTCAACTGCCAAAGAACTGAAACAGATGCGTATTCCAGATGCGATCACATCAGCAACGGATGCAACAACACCGACCAGCTCACAATGAATACAGAGAAAGGACAGACAGATAGACAGCTAGACAGACAGTTGGAAAGACATGGAGAGAAAGAGATCACATAGAGATAGACACAGAGATAAAGAGCCAGATAGATGACAACGACAGACAGATAGAATGACAGACAGATAGACAGAACGACAGAGAGACAGACAGACAGAACAGGCAGACAGACAGACAGAACAACAGATAGAAAGATAGACAGATAGAATTACAGACAGACAGAACGGCAGACAGATAGACAGATAGAAGGACAGACTGACAGACAGATAGAATGACAGACAGAATGGCAGACAGACAGATAGAATGACAGATAGAAGGAAAGACAGACAGATAGGATGACAGACAGAAAGATAGAATGCCAGACAGCTAGAACGACAGACAGAAAAATAGAATGACAGATAGATAGAATGACAGACAGAAAGATAGAATGACAGACAGATAGACAGAACGACAGACAGAACGACAGACAGAACGACAGACAGACAACGACAGATTGAAAGACAGACAACAACAGATTGAAAGACAGATAGATAGATAGATAGATAGACAGACAGACAGACAGACAGATCGATCTAACACCTCATCGTTGTTAGTCATAAGTTCTGTTATTGTATAGTAGTCTTCCCTGTTGAAAAAACAGCTGGTTAGGTATGTTTTAAAGCATGGCAGCTGGTTTAAGCTGGTTTCTGCTGGTCCTTAGTTGGTCATGAGCTGGGTTTAGCTGGTCCTCAGCTGGTTATAAGCTGGTCCTGAGCTGGAGCTAGTTGCTTAGGACCAGTTCAGGACCAGCACTTGACCAGCTTAAACCAGCTCAAACCAGCTGCCATGCTTTAAAACATACCTAACCAGCATATGCTGTTTTTTCAACAGGGTTTTCTGACCATAAACTATAATAACACAAAATGGCTGCTGTGACTCTGTCTGTTACAGGAGATTCTGTTCTCTAAGCAAAAACATAGATGCTGACTATGACAGGCAGAATTATCATCCAGCCACAACAGCTAACAGATTCTTCTTCAGCATTGGCCGTCCATTTTGTTGAAATGCAGAATTAAAGGGTTAGTTCACCCAAAAATGAAAATTCTGTCACTAATTACTCCTCCCTTATGTCATTCCAAACAGCGATTTAATTACCACTTTCAAGGTCCAGAAAGGTACTAAAGACAGTCGACGTGACTGCAGTGGTTCACCCTTAATTTTATGAAGCGACGAGAAAACTTTTTGTGCTCAAAAACAAAACAAAAACAACTTTATTCAATCTCTTCTCTTCTGTGTCATTCTCATGCGTTGTTTACATCCAGCGCTTCTGTGTACTACGTCAGAACGCAAACTCCTGCGTCAGCATCACTTGCATGCGTCGTGCTGCTCACGTGTGCAGCTTTGGCCAGTACTGAGCCGGCATTCGGACGTAAACACGGAAGCCTTCACTGTGCTTACTGCATCAACTGCGTAAGGAGACTGACAGGGAAGAGAAGAAATTGTTGAATAAAGTCGTTATTTTTGTTTTGTTTTTGCACAAAAAAAGTTCTCGTCGCTTCATAAAATTAAGGTTGAACCACTGTAGTCATGTTGACTATATTAACAATGTCTTTAGTACCTTTCTGGACCTTGACAGTGGTAATTAAACTGCTGTCTATTGATGAGTCAGACAGCTCTCGGATTTCATCAACAATATCTTAATTTGTGTTCTACATATGAATGAAGGTCTTACGGGTGTGGAACGACATGAGGGTGAGTAATTAATGACAGAATTTTCATTTTTGGGTGAACTAACCCTTTAAGTAATCCAAAATACATTTTGTTATACATTACATTTACATTCATGCATTTGGCAGACACTTTTACCCAAAGCAACTTACATTGTATTTCAGTTTTAATAAGTTTTTTTTATTAAGTTGCCCTGGGAATAAAACCCATTATTTCAGCATTCTAGCACTTGGTCTACAATTTGAGCTGTACAGGAATGCATTGTAAAGAATGGAGCTTTAATGATTTGAAAGTGATGGATTATCAACTAATTATGTATCCTGAATCTTCCCTGTAGGTGCATTCAGATGTAGTATAAAGTGCTTTTATTAACATCAAAGTGCATACAGCACCAAGTAAGGGCAAATTCTGCAAACACTGGTTTGAAAAATGTATTTTTTTCTTGTACTTACAGGTTCATTTCAAGAATCAACCCTGATGGCACCAAATGCCAATCCAGCTGCCAGCACAGTGTAGACAGATATCAAAACTTTCATTATCAACTCATCACTAACCCTTGCAATAAACTAGTCACCTTTGTCAGATTTGGAGGAGCTTATAACATAACCACCACTGCTAGACTCAATCGGCAAATGATACTCCGCCTCTAGCATGACTTGTGAACCTCACACAAACATTGCTGCTGAAATAGAGGACTTTTCTTGGAACATCTGGAAATATTTTCTTGTGCAAACTGAAGAAGGGGAGGGGAGGGTAAAGGTGGGGGTGGTGCAGGCAGACGAAACAAGGCCGTAAAAATCTGCAGCTGCCGTTGAAGAAGGTTTGCTGTGTAATGACAGCCACGTCCCCTCCACTTACAGCAAAGCCAACAGACAAGTGCCAAACAATAACTACTGTGTGTATGGAACTGAACACTATACTAACCAAAGCCATTGAAATGTGTATAATACACTTTTTTATGGGTGAGGTATCGTATGAATTAAAAAGACGTGTCTGAACAAGTACTGAGGTTTACTATAGAGGAAACGTGAATGCCTGTGTTTGTTTTCAATGGAATACTACTCATACTATTTTTTTTTTTCGTATGCCAGTATATGTAGGCCATTGTTGTGGGCAATGAAAGCACAAAACACCATTTGCTAAAATGTGAAGTATATAGAAACACACTGCAGCGAATACCATTTCAACTGCATCTCTTTCTAGACTCATTATTTGATCAGACTGCCAAACATTAAAACATTTAAATAAGATTATAAATTATTGTAATTATTTCTGGGATGATAACTAGACACCACTCTGAATTAAACAAGTAACGTAGTGAAATCATGACACAATAATGTAGTATGCAGTAAGCAAAACATTAGTATTCCTTTCAGAACACAGCCATCTTGATCAATTCAGCTTTTTTTAGGAATTGTGGTGATCTGGACCCTCCTTTTGTCTGTCACCAATAACACACAGCAAGCATTAGCGTAATCTAATGAGCTCGAGTGTTTCTTTCATTTTCCATTCTTGTTGCTAAGGGTCTGTTTCTTCTTTCTATTTCCCACAATGCCTAGCAACCACAAGAGTGCACCTACAATAAAGAAAAATCTAACTGAGGCGTAATGAGAGAAAACGACCCTTTAAGAAGAATGCAACAGATGTAGTGCAACAGAAATACATACTAATCTGCATAATGCAGACAGTGCAATCACAAAATAATAACAGCAACAACAAAACAACAAACACAGTATTTAAAAAACAAGCATAAAATGTAATATCTTGTTGTCGTCTTATATTAGCTTTCAATCTAGCAGTGCATCTGCTATTTGTTATGAGATTTGATTGTAAAATCTTAATTGTATTAATTTAAGACTGTAGCATTCTCAAAAATTACATAATAAAACTATAAATTATACTGTAAAACTATAATTTGTAGTATAAACTACAATTTATAAATTATTTAGTAAAACTATAATTCATATTGTACTGTGCTTTTGTAATGTGTGAATTGCCCCTTTGGAAAAATGAAATGAAATATTTATACTTTTCCTGAACAACAAAACAGAAGCAACAGGCCACCCGACAAACTACAGACTCGTCCCTAGTTCAAATGTGTGTTGAAGCCCTGAATCAAGGCCTTCAATGCACCATACAACTTTACGATAAACCAAGATGACAAGAAACCACAGTCAAAAAACTGGTCTAAAGGTCCAAACTGTCAAGCAGTCATTTCAAAAAGATTTTGGGCGCAGCCGTAATTTGAGATTCTTGTGTGCGGCACTATTTGAGCTCTTGAAAAACACATTAGCAAAGCTTCCTTTCTGGCAGCACTTTGCATGGGACCAAAGGGAGGTCGGTTTCCAGAACTGGAAAGGGAAAAACACTGGTGTTAGATGTTGATTCAGAAAGAGTCATTTGGACCGCTCAACCTACGCTCCACCGCCATACAATCCTAGCACCTGCTGCTCCTTTCCATTTTACCATTATAAAATTAAATGGCCTGCCATACTCGTCGTACACGTAGTCTCAACGGCACTATTTAATTTCATAGCTTTACCCCCGAGAGTCAAGCCATAAAAAAATTGGATAGAAACCATGTCAGATGTGACCTCATGCAATTAATCCTCTTGTATTTTTAGAACTCAAAAACCCGATGGTCTAATTTATGAGGTGAATGACAGTTAAAGGGTGCTTCAGTAATACAATCTGTCAGCTAGTAGAAGTGCTTAAAGCTTGTAAACCGAAATAATGGACCACCAAATCTCTGTATTCGCAGGCCTGTTGAAGGCTGGTTTTCTTTTTGAGGTGCAATCATGCAAGTCTTCAAGTGCAGCAAATACAGGATAATGGTTAATAAAACAGTGCACATTTAATGACAAATCATCAAAGCAAAGCTGCAAACCAAAATTTGCTTTCTCCCTTAAAGCAACTGCAATTCCAGTCAAATCAATGCAAATCTCTCCCTGTCAGCTGTTTGCTCAACTCAGGCCGGAACGGAGCACAAACACGGGGCAGGTTTCTCCAGACAGCTTTAGAGGTGTGTAATGTTTTCATGTTGAAATACCTTCTACTATCTCCTAGTTTAATATGCAGAGTCAACGATTTGTAGGTAAATTTCCCTGAAAAGTGCAAACACTGCAGTTCTATGGTACTAAACACTGCCTGAGCATCTCGACCGGCCTGACACAACAACACTGGCTCAACTAATTGCATTTGTGATGCTAGAAGGGCAAAAGTTACATTACAAAAATTTCTTTAAAAAGTAGACAACTAAAACAGATCCTTAGGTTACTCAGAGTTTTGGAAAACAGAGTGCTTTAGAAGATAGTTCAAAGCTTGGAGTAAAAACAGGGTTAGTAAAGTCTAAATGGCATGATAATATCCAAGCAGGCATCGAATTCAAAAAGAGTGGCCAATAAACTGCAAGATACTGCCAAGTCACCATGTCACCTGCAGTTACTCTGGGTTCACAGAAGTAAGAGCTTTGACAGATAGTTGTAACAGAGTAGCAATGGCAGCAAGTCAGAGGCTGATGAGGACGGACAGATGGTGTGCAGGTAGGAAGGTGGCTGCGGTATCCTTGTTGTGACCTGCAGAGATTAGCGCTGTCTGTACGCCCCCGCCCTTCCCCACAATGATTAGTGGTTCCGGAGGAGGACGCCTGGCTGAACAGCAAAGCCGGGCATTCCACAGAAGCAATTATCTATTATCAAAAAAAAAATCAGATCTTACGTCACCAAAGGCTTGCTGCAGTAGTCGTTGTTACCGTGTTAGACGGTGTTCGTATACCGATTACATTACTTGCCCACTGTGGCACCACCCCCACTGTCGTTATGATTTTTTTGATAGAAATAAAAACCATTTAGTTCAGTTGGACAAGAGACGCTACAAGTATAAACTAAAAGCGTCTGCTCTGCTCTATATACAGCACGAGCTGAAAAAAATTTGGTGTAGAAACAATTTCCCCTAACAATTACAAATAAATGGCAAGTAACACGTCAAACTAAACGAGACATTTTGAAGTAGAAAACACCATTTTCCTGTAAAACACTAATAATCTTTGTTTTATTTAAAACTTTTTTTTATAGTGTATTCCAATCAAAACTGATTCTAATCACTACGCATGTGTAGTGCTCAGTTATGCGTTCAGAAGCAGAGAAAGCCACCATGATAATGTCACTGGAGCTATCGAGAGTGTAATTGTCATGTTTTCCTTGATGACATATCTGAAATGAAAGCTGACATTAATGCTAAAGCTGACAGAAGTAAATATTCAGTCTCAACTAGGGATGCACCGATACCATTTTTTAAGGACCGAGTATGAGTACCGATGCTTTTTTTCTAGTACTCACCGATACCTATACATTTATTAATTTCTCTCTCTCTCTTTTTTTTTTTCTGGGTCATGTGGCAGTTTTCTAAGCACAACACAGTGAGACTAATGAATGAAGGACAGCTTCTTTATTATTACTCTAATGAAAAAAAGTAATAATTTTTATGTGCTTGTCACAAACTTAAAGAACAAAAATTTCACAGTGTCCAATAACCTTCAAATGGCATAATTACCAATATATATAATTGTTGTTATTTGACAATTCAGGCGGGAGGAGAACTGATCGTGTGCTGTCTGAGAGAACTGGGATCGCGCGCAAGAAAGAGAGAGAGCGTGCGCGAGAGAGCGCTTCTGGTCTGTTCATTCAGCGAGATTCCGCCTATCCCGCCTTCACTAATCAATAACGAATTGTGACTGAAAGCATGCAGTTCGCAATGTGTGTGTTGTCATCATTAATTTTGAAGTATTTCCACACCCCTGAGGCTGGCATTGTTTCTGCTGCTGCTGCCGGTGTCTCTCTGCATGGAAAATTCTGTCAGTTACGTCACGTGAGGTATCGGTCTTTGGTATCGGGGGAATTTTTACAAGTAGGAGTACAAGTACATGAGCTTGGTTTCGGGCCCGATACCGATACTGGTATTGGTATCGGTGCATCCCTAGTCTCAACCACTGACCAGTTCGTAAGACATGTTCATGATGCAAAATGTATTTAAACATACATATGGCACTGTGCATAAGCGCAAGGTATTTTTGAATCAGAATGAGAAAATAGATTTAGTCATTTACATTTTTGCTTGTTGATCGGATTATTTCAGGTCTACACCACCCTTTTCAATTCGATTGAAATTTCATTCGGAAAGAGCTCAATCAGATCGATTGAGGTATTTCACTGAAGACTTTACTGTCTGATTAAGCCGTCAATCTGATTTAAAATTCATTATTTGGGTGCATGTAAATGTAGCTAATGTTGCCCAATCTATGGCTCATATGGAGAGAAAAAAAGCACACAAAAAGCTCAAAACAACATGGAATTAAAATTGTCACCATTTTTTTGTATAAATGGAAATTTTGCCTCTGAAACAACTTTCTTTTTCAGATGACATTATCAAGTTCTCTTATTTTTCAGCCCCTCCCACTCTAACCACCAGCACTTTTCTTGATCCAATCATTTTTAGATGGATAAAATCAATTTCCGCCCCATTTGCCACTTTAAAACGCTTGTGAATAACGTAACTTAAAGGGATAGTTCACCCAAAAATATAGTGAATGGCGTCCATCCATCATAAAAAAAGTAATCCACACGACTCCAGAGAGTTAATATAGGCCTTCTGAAGAGAAGCGATGGGTTTTTGTAAGAAAAATATCCATATTTAAAACTTTATAAACTAAAATAACTAGCTTCCGGTGGACGGCCCACGCAAGTTGACTTGCGCCAAAAGAGTAACTTCCAACGCAATGTACGACGTAGGATGTAGGAGTAGCGTAAGCTTAGACGCTGCTCGCGGTTCAAACAAATAGGGCTGGGCAACAAACTCAAGCTCCTCTTTTCTTATATCAAAATCCTCTGATATTTCTCTTTAAAAATTCTAGGTTTTGACTTCTAAATTCATGACCGGTGTTTTGTTTTGCTCTATCTTCTGCGCTTCCGCGTTCGTCAATGCGTCAGGTGAGAGATTAGTCTTTTGGAATAAGTCGATTTGCATAGGCCATATGCTGGAAGCTTCTTATTTTAGTTTATAAGGATTTAAATATGAATATTTTTCTTACAAAAACCCTTTGCTTCAGAAGGCCTTTATTAACCCCCTGGAAACATGTGGATTACTTTTATGATGGATGGATGCACTTTTTCAGACTTCAAAATCAGGAGCACCACTCACTACCATTATAAAGCTTGGAAGAGCCAGGATATTTTATAATATTACTCCAATTGTGTTTGTCTGAAAGAAGGCAGTCATATACACCTAGGATAGCTTGAGGGTGAGTAAATCATGGGATAATTTTCATTTTTGGGTGAGCTATCCCTTGAACTTCTGAGTTAATTGTGTGGTACATAACTAGGTTGCTAATTAATTTGTGATAAAGTAGTTAAGCTGGTAATAGAAAGACTGCAGCTTCAATCCCAGAGAGTGGTGAACCACGTATCGAACAAGTCTGAGATCCTCTTGAAAAAGAAATGTGTCCCCTTGATAAAAGGCATCTGCTAATTAACAAGAGGGCAAACCAATGCAAATTACAGATCTACTGTCTGAAAGGTAATGAAACGTAAGAGCAATTCCATTTACAACTTTAGCTAAGCAGCTCAAAATTACAGTATAACCAATGAACTGGCATTGGGGTCACAGGAGTAGGCTTTTCCAAAGTGGTTCTGCTATTCAAACAGCCTCTTTTGTTACAATAATGGTTCCAAACCCAGAGGATGAATGTTGGGTAATCCTCCATGGCATCAGATCAGGATTTGGGTTGCCTATGCCAGCTAGCATTACATCATTAATTTGCAGAATGCTGGATTATTTGACATTTTCACAATATCTGGACTTCACACCGCATCTAATTAGCCTCATGTTGACCAACACGTCATGCATAAAGACATGTGGTTTAGAGTTGGTTTTAACGGATGTGATTTTTAACTGAACCAACCCTGAAACAAATACTAAACCCTAACCCTAACCTCGTACGGCATTGGTAGCACATCTTGGTAAATACTGTTTGTTGCGATCAGATCCATCCATGAATTTTCTGAACTCTAAACTGAATCAATGACTTCTGCCCCTTTTTTTGGTGGATGACTGCGTGACTGAGTAGATCAATGAATTTGGTGGGGTTTGGGGGGGGGAGACGCTTTTTTTATTGCTGATGTTTTTTACAATGACATGATCATTCATAGAGCATGCTAAGGACAATATCAAGGCGATAGCTGTTTTGGAAGTAACCAATCATTCAGTGTGTAACTCGAGAACAAAACTAGGCCACATTTTCTACAGGTGGTAGAATTTTAGATAACTAAAACCACCATTTTTAATTGTGCAACTTTAAAGAGCTTAATGTCTTCATAGTTAAGAGTTGAATGACTAAACATTCATTAATGTCATATGTTTTAGTAATTAGATCATGTGCTGGCATCATTCTGTACAGCTGAATGAATATAAAGCATTTATGGAAGAGTCTTCTGATAAACAATCACAAAATGATGTAATTAGCAAATGCTCATATTTAAAACAATCCACAACTCAGCAAGGCTTGCAATACGATTGATAAGGGATCAAAAACAAGGGAGACAGACGGTAGTTGCAGTTTGGAAAGCGCCACAGCCCTGATTCAATGTGGTCAGCAAAAACGGGTGTGTGATATGATAATAGCCTTAATGTAAAACTGAATCTCGGTGACCCAAGTTATTATCTTCATAACACCAAGGCTGCTTTTATCCCCTAGATCATCGTCTCTAGTTATTTATAGCGTCATGGACGGCAGCCATGCCTGGCTGGTACCGCGCTAATATCCTCGGGCTGTTTGAAACTGATGTGCAATTTAATTAAGAAGATCATTTAGGCACAGATATGATCTACTTAGCGACTGACAGAAATTTGCACTGTGTTTTCAGAAACTAAAATTATGAAAAGCAAATTATGACACACTGACTTATCTTTAAGGGCTAGTAAATGATCCAGATTCTTGCCCCAGTTATGAAAACACAACATTAACTTGAATTTAAAAACAAAGTTTTGCCTTGACAGGAATCTGCCCAAAGTCTCTGTTCTCTTTACAAGTGCGCAATACAGCAACCCCACTAAAATGGTCTCATAATAAAGGGTAATTTGTTCATGAAACACGCCTAGCAGTTGTAAAGTGTTAAAAGGTGCAAGCTAATTACCTTTCCAAGTCTGTCTTAACGTGTTTCTGATCGATTCAGAAGAGTGCTGTTGCTCTCACGGCTTTGGCTAATAAAGAGTCAGTGCCTGCCTGGACTGTTTTCATGGTTTTTTAACGGGAAGGGCAGAGTCAGTCTCCCTCTTTAAAAAAAACACGCTCTTCCTCCCAACACGTTTGCCAAATGTTCGAAACAAATGCGGCCTTTTCCTGCCACGCCGCAGGTTCTGCTCTTTTAAAGTCTGGACTGTACATCTAGTGAGACCGGAGGTCTGATCGGGCCAACATGAAAGATGCTGGCGTTCATTAAATTTGCATAAAGCCCTTGCTAATCAGACTGGACCAATACCTTTGGATAGGCTTGGAATAATTTCCTTGGAATCATTTCAGTTACCATTTCGGAAAACAAAGCTATAACACAAAGCAAATTTTAAGAAATGCTGTACACGATTTGGTTTGAAACCAAATTCACAAATCAGTCATTCTAACAACATAAATATAAACATTATACTCTTAAAACTGCAACAAATTTGCAGATGTTAAAGGATTCAAAGGGAAAGAAACCGGAAATACTTGGGATATGGGACACACATGGGATAAAGCGTTGCTAATCAGACCATTACCTTCAGATAGACTCACCTCAGATATAATCATTTTCTTGCCTTTTCAATGTCAGAAAACAAAACTTCTATCTTACAAAGCAAATGCTGCATAAAAATGCCTTCGGTATAAGACCAAATTCACACAAATCAGTCATTCTAACTACGTAAATAGAGGCACTGCACACTTAAAACTGAAACTAACTTACAGATGTTAAAGAATTCAGAAACCGGAAAGACTCTGGATATGGGATTCACATGGGATAAAGACAGAGTAACTTACTGACACAATTCCACACCTCCTCTCAGATTTCCCTCCCTCTCTTTCCACACCCCTGCCCGCATGCAGCATATTGCAGCAAAATTCCTTGTGTAGGGAAAAACAGGAACTTTAAAAGGATAAAATGTTCCCTACTCCTCCCACCTTGCTGTATTACCGAAGCCTCCTCTCTCTTCACGTCGCACTCTCGCTCCTGCTCAGTTTATGTGCACCTGGTGCAGCAATCAGACTCCTTCACTTCACGCTCTCCCGGTATATAACGACCACGAAAACCGTTGTCATTCCCTATGCGAAGCTGTGAGCTGGCGGCCCATGCCGAGACGGGGATTTTCTCTCAGCAACAGCACAGAAAGGACCAGCGCGTCTGCTCGCTGCTCAACTATCTGGCTGAAACATTTCCAGCCATTCCCACACCCCTCCCCTCCTTTCCTCTCCTGCAACCAACCCCTTCCTGCCAGACTGCCTCCGGCAAGGGGCCGCCCATCCGCAAACTAGCCAATAGCATCCAGCATTCCCGCTCTGAGGCTCTGTTGTTGGCCGAGTTTACCCGAACTGGCAGGCTGACCTCAGAGCTTCCGATGACAGGCTCCTGAATGCTGATCTTAAAGGTATTCCCCCATTTTTACACCCTGGCAACAGAGGAATGATATATTTTTCCCAACTTTCCAAAACTATACTCTGTGAAAAAGATGAATCTCTATTACTGGCAGAAAAGAGCACACATTTGGCACACTGAAGGAATAGTTTATTTTATTATTTTACTTTATTTCGTTAGTCCACTTTAGACATTCTACTCTTAGTATTTTTGCAACTAACTCCCATTAATTTGCAACTACAAGTCAACTAACTCTCAGAGTGTTAGTAGACTGTTAGGTTAGGGATAGTAGAAATAAGTTGACATATAGTTGCAAAGTTACTTATAGTAAGTAGAATGTTTATTGGGGGACCATCAAAATAAAGTTAACAAATATTATGCATACAGTTTACTAATACTAATGACTCGTAGTAGATATGTAGTTGCAAAGTTACTTATAGTTTATAGAATGTCTTAAGTGGACCAACGAAATAAAGCATTACTAATAGTTGTTCCAACAATGCAATAGATTTTCTTTCTTCCACGGAAAAAATGAGTGCTGAATGCACACAATCAAACTCCAAAAAGGACAAAAACACAATAAAAGCATCATAAAAGTATGCCATAATCCATAATTCCATAATCAATTTCTCCTTTAAATGTCCACATTTGATATTTAATATACACGACAAGAGGATATTGGTCCATTGACTTTTTTGTGTGACCGGGGCTGCACAGTGCCAAAAAAATATAAAAACCAAACGATGGACAAAAAGTCGTGTTAACGTAACTAACATAGAAAGGGTTTCATCATCAAGGTTATTATAGTTAACTAAAACTAACACCATAAACACAATATTTTTGTTACCTCAAATAAAATAAATGTAACTGTAACAAAGTATATATAAAATAATTATTTCAGCTAGTTGCATTTCAACTAACCTTTCAATTTTTAAATATTTCATTTTAATTTAGTTTAACTTGATGTACTAAAATAACTCAAATAAAAACTATATAGACATTTTAAAAACAGCTAAAAATTACAAAAACATCAAAATTACTAAAACTAAAAAAATATATATATATTAAAAATATGAACAATAACTAATAGTATCTCAGCGATACTGAAATAACATTGCTCATCATGTCTGGTTAGGTGTCACAATGGGTCACCTGACACACCAATGAAATTTAGTTCTTGAAGTTGAAACATCTGCATTTAAACCTATAATTATCTTTTAAGGTGTATCAAATTGAAAACAAGAGTGAGATTAGGAAGATTATCACTAAATATCGTCATTAATTTCGCTCTGTTGCTCATGCAAATCTATCGTAAGACTGTAAAATAATCTGAATACAGAGTATTTCTTTTGGAGCTTGACAGGTTTAATCATAGCGCACTTTGATTGCATAGAAAAGAGCTGCATGAACTTTCTACCTAGTGTCTTCTTTAGTGTTTTACAGAAGAGAGAAAATAACAGGTTTGTAATGCTATTGGGCTGAGTAAATGATGACAAAATCTTCATTTATGAGTGAACTATTCCTTCAAGACAGCTTCAAAGTGTATGTGCCCTCAAGGCAGTGTTTGTGTAGTCACACCGAAGAAACACTTTGTATTCTCTAGCATGTCGTACACCTCCGTCAAACGCAGCATCTCTGCCTGCCTCCAAGGTCTCTGCATCCCCTGGCAACCCATCTCTATGACAATGAGCATCGTTACCGTAGGGCGATGAGGACACGTCCTCCCCTCCCCTACCTTAATGACAGGAAGCCTCTCGGCGTCACGTGAGGGATGATGCAGTGGGGTAGAAGTGATGAGTCAGACGCCGCTTCACAATGTTTCCATCCAAATCAATAGAACAGCTGTAGCCTCCTGCTTTTAGGGGCTCAGGTTCCCGCAGGCACACTGCAATTATGTGACAGCCAGAGTGCTTTTACAAAAGCAACGGCAAACGATGTTAAAACAATGCACTGCTTAAACATCAATGAGGCGAGACACACACTCACACTCAATGCAGCTGCCAACTAACCCTGATGACCCTGACAGTCAACTCTGTGTGATTACACTAAACACTCCTACTGGTTTAAAGTGCTTATTGCTGGAATTGCTCATTTGACATATAGAATCGAGGCTGAATACCAAATGATTTAGTCAAATGATAATGCACAAAAAGCTGAACAAATTATACAGGCGTAGCCTACTTGTTTGATTTACTGAGTTGTTTTGCTCCACTAGTGTCAAGATTACAAATTTATCCACCTTATTTTTCAATGTAGAAGTGAGCAATTTTCTTTTGAATGTGCGAGACTTCTGATTAAGTAGCCACTATATGTCAATAATTAGAAGACTTTGAGGGGACACGTCCCCCCCCAATAATTAGAAATGGCTAAATTGGCCCCCCCAATACTCAAAATTCTTGCACTGCTCTGCTGCACTTTATTACGTAGCACTTTGTATGTTGTTAGGATCAGTGCTCGAATTGAGGAGGGCTGGTGGGATCTGGGTCCCCCCATAAGACTTGATTCAATTCGAACACTGGTTAGGATGACAAAAAGGTTTAAAAGTTACATTCTGGTGACGGGTCTGCCTCAGCAGTCTAATAGCACTCATCAATGTCAAAATGATTGAGAGATGTCCAATCAAATAAGTAGGCGGAGTTAACAGTTCACAGAAGCAGAGCGGGAATTCCAGCGTGAAGTGTCTGTTTGACGTTGAAAGAGAGTGAGGTAAGATAAAAATAGGTAAACATTTAAAACATGTTTTGCGATAGAAATGTTAAAAGCCGACAGTAACATCATGTGATGCAAACTACCCAACTTTTTTCTCAAATATGGCTGTTTTGAATTGAAAATATGCATTTACGTGATTCATGTACTTCCTAACCGAGTGTGACGAGACACTTTTACGTTTTCGACACATTAGGCATACAAATAAAAGTAGCCTACATGTGTGCATACTTTAATGCAAATATTATTTGCAAATAACGATTCTTCTAGTTGGTTCAAAAACGATTATTTCCCAACTAGAATTAGACCTAGAATTTCCTTCACTGTTCTGTTTATGCTTTATAAAAAATTAGTGCCCCCCAATGTTCAAGACATGGTTACGGCCTTGGTAAGCGGTAACAATTATTGCGCTACAAACCAATGTGTTTATGACTATGATAATCCATTAAAATAATATGATACAAATACCAGTTTGGAATATCAATCAGAATAGCAAACTGTTTTGTACAGATAAAACAACACCGGAAGCCTCGCACATTTAAGTTCCAAAAAAGATGTGCCGCTCTTACTTTAAAATATGGTGGATAGAATTAGGCAATACTATTTTAAGATAGTATGGACTTACGGAAGAAAATCAACTGCTATTACTCAACCATTTCTGTGCATGCATATTATTTACAATTAAAGGTTCATCGTTGTTTAGTCACATAAATAATTCAACCCATGACATTATTTCTGATATAAAACAACCACAGGATGTTAAGCTTGTCTAATTCTTTATATATTGAGACATTAAGCCTAAATATTTGATATACAAGTTCTAGCTTTTCCTCAATAATCTGGGCAGCTCTGACTAATACAGCTATTACGTTGCATATCACTATTTCAAGCTCTTGTGGAGCAGTTTAATGATTACTTTATCAAATGTGTCACATTGTTAATGTTCTACAGAAATGTAAACCACCTCTGAGCTTCCTGTTTCAGACTATAATCGATTCTTTGCAGCATGCCGATCTGTCATGATGCTGCTATTGGACGGATTTTAGAGAGGTGACCCAAATGAAGGTTTCTGTGTGCATCTTAAGTACGAACGGTAACATAAATGTACCATACTGCGTGAAGCGTCCTTGCAATAAACTGCTTGTATTTTTCCTTTGCAATCAGCATTGGATAAATTCAGATAAAGCACAGCATCTACTAAATGAATGCAAAAAGACATTTCATATGAATAAGCATTCAGTTAATGTAAAGGTTTTTGCATGGGTCAGGCCCAATGCAAATTCATCTAACCCCCACTACATTTACATAGAAAATTCTAGATCAGGGGGTCTTCTGAGAGTTGCCTTTAAACCTGGCTAAAAGCATGCAACATGTAGTACCAAATTCATGCATTTACAGCAGTAGTTTGTACATCAATTTTTAATAGCTTTGCAATGTAAACATTACATTTTAATTATACTTGATACATTTTAATGTGAGAGAATGAATAATTTATAACTTATGCTACTTAAAAATAACATTCTTTACACAACTTCTTGAAGACCCTGTTCTAGATGGCTCTTTAGTGTTTCTAAAACATGTCTACAGTAAACTGTTCATTATACTGAGATGCAAAACTAAATCCTGGTTTCTAAAACCCAAAGGTAACTAATTATCCCCATTAGACATCCTCACTGAATAAGAATCATTGTCTTACGTTGAACAACCAGTACGTGCAGACTATCAGACAGAGGCTTAATTCACTAAAACAACGAGAAAGGTGCGATACCTGCTGCGAAGGCAAATAAAAATGAGATCATGGAATTAGATTCCTATTTGGGTCATACTTGCATTATGCTTATTGAGATTTAGAAAAGCATCTTAACATATATCCTCTTCCATATCTATGTCTCTCAGCACTTTCTCAGATAACTCACCTTTCATCTGCATGTCTCTACTGAAACTTAAAATACCAAATGATATTGTTTGGACATGGTACCATGAAAATACCATGTTATTTAAACATACAGGTCTACCATGATAATATAATGCTTTTGGATATATCCCATGATAATTGAGCTACTGCTATTCTTAAAGCACCTTGAACAAGCCAACATGTTACATGAATATGGTCATTAAAGTATCATGGTATTCATATCCAATACTATTACAGTACCATGTGACACTTTTTTGCAAGGGTCTCAACCCGTCTTCACTGAGAAAACGGCAGATGTGGCGCAAATAAACTAAAACGCCTATAGGAAGCGCGTGACAAGTAGACAGCTGCGTTATAATGGAAGAGTTCTAGTAGTTGTGTGTTGGTGATGATTCTGATAATGCACTAGCTGTTGGGCTCTCACGTGCTCTGCGCGCGCACGGGGTGTGGCGCGGGATTTGGGAGCGGTTTCATGACGGGACTAGTCTTGATGGGTGAACCATATGTCAATCTGAACACATCAAGCTAGCAAAGACAGTAATGTTCCAGATTCGCGGGTTATTTATAAACTGACGTGATATATTCATTAAATTCTGCTCACGCAGCGATGACGGGGGAAAAGACCAATAAGCAACTAAGGCACGTGAAGTCTGAAGTAACGTATTTAATGCTAAACGCATCGTCTTCGTTTATATTTTAGGCTATATGTTATCTCTGTGTGTGCGTTACCACAAGAAAAAAACTATTCTTCAAGTCGTTATTTCGTAGAAAATATCGAGCCGATTATTTCTGGTTTTGGTCGCGATAAATTCGGAAAGATGACGCGAACGCTTTCATTTTAAACACTAAACATGCCGTCAACGTTGACTGTTTTAGCGAATTTAACGAAATTAGTGTCTAAGTCGTCATTATGTTTAAGAATATAAAATATATTTTAAAATATATACATTTATACTCTGTTTTTGAAGTAAACTCTTGTTACATCACTAAGCGCGTTAAAACTCGCACGACAATTTATAAACTGACGTGATTGATTCAAATTAATTCCCATCACGAAGTAAGCGATGACGCGGAAAAATACCCGCTGTCAACTAAAACAATCCTGAAGAATGAGCTGTCAAAGCATATTTTTCATTGATTTGAACAAATTTAACGTCTAACCCATTGCCACCAACGGTGATTTTACGACGGAGCAGCACGGGGGCGTTTCATGTAAACAAGGAAACTTCTCGGGCTCAATCGCGCACTTTTATTTTTGCCAACCATTTACTTCTCGCTCGGCAACAAGAAAACATACATTTACTAAACCCATGTCGACATCACTGAGCGACGAAGCCAATGTTAGCTAAACACGCTCTCTCTGCAATGACACACACTGTATTGACATTGAACACTTTATCGAAAATAAACATTCAGCCCTACTCTGTCAACACCTTTTCGCTGTTGAAAATGCGTGAATTGAACCTGCTGCTTACCTGGTTACCATGACCTGCTGTTTCTTGACCACAAATCACGCAGACAGCAAAAGAGCTCGATGGAAACTGCCGTAAATGACTCGTTAAGTCAAGGGAATTAAGGCTTGTTTTTTAATCGAAGAGAACATCCTCGTCGGTCCGCGCGAAACGCGATTTGTCAGGCAACTGGTTTGGATTTTAACGCCGAACTCAAGTTAGTTTACCAAGAAGCTGGTCGTGCAACAAGCTGCTCTGACAGATCGTGGGAGGAGGGAACAAGTCATGTGACTGGAAAGGGGGGATAATTGCTATTTTTAACAGCAAATATACCTAAAATCTATTCTATATACATATTTTATTCATTATTATATCTTAAGGAATTTTAAAAAGCTGTTAATAATGTGTAGTTTATGGAATCTAGTCAGGAGACTTGTCATATCAGTGGTGGTAGTGCCCCCCTATTTACAGTCTGAGGTGGTATAGTCCGAATGAATGTCAGGAGCCCTGGGAAGGGCAAGGGTCTGCTTGTTGCCGTGGAAACAACAGTGAATCTCCCGAGGGTACAATGGATGTGGGCTACAGTGCTGTTAAATCAACAAGCTGAAGGCCTGTTGTTCATCTTAGATGGTGACGATTAGATTCAGATGGTTGAATCCGCAACAGTTTACGTGTCCAGATAGTGAGTGAGAGCCCTGTGGCCATGCATAATATTCTTAAAGTTTCTACTTTTAAGATGAAGACTGCAAGTGCATAATCGAAAACAACAATTAGAAGAAAAAACAAAAAAACAGTACATTTTATATTATGTGGGGCAGGTATATATGAGATAATTAGATACACACTAATAAAATGAAATGTAAAACATTTAATTAATAATGGTGCAGCGGTCTCTGAAAATGTGTAGAGACTGTACAGAAAATATATGCAGACTGTTTCAAAGACAAAAAGCACAGATCTGCTTGTGGAAATCTAGATTACTTGCTAATAAGTGCCTCAAACTAAACCTTGAATTATGTCACTAACCTGGTAAACGTCAGCAAATCCGTTCCTAATAGAGTTTTGTGACATCTGTTTTCTTAAAAGTTGGGTAAAGAAATGTTAGCATACATTTAAACACTTAATGAAAAATGGAGCAAAGATATTGATGATGGTCCGATGACTCGTATTGTTTGCATTTTTAGTCAAGTTTATCAAGTTATCTTAAACTATTTATTTGATTTGAATAAAATCAGCTAATTTTCATGTTACCACTGTGGCAAGCAGGACGAGGCCGAGAGCCGTGGGAGCGGTGCGAGGCCGGTAGCGCCTTAATTAGCATCACCTGCGCGCCGCACCTACTTTGAGTTCTCATGGAGGAGCTCCGGGAGCATAAAATGAGGAGAAACTACAGTAAAAGACAAGAGAGGACCAGGCCTGGACTTTATTACTGTCATAGAGCCCTCACTGCTGTGCCATCGAGCATGGCTGAGCAGAGTCTGCCGCCATGGGCACTCGAGCCGGTGGGCTGGGTTGTGGAAGGGCAGCGGCCATCCGTGAGGGAGCGGAGAAGTCGCATCCTCAATTATGGGGAGAAGCAGGGAACGGGGGACTCTCTCGTCGGCTGCCAGAATGCCGAGGAGCCATCGCCGTCCACCAGGCATTGGAGGAGTTAGAGAGCCGTCCACCAAGGGCTATCCAGCGCCACCGCCAGGCATAGAGCCCACACCGCTATGGGGAATCCTCGGTGCCATCAAGCATGGCTGAGCAGAGTCTGGGCGCTCAAGGCGGTGGGCTGGAGTGACTTGCCGGGGGGATGGACAATCTCGCTGCCGGCTGCCTGGGTTCTGGAGGGGTGGCTACTGTCGGAGAAGTTTCTACCGTTCGTCATGGGCCGGAGTCTGCTGCCGTCCTCCATTATGGGGAAAAGTAGGGAACGGGGAACTTTCTCGATGACTGCCTGAACACTGAGGAGCAGTTGCCGTCCACCTGGCGTCCACCGAGGGCTATCCAGCACCACCACTAGGTATCAAGGAGGAGTTCACCAAGCTTTTTAAGAACCAGACCACGATTTTTTTTTTCCTCTCTTTCATCTATTTCATCTATCTCTCCTCATGCTTTCATCTCCTTTTCTCTCGCCTCATCTGTCCTTACCACCAGGTACTGTGGCTGCTGTGACTGGCCTCCCTGGAGGGGGTGGGGGGGAGTAGAGCACAGTCTCGAAGGTACCCCCTGGCCTGCAAGGGCGATAGGGGTATGTGGCAAGCAGGGTGGGGGCCGAGAGTCGTGGGAACGGACCGAGGCTTGTGGCGCGAGTGTTAATTAGCGCCACCTGCGCGCCGCACTGGATTCGAGTTCTCACGGAGGAGCTCCAGGAGCATAAAAGGAGGAGCGATGACAGTGAAGGACAAGAGAGGACAAGACCTGGACTTTACGTTGTGTTTTTATTGTTTATAGGTGGCAGCCGTCCGTGAGGGACTGCTGCTTTACTTCGTTTTGTTGTATGTTTATTTTATAATTACGTATAACTACGTTGAACGTTCGCCAGTTCCCAGTTCTTCCCTGAATCCTAAACATCGCTACAACCACGAATGGCAAAACATTTTAATAGCATAATCAAACAAGATCTGCATAAAGTAATAAATGATAATATCCTGAGAGCATAATAAAGAAAACTAATAACATTAAAATTAACATGGCAACTGCAAATAAGCTGCCTTGTGTTTCGTTCCCTGTTGGAAAGTGAAAGACTACTGTTTTACAGCTCATCTCTTTTCACCTGAAATACATTTTTTGTGGTTTCATCTATGTAAAAATCCCTCACTATAACTGGTCATGACTCCAAGAAGAAAACATATGAAAGCAAGACTTTTATCACTGCAAATGTTTTGTATTTGATAAAGGACTATTTGCACACTTTCCCAAGCTGGGAGCTGAGAATGACATCTACTTTAGAAGAAAAGACGAAAGAAAAAAATCCATAATGATGAACATGTCATTCATTAAGGCATCTGAACTAAGAATTGTGATGTATTAGCACTTGCATGAACCCTTAATTGAGACTTTCTGCATTGAAATAATTGATGTGCCGACATTTCTATGCCAGAGGAAACTCATTAGGTTGACAGATCATCAATTAACGTTGACGTAAAGGTGACTGAATGGCAGCTTTAAAGAAATAAATGATTGCAAATATGTATTGATAGGTATTACGAGGATGGTCATTTAGCCCATTATTTATCTAAACACACTAAATAACCTAATGGACTGAAGGATATTGATTTGATGACGATTCATTTATTTGATTGAGGTTGGTTAGAGCACGTCTTTCTCTACAAGGAGACCTGAATATTCTTGTAAGCAGAGTTGTTGCACAGAAGATGGGGGAGTATGTCAGAGACATTCCTAGAATGATCCGGAACTCACTGATACTATTGTATTCTGCATGTCATGATTAAATTCAATTATTAGAAGTCAGAACCCAGTCACCTCATCAATGGCTGCCGGTTTTTGTGTGCTGTGAAAAATAACTGTAAATGTTTGCTTTAAAAATATGGTAACATGATTAAAGAGGACCTATTATGCTTTTTTACATTTTCAACGTTCTTTAGTGTGTAATGTTGCTATTTGAGCATGAAAAAGTCCCTCCAAAGGGAGTTATTCTCTATATCAGTGCAAACTGAACTCCCTGAAATGCCTCCATTGTAGTCTTGAGTTTTCTTCCAGGAACGAACACTTCACAATATTCCTCATTTAAATAATCCCCCCTCAAAGCATACGCAAAATAAAGGGGCAGGGCCTTGTTGAGTTAGTAGTGTGTTGAAACTCGCGGTTAAGAATAAGGGCGTGACATTTCCAAACACGGTTGAAGCACTTGACCAACACACCGGTCCAGCCGACCAATCAGAGTACATTGTGCTTTTCAGAAGTAGGGGCTTTATAGCAACAAGAGCTAAACAGAGCGTTACTGACAGCCTGGGAAGAGAGGAGCTGCAACGTCAAATATGGGGAAAATAATGTGTTTTTTGAACATTCAAACATGAAACCTGTTCTAGTAGAGCCCAAAAACAAAATCAAGACTTCATAAAAGGGCATATTAGGTCTCTTCAACCAATTTTATTCAAGTTAAAAATGTTAGGTAAATCTTTGTTTTTTGAATTGGCTATGAAATATTTGTTTATATAATACAGAAATTCAGCTCTTTATTATATAGGTTGAGAAATAATAAGCATTATGTTCTCCATGTGGGAGCATCTTCAATTAAGGTCAGTTTTCATGCTTCCAATATTTCACATTCATCCAATTAGCACATTGTGCAACTGCATTTGCTCTTAAATATATGTCATTGCTTATTTTAAACTAAAGCAACAACAGCTCTGCGATTGTGCAAAAGATCTCAATCAGCATTCCTCAAACCCATAACTGCTGAGCGTGACTTCCTCCCAAACCCTTCCCAGCGTTCACCAGACATCCGCAAACATAAACATCATCACCACGATCTCCTCTGGGATTAGCCAAGTTACACAAGCGTACACGAGGCAGTTTGCAAATCACCAAATGTTGAAAACCATTCGAGAGATTTCTTGGTGAAACATTCCTTCCGTTCGGCCCAGCAGTGGTAGGGAGCTGTTGAATGCGGCCATAATGACCTAAGTGTGGTCTCTTGCCGTCATGTGAAATAGCATTGTTCGAGGAGGTGGGGAGAGACAAACTGTAGCTTATTATGTTGAGTAAGAGTCTAAACAGACCTCAAGAGATGAGTGCTAATTCCAGACTTGTGCATCATCTCCATTTTGGCTAAGTGCATCAGATACGCCGCCTTGAATGATCAACAGAACCTTGAATAACATTCTGTTGCTAAATTTAAGGCGTATGAAATTTAAACATGTCACAGTGAGCACCAAATCTGAAAATAAATATCCGTTAGTGAGAGAATCAAAATGTGATTCAAATGGCCATTTCGGGAGTTGTTTTGATGTGAGTCAAAGCTTCACTGGCAGTGAGATGTAAAGAAGGTTTGCTGGTTAAGCTTTTCTGTTGAAAGGTCACACTTCGGTGGCTTTAAGCTTTAAATGGTCACTACAAACCTCTCCACATTGATTCATAAAAATCCTACTACATTACACTTTGTGTGTGAATTACATTTCAAACACAGAGTGACCTTTTAATACTCTCCCAAAACCCTGATGTAAGGGTCTCAGTCATTGTCATTTTAGGTGACAGTCATAGTCTAAGCTGTTTATACTAATCCTCTAGCAAATAAAGGTAAAATGTGTTTTTAAAAATTAGGCCAAAACCTATTCTAAGCATATATGTGTATAATGTGCACACAGTCTTATACTCAAGCTCAATTTCGTGCATTGTTATGTTTCAAAATGTAAATAAGGCAACAAATATTGCATTGCAACAAGAGGTGCTTTAGTGGCCAAGAATTCATGCATGCACGTGTAAAGAATGTTTCTGGCCTGCAATAAGCAGTTGTCAAAAATAGGTCTAAACCTGTTTACAACCTTATCTGCTGTCCATTGTTTTATGCGAAATACAATAAGTACATTTTATTTAAATAGTGCTTTTCACAATGTACAGTACATAGTTTCAATGCAGCTTTTACAGAATAATACTGCAGTGATAATGACTTTTATTATGAATTTATTTCCATTTAAAGCTTAATATTAAAATTATGCCCTAATGTATGAAACCTAGTGGAAAAAATGTGCCTGTTGCAACATTCCTGCAAAACAACATCTTCCAAAATAAATGATCCAGTTATTTACACTTGAAGTGTGTTCAGTTTTATACGAAACCAATGAATGTTAATCTGTCAATATTTATTACGCTGGTTGTTGTACATATTGTGGCAGTTCAGAAATGAAATGTCCGGTGAGCCGTGCTAAAAGTTTAATGTTCTATTGTGTTTGAAAATAATGCCGGGAACACACTAGGCCTACACGATTTTCAAAGATGTCCAGTCGCTGTTCTTGTCTGGGGTACCATTTAGTCGCATAGTCACTTTTCAATAGGAATAATCACCGACATCTCTGTCTAAAAACTATGTTTCCCTTGCCCTGTAACTTGCTCTCTTGTTGGCTGTAGGTCGATGTAATTTCCAGTCAAAACCTAAGGTCAAAACACATTTCACACTGCATGACTCTGAGTTGCAGACAGGTCCAAATATTTGGCCTGCTATATATCTCATAGGCATTGGTAAAATATTGGCGCTTCTCCCAGATTGCGTCTTCGATAATACACACAACTGTCACTCATGTGAACGAGCACCAATTTGCCTCAGATTTTGGGCATTTGTTGGCAATTTCCACAAAACTGTCAGCGAGTGAAAGTCGGGACTAAAATCGTGCAGCGTGTGCCCGGCATAATGTAGCACTTTCACTAAACCCCACACTAAACCTAACCGGTAGAGTTAACAAAAGCAAAGGTGAGATACAAACACATTTGCTGAAGCAACTGTGGCATTTCATCTTGCTTCTACAAATCTTTGAGCTCTTTTATCGTGACTTGTTTTTCTCAGGATGCAAATGCAATGCTGTACCAGATGAGCTACCAAACAAGTTTACTATGTGAGAAAAGATAAAAAGAGCAGGTTATGCGATGCAAACGTCAAATGTATAGTTTACAAATCATGCGCCATGGTAAGTGTTTTTAAGTCATAACATAGTAATGTATAAGGAACTGCACAAAAATAAGTCTTTATTAATGAATAATCTGCTCCTGTAATCATAATTGGTATGAAAAGGTGCTTTACTGCCTCTAATGTTAATTTTAGGTAGAAACTGCAGTAAAATCTATGTAGGTACATTTTTGGAATTTTGCAAAAATGTAGGTAGAGGCATATTTTTCCAATGAGCCTGTTTTGTCTGTAAATCCAATGTGAGCAACTCAAAAGGTGACTGAACTAAAACCTCCATATAAAAGCTTGAACTTAAGGTATGTTTACACGACACCATTTTCTGCTAAAAACAAACAAACAAACAAAATTATGCAATTTGGCTGTTCTATTACATGACAATGGCGTTATTGGGGGGTCTTTTGAAAATGGGTTAGAAAAGCATTTTTAGTCATTTTCGTGGATCTGTGTGAACGGGGATCGTTTGGACGACGTTGTCGTAGGTACACTCTAAAAAATGCTGGATTGAGCCTGTTGGGTCATTTTGTTGGGCATTTTTTCCACTTGGGTAGTTTTTGTGTTACCCAGCCGTTGGGTTAGAGGCTGGTCGATCTCATTGACAGTTGAATCAATACACCCCTCCTCCAACCGCCCTCTAGTCTCGCGTAGCCAGACCTTGAGACTGACGGCAGAAGGTCTTAGGGGTGTAAGAAAATATCGATACACATCAATATCACAATATTATGTTTGGCAATACTGTATCGATTCTCAAAAACACTGTATCGATATTTATTAATTTACATCCAAGATTCGTGGCTTTGTGTTCGGTTTAATCCCAACCGCTAGTCACTAGATGGCAGTCTCAGAACGTAAACTGACGCGGAGAAGCGCAAGCATCACTAGCGCTAGCATTAGCAAACCCAGCTCACAAGACTCAAGAATTATTCCGGCTCCCCCCGCGGTGTACAGAGCTCATGTGGTCTCATTTTGGCTTCAACTATAAAGAAACCACAAGGAGATCGACAAGAGTCATGTTGTTTGCAAAACAGGCCATGTTAAAATCCAATACTCGGGAAACGCATTGAATCTGAGAGCTTGCTTAACATCCCGACACCATCCACGCTGCTGAGAAGGCGTTTCGATAGAATATGTAATATGTATGTTATTAAATATTTAACTTGTAAAAAGCAATTTTGTTCAACTGTATAAGCTGTATAATTGTTGAGTTGTCATTCTTTTCTGTACTTTTTCACTCACAAACACGGACACATTTTAACTCTTGCCTATATTTTTGTGCATCCCTGGGTGTTCTTGCTTAATAAATGTTAACCTTTTGATTATTACTGTTGCCTGTGTTGTTACTCAAGTAAATCTGTGTTTTTTTTTTTTTTTTTTATGTATTTTGGGTTCATCTTAAGCCAGCAATATAGTAACTTTTAATCAATAGTTGAGTTGAAACAACCCAGCATGTTGGGTCAAACATTTAACCCAGCCAGATGGGTAAAAACAACCCAACTCTGGGTTTGTCCAATTTTGACCCAGCGCTGAGTTGCCAAATAACCCAAATTGGGTTGTTTTCAACCCAGCATTTTTTAGAGTTTATGCGAACACTCAAAAACACAACTACATTGTTGTCGAGTAAACCTACCCTTCGTGTCAGTGCTAGTTAGATAAGTCATTTTTAATTCAGCAGATTTATGAAACTGAATGATATTGATCAGACTACAAGATGTCATTGCTTTGTAATTGCTGCTTGCAGCTCTATTTATTTATTGATTTCAATTAGTTTTCAATGTTTTTGGCCTCTCACACTAATAATGAAGTCACTATCCTTATAACTTATATCCAAATGTTTCTCATTTTCATCCGAGTTGTATAAATAATAAGACCAGGAGAGAGGCTGTATGCAATCTGCCCTCCATAACCTCTCATGGCACAACAAGACCCTGAGCACCTCCAAGAGAAAAATGGCACCGCTTCACTAGAACTGCAATGTCGACATTACCCTCTCCAAGGAGCTGATGCAGAAAGCGTGACAGACGGCTGAGAGGTTTCAAGAGGCAGAATGGTATTCATTAAAAACAAAATCTGTAAACTATGCCAATATGCTTGTCTTTGTTTTTATGCAATATATTTCTTCTGTTAGCAGTAGCACAAAGACACAGAA
This sequence comes from Hypophthalmichthys nobilis, assembly GCA_037950665.1. Classification (NCBI taxonomy): domain Eukaryota; kingdom Metazoa; phylum Chordata; class Actinopteri; order Cypriniformes; family Xenocyprididae; genus Hypophthalmichthys; species Hypophthalmichthys nobilis. The sequence goes on from CM075480.1 coordinate 6,323,074, forward strand.
ACTCTCCTGGATATGAAGTGCACTCATCAGTGAAGGTTTAACGACCATCATATGCAGGGCGATTCTCAAGAGACGAGCGGATCGATTGAGCTGCAGAAGAGAGGTATATAACTCCAGGAAAACATTAAAGGAATAGTTCAGCCCGTCATCATTTACTCACCCTTGTGTCGTTCCAATTACATATACTGGAGAAATCGAGGAATCTTCATGCAGTTGTTTTACATACAATGACAACATTTTAAAAAGCACAATAAAAGCATCACTGAATATCTATAATATCTTTTGTGTTTCACAAATTACAGTATACAGATTTGGAAGGACATGCAATTGATAAATAAATGTTCTACCTCTACTTCTTTAAACACCTCACTCTCTATTTTAATGCAACTTAAGTAGAGTGCAATGAGGATAACTGTATGATAATCATTCTCCAGGGTATTCATTTCCCTTTTAGAACCCAGCGGTAATATGTTGATTGGGGTTTGTGGACTGTAGCCATGTTAATGATGGCTGTATCTGTATCGTAGATATTGTTTTTTTCACATCTGCTTGGGAAAACAGCTTGACCTTTGTGATCTAGCTGGCAGCGTTTGAGACAAAACCACTTCTACAAAGCTAGAGCTAACCCACGCACACTGACAGCAAATACGCATCCTTTGGGTCATCTTATTCATTTGATTCAAAGAAAGTCTACTTTTAATGAGTTGCATCATTTGCAAATGCACATGCCTTGCCTCTCTTGGTTGCAGCCGTGGACCAGGTCGCTTGGGCAAAGATGTTTCCGTTCCTCTGAATATTTTTCTTTTTTAGAGATGGGGTGACGTGGTATTGACGTCTTTATAGCAGGTTTACTGTTCTCTCTGCTCTCCATTTTCCATTCTCAATATACAGTCTCACAATTCATCCTCTTGACAAGCAAATGAAACTGAATTTCAACAGTGACTGGTTACTTCCGTCCTCTCATAAATGGAGACATAATTATATGTAACACAATACCAAATGGGGTCATGTGATTCAGATGTATTGATGCAGGAATGGAGATGCTGAGATCTATATCTACAGCCAAGAACATTTATTGTTATGCTAAATACAGAATTTAAATGAAAAAATAGATGAAAAATATATAAAACCAGATTTTTACATTATTGTACACCAAAGATTAATGTCTTATTTGAATAATTGGTGAATCTCAAGTTCTGAACATATGCAATTTTGCTACGCAAGTTTCATTTCACATGCTCTGTTAAAGCGATATTCATATCCCATCGCAAGTGGGTGTTTCGTTGCCGCAAGAGGCGCTAACAAATGTACTACACTAAACATTTTTTATTTTATACAAAATATATATTTTACAAAATAATTTTTATTCTAAAATTGCTATAAAATTGAAACTATATGTCTAACCAAGTAGTGTTTCAAATTTGAAGTTGATATCACAAAAATTGAAGTTCTGATGAGATTGTTTAGGCGCTATACCAAAAATAGCCACCAGGTGACACCCATATTTCATTGAATCTTTTCTTGATGCGTTCTCCAGTGAAAAAATTAATATTACTTCTATCACAAAACTAATATGCCAAAATATGGAACCTTGAGTCTCAGACCTTTCTGATGATGTGTTTTGTCAAGACTAGGGAAAAAAAAATTGATTATAAAATAGTTAAAATAAATTTTGTGTAATATGAAACATGACACTACCCGCTAAGGGGGAAGAGCCTGCTAAAAGGTTTTAAAGTACCGTTTCCATGGTAACACAATGTCCAATTTTAAGTTTTTGAGCTTTCAAATGATACCTAATTTATGATGATTACTAAAATATTTGATAGGAAAAAATGCAATAAAAAAAGAGCACAAACCAGGAAGGTGAGAGTTAAGGGAACACCACTAATAGCCTAATTGTGCTAAAAAATATTACATAAAATCATTTATATTGTGATTTGAAAGTCATTCCAAATCATCTTTAAGCATTTCCCCTAAATAAAAGTAGCAACTGAACAATAATACAAAATAATAAAAGCATTTAATTGCAAAACCATAAAGAAGTCCATTAAGGGAGCAGCTCATATCGACCTTATTTTGCAGAAGTAAATTTTCTTTGAATGTGTGAGACTTCAGATTCATTAGCCATAATAGGTAAATAACTAGAAGTATAACAAAGTGCACAAAGTGGTAAACCTATTTGCGCTACAACCCAGTGCATTTATGATTATGATGATACATTAAAATAATGTAATAACAAATACAACAATTTGCACATTCAAGTTATGAATTACTCTTGTGTTAAAAATATGGTGGATAGGCTGCTGATTTTTGAGGTGTGTGATGATGTTCAAAGAGAAGGGGTCAAACAGGGAACTGCAACCCTGGTTAAAAAAAAAGTTATGAAATTAGTAAAGCTGGGTGAATGAAGAAGAGAAACACAAAAGAAAGGAAAAAACAGCAGGACAGGTTCTATCATTCTCTGCACTGTCAATTAGATCAGTCGATTACATCGATTGAGATGCTCCACCTGTGCATTTAACCCCTCTGCTTCTCCTCCCTGGGGTATTACGGCCATCCATTTGCTGATGGATGGAAGGATTTCCCGCCACTGTCAATGACCTGTCTGACCTGGATTAAGACTTAACAGACGATGCAATATTACAGAATTGTTGAGCATCAGAGGTGGGAATCATTAGACCCAGAGGAGGATGGGTAACACTTCACATCAGAGCCTCTCAGCCGGTGTGTCACAACCCACAAATGGGTCACGCCACAGTTCAGATGCGGTTGCAGACATACACCAATCAGGCATAACATTATGACCACCTTCCTAATATTGTGTTGGTCCCCCTGTTGCTACCAAAACAGCCCTAACCCATCAAGGCATGGACTCCACTATAGACCCTTGAAGGTGTGCTGTGGTGTCTGGCACCAAGATATTAGCAGCAGATCCTTTAAGTCCTGTAAGTTGCAAGGTGGGGCCTCCATGGATCGGATTTGTTTGTTCGGCACATCCCACAGATGCTCGATTGGATTGGGATCTGGGGAATTTGGAGGCCAAGTCAACACCTTAAACTCGTTGTTGTGCTCCTCAAACCATTCCTGAACCATTTTTGCTTTGTGGCAGGGAGCATTATCCTGCTGAAAGAGGCCACAGCCACTAGAGAATACCATTTCCATGAAAGTGTGTACATGATCTGCAACAATGCTTAGGTAGGTGGTACGTGTCAAAGTAACATCCACAAGGATGGCAGGACCCAAGGTTTCCCAGCAGAACATTGCCCAAAGTATCACACTGCCTCCGCCGGCTTGCCTTCTTCCCATAGTGCATCCAGGTGCCATGTGTTCCCCAGGTAAGCGACGCACACGCACCTGGCCATCCACGTGATGTAAAAGAAAATGTGATTCATCAGACCAGGCCACCTTCTTCCATTGCTCCGTGGTCCAGTTCTGATGTTCACGTGCCCACTGTTGGTGCTTTCATCGGTGGACAGGGGTCAGCATGGGCACCCTGACTGGTCTGTGGCTATGCAGCCCCATACGCAACAAACTGTGATGCACTGTGTATTCTGACACCTTTCTATCAGAACCAGCATTACGTTCTTGAGCAATTTGAGCTACAGTAGCTCGTCTGTTGAATTGGACCACACGGGCCAGCCTTCGCTCCCCACCTGCATCATTGAGCCTTGGCCGCCCATGACCCTGTCGCCGGTTCACCACTGTTCCTTCCTTAGACTACTTTTGATAGATACTGACCACTGCAGACCATGAACACCCTACAAGAGCTGCAGTTTTGGAGATGCTCTGACCCAGTCATCTAGCCATCACAATTTGGCCCTTGTCAAACTCGCTCAAATCCTTACGCTTGTCCATTTTTCCTGCTTCTAACACATCAACTTTGAGGACAAAATGTTCACTTGCTGCCTAATATATCCCACCCATTAACAGGTGCCGTGATGAAGAGATAATCAATGTTATTCACTTCATCTGATAGTGGTCATAATGTTATGCATGATCGGTGTAAATTAGCTATAGATGGATAGATAGATATATTAGTGTATGCATGAATTTTGCATGAATCCTTAAAACAAATCACAGTTTACAACTACACCCAAATACACAGACCACCCTTGACACACTTATGCAATTGAGTTGTGAAAACAGTACATTCCTGTTAGTTCAGAGTTCGATCCAAAAGACTACAAAATTCATGAGCTTCAGATATGAATCAGTGTAAAAACTTGCATGAACCTGCTGTGTTTGTTTGTACATGCATGCACACACCAGATGAAATGTTATTACTGAGATGAGAAAGTGAGTGTCTTTAATGTCTGGCCAGTGCAGGCTCACTACAGTGTCTTAAGGCTCCATTGGCGTGAAATATTAATGCAGCCACTGCAGACCCAGTGATCACCATCAAATGAGAGGAGCAGACCACTGCAGGAGCACGGAGACACTCGTATCTGCATATACGACAACTGAATGCATGCATGAAGAAAGTCAAACTGATTCAACGCCATTCAAGACAGCAAATCATATAAGCTTTGTTCAGTTCAAAACTGAGCTTTTTGTATTAGTTTTATTGTAAAATTAAGCCCAAAACATTGGTAGCTTTAATCTACAATAATCTATAGTATTATTGATGACAAAGATATTGGCTAATATAGGCAGTCAGATAGACTGAACGATAGATAGATAAATAGAAAGCATGGAAGATAGATACATAGTACGGTTGATAGAACGATAGATAGAACTATAGATAGATAGATAGATAATGCACATCCACACTGAAATCTAAATAATACAAAACAGCAGATTTGTAAACTTTGTTCACTGTCTGTTCTGATTAGTTCAGTTCTGTTGCTATGGTAATTGTTTCATATCATTAATATTTCATTAATTTGTTATAAACAGATAAACAGAATGAAGTATGTGTATAGAACATTTAGTCGTGTTTAACCCGAAAGCCAAACAGAATTTACCAATCTTCATGATTCACACACCAGACGTGGGCGTGTAAGAATGTTTGACCCCACACTGAATGTATAACGGTCTTGTGCATAATGTATGCTGCGTGGCTGATCCGTTGAGACACAGGGAGAGTGCGATATAGACAGTGAAGACAAGGAGACATGCAGAATACTCAGTTCTAGGTGAGTAGAGATGGTTAGAACAACACCAGAAGAGATTTTTCTGTGGTTGGCAACAGCGAAGGCGTGAGAATGAAAAAAGAGAGAGGAGACTTACTGGAATGGTGAGGAAAGCCAATGGCAAGCCAACCCACGCAACACCTACATCCCCCATCAGGCACACGCACATACATACATACAAACCATGAATACTGACAGATCCAGAGAGACGGGCATAAGTGTGCACGTACACTCTCCTAACAATAAGACTACAAGTACGTAGATGTGAATGCTTGGCCAGCACATTTGTTCAGTTGTACACACCTAACAAGTGCACTTTACGTTACTGTGGCAATAACAAACCTCAAAACTCAAAGAGGGTGAGTTCCAAATGTCTGTGCCATTAAACCAGGTGTGTGGTTCAGGTCAGTGTAGGCACAAAACTGAAGTTGCAACTATTGTGATTAATATATCTGGGTGAAACGGCTTCCTGAACAAGAACAAATGTAGGGAGGAAAAGAGAAAAATCAGAAAAGAGATGTTGCTGCAAGAGGGAGGGGAAGTTATTTTGATTAAAGATTATGAGGGCACATGATTTAAAAACAATAATGATGTGCAGATAAATCATTTATAATAAATACTGTAGTTTCATTTATATAAAATATTAAATATAATCATTATAATCATTAATAATAGATACTGCAAAAAAACAGTCAATTTTGATACTACTGTTTCTATTTCTATGCTGTGCTGTTTTAGGTTGGTTTATATGAAATAACTGATACCACAATAATAGGCATGTCAGAACAAAATACAGTGCTGCAGTTTCCAGGAACGGCGGGAAAACCCTACAGAAATGATTCCTGTCACAATCTTTCCATCCAAAAGCTATATATATATATATATATATATATATATAACTACTGATTATTTCATTAATACACAGTTCTGTTTGTTAATATTTAGTTTAGATATTACTAAATGCCTCAAACAAATGTCACAAACCTGGCAAACTAACACAAACAGTGCTTAGTCATGATATAAAACCTGGTATATTTTAAAGAGGACCTATTATGCAAAATTCACTTTAGAACATAAATGTGTGTTGGCAGTGTGTGTAACCACCCTATAATGATAAAAATCCACCCACTCCTTTTTTTTAATCCTCACAAATCATAAGCAGTGTGACAGTGTCTCAGATAGGGCTGTCGTGATAACCGCAATATCGTACCGCGCTATTGACGAGCCAACCGCTAGGAATGCAAGAACTGCAGCAACCGAATATTTGCGTGTTTTCTTTTTTCGTAAGGTTATGCCCTTCTCGTTTTTCACTTCGTGCATGTGTACTGAATATTAAATAAGTTAGTAATGATAACAATGTTTACCATGGTGATTTGTACAGAGGCTCCGTAGATTTGCACTTAACAAGCCTAAACAGGCCACGTTCACACTGTCAGTTTTTGGGATTGACAACCGCATTTACTTACAGGTTGAGTCTTGAAATGTCCCGTTCACGTCTGGAACACTGTCTGTACGTGCAGCTAGAGTCGAGCCAGTATTCTCTTACTAGTAACCATAACGACAGTGACCAACGTAATATTAAAGATGGCGACGTCCATAAAACTGAAAAGTCTCATCACTTTTGACATGACAAGAAACCAATTGAACCGCAAGTTCATCCATTCAAACTTCATTAAGCAACAGCAGCATCAATGTAAACACACACTAGCCGGAGTCTTTGACCATTGCACTCGCGTGTCATGTCCTGCGACGTCTCGTGCATGACACGTCATTTGAATTTCGAAAAGAAACACAAAACTGACTGGAGCCACTCCGGTGGAGAACAGTGACTGGATCTAACACCTTCAGATGACGCACAGCTCATATCTCTGTCGCTGTAAGTTACCGAAAGCGAAACCACACACAAAACACCTTAGAAGAGCGGTTCTATCGCACTGTATGACGTGACAGACAACTAGCTGTCCAGTCCTGTTCCGTTCACACAGCGCGGAATTTCTGAGAATGCGGTTGTGAGTCCTGAAAATTTACGGGTGTGAGTTCAAATACTCAAATACAGGTCTGACAACCGCATTCTGCTGCTGTGTGAACGTGGCCTGAATATGAGAGAGATCAACTGAGCGCATGTGATTACCTGCGTCTGTCCTTTAGGCTGAGATATAAGCTACGTCTGCGTCCGAAAACCTAGGTAGCTGACTTGCTGCCTCGCTGCCTTATCAAGCAATGACTTGAGCGTTTGTGCATGAAGGCACCTCATGAAACGGATTTCGGACAGACTTCTGAGGCAGCGTAACAGTTTAATGATCTACAGCAATTTAGCGCAAGCTTTGGTGAGAACTAAACAAATATTTAATTACTACAGTAGTAATTTCTCGCTAGAAATGACATCAAAAGTGGAAAATGTTGGTTAAAAATGCACATTTACTCACAAACTGGCCAGCAAACGCAACTTTCGGATGCCATCTTTATTTTTCTAGCTCAACTGTCACAGAATGGAAAGCACAGGATTGTGGGATATCAAAGGCAGCTAAGGATACATCTATGCTGCCTTGAAAAATCGATCAGATGAAGGCATCTCAGGAAACAGGAAGTGAAGCTAACATTGGATTCGGACGTGCCTTGATGCCTTCCTACCTTGAAATGTGTCCTCTGAAGGCAGCATTTTCCACTTTTCGCACGCAGCCCACATTTCCACCAAAATTACCCGGAACAATTTGTCCCAGGAACTTTTTCCCCCAGACCTATTGCTAGCTGCGTTTCCAGAGATTGTATATTATAGGGAGATGAGAGGGTCTGTATCTCTTACCATTGGAGAAAGCGTAAAGGCTAACTTAATCACGTGCGACACCTCTCAGCCTATTGTGTAATGGCAGTGACATCAGTGCCCGCTGTTCAAAACTCCTTCCCTGCGTACCACCACAGCCGGAGCCTTAGCATTAGCCGTTACACTTTTTTGGCTAAAGGTTGCATGCTTGCCTTCCAGTGGCTTTGTGCATTTGTAGTACCATGAAGATAGTCCGGTGACGTAGGACTACGTGCGACTTTCCAGTTCCCGCTGGATTTCATCCGCCGCATATAAGCTTAATAAAGCCTGAACCTCATCGTCAGTCCATCGACCGTATTTTTAAAAGTCCATTGTTGATTCGAATAGCAAACAACTCTTATTGCACGCACCGCAACACACTTTTAAAAAACGATGGTTGAAATAAAATGCTGCATTGAGTCAACCAATCAAAATGCTGCGTGAACTCAATCAGCATGTTCAGCGCCCAAGTCCCACCCCCGAAAGTTAATATTCATGAAAAAAGATTGTCATGTCCAAGGAAATCGACGCATTGCTGGTCAGCTGAGCCTTCTAAAGAGCTGCTCAAAGTTAAAATGATTTCAACAACTTGTTTCATTACATCTCTCTTCAGCGAATCAGCGTTTTTGATCGTGTAGTGTAGTTGAATGAACGTTTTAAAAATTCACTCAAAGACAGTCAATTGCTGCCACCTTGTGGCGTAACAATGTAACTGCACTGACTGACAGCCCGTATAGAACAGGCAGAGATGAGTAGTTCTGCTTATACTGGTGAAATATCAGCAGAAAGTCTCTTGTCCAGTCAGATTCGAGTGTCAGAACTGTTATACATATAATAATATCCCTACGATCTTATTGTCAGGTTAATGTTCTGCTATGTGGACCCTTATTTTGACATTCTCTTCAGTTTACTTCTCTTCCTTTTTCAGTGCTCTATTTAGTTTCGGTTTCATTGGTTACTGAATATGACGTTGTTACATCATAACATACACAGATTATATAAAATTACCGCAAGAGAAATTCCTTCACCGCGACAGCCCTGGTCTCAGAACAAGCCATTTGCAGATTCTGTGCAAAGTGACGTCACTTTGTACAGGCCCCGCCCACAACTATTGACAGACACTGCTGTATTAGCATAGTTTCCGCCCTGAGCGAGTTGTATACAGTTCGCCATTGTCTTTACGTTGGAGAAGGTGTAGCGTCAAGAATGTCTCGTAAGCGATTGAGGTGTTTTGTTGTTGAATGTAAGAGTGAACATAGCAGTCTTCATTTACTCCCGACATCTGAGCCACTGAAGATGCAGTGAATTAGTTATATTTTTGAAGGGAATTCAGTCGAACTCACAGCCTTGCAAAGTATACTTCATTTGACTCATTTGCATACACAGGCGTCAGGCGTCATACACAGTCTCTCGCTATGAGTTACAACCCATGTAAACATCTTTGTATTCTTTCATGCTAGAGTTGTGCAAATGAGGGTACTTTCTAACCTCTTCGCACGATCTCTCATCTTTGTAGGCCTCCATTGTCACTGTAGCTTGCATGTGTTGACTACCTTGTGAATCGAGGACCCCAGGGCATGGTTGCCACCTTGTGGATAAACTAATTACTGCAAAAAAATTAAATGCGCATGTGCAACCTGTGCGTGCAAATCCAGCAGTGTGCGTACAGTACTCGCATAACTCTTCTGATGACGAAATTCACGTATCACGCACTGTACGCTGATCCTCAACAATGTGTAAAAAGTGAACTATACTTTGGGCTTTATGCTAATGCATGCTATAGCACTCCCTTGTGTCAATGTTGAGAATGCAACCTCTACTGACACATTTTGAATCTGAACAATATGCAAAATTGTGCTTGCATATTTGAATGCCTTAGCATAGCATGTTATTTTCAAATGTCTGTCATTAAAACAGATGTATTATCATTCAGGTATCTAGATATAAAGATGTCGTTTGTTTAATTAACTGGCCATAAATGAACAGTTTCCACTAATAGCCACTATAGAAAAAATAACACATGCTTGCATTACATTGTGAGTTGCATTCTGACACATTTCCAAACAGAACGACGTGTGAAATCTATCTCATAGCATTAGTGTCCACATAGGCCTACTTGCATAGATTATGTTTCAGGCCTGATAAACACCAGCTGATTTAAACGTTTAGACTATAACAAACATATTCTTTGTCGATGCTACTAACAATCTGAATGAATATCAAGGTCTCATCCCCCAATGCAGTTTATGGTTTTATGGTTGTTTGTGCGATGCAGGGCACTAAAAGGCCAGTTTGACAGCAGGTCGCCGCACATTATTTGTGGGCGGAATGGCACAGCGAGACGATGATTTGTTGCCGTGCCAAGATAAGTGCTGTTTACTGCAAGCTTCATCACTTATGGTGTCTCCACCTTCTGTCTAAGTGTGAAAATCTAAAAATCAAAGCAAGCGGCCTGCTGCGCTCCAAAGGGTCCCTCCTTCTGAGAGACTAAACTGATCCAGCGTCGAGTTTGGCGATACCGATCTAAGAGTTCATTCTGATCTGAGACCACGACAATCAGAGACTAAATCCACATATAGATCCACTGCCTTCTGATGCAGAAACACAGCCTGCCCTTCAGTCTGGCCTGCTTTTCAACGTGCTCTCATTTTCTAGTCACCTAAAATAGGCCATCGGATCCTATTTTAGTCAAACCACAGTCTATCATGCTCGGAGGATTTCACTTGGCTAAATCACCACTGTGATTACTTGATTTTTCAGTGTGACACTGTTAGGTTTTACGCTGCGCCCGTTATTTCTTCAAATAAACTGGCAGATTTGAATTTTTCTTGGTTTTTAAAATAATTCCTAAAGTTTTAATGTGATTGGTAAGTTTTCTTTCTCTCTGTTTTTTTTTTTTTTTTTTCTGTTTTAAGTTGCATAATAAGTTACATTTTACAAGTAAGGTGCCCAGTTTTGGGCAACAATGAATCAGATTAAAACATTACAGTTAAATTTATAAATATATATATATATTTATCATGCCTGTAGGGTTTCGGTTTTAATTTAAGTGTGAGTATTATGCCCTCTAGTGGTTAAATTGGAGCACTTTCCCTAGGATAGACAGATAAATCTAGTGTTGTGAATGAAGACAGTCTCCTCATTTCATATTGGTATCGATGCCACATCTTTATCACCCACTTTTTGCATTTAGCTAAATGCATTACCTTCAGCTCTATAAAATGGCTCAATGAGCACAGTTTTCTTTAATGTGCTGACATACACTATATTGCCAAAAGTATTGGGACACCCCTCCAAATCATTGAATTCAGGTGTTCCAATCACTTCCATGGCCACAGGTGTATAAAATCAAGCACCTAGGCATGCAGACTGCTTCTACAGACATTTGTGAAAGAATGGGTCACTCTCAGGAGCTCAGTGAATTCAAGCGTAGTACCGTGATAGGTTGCCACCTGTGCAATAAGTCCATAAGTGAAATTTCCTCACTACTAAATATTCCATGGTCAACTGTTAGTGGTATCATAAAGTGGAAGCAATTGGGAACAACAGCAACTCAGCCACGAAGTGGTAGGCCACGTAAAATCACAGAGCAGGGTCAACGAATGCTGAGGCGTGCACAGAAGTCACCAACTTTCTGCAGAGTCAATAGCTACAGACCTCCAAACTTCATGTGGCCTTCAGATTAGCTCAAGAACAGTGTGTAGAGAGCTTCATGGAATGGGTTTCCATGGCCGAGCAGCTGCATCCAAGCTGTACATCACCAATTGCAATGGAAAGCGTTGGATGCAGTGGTGTAAAGTACGCCGCCACTGGACTCTAGAGCAGAGGAGACGTGTTCTCTGGAGTGACGAATCACGCTTCTCTGTCTGGCAATCTGATGGACGAGTCTGGGTTTGGCGGTTGCCAGTTGAACAGTACTTGCCTGACTGCATTGTGCCAAGTGTAAAATTTGGTGGAGGGGGGATTATGGTGTGGAGTTGTTTTTCAGGGGTTGGGCTTGGCCCCTTAGTTCCAGTGAAAGGAACTCTTAATGCTTCAGCATACCAAGACATTTTGGACAATTTCATGCTCCCAACTTTGTGGGAACAATTTGGGGATGGCCCCTTCCTGTTCCAACATGACTGTGCACCAGTGCACAAAGCAAGGTCCATAAAGACATGGATGAGCGAGTCTGGTGTGGAGGAACTTGACTGGCCTGCACAGAGTCCTGACCTCAACCCGATAGAGCGGAGACTGTGAGCCAGGCCTACATCGTCCAACATCAGTGCCTGACCTCACAAATGCGCTTCTAGAAGAATAGTCAAAAATACCCATAAACACACTCCTAAACCTTGTGGAAAGCCTTCCCAGAAGAGTCGAAGCTGTTACAGCTGCAAAGGATGGGCCAACTCCATATGAAACCCTATGGATTAATAATGGGATGTCATTAAAGTTTATGTGCATGTAAAGGCAGGCGTCCCAAAACTTTTGGCAATATAGTGTATTTCCTATTGCAACAGGAAGTTTGGGAGAGACTTATCAAAGAGCTCATCAAGAGCTTTATTTTCTCTCTTTTTTTTTTTTTTTTCAAAATAGCTAACAGGCTTATTTATATCACAGTCAAGAACCATTGCTGAATTTGGAATAGCATACTACTCTTACTATTTCTGCCATATCATAGAGCATTCTTCTCTTCACTGAAAAAAGGTGTACAGTTTCCCTTAGATTGCTATCAAAATGCAAGTAAATTTCACAAATAATTACAAAGAAACGGCAAGTAACGCATTGAATTAAGCATGAAAGTGTGAAGTAGAAAGACTGAAATAGTATTGTAAAACGTACTCCAATTATATATATATTTTTACAGAGTATTAATGCTATTTCATATAGGCCTAATTATAAAAATTCATTTAGAATTAGAATTTTTTAGATTTAAAAAAAAGGAATCTTGTATAACTTAACAAATGAAGTTTAAGTTGGTTAAATTATTTTGATGAGTTAAAGTAATGGAAAAAAAAATATGTTGCCATGACTTAATGATCATATTTTTTTTTTTTTTTTACATCGATGACCTTGGCGTCATGCTTTAACCTTAAAAGGAAAAAGCGATGCACACATTAAAAAACACCAGAAAGAACAAGCACTTATACCATTTTATTGTCAACGTCCTGTTTGGGATGCACTGTTTCTTATATTGCATGCTGTTTAGGGTGGATAATGGACAGCATTATTTATTACTCTTGACACAGTGCTCATATAACAGCTCAGCCTGATGCATAATGAGCTCGTCTTGGGTGAGCGATAAAACGTTTTCAAACAGGTCATTATGTTAAGCAATTGAATTAACGGGGGCTTGTCAGTAACACACTTTCCTATAACCACATATCATATGAATAAGATTATACTTGAGGCTTTTCCTCTAAATCCCGCCCATATGCTCATCTGTTGACAGATCGTATTGTCTGCGTGTTTTCAGATGGGTCACTGCTGGTACTGATGTGACAGAATGAATGCAAATGAATGCGATAGAAGTTTACCAGGAACTCTTTATCGGAAGAGGGAGGATCAGCTCAGGCATTTAAACTGTTTACATGATCACCACAGTCCGTTTCTCTGAGGAACCAGCAGTCGGATGAGTCGCATCAGCACCAACTGTAAGTAATCCCCACTTCTTAAAACAGATTGTTGTTGGCTCTTCTAGTATTTTTGCATCTCAGTATTTTGTCATTGTCCAGTAAGCATAGGCTATCCGGTAACGCTTTAGAGTACTGTTCCATCATTAATGAATAACTACACAGGAACAAACGAGTAACGCAATATTAACACTCTAGTAACTACTATTAACTAACAAGAAACTGATTAATGAATTAGTAAGTAATAGTGCTCAGTTGAATGTTCACTTTTAGCTAATCAGTAACTACTGTTTTTTCATACCTCCCAGAGAACTACTAAGAATATACAGGTTTATAATTAACATGAATGATGCATAATTATAATTAATTCTAAAGTGAAGATAATGGTAACACACTAGTAATGACTGAAGTATTACCAAATACTTAAGAAGGAATTACTAATTATTTGGATCAGTAGTCTAAAGTGAGAAACATGATAACTTTCTAGTAACTACTGGAGTCATTGTAAACTTTTGAGGTTTTTGCAAAGTATTGGATAGTAATAACTCAAGAGTTACTATATAATTCTAAAGGAACTACTACTTATTTGGATCAGTATTCTAAAGTGAAGATCATGGTAACACACTAGTAATTACTTAAGTGTTACCAAGTACATCAGAAGGAATTACTGTACAAAACTGTACAAAAATGTACAAAAACCTCAAAACCTCACTATTGCTTACTAATTCATTAATCAGTTTCTTGTTAGTTAATAGTAGTTACTAGAGTGTTAAGAATGCGTTACTCATTTGTTCCTGTGTAGTTATTCATTAATGATGGAACAGTAATATATTTACTTAGAAGCAAAACTGCATAAGATATTAATAGGAAATTTTCATAGAATATATTTCATATTATCACTGTTTAAACTGATTGTCGCAATTAAATATTAACTTCAAATTTAGCCTTAAGGTGATGATACACTGGGCAACTTTTTGAGCAATGTTGACGGGCAATGTTGCTTGGGTACTTTTCCAGTGAGAATGGGCAACAAATTTCGATCTAAAGTATCTCAATGGGAAAGTGCCCAAGCAACATCGCTCTGCAACATTGCTCAAAAAGTTGCCCTGTGTATCATCAACTTTAGAATAACTTCACTGGATTGAACTTGTTGAGATAGTAACTCAACTCCTCCTCGCCACGGGTGATTATTGCCTCCACATCGTACATTAAAATCGGTTAATGCACTGTTAGCCGTGGATTATCTGGCATTATACCATTTTCCAGCACTGACAACTTAAAGCTGTTATTGATGTTTGCAGTGTTAAATTTGTCTGGAAAGGTTAAAATGACGGGTATTTTCGTGAGTAATGACTCGTTAGATCTAGTAGGCTATTCTGTCCACTTCAAATCCTTTATTTTATTGAAACATTATATATATATATTTTAACAAATTAGCCTATCAAGAGAGAGAGAGAAAGATGTGTATGTGAATTACCTGAATCAGTCTGTTCAGGGTATCTCTAATGAAGCTGTGAGTTGAATTGCTTTAAAAACAGTGACGTTACTACCTCCTTGCTGAGTAATATAATGTAGCGATTCAGCAGCAGGAAAGTTAATTTATTAATAAAAGTCGCGGGGCAGCGTTGGCAAGTTTCTGTGCTCCTGATTATTTCTGTGTGTGTGCGTTTAAATAAAAGCAGCACATTAATATAGAGCTGTGACTAGACTGACTTGGAACTACTTGTGCATTAAACGGTTTTACGGCACACCTTCCAACCAATCACAATCGTCCCAGACAGACCGATTTTAATAATATTTGTCTTATTATTATCATTATTATTATTTATTTATTTTTAATATTATAGTTATTATGGAAAAATAATTATGGAAATTCAGCTTCACATTGAGACTACAACAGAGCTAGTGTTGAAATGTACTGTTTAAACAGAGATTGCATGCAGACTGCAGTGTTTTAGGTGTTTAAACAACTTTTATGAGGTTATTGTGTGAAATCAGGTATAACAAAGTCGTGCCAGAAATCCCAGGAATTCATGTCAGACATTCAATGAAGAAGAAATACATCCACACACAGACAAAATGTAGGAAAAAGCTTACAAAAATGTTATTCTATCAAGGCCACTAAAAAATTTAAAAGGTGCAAAGAAGTGCAGAGTGCAGAAAGTTTTCAGGTTCAACCCTTCATCAAGCCACAAAATATTTTACAGAAAACACTTCAGGGACAATTCCTTATTCAAACCTTGAGGGTATAAAGACTTCAAATTAAAAAATCCCTTTACAAACGCTCTGTAAAATCTATGTCCAATATTACCTCCTCTTCAATGATGTACAATTTGTATGATAACTATATATACTGATATAAATATATAACTAAAATGTAGCCTACCTGATTAGAATTAGACTTTGGTACTGAGAAATGAAACTAAGTAGGTGTCAATTTCCACTTTAAATTTAATCCAGTCAACCTACGTTGCTTAAAAATAGAATAAAGTTATCAAAACAGTTCTGTATCAGACTATTTTTAAACAATATGGTTGACACTAATACATTTTACACGGAAACTGACACCTACTCGGTGTGTGGATCCTTTTCTTCTTTCGTTGCATCTTGTTGGATACATGCACATCTGTTCATTATTACATTGCTGAGGTATTCAATGCCAAGCAGAGAGCAGTCTCTGAAATTCTATCAGTTTTAGCACATCTACTTTGCATCTACTGTGCAAAACGTTATAGTGCGGTCTATAACATTTTGTATTTTTTCCAGAACAACCATGCAGAGAAACATTTACTACGGCTCAAGTGACAACTGCACCAACGTGGACGATCTTGTGAAGCGCTACTACCTGCCCGCCATGTACGGTGCGATCTTCATCGTGGGCGTCGTGGGTAACATCATCGCTCTGCTGGTCTACTTGATCAAAGTTCGCCCCTGGAAGAGCAGCACCATCATCATGGTGAACCTCGTCATCACTGACCTTCTCTTCATGGTCAGCTTGCCCTTCCTGACCCACTATTACGTCCTCAACGACTCGTGGACGCTGGGGATCGTCATGTGCCGCTTTGCGCGCTTCATGTTCCACTTCAACCTCTACGGCAGCATCCTCTTCCTCACCTGTCTGGCCGTCTTCCGGTACGTGGCGATCGTGCATCCGTCGCACATGCACAGCATCAAGCAGAAGCGATGGGGCATGTTGGCTTGCGTCCTGGTTTGGGCCTTGGCGGTGATCGAGTTAAGTCCCATTTTTAACCTGTTTGACATAGATGAATACAACAACAAGACATACTGCTTGGACTTTGCGAGCAACAGGTCAGAAATCATGTGGCCGTACAGTTGGGCATTGACCGTACTGGGATATTTGCTTCCTCTGGTCGTGGTCTGTCTTTGCTATTGGCGCATCATTGTGGTACTAAAGAAGGGTCCTCATATGGGAAGCATGACACGGGTTCGAGCAAGGCGACTCATCGTGCTGATATTGACGTGCTTTGTAGTTTGCTTTCTTCCCTATCACGTGCTACGCACTCTGAGAATCTACACGATACTCACTCGGGAAACCAACTGCATGCTGAACCGCTGCATTCACACCGCCTACATTATTTCAAGGCCGATTGCTGTACTCAACATCATTTTAAACTTGCCGCTCTACACGTTGTCGGGGGATAGCTTTAAGCAGGCCTTCATGGAGCTGTTCAAATGTGATTGGCTCATGTCGAGAACTAAGGGGATCACTGAAGTGACTGTGATCAACAAACCAACGGCCATTGTTGGGCAGTAGCGTCACTACTAGCTTAACTACATTTCTCAGTAGTGTGGTGGTAGCATTGCTGTTTTCTGAATCAAATAGCTTTTCAGTAGCGAAGCTCTTTTTCTGATCAATTAGCGTGGTAGCGTCAACAAAAGCTACATTTTCCAAAGCATTTCTGAAGCTCAAGGTCAAATCGGAAATATAACTGCTAAGGATCACTGATCCTGGATCAGTAAAGTGACGCCAGCGCCACTAAACCTCGCAACTCCATTGGCTCCTCAAACCAGTGGCGTGCATTTCTGCTTGTTTGTTAGAGATCATATTATGCTTTCAACTTTGTTTTGAAAATATTTTATTTTTTTATTTTTTCTCTTACGACATGTCATTCCATAAGGAGTATTATTTGGTTAATTTGTTACTCTTGTTAGCAAAGTTTAGTATACATAAATTTAAGTATGGTGATTATAAACCATTATTTCTAATTTTGCAATCTGAAGTTAAACAATACCTAAAATCTATTTATAATCTGATAAACAAGAAAGCTGTTAAATGTATTAATGTATGTAAGCATTTCCATGTTTTTATTTAAATTAATTTGTTAGATTTTTTCACCCCTTGTTAATAAAGTCTCAAGCACCAAAAGCAGCCCATACTATGCTAATTCTCCAAGTTGTCTTCTTCTCTTTAATTGAAAAATATGCATTTTCATTTATTCATGCATGGTTGCAACAAAATTTAGCTCAAAGTTTTAAGTGCCATTGTTTAAAAAAAATGCTTTATTGGCTTAAGATGTTCAGTTATTATGCTTTTAGATTTTATGCCATCTAGGCCTATCTTCCTGACAAGTTTATGGTTTTGAATAGAGGTTAATGGATTGAACCATATTATAGGGCCTTTAAAATGAAGATTACAAAAGAAAAGTTTATTAAGAATGAGAATATAGACAGATATTGAGATATCTTTAATACTTTTAGAATTACAGGGACACAAACTTTGGAAAAATGCTATTTATGGCACTCAGTCAGGAATGTTCAATTGTGTTGATAGAATAAAACGAGATACATTTCTAGTTTCAACATTATTTGTTCTTCGAAAAATGTGTGACCATTGAAAATATGTACCAATTTACTCATGGAGGAGCACTGAGATCCCTATCTCTGGAAATTAACCATATTGGGCCTTAAAAATTAAGAAAAGAAAAGTTTGTTAAGAATTAGAATCTAAAAGGATATTAAGATATCTTTAATATGAGTTACAAAAATGCAAATTTTGGGTGAAAAACACAAGAAGTTTTTTTTGTTGTTGTTGCCATTTTTGAACTGTTGGCATTTAATGCAACAAAGATTGCTAACATCAACAGATTTAACTAACAGGCCTACCAATCTCTGTAAAAATAAAATAAAGTCATAAAAGTAATTTTACCCCCCTGTAATCTGACTACAAATCTCAGGTGCAAACTGTAATTCTGTCCTCCCTCTACAAAATATTGGATTACTCAGTAAATATACATCCATTACATTTAATATTTTGGCTTTTTTCTTCTTCATTTATGTTTGTCTTTCTTCAGAAAAAAGAAGAAGAAAGAAAATCAAAAATTTGAGCAGTAAAAGTTTCTGAAATTTGGTTAATTTGACACGAAATTACCCAAATGTGTTTATGTCTGAGAACCTTTTATACACATCCTTAACTGCAGGTACTGAAATGACATACATATGGAGGTAGATTTGTAGCTAATCTCCAAATAAATAGATTATGATCCACAAATATATTTTAGGAGTTTCACAAAAAATAATTAAATTCACAAATAAATAAAATGAGATTTGCTAATAAAAAATTCATTCTGAAAGAGCTCTGTACTATTCCACCAGGGGCGCATCATTCGAATTGATCTGAAGCTGTTTGTGTGATAAAAATACCCCGTTTACAAAATGTGACAGACTTTATTGTGATTAATCTTTTAATTTGTTTTGTACATATTTTTGTGGGTGTAATTATATATAAGGTCTGCATTATCCGTCTCATAAAAAGGGTTGCTGTTGTTATGTGAGGACAGTTTAATCTATTTTGCAAACTCGCATGTTTATCTCAAGGTTCAATACAGTTAGATAAGTTAATAGCTAATTATTGAGGCTTTCTGTTCAATCTTGAATAACGTGACGCTTCCATAGCGCATCTGTATCCAATATACCTTTGTTGTTCCCATAACAGAGAGCATGCTTCTCTGGCATTTTTAAATGGTGCATAAAATATAATAGTTTGGCTTGGCTTGACACACAGTCTAATTGTCTAACGAAATATACATTTTAAACCTCTTTTTACTGTTTAAAAACCCTCTACTGCCTTTCTAAGCCAATGCAGGACGAGACCGCCCCCGATTGTAAAGCAAAACGTGATTGGTTGTAGCGAAAGTGTGCTGCGATTGGTCAGCACAATGTGGCCGTTATCTGATTGGCTTGAGTAGTCGGTGGGTGGAGTCGACCTATTTGTGGATTTGTCTGCAGTCGTGACGCTAGAATTGTTTCAAAATCCACGAGAGGTGATTCACAAATGCGCAGGAAGAGATCCACAAATGCACAGAAAGCAATTCACAAATGTACAGGTGGTGATTCACAAATAAATGCAGACAGCGTTGTGCTTGTGACATAAAAACATATTTGTGAATATGTTTTTTATTAGCAAATCTCATTTTATTTATTTGTGAATTCAATTAATTTTTGTGAAACTCCTAACATATATTTGTGGATCTCATTCTATTAATTTGTGCATACGATTATTTTTGTGAATCTCTTTACATTTATTTGTGGATCATAATCTATTTATTTGGAATATTGGAACAAAAATATCTCCATAAAAATGGGCCACAATTTTCAGCTAAAATGGGCTGCATACACACACATACACACACACACACACACACACTTTTACACAGAAATTTAGGGTGAAAATTGGTTTATACACCTATATCCATACAAAATCTTGAATTACAAAAAAATGCATTGCAGACAGTATGGCAGGAGGACAAGCAAAGGAAGGAAACAGAGTGATAAGAAGAGAGAAGAGAAAGGAAGATGTCAGTACAGTACAATGTTAAGACCTATAACTACAGGAAATGTTAAAGTGATTTTTTTTTTGTCAAAGATGTTCTGATCTTTAACAAAACTTTTGACAGATATTAGACAAGCGTACTCACATACATGCACACAAAAGACACCAATGAACAGAAACACACACCTGTACAACATGATCAGTTCATTTTTAATTGCATTTTTTTAAATGAATTATTCGTTCAACTTTTTACTATTTATTATTATTTATTATAATAATATAATTTATTACAATTTATTATAAGCAACACAATACTTTAACAGCTAATGACATTTACAGCTGGAGAGACAGGACTGATTTTCTACTGTTTATTGTTAATCTCCATGTAACTCAGGCTGTTAAGATCTACATTTAGCCTTAGATGTTATATGAATATGGTCCCATGGAGCACAGATTTTATCATCTGGCAATTTTCAATGCACATTTGCACAAGAGTGCAAGTTGCAACTATTATTAACATTAATGGAAAGATGAGGCTTATCAGTATGTCACAATAACACCCTGTTTGAACTCTGTTTTGCACCATTTCCTGCCAGTCTGTCATCATAGTTATGTATTTGGATCAAGCGGCAACCTCCCCCAGTTTCTCGTGAAGCCAATACGGAAGTGACTTAAACTGCAATTCATTGACTGGTCGCTAGGGACAGGCTGCAAAAGAGAGCAGAATCTCATTGACCCACATGTTAAAATGGCCAAGTTTACGGCAGAAAAAAACATGTTTACAGCCTGGATCAAATTGTGGTTTTGGTCTATACTGCTAATTTTGCCCTTCGTGACAACTCTGAGGGGGGTGAATTTTTTTATAACTCATCTGTTTAAATTATATTAAGCCATAAAGTGCTGCATAATTAAGGGCGTGGTCACTTGAGTGACAGGTAGATTGCCGCTGCTGTCTGTGAGCCGTCACCTCAGCTAATTCCAGCCACTGAATTTGGCATCTCTGCCATGTTTGTGCTTTTTTTTGGGATTATTTTATACAATTTTGAAATAATATGGCTTGCTGCGTTAATGGTCGAGACTCGAGACAGATGTGCGTCTGTGTACATGTGAACGCATGCGGAAGATAAACAGAACACACATTGTTGGATCGTGGCATTGGCTTAAAGTTTTGTTTGTGAGATTTACTACAATGACAATGGCGGGAGAATATTAAACTCTGACAGCACTGCTTGGATATTATAACTAAAACTGCTGCACTATTTTGAAAAATTATATTTTGCATCATTTCTTGAAGAACGATGATAGAGAGCAGATCATTCAGAAGAAATGTGATGCAAACAATGGATAATATATCCATATTTCATGGATTTAACACTTTTGTGGACAAAAGTACTGTTTTTTGTTTTTCAATGGACACTCATGGACATTTTACCCAAGTGCCACACAAGATTCACCTCACGATCGCTATATAAAGGTATGAAGTCCAGTTTGATTTTTCATGTTGTTATTTGCACACCCGACACAAATTAATTACTGATGCTGGAGCATCTATATTGTAAAAAAGACACAGTATATTGACAGTAAACCTTTAGAACTTTCTAATGATATAACTTGTTATCTTTATAACAGGCTGCCTCTTCTTTTGAACTGAGGCACTGCGATCTGTCGCATCACATTAAAGAGCGCCAAATCCGTATTCTCGTGCTTTTTTAAGTTGATATACGGAAATCCTTGACCTTTCCTAGTGTGTATAAGGCATATACCTGCATATCACGTAGACTACACCACTGGGGGATCCCCCTAGGGAGAACTCGCGGGGGGCCCACGCAAATTTAAAAAATTAACTATAGAGAGGAGCATTTAGCTAAATATATGCACCATATTACATATTAATTATAATTGTTAATGTTCTTCAATAGCCTATATAATGCATGTTTGAATAAATACAGGACTGACAACCATATTCTGCTGCTGTGTGAACGTGGCTTTAATGTATTAACTAATTATGAATGAACAATTAACTATTTAATACAATATTTATTAATCTTTGTTAATGTTAATAAAACACAGACGTTAATTGGTAGTTCATGTTAATTCACAATGCATTAACTGTTAACAAGGACAACTTTTGATTTTAATAATGCATTAGTAAATGTTGAAATTAACATTATGAATAAATGCTGTAGAAGTGCAGTTAGTTCATGTTAACTAAAGTAGTTAACTAATGTTAACCAATGAACCTTATAAAGTGTTACCATTTAAGCTATATAAATGTATCTGTATATGGTAATATATAAAGCCACAATACTAACTTTGAAAAACACAGTGATATTATTAATTAAATACAGTGTTTTTCTTTTTTTTTTTTTAAATTCCTAAAAAGTAGCAGTTTAGGTCATAGGACGTTTCCAGCCAACAGCAAACATTTATTTTGCCTATGTCATGATATGAGGAAAATCTTACCCTGTATGTGATAATGATTTTTGTTGCCAAATTGGTTTGGAACAGTTGTTGAATAAATAATTAAACCAAACCATTATGCCGGCTTATCTGCATGACCGACAGTTTTATTGATCACTGAGAAAGCATTGACTTGGTATGTTGTTGGTTCAATATAAAAATAAAATTGTGAAAAATAACTTAGATGTAGTAAGCAACTTTTGCCATGTTGCTGTAGCTTAGCTTGCTACATCTCAGGGGGTTTGCTTTAGTGTAGTGAAGCTTCATTTAATGAAGAGTAGCTGTTAGCTTAGCTCACTACATTTTCCAAGTAGCTTGCCCAACACTGCCAATATCACATGAGCAGAGCAGCTGAGATTCAAGCCGGCATTTCAGTCTTAAACTAAATGGATGAGTCAATGGCACTGTGAAATAGCCAACATATGAAGGGATACTCAACCTAAAAATGAACATTTTGTCATCATTTATTTACTCTCATGTCATTCCATACCTATCAACTAAAAAATGTTAATATTTTATCAGTTTAACCTCTTATATATTATATATATTTTATATACCTTTTTATTATATTTCCTATTACATGTTCTTGCCACTTTATAGAAGATCTCTCCCTTTGTTAATATTGAGCAAAACACATGAAATAACACTTCATTTTAACATTTACTCTCATTTAACTGTCAGAAGCAAAGCATGCTGGGAACTAGAAGTCTGTTGTAACCACTGATTGTAACTCATTCCGTGAATGTGTGTGTATATATGTGTTTAAAATACATTCACATTTATATGGGAACATGTATGTGCAATATATGTACACAATAAAGGATAAAACATGTAATGCTATTTTTGTCTTCATTTCTAAGTATTTTATATGTATCAATATATGGCCATACATGGTCAATGCATATATTGCAGTATATTGAAAGATATAGGCACTAGTTTCCCATATATGGGAATGTATTATGTAATATATCACATTATATTTTGCAGCATATTTTTGTTTCGCAAAAGTCAAGTGACTTCAAACATTGTATATAGTATTGAAAATGTTCCTGATTAATGTTGTAGCTCAACCACTAGAGCCTGGTGCTAACAATGCCAAGGTCATGAGTTTGATTCCCAGCGAATGCATGAACTGACTAAATGCACATACTTGGATGCAATGTAAATAACTTTGTAAATAACTTTGACTAAAAGCGTGTCCATTAATCCACCACATTATGAATGAACATAACAGGGCCATTCCATGACAAAAAACCCTTGTTGCCCTCAGCATCTCAATAGCCTATAGGGCACCACAATGGTCAAAATGGCTCTGATGTAAACAAATTTTATGAAATTCTATCTATGTTTGTGGAAGCTGTATGTCTGTTTTTATTCATTGTGTGTTTGCTTTCCTTTATAACCCTTGACTTTATGATGATGGCATGAAGTAATTTCTTAGTCATACAAGATTAACAGCAGTAAAAGTGGTGAATGATATTTGCATTGTTTACTTTTTAGTATGCACAGTATATCAAAACAAATAATATTTGAATAAAATCTGCATGACAAAATTGGTAGTCTTTGTTTTCCGTAACCTGCTGGAAACTGGCTCATTCATACAGTCTGAATGTAACTGGTTTAACAAATTTATCAGAAAAAAGCCACTCTTGTATAACAGCGTTCTACAGCACCAGCTTCCAGCTGATGTTTAGATGCATTGTTTTACAGTTAAGGAAGAGATAATGTGAAACATCTGTCAAATCCTACTGACATGCAAATAAGGGTGTGTTCAAGAGATTTTTTCTGATATGTAATGTTTTTATTTTAGCACACGTTACTGTTTTGAAACTTTTTTTGTAATTTGTGTAAACTTAAGTCACCAGTTTAGTGGAAGTGTTTAACGTTGTAATGAAATTAAATTAGATGAAGTTCCTCATCGACATTCCCTTGTATTAAATCTCTCATGTGCCAGCTCAGATTTCATCTGTTCAAGCATGAGGAAACGCCTCTCATTGACCGGACGAAAAGGAAGAAGCAGCTTCTGCATATTTATTGTAAATAAAACACTAGTTTCATCTCTAAGGTGATTAAATCTAAGAAAAAAAATAAAAATAAAAAATGAAATGGGACTTCCAAAGCTTCCCAGTTATGAGCAGTCCACTTCAGGGAAGGTTTATTGTGATTCCAGGAAATGAAATCTCAAATGGTGTTTCTTTAACTGCAAATTGCAGTTAAACGTTTGATGGTTTGTATCAACTGGATCATGACCATATATCATGGGGGGGATTCGTGATGGTCGTGGATAAATGGCACAACAATGGGCCTCAGGATCTCATCATGGTATCTCTATGCATTCAAAATGCCATCAATAAAATGCACCTGTGTTCGTTGTCTATAACATACGCCTGCCCATACCATAACCCCAATACCCCACCGCCACCGTGGGCCAGTCGATCCACAACGTTGACATCAGCAAACTGCTCACCCACACGACGCCATATACGCTGTCTGCCATCTGCCCTGTACAGTGAAAACCGGGATTCATCCCTGAAGAGAACACCTCTCCAAAGTGCCAGATGCCATCAAATGTGAGCATTTGCCCACTCAAGTTAAGACGACGAACTGCAGTCAGGTCGAGACCCCGATAAGGACGACGAGCATACAGATGAGCTTCCCTGAGACGGTTTCTGACAGTTTGTGCAGAAATTCTTTGGTTATGCAAACCAATTGTTGCAGCAGCTGTCCGGGTGGCTGGTCTCAGACAATCTTGGAGGTGAAGATGCTGGATATGGAGGTCCTGGGCTGGTGTGGTTACACGTGGTCTGCGGTTGTGAGGCCGGTTGGATGTACTACCAAACTCTCTGAAACGCCTTTGGAGACGGCTTATGGTAGAGAAATGAACATTCAATTCACGGGCAACAGCTCTGGTGGACATTCCTGCAGTCAGCAAGCCAATTGCACGCTCCCTCAAAACTTGTGACATCTGTGGCATTGTGCTGTGTGATAAAACTGCACATTTTAGAGTGGCCTTTTATTGTGGCCAGCCTAAGGCACACCTGTGTAATAATCATGCTGTCTAATCAGCATCTTGATATGCCACACCTGTGAGGTGGATGGATTATCTCGGCAAAGGAGAAGTGCTCACTAACACAGATTTAGACACATTTGTGAACAATATTTGAGAGAAATAGGCCTTTTGTGTACATAGAAAAAGTCTTAGATCTTTGAGTTTAGCTCATGAAAAATGGGGGCAAAAACAAAAGTGTTGTGTTTATAATTTTGTTCAGTGTAATAGGTTACAGATTACAAGCTACCCTATTTAAAATGTAAGAAGTAGTGTAACTATTTCAGTTACTTTATGAAAGTAATGTAACTGATTACATTTGATTACTTTTTGATTACTTTTCTAAATTTCTATCGAATGTTTTCAAATGTTAATTATTTTTCAAACATTTAAACCAGGCAGGGTTAAAGGAATATTTCACTTTAAAATGAAAATTACCCCATGATTTACTCACCCTCAAGCCATCCTAGGTGTATATGACTTTCTTCTTTCAGACCACCTTCCGTATTCAACTTATGAAGAAAGTGTAACGCCTCTTGCAGTTCAAAACACTTAAACTACATCCTACGCCTTCCGTATTCAACTTATTCAATGCGACATCAGTTGCGCTTTTTTCGTAAGTTGAATAAGGAAGGTGGTCTGGTGGAAGCTAGATATTTTACTTTATAACGTGTTAAATATGTTTTTTTTTTGCTTACACAAACGCATAAGGCTGCTAAATGGCAGAAGGCATTGTGCACATCAAAACAAATAATATTATTCAACTAGTGCTGTCAATCGATTCGAAAAATAACTAATTTGTAATTAATCTTGATTAATCGCACCCAACATTAAAGTTTTTGCAACACAGGCTCATTGGAAAAACGTACCTGTGTCAACATTTTTGCAGTGTTACAGGTTTAGGGTTTAGTGTAGGCTAGGTGTGCCCAAGGTGCGTGCGGATGACCGAGTTCGACACATGCACAGTACAATTTTTTCTACACTTTTACCAGACATCGTGTCATCAACCGGACATTCGCTGGGCAGGATCGGAGAAGAAAAATAGTGCATCCACCATTGCAACATAGTTCAGAAGATACACCAAGAGAACAGGAATCAAAAAACGATGGAAAAAGCATGCTTCTGAGTTTACTCGTCTTGTTTTTGAATCACTCTTTACATACTCTTCTTCGACGACTGCACATTGCGCTCAGTACTGTGCATATTACCACCTAGTGGACTCTTCTGTCCTGCTTGCGCATGCGCTGTTACACGCGCACCGTCCACGCGGTCTCGAAATTTGGGCTGTGTTAACTGTTGTGTTTTTGCTATTCCACATGAGTCTGCACAGGGTGTTTATTTTGAAATTAACAGGATTTTGGACTTTTAGTTTCAGAAGCATCCCAAAAGCGGCTTGGCGCGCTGCTTTGCTAAAGATAGGTGCCTCGACGACGCGCAGTAATACAAAATAAAAGACCAAAATCCTGTCGATTTCAAAATAAACACCCCGTGCAGACTCATGTGGGATAGCAAAAACTTCGTCTGTAGGCTACAGCAAAATAAAGTATGGCATAGCAATAAACACAATTAAACTGGACAAAATATAACCATTTAGCTATTAAAAACATGAAAAATAGAGAAAAAAAAAAACAACGTTGGACAGGCAAATCTATTGGTCTCGCGAATTCAGCCGCTTCGCTTCTGAAATGCTTCTGGTGTGAGCTGGCACCGCGTAGAGGACGGAACAAAACCTCACCGGAGCCGTAACACGCCGCAGATGCGTGCAGTGTAAACAAGGGGTGAAACCGGCGCTCTAAGTTACACAAATGTGCCAACAGGTGGCAGTATAGTACCAAATCTAACTTATGGGGTGAGGTATATACAAAGCCACTGGAAGGCAAGCCTGCAACCTTTAGCCAAAAAAGCGTAACGGCTAACGCTCTGGCTCTGGCGGTACGCAGGGAAGGAGTTTTGAACGGCGGGCACTGACGTCACTGCCACTACACAATAGGCTGAGAGGTGCCGCACGTGATTAAGTTAGCCGTTACACTTTCTCCAATGGTAAGAGATACAGACCCTCTCATCTCCCTATAATATACAATCTCTGGTATATATCTACCTTACTGTGTTCATATTGGCCCAGAGTTTCGGACAGAGAGAGTGAAGACCTTACTTCTTCATGATCGCTTTATTTTGTGCAGTATTGTGTGTGTTAAGTAATTAACTTAACTAATGTTAAATGCTTTAATATGATTATTTTGCTTGAAAGTGTATCTGTTATCGCTACGTTCTGACTGCTAGCATGACTCATCACAGTTTCACTACCGCAATAGCGTTCGGTGTGATACTAAACTTACTGCTTATTAAAACTAATTTTGATGTCACCGTATAAGCATGCTGTTTGCACCTTATTGTTTATCTTTAAGACGCCATTTTAATCATCGCAGTTTCAGTGTTAGTTTACCTCACTGTGTCACTCAATGTATATTTATAAGAAATATGATTTATAGCCTATGTAAAGATGTGTAGCGGCCTATCATTTAATTCAGTCATAGTGTGTAACCTATTGTATTTTCTACATTTCTTTGTAGGAAACCACAGACATACACATAAACTCTCTTCTCAAACAGCATTCCAGGATTGTTTTAGCCTATATCAACTGGATTAAAGTTTTGTATTTTGGAAATCTATTATATTGCACCTCTTTTTAATGGAAGAGATATGAGGAGGAAGAGACTTTAATGCACATGATATCACAGCCTATCCTACATGACGAATAAAATTAACAAACACATTATGTAATATAATTTTATTTCAGACGAATGATGAAAATAAAGTGGGTTTAATCCAAGCAGCTCTAAAAAATTTTTAGAATAGTTATAGAATAATCTAGCATCCTTCTGAAGGTACTCCGCCTGTGGTTTATTTCCTGGTTTGACACAAGCATGTTATGTCACTGGTATAACCACTGAAGGAAGTATTCAGGTGGCACGCGATGGACTGAAACCAGTTCACACACTTACAGAAAGGTTGTTCATGAAGCAGTCACAGTCAAACAAATAGTATTCTAAAAATGTATCGTTACCTGCTCAGGTGTTAGGAATGATACCTGGCATAAAAAAAGACAGTAAAGTCTTAAATAATGTTACAAATAAAAATTTTATTTCAAATAAATTCTGTTCTTTAAAGACACTGAAAACTAGAGTATTGATCATAGGAATAAATTACATTTTACAATACATTCTAACAGAAAACAGCTATTTTAAATTGTAATAATAGTTCACTGTTTTTACTATATTTTTGATCAAATAAATGCAGCCTTGGTGAGCATAAGAGACTTAAGAGAGAGAACATAAAAACATTAAAAAAAATCTTACAGAAACTTTTAAACATGTACATATAAGTGTATATCTTGCTGTAACTGGTCACTCTTTTTAATGTTCACTCGTTCAAATGGTTATGTGGTGTACAAAAAAGTAAAAGTGAAACTCTTCAGTCTTTCAATAAATGAGCTCATCAAAATTTTAATAATTATAAAAAAAATCGCTATAGAAGAACCACAAATGTTGAAATGTCAACTACCCATAAATATCTCTTGAATTCTTCAGAGCCCTGATGATTATACAGTAATATGTGTTTTTAGGTCATACAAAAGTCTGGGATCTCAATCACCAACTGCAGTTGAAACAAGATTGCAAGTGAGATAAAATTGCGGCATTACTTTATCAAAGAAAGGAAAACCAAGAGCTGAGAGAGCCTTACTGCTTTGAAGCTAAATGTAGTAATGTTAGCTGATACGGGAAGAAGGAGGCGGGAACTGGCGAACATTAAACATAACTTTAATAATATTCAAAATAAACAAACAACAAAGTGAAAGTAAAATGCCGGCAAACGCCACGGACGTCTGCCGGCCAGCCACACAAACATAATAAAACCATAAAATAAGTCCAGGCTTAGTCCTCTATCGTCCTTCACTGTCGTCGCTCCCCTTTTATGCTTCCGGAGCTCCTCCGTGAGAGATTCGAGATCGAGACTCACGGCTCTCGCCCGCCCTGCTCATCACACTAAACAATATGAATTTGTACAATACAAAAAATACATTCTGCACATAACAATTATGAAATCTGACTATATGCTGTATGGGAAAGTCTAGTGAAATAAACTATACAGAAAACTTCAAATTCTAGCAGAACAGGCTTAACGGGTTGGCCTACTTCAGTAAATGCAACACAATACTGTATGTCAGACACCATCTCAAAAATGGCATCTATAATTATGATAACTTTTTCCATTTAAAGTTTACAGTGGGTCGGAGTTCATTTAGTCAACTTTGATTGGAGCACTTTATTTCACAACTTTGACTGGAGAAGTTGGAGGCCTGGTGAAGGCTCTGGTTTAACATGTATAATTTGCCAATCCCATTCCCCTTCTGTCTCCCTCCACTGTTCTGTTGATTAGTATGTCATTCATGGTTTATCTCTCCAAAAGTGTAAACATTTAGCTTCCCTGGGCTGCATTTCCCATACAGTGATGTCACTCGCTCCTTAACTACCATAGGACTCTGCATCATTGAAGAAGTCAACTAGATAGTCACAACTGTTTCCTCTTTCCCGAAACCATTTTGTCACAAATTTGTCATTCAACTTTGTCACGCAGGTGGAGTAATAACTTATCCGTTTCAGATCAAATGAACTCATTTTTCTCAGTTATTTTGCTTAATTTCCAGACTAAATCATAGGCTCGTTCTTATGTACTACAGCATGTACGCACATGTGCACTCTTCAAAAACAGCGCTTTAAATCTCTTGACAAACTAAAGAGTTAAATTAAATTAGTATATATTCAAAATAAATAAATAGCCTAGACTGTACTGAATGCCAGCTTGCTTATTTTGCCTAAGATAAGGATTTATTAAGTGCACATCATGCAAACAAGAAACTATACTTCTAACCACAGATCGAACTTTGTGATGCTGTTTGTCAGTGTTCGTTGGAACTATGGCTTCAGGAAACACTGACTCATTGAACTATGCTGATAACGACGGAACTTGCGACCATTGGCTAACGATGCCTGTGTCCGCCCATACCTTGGGCCTAAGTCATTGTGTGTCTGAATCATGTCCAAATATAACAAAAGGGGAAATGAAACTTATGAAGTCCTCACACTAGGCACCGAGCCCCACTCCCCCACACTCCCCCGTACTCCCCTACACTCCCCTGCATTCACATTGCACTTAAAGGTACTGTAAGTATTATTTGAATGCTGTTGGACATTGTTGATATTTGAAATCAACCCAAACAAACCCACCCCTCTCTTCATTGCTCCACCTCCAAAACTCGCTCTCCAATTCTAACCACCTTGCTCCAAGTCGATCTCGAACCCCGGCCCGATCGCTGCTGGCATGCGAGAGGCAAATGCACTACCAATGACGCTAAACACCACATTCTCTATCAGTTGTCAGTGTGCAGTAGTTTAACAGCAAAACTCTCACTATCTGGCCTCTGTTACACACGCAGCGCGAGTGGATGTGTTTATCACAGCTGACGCGCAACAAAATGCTTCACGAAAAATAAAGTGCAGCTGATGAACGAACGACAAGGAAGCACAAAAAATTAACAGTACACAAGAGTAAATACAAAGTGTTCGTTGTTATTCGCAAACAGCACAGCAGCTCCAGACAATCAAAACCCAGTGTTACTCACATGAGTAGCGGGATCAAAGCAGCCTCCGCGTCTGTTTTCTTAGCTCTCTCCAGCTAGCTTTTCTAATATAAATACGGGGTCCTAAAGCGCTTGCCCAGGCATAAACCTTCATTTCAGTGATATTGTTTTGAGCTCTTTTGTATTGTGTCCTATTTCTCGTTCTGCAGTTTTTTTTCTTATTTTCAAATCTCCCTCTTGCTCGTTCTCTCTCCTTGACTGTCATACGCCCCCTAATGCTGATTGGTTAGACGTTTGTTGTTGGTATCGGCCCGATTAACTTCCAAACAGTGTTTGTGAAATACTACTGAGTCCCCCTTTAACGTTACGTCATACACAACTTTCGCTAAGATGATGCCTAATAGATTTATCATTTATGTTGCATTCTTTTTGCTGGTGGGATTCCCTGTGATTGATACGAGGTCCTCTGGCCATGATTAAAGCATATTCGAAGGCAATGTATGGAGTCTCCCTGGGTTTTTGCTGCACAGCAAGTTAGGGAACACTAAAGACCTTATTCCCAAGTGATAGTGTTCAAATAGGTTGAGACTTTGAGTTACTCAAAGCCAGTTGTCGACTGTTATTAAGTGTTGACTGGAGATGCCCCAGGTAAACTCAAGTCAGGTATGTTGGGGAAGATCTACACCCCAGATCCATCAATCACTTTCCAGTGCAATCAATAGCAGGAGCTTAGGGCATGGCTACTGTAGCAGGCGGAGCCAGAGGGTGTTTAGCCATAGTGGGACAATGACTGACACGAAATTCAGCTTCAGTTACAGAAGTGCAAGACAAAATTTGCTGCATTTAGACCTTCAAAGATTAAATAATTAAAGTTAATGCAGTGCTTTGATTTTGTGAAATTGTGAAAAATGTCGCCATTGTAGGTCATTCCTGCTGCAACGAGAATTACCATTGTAACTCGCATCATTGTTCAGGGATAAAACTGGACAATGTAATACGTTTTTTCTCCTTTTCTATGTGTACACAAAACACTAAGGGAAGTAGGTTGAGGAGGTGATGAGAAGACGCTGGATATCAAATCTATTAATAATGTCACTGATTAAACCCACTGCCTATCACTTAATAAAATAATCACATTGCTGAGTGTTTTTGAAAGTTTTGTATTTTGTTCAGTTAAATAATTAACATTATTGTGAGTATGACTGTCACAGTTTGTCGGCTTGTGAATTAGCAGAACTTGCTGCCACTGCAAAACTGTTCACAAGCTTCTAGGGATTTGATTTTTGGTTGCGTGTTGAAATAAATATAGAAATGTGAATGTGACCCACAATCTCTGATTCCCTTCCGTGGCCATGGAAAGTGAATATTTACAATGACAACTATAAATCTTCAGTTACATTTAAACAGTTCCAACAAAGAAGCTTCTTTCAGCTTGTTGAACATTTTTATTTGGACATTTCTACCATGTGAAGACTGAAGCAGCAGCGAGCGTCCTTTGCATGACACCCCAGTTAACAATTTCTGAGGCGCCTGGTAGAAGGTGTCCTAGCCTCAGAAATAATGTTCGTGACCTCTCGGGAAAGACGTGAAGGTTCCTATCGAGAGGCCACAGATGGAGGTTCCACAACACGCCAGTCTGTTCAGCTGGCAAGACCTGTGTAGCGAAATTAGCTCGAAGGGGATATTAATAATATTATATTTATTGATATTATTAATAAATATTAATAATTATTCATAACTCATGATTATTTATTATGATTAATTATGAATATTTGAAACAGTTAATCAGATTAACTTGATGTAGCTACATTAACATTACAATCAATCAATCAATCAATCAATCAGTTCATCCTGTGAACACCCAGTATTGATTATTAATTAATTCTAAGAGAAGGGTATTTTTCATGGCCACAGAAAAATAATTATTTCTTAGCATTGACAGCACTTAGAGCCGATAACAAGATCGATCAATTAAGTGACAGTTATTCACAGACGGGGAGTCAGAACCAAATATGTATTGTGCTCAAGTTTTATTACCTAAATCACGAACACATAACTAAACTAACGAACACATACATACAATTCATGCATACATAGGAAATGAGAGAAACGATAGAGCGAAACCTGATGTGGGAATAGGAAATGGAGCTATGGAGAAAAGTCAGTAACCCAGAAAGAATCATCAGTATTCATTACAAAGCTCCTTTGTTAACATAGGGGGTTCATAACTTTAACTAACTAGCAGCAATTTAGTATATCGTACGATACTTGCATTATGCCTCAGCTGTTGAAGAGCGTCGAATATACTGTTACAGTAGAAAGTCCAGAAAGTTCGATCCGATGGTGTTGAAGTTGCAATCGATCTCTCCTGCGTTGAATGAAGAAACGATGACAAACTTGCGTGGTTAGTTTGACTCTTGTTCTAGGAAAGAGTTATTTCTCTCTCTCATAGATGAGCACATGGCTGGGGTGCAGGCCAGGCCTGGGTGCTGAGGCCACTCAGCAGGAGATTCCTTGAGTCCATCGAAGAAGCAAGAGCCAGCGAGAGAGGGCAGTGTTGGCTCTTAAAGTCTGGGCGAAGCCACACCTCTCAGGGTTGACCTGACCAATGAGAAGGTTGAATTTCCAAGTGGCAGAATTCCTCGGTGGGGGCCTTTTATGACGTGAGCATGATTAAACTGGGCCTTGTGGAGTTGTGTCCATTTATACTCCAATTAATGCAACAAACACACACTGCATCCAAGGAGGAAGTAACATACATAAGTCATGAAATGAGCATTAATTTGATAGGAGATACGATATACAAAGGGTTACCTAAACTAATTGTTCACTCATAAAATTTGTGTAAAGCAAAATATAATGCCAGAACCACTTTTCAAGACAGTTATAATCATACACACACTGTCCTGGGATGCATGCTATTTTATAAAACAGTTTGTCTATAAATTAATGCAGGAGAGTCTGTTTTTACAGGCTTTGTGTCTTCCCTATGTAGCCTGACTCACAATGACTTAACTATGGAGAGGCCTGCATAGTTTCAGCTCGTAAAACTATGGCAACCAGTTCTATTACCTTGGGGGTTGGTCAGACACCTTGGGTTGCATTCGGTGAGCGGTTTTAAGAACATTTGTTAAATATAACAAATATGTGTGTCTGATTTATCTCAGTCCTTACACCTGAGACCCCCTTGGTGATATATATATATATATATATATATATATATATGTAACACAGTTTGTAGATACGGGAAGAAGGAGGCGGGAACCGGCGAACGTTAAACACAAACTTTAATATATAAAATAAACAAATACAAAACGAAAGTAATGCCGGCAGACCCTCACGGACGTCTGCCGGCCACACAAACATAATAAAACAAAGTAAAGTCCAGGCCTGGTCCTCTCTCGTCCTTCACTGTCGTCGCTCCTCCTTTTATGCTTCCGGAGCTCCTCCGTGAGAGACTCGAGGCCGGTGCGCCTCGCAGCTGATGCTCGTTATCACTCGCGTCACCGGCCTCTCGCCGTTCCCTCACGGCTCTCGCCCGCCCTGCTCGTCACAATATATATATGGAATGCATTGTTGTGAAGGCTAATTAAAATATTAGTTTCTGCACAAGTTCATCCTTGTTGTAAGTACATCCTTCTTACTTCTGGGAAATCATAGTTTCCTGTAAACACACACACACACATTCACATGCTGACCTTTATATATCCAAACCACAACTGACTTGTCCTCAGCCAAAGATCTAACCCAAGTCCACTTTCACATTTTTCTATGTGCAAGAGAACTGTGTCATTTGAAAATGTCATGTAAGGTCACTTAAGAGAAGTAATTTAAAAACATTAGAGCAGATGAGAAATGTGAGGTCAAATCTGCTGGGAAATGTTAAAAATCGCCAAGATTTTCACCGTCTCCATTTATTCCACTGCTCTGTGCAGGTAATTGTCATATAACATTTAAGAATTTACTGAAAGTGCGGCCGCCGGTATTGCAGATAGATAATATTGCCCTAGGGGGATCCCCCCAGTGGTGTAGTCTACGTGATACGCAGGTATATGCCTTATACCCACTAGGAAAGGTCAAGGATTTCCATATATCCACTTAAAAAAGCGCGAGGATACGGATCTGGCGCTCTTTAATGTGGCGTGACAGATGCGCACGTGAACTGATCCTCTCCTCCACTTTAATACCAGTTACAGCGCGAAATAAACATATATGAACACCTAAAGGTATAAAGGTTAAAAGCTACAGAACAACTTACCAAAATCCATATCATGTCTAATCACTTACTCAGTGTTCAACCACGGAAAGACGGTAATAAAAAAGCTAGTAAACAAACAAACGTAACTTCACATTTACCTCAGAACAAACATATTCAGTGACCATAAACTCGTTAGTCAGCTAGAAAAATTAGCTCTAGAGAGGAGCATTTAGCTAAAATATGCACCATGTTACGTATTAATTATAATTTTGTTATGTTCTTTAATAGTCTATATAATGCATGTTTGAATAAATCCATCAAGTTGACAGCCACCATTTAAATGTGTGTGTATATATATATATATATATATATATAAACGAATTGGAGTATAAATAATTTTTAAGTTAGTAGGCCTATTATAACTTTATTATAATAAAAAGTGTAATTTAAGTTTGTAAACAAATTGATTCATTTTAACCTTCAATATTAATGTAGAACCAACTGATTCCCATGAGTATTATACAGCATTAGTTAAGAGATTTATTTTTCTTGAGAACATTTGCCATGTACTGTAGCCTACACAGGTACCTACACAGGTATCAGGTAATTCTGCGTTTATTTGATAGGTTTTATTTTTAAATATCCAGAGGCAAGTTTTGTACCTTGCTTACACACTTAACTAATTAAAAGGGGAAAAGTCTGTCCATCTTCATTTCTGAAAACATGTAACATTAGAGACCCCAGCTCAGTCACTTTTAAATTCCACTAATTACATAACCTGCAGTTCAGTAAGAAGTTAGAACTAACTTACCAGTTAATTGAGGTGTAGGAAACACTGGGACATGCCATTATGTAATAATACAATATGATTTTGATTAAAAATAAGATTCAAGCCATTGCACAAACGTCTCTTCCACCATGTATTTTTCCTCTTCCTCTGACGGTAATGCAGGGAGTCTTGTGATTGGTTGTCAAGCCAGCCAATCAGAATTTAGCAGCCTGATCTCTGACTGGCTGGAATTATGGCATATTGTAACGCTCGGTTGTGTTGAGCAAGCGAGCCGTCTGCGATTAGAGAGCACTCAGCGTGGGTATCAGGAGAGCAAGCAACTGAAATGTTGCACATGCGAAAGAGAACGTCCGCGCACATCCAAATAAACTTCTTTTAAATACAAAATGGATTTTCATTCGCTAGAAAAACTTTTTATTTGTGAGACAAACATTTCTCCGTAACACTCCGTTGATGCGTGTGTGAAATGCACTTTTGCACGCTCAAAATATGATCTTGCAAGCGCAGAATTGTGGCAGAAACGTAACCCCATACACCTGCGGCTAGCGCGTGAAGTGATGCGATGTGGTACAGTGATGGCAACAGATGGTCGTAGTCTGCCATAGTTCTCCAAGGTACTTTACTAGGGTACTACTATGGATGCTAATTAAATGTCCAAAAAAAAAAAAAAAAAGACCATGTCATATATGTAGCAGTATTAATTTTAATTAAACTTTGGCGTTTGGCAAAAACAAGGATAATTACTTACTGATGATCTTAATACTGAATGATTAACATGATTAATGTGGTACATGTCCAAAAAATTTAACTTTTTTGTTAGTGTATTGAGCAGGACTGCTTAATGTATTGTTTATTATAATATATAATTATAATATGTATGTTATCATATGACGTCACATATTGTGGTACTCCAAGAATATCAGGCTTTTTTGATATAGAGCGCTTTATTTTTTTTTTCTGGATTGCTTATAAACTGAATAGACAGACTAACTATAGGCTACTGCATTTATTCTGATACAATAAAATTATTGTAATAAAAAAGATTTTTTGAACGCTGTTTAAACAAGATCCCATATCAATTTATTTTGATTTACAGCAGTAATAGGCTACTAGTAGTCACTATGCTATTTTGTCATTATTACCATAGTAAAGCTTTTTAATGGGACTGCCTTTAGAGACAACTGCATCTACTGCAACAAACTGTTTTAGTAAAGATTTCTTTATTTGCACATTATTAGCATGACTATCTGTGTGCTAACATGACCAAGATAACCAGCAGAGATAACCTAGGCCACGAACTATTACATCATATCAACAGGAAAATAACACAAGGTTAAACTTAAAGTCCCCCTGTAGTCAATTATTTTGTCACTTAAAACTTATCTTTGATCACCAAAATGACATATTTAAAAAATGTTTTGCCTTAAAATAGCTTGAATATAACTCTACACCCTTGCCTAATTTAATATTCACGGATCAATGAATATGCAAATTAGCTCCGCTTCCACTCTCTCAGGGCAGCTCAAAGAGTCTACTGTTGCTTATATATTGCTATACATGCTTATATATTGCTATATATGCTCATATATTGCTATATATGCTTATATATTGCTTATATATATGCTTATATATTGCTTATATATATACTTATATATTGCAAAATAAGCTATATATGCTTATTTTTATTTAACTAGTGTTAAATAAAAAACCCTTTGTGCGTAATGTTACCGTCAGATAAAATCCTGCAGGCGCCCGTGCCTTCTCAGTAGGCGACATGCAATAAATGCACAGTGGCGTGTTTAGGTTATTGGGGGCCCAAAGCAAATCTCCGGGAGGGGGCCCCAGTGAGCGGGGGGAGGGGGGGGGAGTATTTATTATTATTTATTATAATAATATAATTTATTACAATTTATTACAAGCAACACAAGACTTTAACAGCTAATGACATTTACAGCTGGAGAGACAGGACTGATTTTCTACTGTTTATTGTTAATCTCCATCTAACTCAGCCAGTTAAGATCTACATTTAGCCTTAGATGTTATATGAATATGGTCCCATGGAGCACAGGTTTTATCATCTGGCAATTTTCAATGCACATTTGCACAAGAGTGCAGGTTGCAACTATTATTAACATAAATGGAAAGATGAGGCTTAACAGTATGTCACAATATCACCCTGTTTGAACTCTGTTTTGCACCATTTCCTGCCAGTCTGTCATCATAGTTATGTATTTGGATTCACAAGCTTGCATCGAGTCAATATCAGTAACTTTGGATATACTGTATATCAGGTAGGCTACAATAGGCTACATGGCAAATTTTCTCAAGAAAAAAAAAATCTCTCAACTAATGCTGTATAATATCAGTTGGTAGATTAATATTGAAGGTTAAATGAACCAATTTGTATACAAACTTAAATTACACTTCGGTAATATTTTTTTTTATAATAATAAAGTTATAATAGGCCTACTAACTTTAAAATTATTTCTACATAAACATTTAAATGGTGGCTGTCAACTTGATGGATTTATTCAAACATGCATTATATAGGCTATTGAAGAACATTAAAAAATATCATTAATATGTAATATGGTGCATATATTTAGCAAAATGCTCCTCTCTATAGTTAATTTTTCTAGCTGACTAACGAGTTTATGGTCATGATGAATATGTTTGTTCTGAGGTAAATGTGACGATACATTTGTTTGTTTACAAGCTGTTAACGTCTTTCCGTGGTTGAAACACTTATTAAATGATTACATGAGACATGATATGGATGTCGGTAAGTTGTTCTGTATCCTTTAACATACCTAGGTGTATTTCGCGCTGTAACTGGTATTAAAGCGGAGGAGAGGATCAGTTCACGTGCGCGTCAGGCTGCCGCTTCTTTTGAACTGAGGCACTGCGATCTGTCGCATCACATTAAAGAGCGCCAAATCCGTATTCTCGTGCTTTTTTAAGTGGATATACGGACATCCTTGACCTTTCCTAGTGGGTTTAAGGCATATACCTGCGTATCACGTAGACTACACCACTGGGGGATCCCCCTAGGGAGAACTAGCGGGGGCCCCACGTAATTGCGTGCTTTGCATGGTGGGTAAACACGCTACTGTTTATTGGCTTTACTTCAAATCAGCTGTCACTTTACTTTGCCGTGTTATGCGCTCGCACGCTTGGCACAGCCCTTGCGACGGTTCTGTCGGACACATAACAATTAAAATTATTAGCTTTTTGCTTGACTACGTTATCAAACAGCTAATAATAAATAGATCTCAGAGTCAGACAGCTGACTTCTAACAATCAGTATCCCAAACGCTTTGAACAACTCAGAACGTCAGTGGAGAAAGGCAAATGGTTCATCATAACACCATAATATACATCATAGACTCGCTATATTATTGAATCTACAACATTTTTCATATCAACAGAAAATATACCGGGATAACCTGGCTTCTCTCTTCTGCTTCAGAGCGGTCATAATTAATGATATGCTAATACGTTGTCTTGATTGGTTACAAGGTAGTCTGTGACGTCACAAGCACCCACTATTTCAAACAGCGGGTTTGAGACTGTCTTTAGTTTACTGCCGTTTTAAACATAACATACTCAGCAATGGTTCTGTCTTATGAATTTGCAGATGGTTTGTCTTAAAGCATATTAAAAACACTACATAGACATATAAACAACAATAAAAACTTGATTTTCACCACAGGGGGTCTTTAAGATTTCATCTTCAAAACTTTTTTAAAAATGCAAAAGACTGTGGAGAAAACATTTTCACATGGCAAGTGTTATTTTGGTGTTAGGTAATACATCACAGTTTTGAGGTTATTCTGCCTTTATGTCTGTATTTGTCTTGATTATGAATGATGTTTCAACACAATATTTATTGTATCACAATTATTAAATTGTAATATATTTGTAATATGTGTGAATATACTATATGTGTGCAAGTGAAGGTGGAATGACTGCAATTACAAATAATCATCAAATGGTGGCAGCATCGTCTTTCAGTACAGAAGTTTCCATGAAGACAAGAAAAGAGCACAAAACCAGGCACTTTAAAATCACACGGGTGAGAGAGTAGTAGTTAGTACACAGATAAAGATCTTTTTGTGTCTGTGTAGTAGAGGCCAGGTGTGACTATGTAGGTCAAGGCTGCGGCATAATAAATGCATTACAACATTAGCATGAAATCACAATGTGTTTGGTGCTGTACTGTGTAGTCCAATTCCAGGCAATTCCATAGATCATTTCCAAGGACTTCTTTTGCGTACTTTTTTTGTAATGGTAGAAATTTCCAGCATGACAGCTTTTTATGGAGTCAAAATCACACCATATAGTTTTGCAAAAGTAAACGAATGAGAAGTAAACTAAAAGAATGATATATAATTTGTATTATTAAAATGTAATTTTTTGGGGGTCAATCGCGCTAAAATTTTAGACCACAAGTATAAACAGGAAACGAGGAGAATATGAGGGTTAATCGCTTTATTTTACAGCTGTTTTTATATATTTATTTATTTATGTACTTGCCTCAAAATGAACAATAGCTGTGTTGGTATGTTGTTTTTAACAATGACATTTGATTTATTTTAATAAGTTTTGAAAGCATGGGCCGACTGCTCCAAAGCAAGTTGGAACATCTTGTCTGGACCCTACAGAACATACTACAGCCTATGTCTTGCTGTTTTATTGACCTCTGTTTTTCTGGTTTTAAGTGTGATAAAGACTTAACAGTGTAACTGTGTTCTCCAGGTGTTGAATAAAAAGAATGGCTAAACTACCTTTTATGTTTTCCTGTTATGACAACTTCGTTTAACATTAAACTCTCTCAATATCACAATTCATGTGCATTGATTGATGTCCTGCAGACATATCACTGTCCACCAATGGACTCTACGATACTGAATCCATCAGATTACTGACAAGTGCTCAGAAATTATGACAGTAAACAGGATGTTTATTTTGGGTGAACACTTGCATCCTAATTAGGAAAGAACCATGTTGGGTCTTTTAAGCATTTTGTAGATACTAAATAAAAAGTGAACTATCAAAATATCAAATCTCACAATTACTTATTTCCATAACATATCAAATATGAGGCACTGAACATGAAACCACCTCTGGCATAATTCACATTAAATCTGGAAGGAAAATAGGACATGTTGTCAGAAATTGACAAAAAGAAAGTGTTGGAATTACTAAATGTAGTTGTGAAAACACATGTTTTCACTTAACATGAATAGTAAACAGGCAGAAATGGCATAGTGAATACCCAGATGCATTGCTCCTCTGTTTGGGCTCTTTCTTTTTGTCCACACACAGAGCAGTACTCCTCTCTTGACACTGCAATCATTTGAATGTAGATAGGATTATAATTAATCTCTCTGTCTCTAACATGGAAATAAACTCTTCTTTTAAAGTACTTTATACCTGATACCAG
The DNA here is from genome assembly GCA_037950665.1 of Hypophthalmichthys nobilis. Lineage (NCBI taxonomy): Eukaryota > Metazoa > Chordata > Actinopteri > Cypriniformes > Xenocyprididae > Hypophthalmichthys > Hypophthalmichthys nobilis. The sequence goes on from CM075480.1 coordinate 6,364,986, forward strand.
CAAAATTTCTTTGGGCACATTTTTCCTATAGTGGCACATCATCTTCTTGCTGGCTGTTATATTAATGCTGTCAGGAATTTTTGGGAACTCTTCCACCACCTGTTTGGCCATCTAGAAGGACAGCAGTGAAAATGAACAGATACAGTCTCATATGGGAAAAGGTGAGGACAGTGTTTATGTAAACCACTTTCCCCCCTCCATTTACCAACATCACAAAGAAGAAAAAAAAAAGAATGTTGAATTGTGCCAGGTTTCCATTTGGTCCACCCAGTCTTCTCTTACTGATTTCTTCTCATTTTGAAAAAATCTTTGTTTTTGGAAAAATGCAGTGTGTGTGTTTATGGTGGTCGTAAGTTTGTACCACTTTGAGGGTCAAGCACGAAAATGGTGTCAGTGTGAGCATGTAGAAACTAAATTGAAGAAAAAGAAACAAAGAAATTATCAATTAAATGTCACTGAAAAGATAAAACAAAACAATTATTATTATTTTTTTCACTTTGGTACAACTTCAATTTTATTTTATCCAAATTTTTACTATTAAATCCAAATATAGTTTTCGCTTTTGAATAAACTAATTACAAACAAAAACGCAAACAAAAAAAAGGCAATTTTATTAATTTATCTCAAGTAAAAGTTCTGATTCTGTAATGTGTAGTTGGATTAGTAGGATTGTAAATCGTTATTCACAATCTATATAATGTACCACTAGGTGTCAGTACTGAGCAACAAATAGTGCGAGTAGTGCGTTCACACAGAAAATTCCAAAAAGTACCTGGATGATGCACTAAATTAACGGAAAAAAAACGAAGTGTGGAATGTTGGACACTTCATGCACCTAACTGTCGCAGCTTTAATTACGTAGCAGAGGGGGAGGGGATATCGGACTCCGTTGTTAAGTGACAAAATAACCTTATACAATTCACGCACTACATGGATGAGTACATAGTGCATAAGTACACAAGGTGCGTCCCAATTCGCGTACTTATGCACTATTCTATGACGTTTTTAAGTACAAATAGTGCAAGTAGTGTGTTCACACTGAAAATTCCAAAAAGAAAAAGTGCACTTTTAAATACCCGAATGATGCACTAAATTAACAGAAAAAACGCAGTGTGGAATGTTGGACACTTCATGCACTCAACTGTCGCAGCTTTAATTACGTAGGAGGGGGTATCAGACTCCAATGTTAAATGACAAAATAACCTTATACAATTCACGCACTACATGTATAAGTGCATAGTGTATAGTGCGTCGTTTGGGACGCAACTATAGTGTATAAGTGCATAGTGTATAGTGCGTCATTTGGGACGCAACTTTTGTTTCGAATCAGTGGTTCGGAGCATGTTTCAAACTGTAAAAGTCATGTGATTTCAGTAAACGAGGCTTCCTTATGTCATAACTGTTTTGAAACGTTTCAGAATTTCAGTGGTTCACCGCTAGGGGCGATCTCTGTGAACCCATGAATCATGCGAATTCACTGAGATCGCCCCCCAGTGGCGGAAGTGTCTGTCTATTACCTGAGTATTAAGTGTCTAAAAGTGTCTTTTACCTGATCTCTGAAGAGTTTTACACAATTGTAGACGTCTTAATGAGGTATTTGTATAATTTAATAGAATAATAGTAATTAATAGTCTCTGTTTAGCTGACCCATCCATAGAACAAAACAAGCCCTGAAAATTGATAAAATAATACATATTATACAGACACTTAATATTTAATAGTATTAGATGTTTAGTTAATTTCATCTGATAGATTATACTTTCAATGCAAAGCTGTTTTAATGCATGTTTGGCATGAGTTTATGTCGCATTTACACGGTTTTGACCAGCAGGGGTCACCACCGTGAAGCGATTCGTACGCTTCGAAACAGTGAAGCACTTTGTGAAGCAATTGGTTCATCTGACTCGAAGCTCTGAAAAGTTATAATAAAGTTGATGGAATAAATTCCATCATTAAGTCATTGTCCACAGAGTAAGCACAATCGCTACTCTTCACTACAATGGTAACCACAAAATTCAGTAACAGAAACAACTCTAAATGTCCAACTGAACATTAATAACATAAACTAGCAACATCTTTCCCTTTACTGAAAAACACAAAATAACCCTTAACCCCGAAATTTACTCTCCTAATGCAGTCCCTTGCAAAGCATGCTGGGAACTACAGATCCACTGCCCAGGGCTGGTTTTAGCATCGTAAGCCTAAGTAGATTGTAGAGCCTTTGCCACCAATGGACTCTACGATCAGCATAGCTCACCATGCTTTTGAGAAACACTGCCCTGGGCAGTAGATCTGTAGTTCCCAGCATGCTTCACAAGGGACTCTATTAGGAGAGTAAATTTAGGGGTTAAAGGTTATTTTGTGTGTTTTTCAGAAAAGGGAGAGATGTTGCTAGTTTATATTAATGTTTAATGTTCAGTTTTAGAGAAATTTCTGTTATTGAATTTTGTTTTACCATTGTGGTGAAGAGTAGCGCCGTCAATTGCAATTTTCACTTTGATGCAATTCGTAGTGTCTAATAAACCCAAGTCATAATTTTTGCTGAAGCAAAATTCACCGTTCAGCAAAGGGCAGGTGCAACTTCACTATTATTAAATATATATTTAACAACTTCACTGTAATACACTATAGTGTCACCAAATTCAGTTCACACATCACTGTTGTCCTGACGGTTATACAACACTTATTTTGGAAAAATGCCTTTTTGTATAATTTTTATGACTTTTTATTATGAAAAAAATTCAGTAACTTAACTGTAATACACTGTACTTTTTGTCAAATTCAGTTCACTCATCACTGCTGTCTTGATGGTTACTACAACACTTATTTTGGACAAATGTGTTTTTGCACAATTTTTTTATGATTTTTCATTATGAAAGTGTTGTGAATGAAGGCAGTCAGAATGTTGTGTATCTTTGTGTTAATAGTATTTTTGTGTTTATATTTAAGCGATTAGCTAAATCTGTGGTTACTCTGCTTGAACAGTGATTTCCCACGGAATTTAGCATTGGCTTGTTGACGATTTCATCCATGTTCCTGCAGTTCCATCATCAGCCACTAGGGGTTGGCAAACGCTTACAGTAACAGTCATGTTCAGTCTCCTCATTTCATATTGGTATCGATGCCACATCTTTATCACCCACTTTTTGCATTTAGCTAAATGCTTTACCTTCAGCTCTATAAAATGGCTCAATGAGCACAGTTTTCTTTAATGTGCTGACATACTTCCTATTGCAACAGGAAGTTTGGGTAAGACTTATCAAAGAGTTCATCAAGAGGTTATTTTTCTCTCTTTTTTTTCTCTTCAAAGTAGCCGACAGGCTTTATTTATAACAGTCATGAACCATTGCTGAATTTGGAATAGCATACTACTCTTACTATTTCTACCATATCATAGAGCATTCTTCTCTTCACTGAAAAAAGGTGTACAGTTTTCCTTAGATTGCTATCAAAATGCTAGTAAATTTCACAAATAATTACAAAGAAACGGCAAGTAACGCACTGAGTTAAGCATGAAATTGTGAAGTAGAAAGACTGAAATAGTAATGTAAAACGTACTCCATTTTTTTTTTTTTTTTTTACAGAGTATCATATTATTATAAAAATTCTTTTTTTTATTTTTATGTTTTATTATAGCTTTCTTAAACAATAATCTTACCGATAATAACAATATAATATTGATCACATATATCATTTTTGTTTCTCAAGAAAATGTGCCTTAGATAGGCTATTTAACAAAATATAACATTAAAAATGACAAATTCTGAACACTATGACAAAAATACTGATTATTATTATTTTTTATTTCAGTGAAGCTAACAGTTAACATAGATTATAATAACAATATTAATTTTTCATTTCAACTTTTTTTTTTTTTTTTTTTTTAAATGGAATCTCGTATAACTTAAATGAAGTTTAAGTTGGTTAAATTCTTTTGATGAGTTAAAGTAATGGGAAAAAAATATGTATGATATGACTTATTGGTTATATCATTTTTTTTTTTTTTTTTTTTTTTACATTGATGCTTTAACCTAAAAGGAAAAAGCGACGCACACTTTAAAATCCACCAGAAAGAACAAGCACTTATGCCATTTTATTGTCAACGTCCTGTTCGGGATGCACTGTTTCTTATATTGCATGCTGTTTAGGGTGGATAATGGACAGCATTATTTATTATTTCTCTTGACACAGTGCTCATAAAACAGCTCAGCCTGATGCATAATGAGCTCGTATAATAATTGCTCCTCGTCACCGCTGCCTCTCGCACACTTCTGTCATTTTATCATGCAAAACCCACATGACAAAATAATTATTGCCGTCTTGAGGGAGCGATAAAACATCTTCTGACAGGTCAATATGTTAAGCATTGACCGCATTAACGCGGGCTTGTCAGTAACACACACAGCCACATAGCTATCGTATCACACCTGAGGCTTTTCCTCTAAATCCCGCCCATATGCTCATCTGTTGACAGATCGTGTTGTCTGCGTGTTTTCACTGCTGGTGTATTGAAGTGACAGAATGAATGCAAATGAGTGAAGTTTACCAGGAACTTTTTATCGGAAGAGGGAGGATCAGCTCAGGCATTTAAACTGTTTACATGATCACCAGAGTTCATTTCTGAGGAACCAGCAGTCGGATGAGTCGCATCAGCGTCCATTGTAAGTAATCCCCACTTCTTAAAACAGATTGTTGTTGGCTCTTTTAGTATTTTTGCATTTCAGTATTTTTCATTGAACAGTAAACATATACTTCAAACAATATATTTACTTAGAAGCAAAATTGGATGTTAAGAAGATATTTTCAGAGAATATATTTCAAATTATCTCTGTGAAAACTGATTGTCGCAATTATATCAACTAAAACTATCAACTTAAACTTTAGCCTTAAGGTGATGACACAGGCCAACTTTTTGAGCAATGTTGCTTGGGCACTTTTCCATTGAGAATGGGAACAGATCTCGATCTAAAGTATCCAGATAGAAATTAGTTGCCCATTCTCAATGGCAAAGTGCCCAGTCAACATCGCCTGGCAACATTGCTCAAAAAGTTGCCCTTTTTGCTAACCTTTAGAATGACTTCACTGGATTGAACTTGTTGAGTCTACTCCACCGTGTGTAGGGTGGTTTTTTGCCTCCACATCATACATTAAAATCGTTTAATGCACAGCTAGCCTTGGATTATCTGGCTTATACCATGGTCATTTTCCAGCATTGACAACTTAAAGCTGTTATTGACGTTTGCAGTGTTAAATTTGACTGGAAGTGTTAATATGACAGTTATTCTTGTAACGACTCGCTATAGATCTAGAATTCTGTCCGCTTCAAATCAGAGTTATCTTCATTTTATTGAATCATTTGAATAAATAAGCCTAGAGAGAGAGAGAGAGCTGTGATTGTGAATTACCTGAGTCAGTCTGTTCAGCGTCTCTCTAGCAATGAAGCTGTGAGTTGAATTACTTTATGATGTTTTATTACAAAGTTCGGGAGGAACACATTCAAATGATCTGACTAATCATCACATCATTCCAACCAGCAGTAAGCAATCATCAATCAACAGATCTACCCAATCAGCATGAGTGGGTATATATATATATATATATATATACGCAGTTGACTCACCTATGTTTCTCGACAGTTTTCAGCATCCCTCCACCACCACCTCCACCACATACAGAGCTCAGAGCCCTCTCCTCGGACAGCATGCCAAATATGCATACTATCTGATTTTATACTATACTATCTGATATTTACTATCTGATTATTTGTAGGTGTGAACTCGTGAAAAAAACAGTGATGTGACCATCTCCTTGCTGAGTAATGTAATGTAGCAATTCAGTAGCAGGGAAGTTAATTTATTAATAAAAGTCACAGTGCAGCGATGACAAGAAGTTTCTGTGCTCCTGATTATTTCTGTGTGTGTGCAGCGCGATCTCCGATCTCTGTGTGTGCGTTACAATGAAAGCAGCACTTTATTATAGAACGTTGACTAAGGGTGTATTCACACCTGTCTTGTTTGGCTTGATTGAATCTAACTCACGTTCGTTTCCCTCTTTGGTGCGGATCTTTTGGGCAGGTGTGAATACCTCAATTGCACTCAGGTGTGGACCAAACAACCGTACCGAGACCCATCTGAAGAGATGGGTCATCCAAATGAACTCTGGTACGGTTCCCTGCTTGAGAATTTCTGTCCAATAAATGGATGACCTTAGCACACGTTGGTTTCGTTTACAAATTTTAGTTCACTTGCAAAAAGGGCAGTGTGAAAGCAAACCACACCAAACAAATAATCAACATTGTATTTGGTCCGGACCAAAGCAAGTGAACTAGCGGACTTGCCTGGTGTGAATACACCCTTAAACCGACTTGGAACTACCTGTGCATTAAACAGCTCACCTTCCAGCCAATCAGAATCGAGTATTCAGACCGATCCAGACAGACAGATTTGAATAATATTTGTTTTATTATTATTTATTTTTAATATTATAGTGGAAATTCAGCTTCACATTGAGACTACAACAGATCCATCTTGGAGTTTCACAAGTGTTGAAATGTACTGTTTAAACAGAGATTGCATGCAGACTGCAGTGTTTTAGGTGTTTGAACAACTTTTTGAGGTTACTGTGTGAAATCAGGTATAACAAAGTCCTGCCTGAAATCCCAGGAATTCATGTCAGACATTCAGTGCCATAAAAGAAGAAAAGGATACACACACACATAAAAACACACACAGAAAATGTAGGAAAAAGCTTACATAAATGTTATTCCATCAAGGCCACCAAAAAATTGAAAAGGTGCAAAGAAGTGCAGAGTGCAGAAAGTTTTCAGGTTCAACCCTTCGTCAAGCCACACAAAAAAAAGTACAGAAAAGACTTATTCAAACCTTGAAGGTATAAGAACTTCAAGTCAAAAATTCCTTTACAATCGCGCTGTAAAAGTCTACGTCCAAAATTACCTTCAATGATGTATGATTTGTTCAATAACTATATATATAAACTAAAATGTACCCGATTATAATTAGATATCAAGAAATGAAACCAAGTAGGTGTCAATTTCCACTTTAAATTTAATAGAATGAAGTCATCAAAACAGTTATCAGTTACAGTAACAGTTAACAGTTATAAAACTGTATCAGACTATTTTTAAACAGTATGGTTGACACTTAAATTTTACACGGAAACTGGCACCTTCTCGGTGTGTGGATCCTTTTCTTCTTTTGTTGCAATTTCTGTCCAATAAATGGATGACCTTAGCACACGTTGGTTTCGTTTATAAATTTTAGTTCACTTGCAAAAAGGGCAGTGTGAAAGCGAACCACACCAAACAAATAATTAACATTGTGTTTGGTCCGGACCAAAGCAAGTGAACTAGCGGACTTGCCTGGTGTGAATACACCCTTAAACTGACTTGGAACTACCTGTGCATTAAACAGTTTTACTGCACACCTTCCAGCCAATCAGAATCGAGTATTCAGACTAATCCAGACAGACAGATTTGAATAATATTTGTTTTATTATTATTTATTTTTAATATTATAGAGGAAATTCAGCTTCACATTGAGACTACAACAGATCCATCTTGGAGTTTCACAAGTGTTGAAATGTACTGTTTAAACAGAGATTGCATGCAGACTGCAGTGTTTTAGGTGTTTGAACAACTTTTTGAGGTTATTGTGTGAAATCAGGTATAACAAAGTCCTGCCTGAAATCCCAGGAATTCATGTCAGACATTCAGTGCCATAAAAGAAGAAAAGGATACACAAACACATAAAAACACACACAGAAAATGTAGGAAAAAGCTTACATAAATGTTATTCCATCAAGGCCACCAAAAAATTGAAAAGGTGCAAAGAAGTGCAGAGTGCAGAAAGTTTTCAGGTTCAACCCTTCGTCAAGCCACACAAAAAAAAGTACAGAAAAGACTTATTCAAACCTTGAAGGTATAAGAACTTCAAGTCAAAAATTCCTTTACAATCGCTCTGTAAAAGTCTGTCCAAAATTACCTCCTCTTCAATGATGTATGATTTTTTCGATAACTATATATATAAACTAAAATGTACCCGATTATAATTAGATATCAAGAAATGAAACCAAGTAGGTGTCAATTTCCACTTTAAATTTAATAGAATGAAGTCATCAAAACAGTTATCAGTTACAGTAACAGTTAACAGTTATAAAACTGTATCAGACTATTTTTAAACAGTATGGTTGACACTATTACATTTTACACGGAAACTGACACCTACTCGGTGTGCGGATCCTTTCCTTCTTTCGTTGCATCTTGTTGGATAGATGCACATCTGTTCATTATTACATTGCTGAGGTATTCAATGCCAAGCAGACAGCAGTCTCTGAAATTCTATCAGTTTTGGCACATCTACTTTGCATCTACTTTGCATGATGTGCACTCTATACCAATATAAGTTTTGTATTTTTTCCTTCTTCCAGAACAACCATGCAGAGAAACCTTTACTACGGCTCGAGTAACGGCTCAAGTGACAACTGCACCAACGTGGACGATGTTGTGAAGCGCTACTACCTGCCCGCCATGTACGGTGCGATCTTCATCGTGGGCGTCGTGGGTAACATCATCGCTCTGCTGGTTTACTTGATCAAAGTTCGTCCCTGGAAGAGCAGCACCATCATCATGGTGAACCTCGTCATCACTGACCTTCTCTTCATGGTCAGCTTGCCCTTCTTGACCTACTATTATGTCCTCAACGACTCGTGGACGCTGGGGAACATCATGTGCCGCTTTGCGCGCTTCATGTTCCACTTCAACCTCTACGGCAGCATCCTCTTCCTCACCTGTCTGGCCGTCTTCCGGTACGTGGCGATCGTGCATCCGTCGCACATGCACAGCATCAAGCAGAAGCGATGGGGCGTGTTGGCTTGCGTCCTGGTTTGGGCCTTGGCGGTGATCGAGTTAAGTCCCATTTTTAACCTGTTTGACATAGTTGAAGACAACAACAAGACATACTGCTTGGACTTGGCGAGCAGCATCCCAGAAATTGTGTGGCCGTACAGTTGGGCATTGACCGTACTGGGATATTTGCTTCCTCTGGTCGTGGTCTGTCTTTGCTATTGGCGCATCATTGTGGTACTAAAGAAGGGTCCTCATATGGGAAGCATGAAACGGGTTCGAGCAAGGCGACTCATCGTGCTGATATTGACGTGCTTTGTGGTTTGCTTTCTTCCCTATCACGTGCTACGCCTTCTGAGAATCCACACGAGACTCACTCCGGAAACCGACTGCATGATGGACCGCTGCATTCACGCCGCCTACATTATTTCGAGGCCGATCGCTGTACTCAACATCATTTTCAACTTGCCGCTCTACACGTTGTCGGGGGATAGCTTTAAGCAGGCCTTCGTGGAGCTGTTCAAATGTGATCGGCTCATGTCAAGAACTAAGGGGATCATTAAAGTGGCTGTGATCAGCAAACCCACGACCAACATTACATACGAGCAGAGAAGCTGAGATTCAAGCCGGTGTTTGAGTCTTACACTAAATGGATGAGCCAGAGTCAATGGCACTGTGAAATAGGCAATATATGAAGGAATACTCAACCTAAAAATGAATGCACTGTCATCACTCTAATGTCATTCCAAACCTATCAACCAAAAAATGTAAATATTTTATCAGTTTAACCTCTTATATATTATTTATTTTATATGCCTTATTATTATATTTCCTATAACATGTTCCTGCCATTTTATAGAAGATCTCTCCCTTTGTTAATATTGAGCAAAACACATGAAATAACATTTAATTTTAACATTTACTCTCCTTTAACTGTCAGAAGCAAAGCATGCTGGGAACTAGAAGTCTGTTGTAACCACTGATTGTAACTCATTCCGTGAATGTGTGTGTATATATGTGTTTAAAATACATTCACATTTATATGGGAACATGTATGTGCAATATATATATACGCAATAAAGGATAAAACTTTATGTATATTACATGTATTTTGTCTTCATTTCTAAATATATCTTATATGTTATATGTATATCTTATATTTTATATGTATCAATATTCGGCCATACATGGTCAATGCATATATTGCAGTATATTGAAAAATATAGGCACTAGTTTCCCATATATGGAAATGTTTTATGTAATATATCACATTATATTTTGCAGCATATTCCCATATATTTTGTTTACGTAAGAGTCAAGTGGCTTCATACATTGTATAGTATTGAAAATGTTCCTGATTAATGTTGTAGCTCAACCACTAGAGCCTGGTGCTAACAATGCCAAGGTCATGAGTTTGATTCCCAGTGAATGCATGAACTGACTAAATGCACATACTTGGATGCAATGTAAATAACTTTGACTAAAGGTGTGTCCATAAATCCACCACATTTATGAATGAACATAACATTCCATGACAAACAACCCTTGTCGCCCTCAGCATGTCAATAGCATAGTGCGCCACAATGGTCAAAATGGCCAAAATGGCCCTGATGTATGTATCTATGTTTGTGGAAGCTGTATGTCTGTTTTTATTTATTGTGTGTTTGCTTTCCTTTATAATCCTTGACTTTATGATGATGGCATGAAGTAGTTTCTTAGTCATACAAGATTAACAGCTGTAAAAGTGATGAATGACATTTTCATTGTTTACTTTTTGGTGCGTATATATCAAAACAAATAATATTTGAATAAAATCTGCATGACAAAATTGACTCTGCAGACTGAAACTCAAACTTCTAAACAAATAAACTGTTGCTCTTTTATTCAGAACATTTTTACTTTCAGTTGCTCAATTGGTAGTCTTTGTTTTATGTAACCTACCGGAACTGGCTCATTCACACAGTCTGAATGTAACTGGTTTAACAAATTTATCAGAAAAAAGCCACTCTTGTATAACAGCGTTCTACAGCACCAGCTTCCAGCTGATGTTTAGATGCATTGTTTTACAGTAAAGGAAGAGATAATGTGAAGCCTTTGTCAAACCCTATTGACATGCAAATAAGGGTGTGTTCGGAGTAATTTGAGTAAACTTAAGCCACCATAATGGAAGTGATTAACGTTGTAATGAAATCAAATTAGATGAAGTTCCTCATCGACTTTCCCTTGTATTAAATCTCTCATGTGCCAGCTCAGATTTCATCTGATCAAGCATGAGGAAATGCCTCATTGACAGGATGAAAAGGAAGAAGCAGCTTCTGCATATTTATTGTAAATAAAACACTAGTTTTGTCTCTAAGGTGATTAAATCTAAGAGAAAAAAAAAAATGAAACAGGATTTCCAAGCTTTCCGGTTACCTGTATGAGCAGTCCACTTCAGGGAAGGTTTATTGTGATTCAAGGAAATTAAATCTCATGGTGTTTCTCCAGATCTGCTTTGCAAATAGCAGTTAAGAGTTTGATGGTTTGTATCAAGTGGATCATGATCATATATCATGTTTATATGCATGGTGACAATATGAGAAACAATTTTTTGTCCACATTCTGCATCCCAGTGTAGACATGTTTTGTAAAGTAACCAGTGTTGGGAAGGTTACTTTGGAAGTGTAATAGGTTACAGATTACAAATTACCCAAATAAAATGTAATAATTAGTGTAACTATTTCAATTACTTTATTAAAGTAATGTAACTGATTACATTTGATTACTTTTCTAAATTTCTAACGAATGTTTTCAAATTATTTTTCAAACATTTAAACCAGGCAGGGTTAAAGGATTAGTTCACTTTAAATTAAAAATTACCCCATGATTTACTCACCCTCAAGCCATCCTAGACATCCTATGACTTTCTTCTTTCAGACAAATACAATACGGAGTTATATTAATAAGCACCCTGATGCTCCCAAGCTTTATAATGGAAGTGCACGGAAACCACCTGTTTGAAGCTCAAAAAAGTGTATTCATCCATCATAAACGTACTCCACACGGCTCCGGGGGGTTAATGAAGGCCTTCTGAAGCGAAGCGATGCATTTGTGTAAGAAAAAATATCCATATTTAACACTTTATAAAGTAAAATATCTAGCTTCCGCCAGACCGCCTTCCGTATTCAACTTACGAAGAAAGTGTAACTGATGCGATGTCAGTTGCGCTTTTTCCGTAAGTTGAATAAGGAAGGCGGTCTGGTGGAAGCTATATTTTACTTCATAACTTGTTAAATATGGATATTTTTCTTACACAAACGCATTGCTTCGCTTTAGAAGGTCTTTATTAACCCCCGGAGCCGTGTGGAGTACATTTTGTTTTGGATGGATGCACTTTCTTGAGCTTTATACTTGTTGGACCTGTCATTATAAAGCTTAGATGCGTCAGGATATTTATTAATATAACTCCGAATGTGTTCATCAGAAAGAAGATAGTCATATACACAGGATGGCTTGAGGGTGAGTAAATCATGAGATAATTTTCATTTTAAAGTGAACTAATCCTTTAACCTTATTAGTACTCAACACTGATTACTGTCAGACTTTCAAAATCCTTTGTCACTTGAATTAAGAGTATAATAATTTAATTTCAAAGCACAGCCACCACAAAATCAGACTTAAGCACCTCTTTTTACTTTGAGATCATTCTGAGGTTAAATACAGATTTCTGGATTAAATGATTTCCAGCAACATATTTAACATATTTAAATCAGTTCATGTGAGTACAGTGGTTCAATATTAATATTATAAAGCGACGAGAATATTTTTGGTGTGCCAGAAAAACAAAATAACTTATTTAGTGATGGCCGATTTCAAAACACTGCTTCAGGAAGCTTCGGAGCATAATGAATTAGCGTGTCGAATCATGATTCGGATCACGTGTCAAACCACCAAACTGCTGAAATCGCGTGACTTTGGCACTCCGAACCACTGATTCGATACGCTGATTCATAATGCTCCGAAGCTTCCTGAAGCAGTGTTTTGAAATCGGCCATCACTATATAAGTCGTTATTTTGTTTTTTTTGGCGCACCAAAAATATTGTCGTCACTTTATAATATTAATATTGAACCACTGTACTCACATGAACTGATTTAAATATGTTTTTAGTACATTAATGGATCTTGTCAAGGAAATGTCATTGCTCCCTATGCAGGCCTCACGGAGCCATCGGATTTCAACAAAAATATCTCAATTTGCGTTCCGAAGATTAACGAAGGTCTTACGGGTGTGGAACAGCATGAGGGTGAGTAATAAATGACAGAATTCAATTTTTGGGTGAACTAACCCTTTAATGACAGACATCATAGCAGTGGGTTTATTAGGCTGCTGTCACTTTAAGACCGGCCGCACTTGATGCGGATCTGACACACATCCAATGTCCTCACAACTCTTTACGGTCATTTAAGACTTTATTTAACTCATTTAAGACTGTGCTTACAAGGAAGTGGACATTTTGGCATACTTTTTTTGTTTTTGTCTGTTTAATCGTGACTCAATGCGGCCAGCACCCAGACAGGAGATTCACAGAAGTGCGCCAGTACAAATTTTTAAGTTCTTATTTTTGCGTCTTATCATGCTTGAATTGTTTAATAGCCATGAATGAATGATAGCATGATCATATATGTAACATATCCTAGCTTTTTACAGAAAATATTTAGATGTAACCCCTTCTGTAATCATTAACATTTTCATAAGTAACTGTAATTTAATTACACATTTTTTCTCATGAGCTGTAACGAATTACAGTTACATTTATTTTGTAATTAAATTACGTAACACTGTCACAGTAACCAGTAACAGCTAAATATATTTGGAATTATGCAACATTAAATAGAAATTCACAAAACACTGACTTGATGCTGCATAACGTGAGTCATCGACATCACAAAACAACTGTTTCTCAATTCACCTTTGAATGAGGTAAGAATAGAGATGTCTTTCTTGAACCAACCCAATGGGAAAATGTCTCTTTCACAACTCAGAAGACACATATAGAAATTTTATGCAAGCATAAACTTGTTCTCAGATGTTTCTCTTAAAACTTGGCAGGTGAGAATATAGAACTTTGTGAGTCAGAATTTTTTGAATTCATATTTAGACTTTTGAAGTGAGATTACTGAGGTCTTTTTCTCAAGAGAAAAAAGTCTCCATTTGCTCTCCATTTAATGTCGTTGCTAGGAAGAAAAAAACTTGAGATATTAAAGAGACCTCATTCGTGTCATGAAAAGTCAGAATCATTGGGACATAATCAATATATGCTGATCATCATCAATAATGATGACTTTTATCAGCATTGAGAGTGTTGGCACACCTGTACTGCACTGTATATGTTGATAACATTAGTTAACTACATTAGTGAACATGAACTAACATTGAACAATACTTCTACAGCATTTATTCATGTTAGTCACTAACACATTTTAACATTAGATAATGCACTTTGAACTAACATGAACATTTTTATTAACTACCGTTAAGAAAGGTTATTAAATGTTGTAAGAATATATTGCTCACTGTTAGTTAGTTAGTTAATGCATTAACTAATGTTAACAAATGAAAGCTTAATGTAAAGAGTTTCCAAAAAACCTGTAGAGATTTACTGCTAAACGGAAACAACATTGCAAACATTTTTTTTTAACTGTCATTTAATACAGTGCTTATTTTCATTTTTTACATTTCACTGGCATTTATTGGTTTATTTCCTGCACAAGCATGTTATGTCACTGGTATAACACTGAAGGAAGTATTCAGGTGGCACGCAATGGACTCAAACCGGTTCACACACTTATAGAAAGGTTGTTCACAGTCAACCAAATAGTATTCTAAAAATAGATTTACCTGCTCAGGTGTTAGGAATGATAACTGGCATCAAAAAAGACAGTAAAGACTTTTATAATGTTACAAAAAAAAAAAAAAAAAAATCTATTTCAAATAAATGATGTTCTTTTAAACTTTCTGTTCTTTAAAGAATCCTAAAACAAAATGTATCATGGTTTCCACAAAAATATGAAGCAGCAGCACAATTGATAATAATCAGAAATGTTTCTTGAGCAGCAAATCATCATATTAGAATGATTTCTAAAGGATCATGTGACACTGAAGACTGGAGTAATGATGCTGAAAATTCAACTTTGATCACAGGAATAAATCACATTTTACAATACATTAATAGAAAACAGCTGTTTTAAAATGTAATAATATTTCACTGTTTTTATAATATTTTTGATCCAATAAATGCAGCCTTGGTGCGCAGAAAAGACATAAGAGAGAGAGCACAAAAACACTTAAAAAATCGGTAACACTTTACAATAAGGTTCGTTAGTTAAACATTAGATAATGTATTAACTATGAACTAACCATGAGCAACACATTTGTTACTGTATTTACTAATCTTCGTTAACGTTAGTTAATGAAAATACAGTTGTTCATTGTTTGTTCATGTTCACAGTGCATTAACTAATGTTAACAAGATTTTAATAATGTATTAGTAAATGTTGAAATTAACATTAACAAAGATTAACAAATGCTGTATAAGTGCAGTTCATTATTAGTTCATGTTAACTAATGTAGTTAACTAATGAACCTTATTGTAAAGTGTTACCAAAAAAATGTTACAGAAACTTTTAAACATGATTTTTAATGTTTTAAAAAGAAGTTTCGTCTGCTCACCAAGGCTGCATTTATTTAATTAAAAATACAGTAAAAACAGTAATATTGTGAAATTGTTACATTCACCGTCTCGTCCTGTTTGTTTTTGACTGTCACGTGCTCCTTTGTTTTCTGTTCACTCATCATTCACCATGGACACTGATTACACTCACGGCTGTTTGTCATTAGTATTGTGTATTTAAGTTCCTCCCTGTCTTCAGTCTAGCGTCCGGTATTGTTGTATGTTACCTGTGTTGTACGTTACCTGCCAATTCCTTGAGATTAAACTACGTTATCTTCCATGAACCTGCCTTCCTCGTCTTCCTTGGAGCGACACCGTAACAGAAATATTATTACAATTTAAAATAACTGATCTATTTGAAAATATTTTAAAATGTAATTTATTCTCAGCATCATTACTCCAGTCTTCAGTGTCACATGATTCTTCAGAAATCATTCTAATATGATTTGATACTCAAGAAACATTTATTGTGTACAATTTTACAAAATATTTGTGTACAATATTTATTTTTCAGGATTCTTTGATGAATAGAAAGTTCAAAAGAACAGCATTTATCTGAAATACAAAGCTTTTGTAACATTATACACTACCGTTCAAAAGTTTGGGGTCAGTAAGAATTTTTATTTAAAGAAATTAATTATTTTTTTCAGCAAGGATGCATTAAATTGATCAAAAGTGACAGTAAAGACATTTATAATGATACAAAAGATTATATTTCAAATAAATGCTGTTCTTTTGAACTTTCTATTCATCAAAGAATCCTAAAAAAGAAATATTGTACACAAATATTTTGTACAATTATACACAATAAATGTTTCTTGAGCATCAAATCATCATATTAGAATGATTTCTGAAGGATCATGTGACACTGAAGACTGGAGTAATGATGCTGAAAATTCAGCTTTGCCAACACAAGAATAAATTAAATTTTAAAATATTTTCAAATAGAACACAGTTATTTTAAATTGTAATAATATTTCACAATATTACTGTTTTTACTGTATTTTTAATTAAATAAATGCAGCCTTGGTGAGCAGACGAAACTTCTTTTTAAAACATTAAAAATCATGTTTAAAAGTTTCTGTAAGATTTTTTTGGTAACACTTTACAATAAGGTACATTAGTTAACTACATTAGTAGTTCTAAATATTTTCATGTTTTGATCTATGACATAAAACACACCAGTTATAACCCGCTTGTGATTTTTTAAACTTTTATTGTGTCTTAAAAACGGCAGTTGCTAACAAATTGCTAAAAGGGACTACTTCCTTTGGCGGGGACTTCAGACATCATCATGACAAACAGGACATTTGGACAGCATTTCTCATGAAAAAGTGGGTAAGTATTCATACACAGCGCAGATCATAATCAGCGAGCATGTTTTTAAATAAAGTTGTTTCTAAATAAAGTTTAAGGAAGCTTGGTGGTGGTGACGTTGATCCGCGACCATGGTGTGCTGTAGTCCGTTTATAGCCTACTGTTAGCTTTTTACATCTGACGACTTTATTTAGGCTTCAAAATGTATAAATGTTGTGTTAATTTGTAAAGATTATCTTGATAGACAAAACGTATAAGTGTCATAACCCTTTGTTAAACACAGAGCTTATTTTTTAAGATTTTCCAAAAGTCTACGGGAAAAATGCATAGGCTTTTAAACGAGGGAACCCGTGCACCGCTAACTTCTGGGTTGGCCTACAAAAACACGTCATCCCTGAGGTACTCAATGGAGGCATTGCCTTCTCTCATGTGACTTTCCCCCATTCATTCTCAATTACCCCCCACTAAACCCACCGCATGCTATAGAGGCTCTGCTTTATTTCTGTGAGCTGAAGGGAGGCACAGAGACGCGGATGCTGTAACTTTACCTGCGGGTGTCGCTGTTTGACAGTGTTTCTTTAAAAAAACGAGTGACTTTTACACTTTTTAATGTCAAATTTTGTAACATTTGCATTGTTTTATTTTTGTAATATCGATTATTTTCTCATCCAGTTTTTTTGAGGAGGCATTGCCTCCCTTGCCTCCTCGGAGGAAACACCCCTGGTTGAAGCTGAACTATGCAGGGCAGTGGACCTCCAGGACCGAATCTGCCCATCCCTGGCCTAGACTGTACTGAATGCCAGCTTTCTTATTTTGCCTAAGCTAAGGATTTATTAAGTGCATGTCATGCAAACAAGAACTTATACTTCTAACCACAGATCAAGAGCTGTCGCTCCAACCACACAACTTTGTGATGCTATTTGTCAGTGTTCATTGGAACTATGGCTTCAGGAAACACTGACTCACTGAACTATGTTGATAATGACGGAACTAGTGTGAGTACACCCTTAGGGCCATGCTAGACAATATATATAACAGCCCCATGACATCTTAAGTAATCAATGAACTAATAAACCCATGATTTGGGCAGATTTGACATATGAAGAACCAATCATATTGTAAAATGCTTTGTTATGCTCCTATCCTAAACTGTTGTATTCTTTTTGCTGGTGGGATTCCCTGTGATTGATACGAGGTCCTCTGGCCATGATTAAAGCATATTCGAAGGCAATGTATGGAGTCTCCCTGGGTTTTTGCTGCACAGCAAGTTAGGGAACACTAAAGACCTTATTCCCAAGTGATAGTGTTCAAATAGGTCGAGATGTCGACCGACTAAAAGCCAGTTGTTGACTGTAGGCGCAGTGCCAGAGTATACATATTAAGTGTTGACTGGAGATGCCCCAGGTAAACTCAAGTCAGGTATGTACGGGAAGACCATACACCCCAGATCCATCAATCACTTTCCAGTGCAACCAATAGCAAGAGCTTAGGGCGTGGCTACTGTAGCAGATGGAGTCAGAGGGTGTTTAACCACTGTGGGAAAATGACACATTGCATGACAAAAGAAATTCAGCTTCAGTTACAGAAGTGCAAGACAAAATTTGCTGCATTTAGACCTTCAAAGATTACACATCAAAGCGAAAAGGACATTGCGATGCAACATGCTATGGATGCTTGAATACCATAGAGAATGTGAATCTGACATCAAGTCGTGCTGAGCTCTGGGTTTTGTTTGGATGCCATATTTGGAGAATCGCACTGCCTTTTTGCTATAGTGAGTTAATGCAGTGCTTTGTTTTTGTGAAATTGTGAAAAACGTCGCCAATGTAGGTCATTCGTACTGCACTGAGAATTGCCATTGTAACTCACTTCATTGTTCAGGGATAAAACTGGAGAATGTAATACATTTTTTCGCCTTTTCTACGTGTACACAAAACACTAAGGGAAGCAGGTTGAGGAGGTGACGAGAAGGTAGCAAATCTATTAATAATGTCACTCTCACAAACTCAGGGGGCACCATGTCCTGGTCTGTTCGGACAGAATGACAGTGGCCTATATAAATCACCAAGGGTGTCTCAGGTATCGCCAGCTGAACAGACTGGCGTGCCACCTCCTTCTATGGGCGCAGTGCAATCTTCACTCAGTGAGAGCGGTGGGGAGCAGATATGCTGTCCCGTATTTACTGTCTTTGGGGGAGTGGAGACTCCAGCCCCAGATACTTTGCATGATTTGGAGCATTTTGGGCCAAGCAGAGATGGACCTCCTTGCATCAAAGGAGAACTCCCACTGCCCGATGTTCTTCTTGAAGAAAAAGGATGCATTAGCCCACTGGTGGCCCTCTCTGCACCTTTATACCTTCCCACCGATAGCCCTGCTTCCTCAGGTCATCAATCGAATCAGGGAGGACTGGTGCTCGATTTTGCTAGTGGCACCACTCTGGCAGAACCAGCCGTGGTTCCCGAGCATGGTCCAGCTGCTATCAGCAGCTCTTTGGCCAATTCTGCTGAGAAGGGACCTCCTCTCCCAGGCAGGAGGGACAATTTGGCATCCCTGACCCAAGTTGTGGAACCTCCATCAGTGGCCTCTCGATAGGAACCTTCACGTCTTTCACGAGAGGTCATGAACATGATTTCTGAGGCTAGGACACCTTCTACCAGGCGCCTTTATGCCCAAAAATTTATTTAGGCTTTATATATATATATATATATATATATATATACAGGTGCTGGTCATATAATTAGAATATCATCAAAAAGTTGATTCATTTCACTAATTCCATTCAAAAGTGAAACTTGTATATTATATTCATTCATTACACACAGACTGATATATTTCAAATGTTTATTTCTTTTAATTTTGATGATTATAACTGACAACTAAGGAAAATCCCAAATTCAGTATCTCAGAAAATTAGAATATTACTAATACCAATACAAAGAAAGGATTTTTAGAAATCTTGGCCAACTGAAAAGTATGAACATGAAAAGTATTAGCATGTACAGCACTCAATACTTAGTTGGGGCTCCTTTTGCCTGAATTACTGCAGCAATGCGGCGTGGCATGGAGTCGATCAGTCTGTGGCACTGCTCAGGTGTTATATAAAAGATAGTGGCCTTCAGCTCTCTGCATTGTTGGGTCTGGCATATAGCATCTTCCTCTTCACAATACCCCATAGATTTTCTATGGGGTTAAGGTCAGGCGAGTTTGCTGGCCAATTAAGAACAGGGATACCATGGTCCTTAAACTAGGTACTGGTAGCTTTGGCACTGTGTGCAGGTGCCAAGTCCTGTTGGAAAATGAAATCTGCATCTCCATAAAGTTGGTCAGCAGCAGGAAGCATGAAGTGCTCTAAAACTTCCTGGTATACGGCTGCATTGACCTTGGACCTCAGAAAACACAGTGGACCAACACCAGCAGATGACATGGCACCCCAAACCATCACTGACTGTGGAAACTTTACACTGGACCTCAAGCAACATGGATTGTGTGCCTCTCCTCTCTTCCTCCAGACTCTGGGACCCTGATTTCCAAATGAAATGCAAAATTTACTTTCATCAGAGAACATAACTTTGGACCACTCAGCAGCAGTCCAGTCCTTTTTGTCTTTAGCCCAGGCGAGACGCTTCTGACGCTGTCTGTTGTTCAAGAGTGGCTTGACACAAGGAACGCGACAGCTGAAATCCATGTCTTGCATACGTCTGTGCGTAGTGGTTCTTGAAGCACTGACTCCAGCTGCAGTCCACTCTTTGTGAATCTCTCCCACATTTTTGAATGGGTTTTGTTTCACAATTCTCTCCAGGGTGCAGTTATCCCTATTGCTTGTACACTTTTTCTACCACATCTTTTCCTTCCCTTCGCCTCTCTATTAATGTGCTTGGACACAGAGCTCTGTGAACAGCCAGCCTCTTTGCAATGACCTTTTGTGTCTTGCCCTCCTTGTGCAAGGTGTCAGTGGTCGTCTTTTGGACAACTGTCAAGTCAGCAGTCTTCCCCATGATTGTGTAGCCTACAGAACTAGACTGAGAGACCATTTAAAGGCCTTTGCAGGTGTTTTGAGTTAATTAGCTGATTAGAGTGTGGCACCAGGTGTCTTCAATATTGAACCTTTTCACAATATTCTAATTTTCTGAGATACTGAATTTGGGATTTTCCTTAGTTGTCAGTTATAATCATCAAAATTAAAAAAATAAACATTTGAAATATATCAGTCTGTGTGTAATGAATGAATATAATATACAAGTTTCACTTTTTGAATGGAATTAGTGAAATAAATCAACTTTTGATGAAATTCTAATTATATGACCAGCACCTGTATATATATATATATATATATAAGCACAAGAATTGTCTGTTCCTCAATTAAATCTATTGTATAACTTCAGCAGACATACAGTATATTGCAAGGCTTTTTGGAGCTTTTCTCACTGCTAAAAAGTCCCCACCTCCATTAATAGTCAACAAATAAACATTACATTCTTGTTCATGTTAATATCTAAAATGGAATATCATCAGAGCTTAACTCATCAAGAAGATGCCTCAAAGTTTGTACTTCCCCACACAATCCAGAATGTTTGAGTCAGTCAACACCTTTGTTCAGCTCTAGACAGCCATTATAAAAACATTTTACCACTAGTTGTGCTAACAATAAAAAAAAAAAAAAAAATGGAATGCATTGTTGTTAAGGCTAATTAACATATTAGTTTCTGCACGCAATTTCACAATACCGACACTAGATTCTGATTTTTGTAAGTACATCCTTCTTACTTCTGGGAAATCAGAGTTGCCTGTAAACACACACACATTCACATGCTGACCTTTATACATCCAAACCACAATTGACTTGTTCTCGGCCAAAGATCTAACCCAAGTCCGCTTTCACATTTTTTTTTCCATGTGCAAGAGAACTGTCATTTGATACCAAACTCTGTTGGAATGAAAATGTCATGTAAGGTCACTTACGAGAAGTAATTAAAAAACATTAGGGCAGATGAGAAATGTGAGGTAAAATCTGCTGGGAAATGTTAAAAATCGCCAAGATTTTTCACCGTCTCCATTCATGCAGGTGTGAAAACATGTAGTTATATCTGTTGCTGTTTCCAGTGGTTTTCTTCCTTCAGTGCAGTTGACCTCATACAAGCCACAAATGTACGTAGGTGAGGTTCCAAAGAAAGAAAACCACAAAGACCTGAATACAGAAATACACAACATCTTACTGCTAAAAACTAACCAGCGTTGAAGAACACCAGCCAAGCAAATATAAAAGTGAGAGAGAGATGCTGAAATTATTTTATTTCAGTCACTGTGCTAATATAGACTGAGCAAGGGTAAATGTTTAAGGTTGGATAGTTAAATATTTGAATGTTGTATTATTTGGACAAGAGTTTTTAATTAGCCCACATAATTTCAGTGACCTTAACTGTCACTCCCTTTTTGAGCATAGATGTGAAAATGCACTATCCAAACTTAAATGGTTGTAATTCATGAATGCTTTGGAATTCAGACCTAAGGTTGAAGAAGACACAGCTTTTTAAAGAAGACACAGCAGATTATTGCTAAAGTGAAAGCACTTAAAACAATGAAAGTGTAAAAAAGTTATAGAAGTTTAAGTTTACTGTAAAACAAATGTATTGTACTAAACATTTTTTATTTTATACAAAATATTTATTTTACTCTAAAATTGCTCTTTTGCCATAAATCGATGTGTACGGCCATCTACCGGAAGCTAAGTATTATAGTTAATAATGTTTTAAATATGGATATTCTTCTTACAAAAACCCATCTCTTCGCTTCAGAAGGCGCCCCTGGAGTAGTATGGATTATTTTTATGATGGATGGATGCACTTATTTGGGCTTCAAAATCTCATGCCCCGTTCACTACCATTATCAAGCTTGGAAGAGCCAGGATATATTTTAATATAACTCTGATTGTGTTCGTCTGAAAGAAGATAGTCATATACACCTAGGATGGATTGAGAGTGAGTGAATCATGAGATAATTTTCATTTTTGGGTAAACTATCCCTTTAAAGTAAGTTTACATGGTAACGCAAAGTCTGATTTAAAAACGTTTTTCACAGAATGAATTTTTAAACTTTCACATGATACATTTATGATGATTAATTACTAAAACATATGATAGGAAAAAAAGGCAATAAAAAAGCACCAAGTGGGACAGTGACAGTTAAGGGGTTAAAGAATGACAAACAATCAGTAGCAAACAAGCACAAAAAAAATCCTATGGGTTTTTAATGGGGTCAGTGGTGGGCATTGATGTTTCAGTGGTGAGACTGACGAACACTCACTGTCAAGTTCACAGACTGCTTTCACCTGCCTTACTCTGCTAGTAAGGTTACAAATATAAAAAAAAATACAAAAAATATAACCAAATATGCCAAATTTTTGGGTTAAGGTCAATCAACAGCATTTGTGAGAATGTTGTTTACCATAAAAAATATTTTTGTGGGAAAAAAGCAAAAAAATACATTATTCTGTATTTTTCTGAGCTTAAATCTGTTTAAGTAATAATTTCTACAGTACTGTAACAAACGTGTGTTAACAAGCATGTGTTGTGGCTATACTATTGACTATTTCAACATCTATTGATTGGCCCCATTCACTTCCATTGTGCTGTACTGTTTAATACCCCAATGTACCCAAGATATTTTAAGGAAGGACTTAAGAGTGAGAAAAAATAAAAAGTGGAAATTAATTTTGTAGTAATCAACTTTATGCCACAAATGCTGTTGATTGAGCTAAACTTGTACTGAACCTTGGATATTCCTTGAGGTTAAGGAAATGCCATATGGTTAATTCAAGCAGCTTTGGTATTATGATCAGCACTAATTATGTAAGTGACATGACAGCTTCAATGGTAAAATTTGCCTGTCAAATGTCACATCCAATGACATCAATTCTTTTGATCGCTCTGTCAGTCAGTGTACTAATTACACATAACGTGAATGTCTGACATGTTTAGAGTCTAAATATGAGTCCTTGAACAAATGTACAATATTGGCAGTGCACTGGTAACCAGCACTAAAGAGTATCAGTAATACTTGGCAATGGCATTATCACATTACATTTTGAGTTGTACATTAGATAGAATCATGAGCATTACAAAGAGAAGTATACAAACAAGAAAATTCCAAGTGTACACACTAACAAGAGGCCGAGATTGAGGACAATTTTGGTTTTTGGAGGTTCTTTGAGCATCTCAGTAACACTCCTGGCCTCATCTCCAAAAGGGGAATCTGTTTCCTCTGAATTTTTACTATAACCACAGAACCACTCCAAACATTTCACACATGGTCTCTTATCTCTCCCTGCATATTTGTGGGTATGTTGAGACTCCAAGTGGCCATTTGAAAGTATTTCAGGGCCTGTTTGAACAACCTGAGATGATGGTTTAATTTCCACTTCATCCAATGTCTTCTCTTTTTTTGTTTCTGCTGAAAGCTGATGAAGTTTCCCATTGCTTCCTATCTCTTTTGTGTGTGCATCTGCAGGTTGATTCCTGTTGCGCATTCCCCAAAAAGTAGTCGTAGCAATTTGTTCCTTGCTTGGTGGATCCGTGCAAAGACTGACGACGACTGTCACGAGCCCTGAAACCCAAAACAATATAGCTGCCACATACATGAAATGAATATCCTTGATAAAGGCAGGACGGTCATCGGTTGTGTCACAGTCCGGCTCTCTATATACAAAGGCGAGAATCAGTCTTATGGCTCCTAGCAAGAAGCCCACAATGCCACCCCAGAATGCACCGGTCTCATTGCAACGTTTCCAGAGGACGCCGAGCAGGAACAGTGCCGCAATGGGTGGAGTAAGGTAATCAGACACCTCCTGAATGTAGAGGAACATCTGACCACCTTGCAACTCAATGACGAATGGGACCCAAGCTATGCTAATGGCCACTATGAAGATCACAAACAAGCGTCCCACCACCATGAGTTCTTTGGAGGAAGTTTGGCGACGTACCATCTTATAGATATCAAGGGTAAAGATAGTACTGGCGCTGTTAAAGATTGAGTCTAGATCGCTCATGAGAGCGGCGAGCATCACGGCCATCATCAAACCTCGTAATCCTACGGGCATAATGTTCATGACCAGGCGAGGGTAGGCAATGTTAGTGCAACCAGCTTTGCTATTGCAGACTTGCATGCAGTGCTCTGGACCAATGCAAGCAAGCTCATCAGCAAAGAGCACACGCGAGATCATCCCTGGAATTACAATGATAAACATCGGTAAGACTTTTAGGACGCCGGCCATCAAGGTCGACCCTTTGGCGTGGGCAATATTCCGAGCTGCCAGGACTCTCTGGACTATGACCTGATCTGCGCACCAGTACCAGATCGAGGCTGGAGTCTGGCCCAGGAGAAAAGCAGGCCACGGCAGGTCTTTGTCCAACGGACCTCTCAAGATCTTGAACGAATCTGGTTTGGGATCCACATGGCAGGAATTTGAGTAGGTGATGTTACTCTCTAGCACAATGGCATTGATGTTAGGAACGGCATTCATGTACTTGGTGCGCAAACCCTCGAGACCTCCTACCTTAACTAAACTGATAGCCATCAGGCACAAAGCTCCTGATATCATGAGGAAAGCCTGCAGAGTGTCCGTGTAGATGACCGCCGCTAGGCCGCCAGTGACTGTAAGAAGGGCAGTCATGGTGATAAGCAGGATTATGGACACATAGAGGTTCCAGCCCAGAGATTCCTGGATAAAGAGCGCTCCGGAATACAGATCCACGGAGAGCTTGGTGAAAATGTAGAGGAGCAGAGTTAGGGCCGCGAAGAAAACCTTCAGCCGCTTACCACCGAATCTTTTGGAGAGGTACTCCGGCATGGTGTACACACCTGAGTGGATGTAAACGGGTATGAAGACCCAGCCCAGGAGCTGCAGCAGTAGAATCGCATTGAATTCCCAAGCAGCAACGGCGAAACCACTTGCTGCACCTGAGCCAGCGAGGCCGATGAAGTGCTCGCTGCCGATGTTACTGACGAACAGTGATGCACCGATCATTATCCAGTTCATGGAACGACCGGCCAGGAAGTATCCGCTCACAGTACCTCGATTCGCCCTCCACATTGCAAAAAAGCCAAAGCACAGGACAAGAACGAAGTACATGGCAACGACAATGATATCTGCTGCTTCCATTGTTGATGCCATTTTTTATTAGTTGATGGATCAAGCCATACAATTTGGTGGGCCTCATATAGCAAAGAATTCTGAAAGAGAGACAAAAAATAGATTTAAAAAAAACATGGTACAGATCACGAAAGAAAAGTACAAATATTTTGGTCGAATGTCTACAGGCAGTGTTACAGTTTTATGTTACTATCCTTTTCAATTGTTACTGTACTTGCATTTTTCCCTTTACAAGATTTTTGTGAGCATTAACTACAGCTTATATATTCTTGATAAATTAAATCTTTTTTGTGTTTTGGGAAGAAAAAAAATGTTTAAAAATAAAAGAATAATTCACCCTTAAAAAAATGAAAATTCAGTCATTATTTACTGTTTTTTACCTGTTTTTTTACCATGGAACACAAAATATATTCTGAAGAAATTTAAATATTAAAAACATCAGCTTTTGGACTGGAGAAATGAGCAAATAACGACATATTTTTCTTTGTGCTTGTTTGTGGTTAGTGGATGATGTTGATGTTAATGCTATGACCTACACCAGTAGTTCCTCTGCTAGGACAACTTGAGGAGAACTGACATCATGCATCCACTAAAAATCACCAAACTCTTTAGGACATTGAGCAAAAATGAAACAAATATCTAGTTCAGTCATGAAACTCTAGCTGGCTGATAGTTCCTTTACATGCAAACTGTAAGCAGTCACATCATTACTGCATGGCACAATCCAGCAGACAAATAGATTGCTTGCTCAACATTTAAATAATCTGTTTCATTGGTTGCTGTATGCTAGTCCTACAGAGTTGTCTGAAACCCTCCACCTCCCCAGCTCCACATGCATAGATCTGATATGGGATTTATCCATGTCTATTTATGCAGCAGCAGCATATCTTACATGCTCATAGCAGCCTGTATGTGTATATATTAGCAGTAGCAAGTCCATACTTGCTCTGCAGCAGCAGCAGCAATAATTAACATTGCCATATTCAATAACATGCAAAAACTATTTTGAGAGTTGTCATGATTAAAATATAGACATTCAGACATTTTAAGTATGAGTGCAAATTGTTGTTGGTGCCACTGCAGAAAGCATTTTTCTGCAATTCTCTCAATGGTTGTTGATGTGACATGTCAAGCAGTGTTCTTGAGTATAACATGCATTTAAAACTACTTTATCTAAACCATGCATAATTGTTATGCAACCAGTTTCATCACCTAATATTAATTCTCAGACTACATGGAACATTTGTACGTTTAAACAAGCATTCGTCACAACAGTACTGTTAATTAAACAGTACTGTTGTGATGAATACTAAAAAAATAAATGCAATAATAATAAGATAAAAAATTAAATGGTGACACTATTTAAACATTTTCCCTTATAGCCTACGTATATGTGTACACTTATATACATTAAAGTTAAAATTGTAATGTTTTAAAGTAATGTAAAAAATCTTTATAAAAAAAAAAAAAAAGGAAAAAAGAAAAAGGTAATATCCATGTTAACTGTGATCTATCATCAACCCAGATGTTTGGTATTTAAAAGTTTCATTCAGGTTTACCATCGTTATGCAAGTCCACAATTTAAGGTTAAAACCGTTATACTTTATAGGCAAGCAACACCATGCAGAATATTAAAACACACACACACACCTGGAAAACTAGCTGAAATGAGCGCTTTCAGACAGAAGTTTCGCGTCACAGTTCATAAACAGTCTCACAGAGATCGATGTGATTTCTAAACGGTTAAAAACTCATCCATACTTACCGATGTCTTTTAAAAGCAGAGATGAAGTGCACTTGAACCGGTGTGTGATGAAACCATAACCACCTCCATTTACTCCCCCTGTGCGCTCCCATGACGTCATCGAACCCGCGCATCCGTTCAGCCCACCTGCGGCTAGCGCGTGAAGTGATGCGATGTGGTACAGTGATGGCATCACATGGTCGTAGTCTGCCATAGTTCTCAAAGGTACTTTGCTAGGGTACTACTATGGATACAAACTTTGGCGTTTTGGCAAAAACAAGGATAATTACTGATAAATATCATAATACTGCATGATTAACATGATTAATGTGGTACATGTCCAAAAAATGTAACTTTTTTGTTAGTGTACAAAGCAGGACTGCTTACTGTATTGTTTATTATAATATATCAATGATAATATTTATGGTATCATATGACATATTCATATACCATGATTGACATGGTACTCAAAGACTATCAGGCTTTTTTGATATAAAGCTCTTTATTTTTTTTCTGGATTGCTTATAAACTGAATAGACAGACTAACTATAGGCTACTGCATTTATTCTGATACACTAAAATCACTATTATTGTAATAAAAGAGAAGATTGTTTAAACGCTGTTTAAAAAAGATCCCATATCAATTTATTTTGATTTACAGCAATAACAGGTAGGCTAGTCACTATGGTATTTTGTCATTATTACCATAGTAAAGCTTTTTAATGGTATTGTTTTTAGAGACAACAGCATCTACTGCAACAAACTGTTTTACTAAAGATTTCCACATTATCAGCTTGACTATCTGCGAGTGCTAACAGGACCAAGATAACCAGTAGAGATAATCTAGCCCACGAACTATTACATCATGTCAACAGGAAAATGACACAAGATTAAACTTAAGATTTCATCTTCAAAACTTTTTTAAAAATGCAAAAGACTGTGGGGAAAACGTTTTCACATGGAAAGTGTTATTTTGGTGTTAGGTAATACATCACAGTTTTGAGGTTATTCTGCCTTTATGTCTGTATTTGTCTTGATTATGAATGATGTTTCAACACAATATTTATTGTATCACAATTATTAAATTGTAATATATTTGTAATATGTGTGAATATACTATATGTGTGCAAGTGAAGGTGGAATGACTGCAATTACAAATAATCATCAAATGGTGGCAGCATCGTCTTTCAGTACAGAAGTTTCCATGAAGACAAGAAAAGAGCACAAAACCAGGCACTTTAAAATCACACGGGTGAGAGAGTAGTAGTTAGTACACAGATAAAGATCTTTTTGTGTCTGTGTAGTAGAGGCCAGGTGTGACTATGTAGGTCAAGGCTGCAGTAATATAAACGCATTACAACACTAGTGTGAAATCGCAATCTGTTTAGTGCTGTACTGTGTAGTCTATCATAACATAAATTATACATAAAACTAAACAGTACAGTCCAGCCCTGAACAATAACCAAAATTGACCCAAAAGAGTAATATGTCAGTTTTTTGGACATGCAAGGTGTCATGGCAATTCTATAGATCAATGGACATGTAGGCCTACCATTTTTTCAAGACAAGGACCATGATATGGTAGTCCGTACTTTTTTTTTTTAAATGGAAGAAATTTCTAGCATGACAGCTTTTGAATACATTGCCCCGCCTCCTTCCTCTCTGGAGTAAAGTTTCGTGATTGACAGCGCTCTTTCAGTATGCACTAGGGGGCAGAAGTGTTCAAAGCTGACTGAGTGTTCAAACATGTAGTGAACACCAAAGCAGCCGTCTAAGGATGAGTACAAACCCTCTAGCTATATTTGCAATAGCATACAAACATATTACTCTTACTATTTTGACAACATATAGTATGCACTTTTCCCAGTATGCAAATTTCACCATTCACTCTCATTGTATGAAAACGATCAGCTTGTAAATGCATTTGCTTGAATATGCAAAAGCATATGGATTTCAAAAGACGTGAGAGTGGATAAATGATGACAGTTGAATTCTTAAACATAAAAACACAAAACCTCCAACATCTTATTTCGTGGTGTTCTTCATCTTAATTTGCCAGAATAGTTTTGCTACTATTGTTGTTGCAGTGACACTTCCTTTGACCGCAGCTTGAGGCCCCAGTAGCCATTGAACACAAATAGAATGAAGAGAAAAATAGGTTAGTCGAACCCTTGGGTTGTCTCAACACTGGCTCTGAGAGCACTGTGTAGTCAACCCAGAAGATCCCTCTATCCATGTGCACTTTCTTGCTAATAAACCTGGCATTGTACACTATGAATATTGTTGGCTCTGTGATAAATTGCTCTATTGTAAGTAGTTTTGGATAAAAGCATCTGTTAAATGAATAAATGTAAATGTATATGTAAATATTTATATTTCAATATACTGCAGTATATGCATTGACCATGTATGGCTATATATTGATACATATAAAATATTAATAAATGAAGACAACAATAGCATTACATTCATAGTTTTATCCTTTATTGTGTACATATATTGCATACATGTTCCCATATAAATGTGAATATATTGTACACACATATATATACACACATTCATGGAACGAGTTACAATCAGTGGTTACAACAGACTTCTAGTTCCCAACATGCTTTGCTTCTGACTGTTAAAAGAGAGTAAATGTTAAAATTAAGTGCTATTTCATGTGTTTTGCTCAATATTGATATAGGGGGAGATCTGTTAGTGTTTAAAGTTGTATTATTTTGGAATTTAAAACGTTTTCCATTGTGCTGAAGAGTAGAGCCTGTGGTTAGGTTTATGACTGTCTGAACACCATTAAGACTATAATAACTGCAATATAACATGCATGCAGTACCATATCTGATCACATATAAATCTGTATATTATGAAGTATATTACTGAATATAAAATTACATACATTATGATATATTAGTAAATATATTATAACATATTTTTCAATATATGAAAAGCAGCAATTCCTTATGTATTATTCAGTATATTGTAATATATTTAAGTAATATATTTTTCTGAATATTTTCAAATATACTGTTAAATCATGTAATATATTGATCATTCATATATAGGCAGGCTTGGGAGAGTTACTTTAAAAATGTATTCTGTTACAGTTACAAATTACTTCATAAAAAAAGTATTCAGTAACATAATCCAAGTACCAGAATATGAAAGTAATGTAATCTGATTACTTTTGGATTACTTCAAGGTAAACAGATTGCATTTTAAAAATTATATTTTAAGTCTTTAAATGTTACACGTTTCATACTTTTGAATGGGTCTCAACAATGAAAATATTTTAAAAATCTGATAAATTATCTATTGCAATATTATTATCGTTGTTGTTGTTTAGAGCTTAGTAATATAAAAGTGACATCAGATCATAACCAAACTGAACAAGCTCGGATCAAACATTTCTGATCATGTTTGTTCTGCTTTAATTTTAATTTTTAGCATTTTGGTTACTTTTAAAACCTATTAAAACTAAGCAATCATGTCTCATTTCCACAGCTTGGGAATACACAGCCCTGAATATATATATATATATATATATATATATATATATATGTACACCCTAGCAGCCACATAGCAACTCACTATACACCATTTAGAACACCTTAGCAAACGCATACTGTAGTAACACCCTGACAACCATCTGGAACATT
The DNA here is from genome assembly GCA_037950665.1 of Hypophthalmichthys nobilis. Lineage (NCBI taxonomy): Eukaryota > Metazoa > Chordata > Actinopteri > Cypriniformes > Xenocyprididae > Hypophthalmichthys > Hypophthalmichthys nobilis. The sequence continues at coordinate 6,396,422 of CM075480.1, forward strand.
TTAGCACCCACTCAGCAACATACTGGCAACCCCAGAGAATGCCCTAGCAACTGCATGGTAATGAACGATCAACCACTCAGAAAATCTTCGCAGAGCAACAACCTGGCAATCATCCCAAACATTCTAGCACCTACCTAGAAACATACTGGCAACCACACAGAATGCCCTAACAATTGCATATAATGCATAAACAACTCTTATCTTAGGAACCACACAGCAATACCCTGGCAACCATCCAGAACACTTTAGCAATCAATATCAACCACACAGAACACCCTAGCAACCTCATAGCAACACCATGGAAATTAATTCTTCCCTACTATACAGAATGCAAAAACAGTACGCCAAAAGAGTAATATGTTCAAATACATAGGCTGCATCCGAAGTCAAATACTTCCCTACTGTATAGTAGGCGAAAAACAGTGACAAAAGAAGTATGTCTAAATTCACAGTACTCATAAAAGAATAGGCAAAAAGTACCTGGATGACCTACTACTTCCAGCGAGATTCTGAAATGTGTGCATATGATGGACACTTTACAATCCCATGAGGTTACATGAGAGGATTTGTGAATGGAAGTGAAGCGATGCAACTGACACTGGAAGGCCTAGGTCACGTGATAATGACAACAACATGGCGAATGTAGTATGTCCGATTACATTCATACTACACACATTCATACTATACAGAACATACTTTTTTAGCGGTTGTTAAGTAATTACTTATTCAAAATAAGTACCTACTCTAGAGAGTATGCGATTTCAGACGCAGCCATATATTCGAAAAACAGTAGGCGAAAAAGTACCCGGATGACTATTATTTCCCCTGAGATTCTTAAATATTCGACGGACACTTTACACGGGAGGGGATTTATGAATGGAAGTAAAGCTGTCACGTGACAGTAACAACATGGCGGATGTAGTATGTCCAAATTTAATTTGTACTACACTGGCTTGATTTGAGGGGGGTTGCAGGGGGATGGTATCCCCCTTGTTGAAAAAAATGACAAAAAGCATCCCCTCTGTTCATACTCTGCTGTTTAAAACTGCATGAACCATCCATTCAAGACGCAGGTAGCAAAGACTATACCACTAATTGTTCGTTATAAGAACTCAAGAGTTGCATTTAATTCAGAAATAACTCTATTCTTTTTGTCTAAACTATCCAATGTTAGAGCTCTGGAGCCACAAAATCTTTATATTATTTATAGAATCATCTTAGCATTAACAAGCCTGTTAACAAGAAAAGAAGGAAAGAAGAGAACAGAAAAAAACAGAAACACAAGAGCTACAACTGACTTCAGCCACAGCCTTAGATGAAATCAACTGAAGATAAAAGAAGACTTTAAATCTCTCCAGATCTCAGTAAAGGAGGATTAAACAACTCCGCAAACAGCATTACAGCTTCACATATTACTAACCAGATTGACTTTATTTCCCTCATTCATTAACAGAAGTTTAACGCTCATGTTTCTTTCATTTGAAGTCACCATAATGGTGATTGGTGTTTCCATTAATTGTGCTCTTAACTCTTATAATATGTTTGTTGTCACTGGCTGCTGTGACAGTGTGTTTGTCAAACATGTTTGTGGTAGCAAATAAAGCTGAAATGAGATCAGATGATGATTCCATAATCATTACAAAATAGCACGAGTTACAAACCCTGTTTTACTGCAATATGAAATCACACTGTATTGCAGAAATCAGTTATAACATTTCAGTGACGGTCGGTTTTGTTCGTAGTGAAATCTCAATTTCAATGATGGTCACTTTGTTCCTTTAGGAGGTCTGAATAGCAGTCAGGTTCGTTCCTTTACGAGATCTCAATGACTGTCAGTTTTGTTTCATTACGAGATTTCAATGACTGTCAGTTTTTATTCATTACGAGAGTTCAGTGATGGTTCGTTTTATTTCTTTATGAGATGTCAATGATGGCGGGTTTTGTTCCTTTGTTCCTTTACGAGATTTCAAAGACGGTCGGTTTTGTTTCTGTACGAAATTTCAATGATGGTTGATTTTACTAGATCTCAATGGTTGAAGGTTTTGTTTTGTTATGAGATTTCAATGACGCTTGGTTCTGTTCAATTGCGAGATCTCAATGACAGTCGGTTTTGTTCCTTTATGAGATTTTAGTGATGGTCGGATTTGTTCGGTTACGAGACTGTCAGTTTTCAATGACGGTCTGTGTTCTTCTGTTACGAGATTTCAAAGACAGTCAGTTTTGTTTCATTACAAGATCTCAATGACAGTCAGATTTGTTCTTTTATAAGATTTCAATGATGGTCAGTTTTGTTCCGTTACGAGATTTCAATTACGTCTGTTTTATTTGGTTACAAGATTTTATTGACGGTCGGTTTTATTTCATTATGAGATTTCAATGACGGTCGGTTTTGTTCTTCTACAAGATTTCAATAACGGCTGTTTTTTTTCCAATACAAGATTTCAAAGTCACTCAGTTTTGTTCCCTAACAAGGTTTTAATGATGGTCGACTTTGTTCCTTAACAAAATTTTAATGACAGTTTTGTTCCGTTACGCGATTTATATGATGGTGAGTTTTGTTTTGTTATGAGATCTCAATGATGGTCAGTTTTATTCTGTTATGAGATTTCAATGACAGTTGAGTTCGAAATGATTCAAACTGTTGGTTTTGTTTTGTTTCAGTGACGGTCGTTTTTCAGTGTCGGTTTTGTTTCTTTATGAGATTTCAATGATGGTCAGTTTTCTTTAGTTACGGGATCTATAAGATGTCGGTCAGTTTTTATTAGTGTGCCTGGTGGTGATCCTCATTTGAGTCCGCTCAGAGTGGGGCAGTTAGGACCGGATAAGGTTATGTTAGTGCCATGACCCAGATGGGAGTAAGGTTTAAGGGGCTGAGTATAATGAAGACCAGATAGTAGAGAGCTATACAGGTAAACCTCACTCCCTGACCTCAAGAGGCACACTAGCAAAGGCTTAAAGACTGTGGTCTTTAAGCCCAAAGTATAGTTCACAAAGTATATATTCACTTTTTACGCGTTCGGGAGGGTCAGTGTACAATGTGCGTGATGCGAATTTTGTCATCAGAAGGGTATGCACACCGCCAAATTTTTGTAACCACGTGTAGAAAACCATTATTTTAAATTGTAATAATATTTCACAATATTACTGTTTTTCTGTATTTTTGATCAAATAAATTCAGGCTTGATGAGTATATGAGACTTCTTTCAAAAACATTAAAAATAGTAATTAAAAAAATAGAACGCTTCCATGTAAGTTGTAAGCACTAAATAAAGTACTATTTCATTTGTAATGTGGAACTAACTACCTGCATAGTATGTGATGTAATGTAGGAATTATTTTTGCACCAGGGTTACACCCTTTATTCAGTACAGTTTATGGCGACTGTACTGGGGCATTAGGACCCACTCAAGCCACAGGTTGATCAGACCCACTGACCTCTCTAACATCTCTTCCCACAGCTACCCAGTCTATCAGGAAGTCTTTTTTTAAACTTCTTTCTGAAATACAGTGTGGTCTCATGTTGCAGTAACACAGGGTTTGTAATTTAAATGGAAAACCATAACCTTACCTCATTTCAGCTTTTTTTGCTACCGCAAATGTGTTTGACAAACACACTGTCACAGCAGCCAGAGAGTACAAAAATATTATAAGAGTTAAGAGCACAACTAATGGAAACACCAATCACCATTATGGTGACTTCAAATGAGACAAGCGTTAAGCTTCTGTTAATTCTCAATAACTTCTGTAGATGTGTAACAGAAATAAAGTCAATCTGGTTAGTAATATGTGAAGCTATAATGTTTTTTTTGTTGTTGTTTTTTTTTGGAGTTGTATGATCCTCATTTGCTGAGATCTGGAGAGATTTCAGTTGACTTCATCTAAGGCTGTGGCTGTCAGTTGTACAGTAGTTCTTGTGTTTTTTCTGTTCAGTTCTTTCCTTCAGTGATTCTGCTTGTTAACAGGCTTGTTAATGCTAAGATGATTCTATAAATAATATATAAAGATTTCGTGGCTCAGATAAGGTCCAGTTCTGGTTTATTTCTTTGCTCTTGGCTGATATGTGGCATTGCTGTGGCCTGCTTGTGGCTCAGATCTGGCAAACAGAAGCGGTCCGCCCAAGTTCCAACTCATTTATAAAGTTATTTTTATTAAAAATATATGTTGATAATGATTAAACACTTCAGTGCCCTCCAAAGGCACCATTTTAGGTAGTCTATATAAAAGGATGGATTGTGTATGTGAGAGAGAGAGTCTGGTGGTCACTCTAATACTACAATGATTTAAATAATTTAATGAATAATGCCTATTTTACTACTCTTTAAACCCATAAATAAAAATGATTAAGGTACAGTAGCCTCAACCCCCACACCGAAGACCAAACCATCCCCCTTGAATTTTTTTACAATTCGACCTCTGCATACTACCCATATTCATACTATATACAGCATACTTTTAATGGGTCACAAAGTAAATTCAAATTCAAATGTAGTACCTACTCAGTATGCAATTTTGGATGCAGTGTAGTTGTTTGATGAAATGGATTCATTCAGCTGCAAGCGCTGGACACACAACGACTTTCACTCTTTGTAGGTCAATGACAACCACTGGAGCTCGACAGGCTGAACATACAAACACCGTCGCATGAAAGAGTACTTCCTGTTCAAAGCCGCGCTGCACTGGTGTTGAGCCGTTGAGAATGAGAGCGTTTGCTTCATATGGTGTGTGCCACAAAACTTCATGTTATAATAATGAGGACATGCTATTTTTGTCATGCAACCAATGTTGAAAGCATGTAGAATGCCTCACCAGCGCCTGAGTCGCTGCTTTACTATGATGACAGAGTTTGTGTGCTAAACATGCTGATTAGACGCGGCGCCAGAAGTCGCTTATCTTGAACTCTAATGATAGGATAGCAGTGGTCATGTTTCTATGACGAGAAGGACATGCTTCTGATTATCACACCACAGACACAAATGGAGCTCATCAGACTATTTTAGGAAACCAATAGTCGTTATTTTAGTAAAGTGTTTATTGATATTTTAGTTTAAGTTATTTTAGTACTTTAGTACCTTAAACATTTTCCATTTAGCTGCCAAGGCAACATTTCTATTTTTAGGGCCCGAGCACCAATGAGGACCCTATTGTAATTGCACGGTCAATTATTCTTCTTCTCCAAAATGAATCACATTTTTGTGGGCCTAAACATGCTCGAAAACTCATGAAACTTTGCACACGCGTCAGAAATTGTGAAAATTTTCGTTTCAGAATTAGGTGTAGCAAAATGGCTTGATAGAGCCACATACAAAATTTCAATTAAGCGCCCTTTGCGCTACATTTCACATACAAGTATGAAATTCGGTACACACATGTAACAGCCCAATACCTACAAAAAAGTCCCTGGGTGCAAAACTCAACAGGAAGTGAGATATTTTGAATGTTCTCTGCAAAATTTTTGCAGTTTTTGCCATTTCCAGACGTTGTACTTTAACAAACTCCTCCTAGAGCTTTAATCAGATCAACATCATATTTGGTCAGTCTAATCTGAAGGCGTTTGTGATGTTAAATTATGAAGATCTTGAGTTTTCACTGAAGGGCGTGTCCATGGCGGCCTGACAAAGTTTGATGTTTCGCCATGAAACAGAAAGTTGTTGTACCTCGTGCATACAATGTCCGATCTGCCCCAAACTTCACATGTTTTATTACAGTCCTGGCCTGAAGGCATCTACAATGCCAATATTCAGTTACAGTCATAGCGCCACCTGTGGGCAACAGGAAATTACATGCTTTACACTGTGATTAACTCCTCATTGTGATTTAACCAGAACAATGTCATATTTGGTCAGTCTAATCTAAAGTTTTTAAGTGTTTTAAGTCAAGGAGCTTTATCGCTGCTTGTGTATAGTCGACAAGCACTTTTAAACATTAAAGACAGAGTTAAACTCCAAAACGGAACTCAACAAGGATCAAATTATGCTCCCCCGCCCTTACTTGCATCGATACCTGCACATCTTCGTCATATGCCACTTGTTCTATCTGGGCGGAGGCGTCGAAGGCGGCGCAGAAAGCGGGGCGGTGTGGCCGCCAAATTCAAACTGATTTCGAGGGCTCAGTGGGAGCTGCAATCTTCTATTCGAGAAGCTGCTGGAAATCGGATTATTTGCTGGCGCTCCCTGGAACCATCGTACGGGCGGAATGTTCCCGTCGTATCGGATCTGTCAGCTCAGCCTTTCCTGTATCGGCCACCTCGTATTCGCCGCGGCGGTGTGGATCTACAACACCTACGTTCATTTCGTCGTGCACCAAAAGTCAACAATGAACCAGTGAAGTTGAAAATTGCCTTGATAAACACCAGATCGGTGGGTAATAAGACTTTCATTTTGAATGACTTTTTTGCCACACATTGCCTGGATATACTATGCATCACCGAAACTTGGCTGACGACTGGGACATGAGCCCGCTTTTTGAACTTCTTCCTCCCTGGTGTAAGTCCTTTAACTGCCCTCGCACATCAGGTAGGGGAGGCAGCTTGTTGTTTATTTTTAAAGAGAATTTTAAGTGTAACATCTTGATCTTGACGCTTTTAATAGTTTCGAATGACAATTGCTGAATCTTGAAATGGATACTGCTGTGGCGATTGCTGTGCTTTATTGCCCTCCTAAAGCCCACAAAGAGTTTTTAAATGAATTTGCGAACTTTCTTGGGGACATCATATCGAACTTTGATGAAGTGATCATTTTGGGAGATTTCAACGTCCATGTGTGCTGCCCCGCAAACTTATTTTTTTACGAATTTATTAGCCTTATTGACTCTTTCGATTTAATTCACTGGGTGAAAGGCCCTACGCATTTACGGGGTCATACACTTGATCTGGTGTTAACGCATGGTGTATTCACTGAAGACCTGGAACTGGGTGATTTTGGTATTTCTGACCATAAGTCTATCTTGTTCTCTATCCCTTTTATATCAGATATGGCTAACACTGTTAAACCTATGCGTTGGTCTCATATTGACACCTAAAACCGGTGCTGATTTTTCTGCAGCGTTCAGTGCGCTTGCTGGAGTCTCCGACGCTCAAATCCAGGATTTGAGTGCAACTGAACACCTTAGCTGGTTTAACACTGCCTGCACCAATATTTTAGATGAAGTGGCTACCTTGAAAGTTATATATCAAAAACCTAAGTCTGAGCCATGGGTAAATGAGGCTGTTCGGGAGATTAGATGGACCTGTAGACGAGCAGAAAGGAAATGTGACACTGTGATGCACTACTAGCAACATACTAAAATATGCAATTGAGTGCTAAACATGCTACAAACATTCTAAAACATGCTAGCATCACTTAGCTTAGTGCTAAAGCATGCTATTATCGTCATGAAACAGGAAGTTGTTGTAACTCAACCATACAATGTCCAATTTGCCTCTAACTTCACGTTTGCCCTGGCCTGAAGACATCTACACACCAAAATGTAGTTATAGTCATAGCACCACCAGCTGGTAGCAGGAAGTGTGGCAAATACAAATGACTTGCATAGTCCTCCTACATTTTTATACTTAAATGCATAGGTAACTACCATGCTCTGTTTTCCTCAAGCCCCTGGGTGGCAGTGGCTCACGTTCGGCAGGGGAACTGCTAAGTTTAGACCGCCACCCTGCGTTTCACTCCAAAAAATGCTGTGACTGACTCCATAATCTGTCCACAAATAATCAGTGTACAATTCTGAGAACATATTTTAACATCCTAAGTATTTATATTCTGTATCTTTTTAATGAAATCATAAAATTTTATGCAAGGCATCAGGCGTTTCCATCACGCGAAAAGACAGATGTGACACTTACATCTCCCCCCATATGTTTCTTTGCATAAAATTAAACAATATACAGAACAATAACGAATTTTTATATAAAATAAAACATACACAAACCTGTATTTTACCGAAGACATGCACCAATTTGACAGAGCTGCACTTCTCTCTCCTGAAGAGGTCGCAAAAAGCCCGCGATAAATAACTCAAGCCTTGGGTTGTTACGTCTGACCCAGGATCTGGGTAAAACAAAACTACCCAAACACTGGGTAATTACATCTGACCTAGGAGCTGGGTAACACAAAAACTAACCAAATACTGAAAAATAACCCAAAAGGCTCATCTCAGGACTTGGGTAGAAAAAAAATAACCCAAGATTTTTTAGAGTGTATGTTTTTTACCTCAAATGTTTCCAAAAATTCATTAAAGTAATAAAACACAGACCTAAATGAGTCACTGCTTGTCATCTAGTAAAAGTATAGAGCTATAAAATGAATCTGCATATAGTGGCTCAGATCATTGATGAGAATTGTTTGAGATCATACTGATTGCAGACTTTGGAATATTGAGCACAGTTTGAGACAGGCCTATTGTTGAGATGCATTGAGACTTTTCTCAGAAAAAAATGTCAAGCATAAGTCTCCATTCTTTTTCTATTTAATCTCATTGCAGTCTAGGAGAAACAACTGAGATAATAAAGACATCTTGTTCTTTTTCTTTCCTGTGAAATGATTACGAAACATGCAAGATAAATTTTATTTAAAGTATATGTGAGTCCACAAATAAAACGTACAGTTGATGCCTTTGATGTTTAAAGTTGGACTTTTTAACCATCAGTCACTTTAATCTTTATATGAACAGCTTAGACTAGAGATTTGCTGCTGACATTATTTGAATCAAACGTTCACAGACTAAAAGACAGTTACAACTCCCCCGAAACAGCAGGCTTAAATATGTCTGAATGCCACTGCATTAGAGAGCTGAATATCAAAGCAAGTGTTTCTCAGAACGCACTTCACTATTCTTAGATGGGCCATGAAACTGATTTGTATTAAACAGAAGGAGACAGATAGCTTTATAGCTTTAGAAGAAACCTGAATACGCCATAGAAACCTAGTCTGAAAATTGATTATAACTCAAATGATGATGTCTCAGTTGGCCTTTAACATTCTCCGCCCAACCAGAAAATAGTTTATAGTTTGGTTTAATGTGCAGGATGTCCTGTCCATTTAGTTTACTGTGTGCTGAGTGTTGTTGTCAGGAAGGATGTTTACATTGGTTTTGTGAACATGAGGTGCGCTGCGGAGGATCCTTCTGCTGTCTTGAATGGATCCCAAAACTCACTCCACTACACAATCTGCACGATATTTTGCTCATCTGTTATAAGAGTGTTTCACTAGCTTTATATATTCAATTTGAAGGAGGTGTAGGTTGTGCAGTGTCTTCTCTTAGATTAAAAACCTAAATGTTAATACTTCTGCAGTATAGTGCAGCTCAATGACCTTCTGCATTTGCAGAAATGTGCACTAAACAACCTGTGTGAAATACTGTCTGTAGCCCACAATGCATCTTCCATTTCCAATAACGAATGTCAACTTCAATATTTTAACATAAACTGATTTTGTAAATACCATCTGCCATATCTTACCATTTTAAATCCAGTTTTGTGTAAATATGTACCTTTCTGGCAGAAATAGGTGTTCTGAAATCAGCCAACTTCTTGACTCAAATTGCATTTTTTTTTTTTTACTTGCATGCAAAAATGATGTACAAAACTTTATGTATTTCTGAGTTGATAGCTGAATGTCACTTGATGAATTAAATATGCATGTAAAAAAGGTAATGTGAAATCTGTAGACTACTAGGTCCATTCACGCTTGTAAAAAGCATTCACGCCCTTGTAGAGCTCGTAATTACAGCTTTTAAGATGGGAAGGAGAGCTAACTGTACCAGGTGACCGCTGTACCACCTGACCGCTGCAGATTGCTGTGACATATGGTTCTGCATTTCTGCAGTTGGTTATATTGACAAAGTTTACATGTGCACCAATAATGCGATTATTTCTAATAATAAGGTCTTAATCACAGTAAGATGTTTACACAAGCAGAAATCTTCACTACAATTTACATGCAATTTTCATTATTCTGATTATTCTCTAATAAATATGGTTATACCACACTCAGATAGGCATACAGTGTGCATGTTACTGGTTTTGTGTCGAATTTCAACCCCCTGCCAGGTCTGGGGGAGGGGTTAGGATTAGGGGTGGGGTTAATATTAGGCAATCAGGTAGCAACATCAACGAAGGGGGTAATAATTTGGCAGGGGGTCGAAATTCGTCACAACACCGGGTTTGCCTACGCTGCCGTTGTGTTCTTCACGCCGTCTGGATGAAGATATGGAGCAGAGACTGTGCAGCGAGTTGTGTTGACACAGTTTAGCGATTTGGAGAAGAGAAAACTTCAGAAAAATGTCACAGAGTTCATTCATGAAGTTGTGTGAACAACACATGGCATCCGTGTACGTCCGAGCACATGCGCACTTTGGTCAGAGCGGTAATAATGCGATTAAAATCGGCGTACACTACCTGGTTTAATGCGATTATGAGCTTAATCGCATTCGTTTGATCGAAGTATTGCGTTTACATGAGATAAAGTTTAAACGCAATATTGCCAAAATCCCATTATAATTGCAATTATGAGGGTGCATGTAAACGCATATTTAGGCACTGAGAATGTGAATAGCTCCGTATTGTCATCTCGAGATTACGGTAATTACAACATAACTGTTTTAAATAATAAGTGCGTTAAAGCAATGTGGGAATTACCGTAATTACGAGATTCCAACTTGTATTCACGTTGTATTCACAGCATTTACATCCTCATAGAACTCAGAATTGTCTGTGATCTCAGCTCTGATGCATCATTTTAAGTCACGACAATGGCATGTCATCTCGTTAGTAGCCTACTGTAATTACAACATGGGGTAAACACAGCAAATGTCTTGTGTAATGTGCATTTTTATACTGGTTAAACAAAGCATTTTCTGTCTGGCATGGAAAGCGTCATATGAATCAGAGCGTCTGCAGAGACTCTGAGCACATGATGAGCCCAGCCCACGTCTGAGATGATGGCAACACGCGCTCAGTGATGGATGGATTTGTGCCCTGTGCAGCATACGGCCTTACAAGGAGGACTGGACCTGTTTGAACACAGGCACATCAATACAGCGTTGTCAGTACAGAGTTATATCAATGAACTTGAAGGTATTTCTCCAGTAATATCAACCAGTCTCCATGTCAAGAACATTTCCACACTGTAAAAAATTATTTTCATGATTTATCACAACATTTTTTCTTTTGTCGAATCAACTTAAATAATTAATGTGGTTCAGATAACATAATATTTTGAGTTTCTGTTGATTAAACCAATCGCCTTAATTGTCCTAACTCAAATTCAGTTAATTTCAATTAACTAAATTTTAAGGCAACCAGGTAACTTACTTTTTTAAGTTAAACCAGTGCACTGCAGGTCATGTTTATATATTAGATATATTTGGGGTTGGTAATATTTTTTAAATATTTTTGAAAGAAGTCTCTTCTGCTCATTAAGGCTGGATTTATTTGATCTAAAATACAGTAAAACAATAATATTGTGAAATATTATTAGAATATGAAATAATGGTTTTCTACACGCGGTTACAAAAATGTAGCTGTTTTCTATGTGAATATATTGTGAAATGTAATTTATTCCTCTGATGGCAAAGCTGAAATTTCATTTGTATAAATGCACATATTGTGCATATAAATTCATAAACATGCACAATATGTGTTGGCAAAGTAACTAAGAACTTAGTTACTTTGTAAAAAGTGTAAATCTGTGCACTGGCTCAGTTCCTTTCCACTGTTTCTCACTGTGGTCAGTTTACATTGTTGCCATGACATTGACGAGACACCAAAGGATTCCTCGTTCTCTCTGAGCACCGTGGTTTAACATTTACACTGAGGAGCAGAGAGTGATGTTCTCATTACACTCCTGACCGCATTTCACAACTCGACCCAGAGACTTTACAGGCTTCTGGAGGCCAAACTGGAAATGTTTATGAGTTTGCAACTGTATACGTGTTTACAAAGATCGAATGAAAACACCCAAGACCTAGTATTTAACATGACACTCTCTAAAATTTACCACCATACTATTTTGGACATGGTACCATAGTAATGCAATGTTGTTTTGGATATGTACCATGGTATTCCCATGGTTCTTTAACATGCACCAAGATAACGCCCTAACACTGATACTTTTTGTAATTCTGTACCATGCTGTATGATTATGATAATCATGTAAAAGTACCATACAATTGCTGTACCAGTGCACAGTTTTTGCGATGGTTTGGAAGGAGGATATGCATGTTTCTAAATGAGCTTTAGGGTTGCCTCAAGAACAGAACTGCAAATATACTGTAAGTACGAGTGACAAATTAGAGTGAATTTGAGAAGTGAGACAGACTGAAGCTAAAAAAAGAAAAGAAGAGGAAAGTGGAACATGCTGCAACACAGAGCGCACAAATTGCCCATCACACATGTGACAAACGTCTTTCCAATCCCACACTGCCAATCAACAGCAATTACAGCTGAATAGTTTCCCAGTGAGTGGAAAAAGATCAAAAACAAGCAGGTGAATGAAGAGACACAGAAAACGTTTACTGTCATTTCCTTTGAGTGCTGCGGAGGTATTTGACAAAACCTTATTGGCACGCATAAAAATATATGATGCTATCATATAGAATTCAGCACAAATGATGTGTGGTCATTAAGATATGACAGAACAGCACAATTATCATAAATAATGTGCTTTTTCAGATTTATCTGCACACAACCCCAGTGCGAAAGGATTTTACCAAGTAAATTGTGTAAATGTGCAAGTGGATGCCTATGGCAGGACATGTTACAACTCTGTTTGCAATTCCACAAGAGATTTCAGAAGAATTTGCAAGGCAGCAAAAATAATTGAGTTTCAGATAAGTTTAGGTTTTAGATCTCAGCTGTACACTACAGTTCAAAAGATTTCCATTTCAAATAAATGCTGTTCTTTTGCAATTTTTATTCATCAAAGAATCCTGAACAAAAATTAATCCTAAACAAAAATTAAAATTTAAGGTTTGATACTATGATACACTGATAATAGTCAGAAATGTCTCTTGAGCAGCAAATCATCATATTAGAATGATTTCTGAAGGATCATGTGACATTGAAGACTGGAGATGCTGAAAAGATGCTTTGATCACAGGAATAAATTACATTTTGCAATATATTTACATAGAATATATTTCTTTTAAATTGTAATAATATTTCACAATATTACTGTTTTTACTGTATTTTTGATCATATAAATGCAGCTTTGGTGAGCAGAAGAGACTTCTTTCAAAATGCCAAACTTTTAAACGATAGTTTCAACAGGACTACAGATACTCAGAGATGCATGAAACACAAAACCATTCATAATTTGTTATGTACATATGCAAGATGAAGCAGATGATATTATAACATTTTGAATTTTTTATTATTATTATTTATAATTTATTACTTTTTGAAAACAAAAGCACTGGACCATGACATCATATCCTGTTCCTTCTAAAATAATTCTGTATTAATCTTACATGCTTATTATCTAGTGTGTCCATCCTTTGATCAGTTGGTTAACCATGTCACTCATTGAATCTTTCATTCAATAACCCACTCAATATCACACTCTTTCACCAATCACAGTTCAGTATGCAAATAAATTCAAGAACGACCAAGAAGACCAATCGCTATTCAGTTTGCATGATGACATCAACAGAGTCACTTCATTTTCAATGGTGAACATGCTGTCAAAGGGACAGTTTCTTCATTTTCTTAAAATAAAAAAAAGTTTACAAAAAAAGTTTACAAAACCCAAGAAGCACAAAGTTTACAAAACCCACTTAAGACTGAAATGATGTAGAAAATAAAGTTTGATTGGAGTCTGTATACATTTAGGGCTGAATTAATGGCAGAAGTTTAATACTGAGGAAAAGAGATCGAGAACAAACCCAAACCAGAATGTTTGCAGAGTACAAACACTGTGAATATCCACTATCTTTCATGTGGGAGATTCAGTATTCCCCCCATACTGTTAGTCGATAGCTTCAGGAGTGAAGACAAAGACCCTCAAAAGCAGACAAAGCAGAAAAGGGTCGGTCGATGCCCTTAAGGCATCACTGAAGAGAAGAGTGCTTGTTCTGGGGGTGTTTTGGCCTTAATGCATGGCATTGAGTTTCAGGTCTACTTGCTCCGTGATGCAGCAGCGGAAGTGCAGGATGCCGGCCAAGCTGTTAGCAGAGCTTCAAAACCAGGGCCAAGGCACATATTCAACCTTAGCAAATCATGACCTTTATGTTACTCCAACTAACCCATCTGTAGCAGTCAATGAGTCAACTTTTCACCAGCTTGAGAGGCGGCTACACTAGACCTCCACCGCTTTCATTCATACTCATGTACAGTAGCGGCCTTTGATACGTTTTCCTGGTTCACTTGAAACAGGCCTCGCAACAGAAGGGGCCTCCGCTTGCACTCGAAAAAGAGCCCCGCCTCCAACAAACACACAGTGCATACACCAGGGTCAGAAATGAATAGGGGCTTGGGGCAAAAAGGCCACCAAAATGAATAAAAATGCTTCCAAAAACCAAGATTTTATTTATAACAATATTACAGAAGCAAAAGTGCTGTTTTCCCGAAAATCAGCAGCATGTTTGCAAATGTGATATTGATTTTATACAACAGTTCAATAAGCAATAAGTTAATAGGCTATTAGGTGACTTACATTTTAGACACAATATTGACAATATTGTAGTTTATCCTTTTTTTTCTCTCTGAAAAGGGCTTCTGAATGGCAAGGGCCGCCTCTGCTCATGTACACACGGGGTATGCGAGAATGTGCGTAGGACTTTCTGACTTGCAAATCTGCATTTGTAAAAAAGATGCTTGGCCAATTCGGAACATTAACATCACTGATTCACCTCCTGGCTGAACATCTAACACTCATTTTGACATCAGTACCTGTTTACAAGAACATGAACTTACACTACTGAAGAAAAGAGAAACTTTGATGTTAGCTTGACAAAGGATGTTACAGACAAACTAAGTTTGCCCTGAAGTTGTATGTAGTTACTAGGGTGTTGCAGTTGATACGGTGTTCTGGGCAGTCGCTATGGTGCTCAAAGTGGTTTTTAAACGGTCTCAGTCATTTCCTGTCAGTATTGAGAATCGAACCCACAACCTTCGGGTTACCAGCCTGACTCTCTAACTATTAGGCCACGACTTCCCCATTTCTTTGCTACAGAAGATTGTTTTGGTAGTTGCTAGGGCGTTTCTATGCAGTTGCTATGATGCTCAGAGTGTTGTAGAGTTGTTAGGGCATTTCTATGCAGTTGCTATGGTGTTCAGATTGGCTTCCAGACTGTTGCTTGGATGCTATTGGTGTTTGTTAGTGTTGTAGGTAGTTGCTAGGGCATTTCTATGCTGTTGCTAGGATTTTCCTGGTCTTTACTACAGTAAAATATTGTAAGTAGTTGCTAGGGCGTTTTTTAAGTAGTTTCTATTGTTTTTTGGGTCGTTGCTATGGTGCTCAAAGTGGTTTATAAGCTGTTTCTAAGATGTTCTTAGTCTTTGCTACAGTAGATTATTGTAGGTAGTTGCTATGATGTATCTATACAGTTGCTATGGTGTTAAAAGTGACCTAAGACTGTTGCAAGTATGTTCTTGGTGATGTTGTAGTTGCTAGGGCATTTCTATGCAGTTTCTATGGTGTTCTTTGTGGTTGCTAAGTTTCTAAGCTGTTTCTAAGATGTTATTGGTCTTTGCTACAGTAGATTGTTTTGGTAGTTGCTAGGGCATTTCTAAGGTGTTTTAGGTGGTTGCTATGATGCTCAGAGTGTTATAGAGTTGCTAGGGCATTTCTAAGGTGTTTTAGGTGGTTGCTATGATGCTCAGAGTGTTATAGAGTTGCTAGGGCATTTCTATGCAGTTGCTACAGTGTTCAAAGTGGTTTCCAGACTGTTGCTAGGATGCTCTTGGTGTTTGTTAGTGTTGTAGGTAGTTGCTAGGGCATTTCTATGCAGTTGCTAGGATTTTCCTGGCATTTACTACAGTAAATTATTGTAAGCAGTTGCTATGGTGTTCTGGGTGGTTGATATGATGTTCAAAGTGGTTTCTAGGCTGTTTCTAAGATGTTCTTGGTCTATGCTACAGTAGAATGTTGTAGGTAGTTGCTAGGGTGTATCTGTGCAGTTGCTATGGTGTTGAAAGTGGTTTCCACACTGTTGCTGGGATGCTCTTAGTGTTTGTTAGTGTTGTAGGTAGTTGCTAGAATGTTCTTGTCTACTGCTACAGTAGATTGTTGTAGGTAGTTGCTAGGGTGTTTCTATGCAGTTGCTAGAATGTTCTTGTCTACTGCTACAGTAGATTGTTGTAGGTAGTTGCTAGGGCATTTCTGTACAGTTGCTATGGTGTTCGGGGTGGTTGCTAGGATTGTTAAAGTGCTATGATGCTATTAGTGCTTAAGTTACTAAAGTGTTGTGAGTAGTTGCTAGGGTGTTTCTATGCAGTTGTCATGGTGCTCTGGGTGTTTCCTATGCTGTTGCTAGGTTGTAACAGCATTTTTTTAGTGTTCACTGCAGTGATGTTTATCAACTCCTAAGGTGTTTCTAAACAGTTACTAAGGTGTTCTGGATGGTTGCTAGAGTGTTGCTAGCTAGCTAGACAGATGTGTCAAGCTACATGGGTTGTATTGTCACTGGAAACAGAATAGGTATATTTTAACATTGTGAATTCATTATGTATCTAAAAATACTACTTCCCAAAAAAAAAAAAAAAACATATCTTCAAATATGTCATATTCTTCATATTCTTTCAGGTCCAAATTAATTTAATATTCTAAAAATCTAGTGTGACCGCCCCTGTCGCATTACAGTTAACCAGTTGACAATGGTTGGCTAGTTAGCTTTTAGAGGGATCAGTTGGTCAGAGCTGGTCAACTCTGGATGGGTTAGAAAACAAAACTGAACAGTGCATACAGTACGACAATGAACAATGTCACAAAATCACAGATAAAATATCATCTTTCACATTGTGACATGGGTTCAGCTCCTCCCATGTCTTGCAAAAGGAGAGTAGCACCATATTCAGAAGAATCATGGTATAAACTAGTATCTTTAAACCCTGATCTGGAAGAAAAAGGTCTCTTTGGAGCTTGATGTAGTGTAATATAATCCTTCAGTTTGTCAAAACCTGCTTGGATCTTGGCAGGTATCTCATCAGAGTGTAAAAAAGTTGACATTCTTTAACATTTCTTGTTTCAATGTAGACTGACGAAACGTTCATAAAACCAACAAAAAGTGTTCCTGGCTGATATAAGAATGTGTTTAGTGCAATATTTGAGTAATTTGCTCTGGTCGTTGACTCCGATTCAGTAGTTATTTCCTCTGAGAGTGTAGTTGCTCCTTTCAGGCGGTGCATAACGTGACGGGACGCCTCCCAGAGTTTCAGTTGTCACCACGGCTTCCAGGTCGGAAGGGGACAACTGTACTGTCTTTGTCAATCCATCTCCAGCTCCATGAGTTTGTTGCGAGAGCGTGGAGTAGGTGTAGTGGTTTTACAGCAGCATTGAGCACAGACCAGGCCCAGGATGAGAGAAAAGACGCCTACAGTTACTGAAGCACTGATCCCATACAGTAAAGGCAGCTTCATTGAGTCCCACACTGAAAAGAGACCAAAAATATACATACGTACACAAAGAAGTTAGTGTATGATCATCAAGAATAATAATAAAAATACTTATTAATTATGATTTAAACAGCTTTACAGCTAATATAAGAGACAAAATCTAATTTTAAATCTAATTAAAGAATTACTGTAATGTAAATGCATGCATGCATCAATAAATGCTTGCACAAATAAATGCATAAATAAAACTTTTGCATAAAAAAATAGAGCTTTGATAGATTTGATAGATGTTTTTCAGTGAAAAATGTCTTTCGGTCTTCTATTGTATGACTTCAAAGTCACATGGACTAAAGTTGTCTTTCATGGTGTTTTTTTGGAGCTTGAGAGATTCACCATGAATTATTGTACTGAAAAGAGCTGCGTGAACAGTTTGAGGTATTTCTCCTATTTATCTTCTATGGACGAATATCATACAGGTTTTTGAAGACTTCCTGAAGACTAAAAGGGTGACAGTTAAACATTTTTTTCTGGACTATTCCTCTACTAAGCAAATGCACATTCCTCTACTAAGCAAAAAGCTGTCTTAAAGGATTAGTTCACTTTCAAATGAAAATTAGCCCAAGCTATCTAGGTGTATATGACTTTCTTCTTAGTGATGAACACAATCTGAGATATATTAATAAATATCCTGACGCACTCGAGCTTTATAATGGTAGTGAGCGGGATCAACGAGTATGAGCTGAAGAAAGTGCCTCCATCCACATCCATCTATCATAAACATATTCCACACGGCTCCGGGGTGTTAATAAAGGCCTTCTGAAGCGAACATTGCATTTGTGTAAAAAAAAAAAAAAAATCCCTATTTAACAAGTTATGAAGTAAAATATCTAGCTTCCACCAGACCGCCTTCCATATTCTACTTACAAAGCAAGTGTAAAACTCTCTTACACTACGTCCTACGCCTTCCTTACTCAACTTACGAAAAAAACTTAACTTACGCGATGCCAGTTTACACTTTCTTCATAGCTTGAATATGGAAGGCGGTCTGGCGGAAGCTAGATATTTTACTTCATAACTTGTTAAATATGGATTTTGTTTTTTTACACAAACGCATCGCTTTAGAAGGCCTTTATTAACACCCCGGAGCCGTGTGGAATATGCTCATGATGGACGGATGTCGATAGGGGCACTTTCTTTAGCTCATACTCGTTGATCCTCACTCACTGCCATTATAAAGCTCGGATGCGTTTATTAATATTTCTCCGACTGTGTTAATCACAAAGAAGAAAGTCATAAACACCTAGGATGGCTTGAGGGTGAGTAAAGCTTGGGGTAATTTTCATTTGAAAGTGAACTAATCCTTTAATATTACACATGCATACTTCAACATGCACTGAGAAGTTTTGGATGAATGTAATATTATCGTGGGAATTAGTGTCAAATGCTGGTAGCCTCCCATTAGCGTATAAAAACTTGTTAAACTTGCATGACTGTGTTTGAGAGTTACATTTAGCAATTGTGTGCAGTTCTGTTACTCATCTTAGAATTTGTTCAATCCACTCACATGCAAATTTCACGTTGAGGAACACTCTCTGTGAGGAGACCTCCTGCGCTTTGCTCCAGAGCCCAGTGGCCGTTGAGCGAATCCAGGGTGTGGCGGTGCAGTAATAGTCGCCGGCGTCACTGTCCTGTGTGCTGTGAATGTTTAAGGCGAATCTTCTGGGTCCCAGACGCTCCAGGCTGCAGTCGCTGCTGTCATTGCGAGGTGTTTTGTGCACGACACCCCAGCGGTCCATACTGGCTAGCAGGGACAGGCTGCTGGAACCCCTCAGACGACTCAGAAACCACTTCATCTCGTACGCTACATCATCTGATGGGGAAGAAATCACAAAATTATGATTAATATGCACTGCAAATTAAAGCAGCAAGTCATGCGAGTCTGTTTCACCATGGTTAATGGAAGTTAAGCTCGATCAACAGCATTTGGTGATTGGTGAAAAATTAATTTCCCTTTTTCCCTCCTTTTGTTTCAAATCAGCTAAAATCTGAATGACAGTGAAGGACTTACAATGGAAGTGAATGGGGGCAATCTGCAAACGTTAAGATGCAGACATAAACTATATGAGAGTTAATATGATTTTAGTGTGAAAACATTGCTTACTTAAGTTATATCCAATTTTACAACATGGCTGCAATGACAACAGAATGCTTTAAACCCTAAATTGATTGTAAAAATTATGATTTAAAAATCTTTATAGCTAATATAATACACAAGCTTTAATATAATTAAATGTAAATGTATAAATAAATGCATTATAAAAAAAATGCATAAATGCATGTAAAAAAAATACATAAATAAATGCGTAAATAAATGCATTTAAAAAAATGTACATACTGTACATAAAGCAGCATTACTTGTATTTAACCTGGAATATACTTTTAAGATGTGTTCATCCTCTGCTCAGTGTGCAAAGAGTAGTGAACACTGCTTAGGGACCCTGTGAATTTAGTTACAAAGCTCCATCAAATTAAAAAAAAAAAAAAAAACTGTGGCATGTTTTTTCCCCTCACAATATAATACAATAACCTTGTGTCATGAGAAGATATTAAGTTTCTAATCTACCTCCATGTGGAGCATAAAAAGCACAAAAAAAAAAAAATGCCTCTGGATTCAAAAATATTACCAATGAGGATATATTTTTAGGACTACAAATCTGCAAAACCCTTTCCTTTGAGATGCATTTATTTAAGGATCCTCTACTATGTTTTCTTCTAGCATAGCTTATTATTATGGAGGTCGTGCTAAGATCTCATCAAATTGCAAATCTTTTGGCTCCATTTCTTGCAAAAATCTTTCCCTTTCACTAACACATACTGGTTCAAAGAGCTAAAGATCAATTAGACGATGTGGCATGTCCTATAGAAATAACTCTTTCTGTCTCCCATCGCTGGAATGGCAATGAAATGCACATCTATGCGCAGATGTGGCTGGCGCTGTTGAAAGAAAGAGTGAAAGAGATGACTATAAAGCCATGATGGTCCCAAACTAGCAATTAGACTGACTGTACGACGGCCCACTGCTGTCAAACCCACGCGCTGACTCAAAGACCTGAACAGTGGCGTCCTTTAGAACGGCCCCCTCTCCGGTATTACACAGATGAGGAAGACAAAGAAAGTGAGGAAGAGGAGGAGGAAAACAGAGAAAATGAGAAAAAGAAAAAAAATGACTAAAACATTACAGGACATTTGTCTAGAATAAAATGTTATCGCTCTTTTATAGCTCAGGAAAGTTATATCTAATTTTACAATCTTTGTCATGACAACAGAATGCTGTAAACCCTAAAACTACTATAAAATGTATAATTTGAACAGCTTTACAGCTAATATAATACATACGTTTTAATAGAAGAATTCATGTAAATGCATTACTAGATAAATGTACAAAATAATCAAATTATTAAATAAATGCAGAAATGAATAAATGTATAAATAAAAATAAATGCATAAATTAATACATGTAAATAAATAAACAAAAGCATAAACACAAAAAACATAAATCCATAAATGCACAAATAAATAAATAAATGCATAAAAAAATACATAAATAAATAAATGCATGCATAAATGCATGAGTGAAGGCTTTTGCACACTGAGTCCGAAATTTTCGTATGCGTTTTTTCGTATTCGTGATCCTAGAAATTCGTCGCACACTGAGTCCGATGCGTATTAATGAATCCGTTGCGAAAGAATTCACAAAACAATACAAAATGGAGTCTTCAAGCAGTAAGCATGATTTAATTGTCCTCTCTCTTCTGAAAAAGAGAAAAAGAAAGAGGAAATATTGGGTCCATCCAATCCCGAGATTGCGTAGAGAGGAGGGAGAGTTCCACCTCATCAAGGAGCTGCGTGATTATCCCGAGCGTTTCAAAGTTTACTTCAGGATGTCAGTGGCTCAGTTTGATGCTTTGCTAGCGATACTGGCGCAATCTGACTTTATATTCTCTTTGTATTCCACACTTTGTTTGTCATACAGTGCTGCTGCTTTGTGCTGTAGACGATCGTGGATCAACTTGTCAGAGGGCATTCGGGCTTGTACGGCTCTCAAAATGCGTGCCACGGGTGCGAAAAACGCAGAATATCGAACCTGATCTGAATATTTTTATGACAGACGAAAGTTTCGAAAGTCGAAAGTCACTACATGACTCCAACATAAAGTTCCTGCTGTATGCAGATGATCTGATCCTGCAGTCTCCAACAGAAGAGGGTCTACAGCAGAACCTGGACACCCTGCATCGGTTCTGTCAGACCTGGGCCCTGACTATTAACCGTAACAAAACTAAAGTACTAACATTCCAGAAAAGACCTAGATGTCAGGGAAAGAGACACAATTTCACCCTTGGTAGAATTTCACCCTGCAAGAATTGGATGCTTTGTCTCCAGTCAAGACTTAGAGAAACTTGTTCATGCTTTCATCACCAGCAGGGTGGATTATTGTAATGGACTCCTCACTGGCCTTCCCAAAAAGACCATAAGACAGCTGCAGCTTGTAGAGAACGCTGCTGCCAGGATTCTGAGCAGAAACAGAAAATATGAACACATCACACCAGTCCTCAGGTCCTTGCACTGGCTTCCAGTTACATTTAGAATTGATTTTAAAGTACTGTTACTTGTTTATAAATCACTCAATGGCCTAGGACCTCAATACATTGCAGATATGCTCATTAAATATAAACCTAATAGATCACTCAGATCATCAGGATCAAGTCACTTAGAAATACCAAGGGTTCACTCAAAGCAAGGAGAGTCTGCTTTTAGCTGTTATGCCAGCTGCAGCTGGAACCAACTTCCAGAAGAAATCAGGTGTGCTCCAACAGCAGCCACATTCAAATCCAGACTCAAAATATATCTTTTTATCTATGCATTTACTGATTGAGCACTGTGCTATGTCCGAACTGTTTGCACTTTATTTTATATGTATTATCTTTTTATTCTTTTAATTCTTTTTCTTGTTTTTATTTCATTTTTAATGCATTTTAACCATTTTTACTATGTATTTGGTTCTTCTTTATGTAAAGCACTTTGAATTACCATTGTGTATGAAATATGCTATACAAATAAAATTGCCTTGCCTTGCCTTGCCTTGGTATGACCAAAATTGATCATGCCACAAACTACACATACCTTGGGCTGAAAACAAGTGCAACTGGAAATCTAAATTTGGCCTTGAATGAACTGAAAAAGAAAGCAAGAAGGGCCTTCTATGCCATCAAAAAATCAATCCAAATTGAAATACCAATCAGAATCTGGCTCAAAATATTCCAATCAGTCATAGAACCTATTGCACTATATGGCAGTGAAGTTTGGGGTCCTCCATGAATTTGACAAATGGGACAAAACCCCAACAGAAGCCCTGCATGCCGAGTTCTGTAAGAGTATCCTGAGAGTACAGAGGAATACACCAAACAATGCATGCAGGGCAGAATTAGGCCAATACCCTCTATTACTCCGCAGTGAGAAACGAGCCATCAAATTTTAGAAACATCTAAAAATGAGTGATCCCAACTTTTATCATTTTAAAGCTCTTAAAGACCATGAAGTGAACATTGAAAAAAGCCCCCTGATTAAGATGGTCCTGAGGCTGCAAAAACAAACTAACACGACTAACAACAGCTAGCCTCAGGACACTGACACCCTCAACCACAGAATTAGGCCTAACCAAATTATAAAAGTACAAAAAGAAAATTACCTGACCTATTGGACTGAAACAACAGAAAAACAAAGTAAACTTGAATGTTATTTGGCCCTAAATAGAGACTACACAACAGCAGAATATCTGAGTACAGTGAAAGACTGTAAATTAAGAAGAATAATGACGAGGTACAGACTGAGCAAACACATGCTGACTGTAGAGACGGGCAGATACAGACAGAACTGGCTGCCCAGAGAGAGATGCATCTGCCCATGACCTGGGAGAAGTAGAGACAGAGCAACACTTCCTCACCAGCTGCCCTAACTATGAGGAAATCAGAAATACATTTTATCCAAAATTAATTTAATAAAATTAAACAATGAAAAACAAATTCAACATTTATTAGGTGAAAAAAGAGATTGTATCCTACTAGCAGCAAGATACATTGATGCCTGTCACAAAAAGAGGGATTTGACTAATCAGTAATACGTTCACACACACACACACACACACACACACACTCACATAAACACGCAGACTCACGCACATACACACTGAATTCTAAATTGTTCATAGAATTCTAAAATGTTGATTGATTGTTCTACTTGTTTTTTTGTTTTTTTTTCCTGTATATGTACAGTACATGTATTTTGATTATTTTGCTTTGGCAATACATTGTAACAATTGTCATGCCAATAAAGCACACTTTGAATTGAGAGAGAGAGAGAGATAACAAGGTAAATAACAAGGGAGAATGAAAGAAATAAAGAAAGGGATCAATGGAATGAAGAGAGCTGTCAAGTTATTTAAGACGGTTAAGGGTTAAGAAGGTTAAGAGATGTAAATGAACCGGTTGTGCTGTGATTCTTCATGCATGCGACACAACAGATATGATAAAAAACTTTCACACTGTTGCTTAAGCACACTAAACTGCAGCTTTACAGCTTGCGATTGCAGATTTAAGGGTGAAGAAAATCCTGAAAAGTAAGCTAAAAATCTGAGAGATCAAATATAGTGTGCTTAAAATACACAGACCAAAAATAAATAAAAATAAAAAAAGGACTGAGCAACTGAGTGAGTAACTGAGTGACTGAGAGACTGAGTGATGGACTGAATGAGTGACTGACTGATGGACTGAATGAGTGAACAAGTGAGTGACTGACTGACTGACTGAGTGATGGACTGAGTGAGTAACTGAATGAGTGAGTGACTGAGTAACTGAATGAATGAGTGACTGAGTAACTGAATGAGTGAGTGACTGACTGAGTAAATGAGTGAGTGAGCGAGTGACAGTGAATGAGTGACTGAGTGATTGACTGGAGTGAGTGACTGACTGAGAGACTGAGTGTGAATGAGTGAGTGACTGCATGAGTGACTGAGTGATTGAGTAAGTGACTGAGCAAATGAGTGAGTGGAATGAGAGTCTCACTAAATGACTTAGTGAATGAGTGACTGTGTGAGTAACTGAATGAGTGAGTGACTGAGTGACTGAGTAAGTGACTGAGTAAATGAGTGAGTGAATGAGTGACTGAGTGTGAATGAGTGAGCGAGTGACAGTGAATGAGTGACTGAGAGACTGACTGAGTGACTGAGTAAGTGATTGAGCGAATGAGTGAGCGAGTGAATGAGTGAGTGATAGAGACTGACTGAATGAGTGAGTGAATGGGTGACTGTGTGAGTAACTGAATGAGTAAGTGACTGAGTGACTGAGCGAATGAGTGTGCAAGTGAATGAGTGAGTGAATGGGTGAGCGAGTGAATGAGGGAGTGACTGACTGAGAGACTGACTGAATGAGTGAGTGACTGAGTGACAGCGAATGAGTGAGCGAGTGAATAAATGAGTGAATGGGTGAGCGAGGGGAATGAGTGAGTAACAGAGACTGACTGAATGAGTGAGTAAATGGGTGACTGTGAGTAACTGAATGAGTGAGTGAGTGAATGAGTGAGTGAATGGGTGAACGAGTGAATGAGGGAGTGACAGAGACTGACTGAACGAGTGAGTGACTGAGTGACAGAGCGAATGAGTGAGCGAGTGAATGAGTGAGTGAATGGGTGAACGAGTGAATGAGGGAGTGACTGAGAGACTGACTGAACGAGTGAGTGACTGAGTGACAGAGCAAATGAGTGAGTGAGTGAATGAGTGAGTGAATGGGTGAGCGAGTGACTGAATGAGTGAGTGACTGAGTGAGATGGAAATGCTTCTTTTAAGAATTAACATATATTTCAACATATCTCAGATATTTCTCCTAAAATGTTCCTTCAGAAAAATAAAAACAGACAAATTAGCCAATAACTGAAAAAATAAGAAGACAGAGCAAATAAATAATGTGAGCACATTGAGAATGAGATGCATGTGAGATTTTGTTCAGGAGAAACATCTGAGAAGCAGGAGACTCCATTTAATCTCAGTGCCATCTATGAGAAACAACTGAGTTATTATAGATATCATTGGTGATCTTCCATTCCCGTGGGGAAGATATATAAGATGTACAGAGAACAAAAGTGCACTGACCTGGACCGCAATAGATTTGAGTCATATTCGATATCCTGCTAATTACAGTTATTCTGTGGATTCGTCAGAGGATTATGGGTAATGCGGTTAATTATAAGCCCTGCGCTCATATTTGACCAGGCTGCTATTGTGCTACAAGTAATCCTTGGATGCCAAACTGTCTCATTTATAGCGATGACTGTTTGAGGATTATGTGAATGTTAAAATGAAAAATATCTGTGATTGACTGAGTGAGTGACTGACTGAGAGACTGAGTGTGAATGAGTGAGTGACTGCATGAGTGACTGAGTGATTGAGTAAGTGACTGAGCAAATGAGTGAGTGGAATGAGAGTCTCACTAAATGACTTAGTGAATGAGTGACTGTGTGAGTAACTGAATGAGTGAGTGACTGAGTGACTGAGTAAGTGACTGAGTAAATGAGTGAGTGAATGAGTGACTGAGTGTGAATGAGTGAGCGAGTGAATGAGTGACTGAGTGACTGAGTAAGTGATTGAGCGAATGAGTGAGCGAGTGAATGAGTGAGTGACAGAGACTGACTGAATGAGAGTGAATGGGTGACTGAGTGATGAACTGAATGAGTGAGTGACTGAGCGACTGAGTAAGCGACTGAGTAAATGAGTGAGTGAATGAGTGACTGAGTGTGAATGAGTGAGCGAGTGACAGTGAATGAGTGACTGAGAGACTGACTGAGTGACTGAGTAAGTGATTGAGCGAATGAGTGAGCGAGTGAATGAGTGAGTGATAGAGACTGACTGAATGAGTGAGTGAATGGGTGACTGTGTGAGTAACTGAATGAGTAAGTGACTGAGTGACTGAGCGAATGAGTGTGCAAGTGAATGAGTGAGTGAATGGGTGAGCGAGTGAATGAGGGAGTGACTGACTGAGAGACTGACTGAATGAGTGAGTGACTGAGTGACAGCGAATGAGTGAGCGAGTGAATAAATGAGTGAATGGGTGAGCGAGGGAATGAGTGAGTAACAGAGACTGACTGAATGAGTGAGTAAATGGGTGACTGTGAGTAACTGAATGAGTGAGTGAGTGAATGAGTGAGTGAATGGGTGAACGAGTGAATGAGGAGTGACAGAGACTGACTGAACGAGTGAGTGACTGGAGTGACAGAGCGAATGAGTGAGCGAGTGAATGAGTGAGTGAATGGGTGAACGAGTGAATGAGGGAGTGACTGAGAGACTGACTGAACGAGTGAGTGACTGAGTGACAGAGCAAATGAGTGAGTGAGTGAATGAGTGAGTGAATGGGTGAGCGAGTGACTGAATGAGTGAGTGACTGAGTGAGATGGAAATGCTTCTTTTAAGAATTAACATATATTTCAACATATCTCAGATATTTCTCCTAAAATGTTCCTTCAGAAAAATAAAAACAGACAAATTAGCCAATAACTGAAAAAATAAGAAGACAGAGCAAATAAATAATGTGAGCACATTGAGAATGAGATGCATGTGAGATTTTGTTCAGGAGAAACATCTGAGAAGCAGGAGACTCCATTTAATCTCAGTGCCATCTATGAGAAACAACTGAGTTATTATAGATATCATTGGTGATCTTCCATTCCCGTGGGGAAGATATATAAGATGTACAGAGAACAAAAGTGCACTGACCTGGACCGCAATAGATTTGAGTCATATTCGATATCCTGCTAATTACAGTTATTCTGTGGATTCGTCAGAGGATTATGGGTAATGCGGTTAATTATAAGCCCTGCGCTCATATTTGACCAGGCTGCTATTGTGCTACAAGTAATCCTTGGATGCCAAACTGTCTCATTTATAGCGATGACTGTTTGAGGGTTATGTGAATGTTAAAATGAAAAAATATCTTGTTGATTTCCCCTCTTTCAATGTACATCTGTGGGATTTTATCACACTGTTTTAATTCCAGCAGGTGAAAATCATAAATCTAACAGGGTTTTGTTTGAGTATGAGCACTAGTAGCAGTGATGCTCGCCTTAGAAAACACATTTTTGAGGACTGATGTGCATCTAATCGGTGGACGATCTACTCTTCCAGTAATGGCAACATTTTATCTTCATGACGTATCGAGTCCCTTGCATTTTATATATAGCGAGAAGCTCTCAAGCAGAAATGCTAAGGCTCCATTATCCCTCCTACGATCTCCATCCCATGTCCATTCTGAACTAATGTGTTTGGAACTTGACTTACAATAATGAGGAAAGGGTCAGCGGCTGGAGTGCAGTTGATAGAGTTTGTGGGGAAGGAGCGGACGAGGTCACAGCTATGCATTGTGGGATATGAGCTGACGAACACGCGCACACATCTGGCCTGAGGGACTTATGAATAGCGAAAAGCCATTCAATTTAAAGTGCTCAACCGAAATGATTTGCACAGGGGTCACAGATTTTTGTGAATCCGCTAAACGCACATGGCAGACCTCTGAATGTTAAGGCATATTCAAACACATTTTTGCTGTGTCAACATGCAACATGAAATGATAATGTTCATCATTCTGTTATGTATCTGTTTTATATATATATGAAATAATTTGTTATATTAAATAAACATTTTTGACAATGAGTAAAAATATAACTGAAAAATAGATCAATTTCATAATTTTTTTTTTCTTAATATTTAAAACATGATGATTATGTTCTCCAGCATGATCTGAGATGCTCCAAAGAAAAGAAAAATCTGACCAACCATACAAATTAAAAGATTTTGCATCCCAGATTTTCAATGTGGTTTCAGACATTTGAACCACACTGTATATCATAAGCATGTCTGGAGAAAGGAGCAAAGGCACGTCAAGGTGATAGAGACACAGAAGGGTGACTAGGACCTGCTCTTTTCTGGGACAGCAGACATGCAGAGCCTTACATAAGAGACAAAAGATGGTTATGAAGACCCACAGCCGAGGGGAAGTACATGCTGTTCATCCCCTGAGATTACAGTGTTACTGATGCGGCAAGACTTTGGCCTCAGAAGAAAATAAAGCAGCAGAGAATGAGAACTATTAGAGGAATGATAGATTACAATGAGTTAAAGCATCCTTACAGATAAAACATTACGGCAGGATGTGTCTCAAAGAAAAAAAAGTTGTTCAGATTTCAGCTGCCACACTCTGATCTCAACAAGACATGATAATACTGTTATATACGCACAAACTCATAACAAAACGCATTCAGACTCAAACACTCACTCACATAGGAAAGGAAACTTACAAAAGACAAGAGATTTCATTTGGTCCTTAAGAGTGTTGTTATTACTAGCTAAAACTAAAACCATTAAAAATGGTTTTCATTAACTCAAAGAGGGAAAAAAAAAAAAATTATTAGTATTCAATGAAAAACTTATCTTAATGGAGAATTAGAAATATCATCTTGGTAACTAGTAGAAGTATTAAAATGACTAAAACTGAAATAAATATAAATTAAATCTAAATAAATATTTAAAAACAAATACAAAACCTAATATAAATGACAAAAGCACACACCAATTACAAAAACTTAAAAGCTTATTTTAAATATGCATAAATACTATAATATTTTATATAAATAATTCTATAAAATAAAGTGCAAATTGAGATTTTTGTCTCCATTATGTCGGCGGATCATATCAGCGCAGACCACAAAACGTATCGGACCCATTTGAATTCTGCACAGAATGCTGTATTTTAAAGCGATATGGAGGAGATTAGGAGGACAAACGGTTAGAGATTAGAAGGAAACTGAGGTTTTACCGAGCTCAACAGCTCTGGCCGAGCTGTGATATAAACAAAATGCTATTGGATATTTAAAAAAAAAAGGGAGCTGTTCGATATGTCCTGCCCTGTCTTCCTGTTTCAGTGGAAACTACGTCAACACACTGAATAATCCTGAGCGTTACAAGGCACCTCAGTGGGCCTTTAAAGATACAAACATTTCAAAACTGCCTTCATACTGAGGAACTGTATGATGTGATCTGAACTAAAACTCAAATAAATAACAGGTTGTGCAGGAGTGTAAACACACCTGAGGCGAAATTGCTTGTGCGTTTGTGAATTTGGAACAGTTCAGCTCAGACAACAAACATCACATAACAATACCTGATTTGATACTACATGTATTTGTATTAATAATTCTTTGAACTGCATCTATGCTATAAATTCATAATATATGATGATGATGTCTTGATCTTCACACGGTGTGACATGTTAGTGCATGCTGAAAAACAAACTGAGTGACCCAGTTTCACATGACATCAGTTAATGTTTTTTTTCCCAACATTTACACATTCATTTCCACATTTGTTGTGCAACAAAGGACAAGAGCAGACACGTCCGAACCTGATTCCAGTAAGATCCTCATAAACGTCATTTATTGCCTCATTCTGCCCAACATTTAACCTTCAACAGGTTAAAATATTTCCAGAACAAGCTGTCATCATGAAGGTGAAATCTGGAAATTTTTGGATGTTAAAATACTTTCTCATATTCCAGTTTAATGAAATCACTGCAAGTCTTTGGTTTTAAAATGATGCTCTGTCCGTTGTCCCACACGTTTGCATTGTTTTGTATTAGTCGCACACAGTTCACCTTCAAGAAACCATTAGACTTTTACTTTAATTATATAATATTTTCTTTCATATTAAAAAAAACTGCATATTTTGTTTTTGAACATTTCAGAAAGCAAGCTGACTAACATAAAAATGAAAGTCTCAAGTATGTGTACTTTTACTATAAAATGTGAAAATATAAAACAAATCTAATCTAAAACAACTACTCAAAAAAGGGATTGTTCATTTTAATTTAGTTTAACTTGATGTACTACAATAATTAAAGGGTTAGTTCACCCAAAAATGAAAATTCTGTCATTATTTACTCACCCTCATGTTGTTCCACACCCGTAAGATCTTCGTTCATCTTCAGAACACAAATTAAGATATTTTTGATAAAACCCGATGGCTCAGTGAGGCCTACATTGACAGCAAGATAATGAACACTTTCAAATGTCCAGAAAGTTACTAAAGACATATTTAAAACAGTTCATGTGAGTACAGTGGTTCAACCTTAATGTTATGAAGCGACGAGAATACTTTTTGTGAGCCCAAAAAAAACAAAATAGCGAATTTATTCAATAATATCTAGTGATGGGTGATTTCTAAACACTAGTTTATGAAGCTTTACGAATCTTTTGTTTCGAATCAGTGGTTTGAAGCGTGCATCAAACTGCCAAAGTCACGTGAACCATTGAAATTTCAAAACGTTTCAAAACACTTATGACGTAATGAAGCCTTGGTTACTGAAATCACGTGACTTTGGCAGTTGATGCACGCTCCGAACCACTGATTCAAAACAAAAGATTCGCAAAGCTTTAAAGCTTCATGAAGCAGCGTTTTGAATACTGTTGAATAAAGCTGTTATTTAGTTTTTTTTTTTTTGCACACAAAAAGTATTCTCGTCGCTGCATAATATTAAGGTTGAACCACTGTAGTCACGTCGAATGTTTTAATGATGTCTTTAGTACCTTTCTGGACCTTGAAAGTGTCTGTTAAATTGCTGTCTATGGACAAATCATATACCTCTTGGACTTCATCAAAAATATCTTAATTTGTGTTCCGAAGGTGAACGAAGGTCTTACGGGTGTGGAACAACATGAGGGTGAGTAATTAATGACAGAATTTTCATTTTTGAGTGAACTAACCCTTTAATAAAAACTATAATAGTATCTCACAGACTATATATTAAAACAGTAATAGATCATGCTAAATGAATTGTGCATCACAAGAAACAAATACATGATATTGTCCATCTAGTTTAGTTGTTCACTTTGTTCATTATAAAAAAAAAGTTCAAAGTTTGTTGTTCACTTTGTTAATGGTAAAAGTAAACTGTCTGTATTTCTCTATTTACCTCTCTTTTTTCCTTTCACAGCACACGAGCCAAAATATCTGAATAGGGATATATGTTAAGTGAACAAAAACTTCACTGATATCATGTTTGTGCTAACCTCACTTGAGCAAATTTACTCTACCATGTGAACATTACAAACTTTCATTGTGTAATGATGCCTGAAACCGTTTCAAAGTAAAAACACCTAAAAGGAAGTAAATGAGTGATAAATCAACAGTAAAGTGTTCCTGCCCGCACACTCCCTCTATGCGTGTCGTATGACTCACAGGCGCAAAACTGCCTGATCTTTAGGACTTGTGACTAATAAAACACCATACAGAACAGTGACGATTGTGTTCTAGAAACTCCTGCTCAATGTCAATAACTGGTTTGACCATGCAGCACGTGGTCACTCAAACAGAGCTCTGGTGTCTCATTTGTAGTGCTTGTTTTTGGAACAAAGATCCAAATGCAACATGCAAACACAAGCACATCTGCTGTTAGCTGTTCTGTTATTATTGCACAAATCTCATCTGGGTCTCGCTGTGAACCTGCTGATTTTGGCTGGTGTGTGGAACATCTCAGGAACAGGATTTGCATGATTTTCTCAGTTGTGCCGGAGCATCTGAGTGTTTTGTGACCATCGCAAGGCTGATTACAGCAGTCAGCATGAGCCAAGCTTTGTAAAACAACTGTAATATAGCATGAGATGAATAAACTTAACCTTGAAATAATACTGTGATATCTTGTCAATTTAATGTTTTCACTGTAATGCTTGCTTTTAATTTGTTTTATATGGAAGCCATGGAATTAAGAATAAATAATGTAATTATGACTTTTTCTCTCACAGTTCAGATTTTAGGGGCCCTATTTTAACTATCTAAGTGCATGATCTAAAGCGCATGGCGCAAGTGCACTTAGGGAATGTCTGGATCCACTTTTGCTAGTTTAACAACTGGAAAAATGGTCTGCGCGCCCAGCACATGGTCTAAAAGGGTTGTCCCTATTCTCTTAATGAGTCATGGGTGTGTTTTGGGCACAGCGTGCAATAAACCAGTCTCATCTCCCATTCCCTTTAAAAGCCAGTTGTGCTCGCGCCATGGCGGATTCGCTATTTACATGGCGGAATTTGCAAGCGGAAAAACTGAACGCTTCTCTAGTGAGGAAATGGATCTGTTCGTGCACAAGGTTAAAGCACGCGAGCAGACCATCTACGGGACGAGCCGGATTCCAACAAAGCATTTTTGTCTTTATGCACACAATAATAATCCTTTACATTGTAATCCTTTTATTTTTAATATTTGGCATGGCTGCGTGAGATTCTCCAGCTTTGTTGTTGTTGAGCAACCGAAGCGCGAGCAGTTAAAACTCTTCCCTCTTCTGGAAAGGAAGCCGGGAGCAGCAGCTCATTTGCATTTAAAGGGACACGCACAAAAATGGCGTGTTTTTGCTCACCCATATAGGGGCAAATTTGACAAGCTATAATAAATGATCTGTGGGGTATTTTGAGCTGAAACTTCACAGACACATTCTGACACCAGAGACATCTTGTGAAAAGGGGCATAATAGGTCCCCTTTAAAATAAGATCAATTTAATTAAGAAGCAATGTTTTATACAATAATCTAACAAGATTTAGTTTATGCTTAAAACTCTTGACTTTAAAGTGGTTAAACTGAAATTTTTTTACACTTGCAGTGTAAATTAATTCATAATTAGCACTAATCGATGTTGTTTTATGTTTATTTGTGTGTGTACTCGCCTGTAGTGGGAGACGTGCCGCTAACACTGACATCACACACCATCTTAGCAGTTTCCCAGGGGTAAACACTC
This sequence comes from Hypophthalmichthys nobilis, assembly GCA_037950665.1. NCBI lineage: Eukaryota > Metazoa > Chordata > Actinopteri > Cypriniformes > Xenocyprididae > Hypophthalmichthys > Hypophthalmichthys nobilis. Next base: position 6,429,837 of record CM075480.1, read on the forward strand.
GTTGTGTCTGAACTGATGGACACATTAAACGTGGGACCTATAAAACAGGACAAAAATAGCATCGTTCCAGTCTTATAAGATAGATATATTAAAGCATATTGTGCATACTGCATATTTATAAATACACTTATATACACACTTATATATACACACTTGATGTGCCATAATGAATCACAGGGCATGAAACTTATATGTGATTCAGTGTAATTTATAAATCTTATTTCACAAATTTGCAGAAGACACATTCCCCTGTGATCGATCATTATATAGTTGATTCACTCGTTCGTTCTTCATTATCACTTTGTGTTTCCTATAGATCAGAATCTCACTTTCAGCTGGTTGATTCATTAGTGATGCATTCATCCTCCTGTCAGAGTTACTGAAGACTAGAAACTATAAATGAGGCCCCGCCCACATGCAGTGATGTCATTAGTTTTTAGCTGGGTTGAAACAGTGATGCCTGGCTTCAGCATAGTAGTCTTGGTATACAGTAAATATCTGAATTAATATTTTATAATCATCTATTCACTGATCTAATCTTATTATTTTTAGGTTAACAAAAATTGTAACATCTGAACACAAATGGTAAAATTTGACAATAATAATAATAATGGTAACACTTTACAATAAAGTTTCATTCGTTAACATTAGTTAACATAAACTACCAATGATCACTTCTACAGCATTCATTGATCTTAGTTAATGTTAATTTCAATGTTTAATAATACATTTTTACTAACATATGCAAAGACGAATAATATTTTTTTCCATTTTAATTCTCAAATCCAAAGTGCTACAACAAAACAAACATACATTATTAACAAACAATTAAAATTCAATGATATTGCAAACATATTGCAAAACATTCCTAATAAAAAAATTATACAAAAAATTAGTTTTAAGTCATTTTTAAAGCAGGTCATTATAAATGTAATTTCGGTAACACTTGACAATAAGGTCTCATTTGGTAATCAGTTATTTAATGCATTGTTTATGTGTGAAGTATTGTGTGTATCGGGTTTTAACATTTATAGGGTTTATAACTTGCCTTGCCTATGTGTATTTTATTATGCCCTTTCAATTTGTCCTGTTTGGAGTAAAAGTATTAGCATTTATACACGTATTTTGATGTGTAACAAGAAGAAATAAAGTGTTACAAATGGACATGTTTTCATGAGATTCATCTCAAATTCTATACCTTTGTGTGCAAAAGCGATCTGAACCTTATTGGACACTCCTTTGGCCATCTCGACCCAGTCTTCCCCGGCCGGCTTCGTCCAGGCTTTCATTTCACATGAGTAGAACCCGCGATCGGTCACCTGCACCGCTTGGATACGAAATTGAAACTCCCTCTTCCCGGTCTTCACCAGCATCAGGTCGTCCCGTCGGCCCGGCTCGCCCCAGTCCTCCAGCTGAAGAACCATTTCAGGGCCTAGCGAGGCGAGTTTGCGGCTGGGAGACCCGACGGCCTCCTCGGACAGGATGAGGATGGAAAAGGTGGTTCCCGGCGGGAGGTTTTGGACATTGGCCTGGCAGCTCATCTCAAACGTGGAGCCAGTAGCCTTAGCTTCACGGAGACGACGGGCTACGACACCAAGAACAGGACCTGAGTGAGACAAATGAGAACAACAAACAGAACTCATTAATATCTCAACTGTTTCTCCAAGGCAGGAATGAGATTAAATGGAGATTTTAATGTCGTTGTTACCATCCAAATGCATACTTATGCTACCTCATGATACGATTTGCTTCACTTTTTTCCTTTTTGAAAATACAATTTCATATAATAATAATCACAGTCCCTAATAATAATAATATTTTTTTTATTATGTGATTATTTATATTACAATTTTAATAAAATAAATAATAAATATTTATGATTAATTATTATTTAAATGATATATTATTATTAAATAATATTAAATAATAATAATCACATCTTTAATAATAATAACAATAATAATATATTAATACAAAAATAATAACAAATATAATAAATTATTATAATATTACTGATGTGATTATTATTTACACATTTATCATTATTTATATTATATAAATAATAATAATAAATATGTAAATAATAATAATAATAATAATAATAATAAATTATTATTTACATATTTATAATTATTTATATTATTATCAATGATAAATATGTAAATAACAATAACAATAAAGTATTTAAATATTTATTATTGTTATTATTATTATTGTTAATATCATTATAATTATTATTTTATTTTTTATTTTGTAAGCACTTCTCTCCAGCTGAGGACTCTGAGCTCTGAATGAGTGACATCTGAACAAGATGCAGAGATTTAGTCATGATGCAACACATTTGCTTTTTATGCAGCTATAGTGAAACATGTCTTCTCAGTAAAATAAAGTGATTGTTCTTGTATTACATAAGACAATGTATCTTTGAATTTGAAAAAGTGTCCCAATATAAGAGCGACATTATTAGATAATGGCAAAATTATGCCAAATGTTCTTAGAGGTCATTATAGCTGCAATTGCAGCTGTATAACTTTGAGCAGCAACAATTTTGAACATAACCATACAGCATGTCAGAATAAACTGCACCCTGTGGAGAATTGCATCAGTCCAGCAGCTCACAAAACACATCAGAATATAATACAAATGACATAATTTGTACTTCCCCATGAAACAGAGAATTCTCCATTACAGAAGACACAGAGACGTTGCTGGTTGAAGTCAACCAGTGCAAATGCCCCCGTGCATATATGTATTCCGTTCAGATAATTATAGAAATGATGCAGGAAATCAATGAGCTGAGATGTCATATGTCAGACCAGAATAGAAGTGTGAACATTTGAGCTGCAACATTTATCATTTATTTGTCTGGGCCAAACTAGACACCTTATATGTTTGATATTTTATATACTGAGGCAGATCTAACTAAACAAGGAAAGATTGTTTGTTGATCTTACTACAATGGGCTGGTCTTCTCAATTTCTTTTTTGTGTGAACTGTGAACTAAGACTTGATTAAATAACCATGCAAATGCATACTTACATCATGATACAATGTGCTTCACTTTTGTCTTTTAATCTTTGGGGTATTTTTTTTTATATAGTATTTTATTATTATTAATAATAATAATAATAATAATATGATTATTATTGATAATATAATAATAAAAACAATAATAAAAGCACATAAAGTGCTACAACAACCCCCCCCAAAAAAAAAAAAAAAACCTAGAAGATTACATAACCATTTAAAAGCATGCACACTTACGCTTGTTAGCAAAACTGACTTTAAGCGCTGGGGTCAGATACTCCGCAACCTTTTTCCAGTTCCCATGATGGGTCGGGATCCACGCCGTTACGGCACATGCATATTCTCCAGCGTCTGCGTCAGTCGTGTGAAGGAGGCGGAGCTTGAATGTGGAAGGTTCCGTTTGGGTCGCTGTAATAAGCCCTGCCTGTATGCGGCTCTTGTACATCTTGCCTGGCACAAGGGTTCCTTTCTCATCTAATGACGCAATAGTCTGAGTAGATACTGGAACGTTACCGGGCAGAGCGTCTCTGTACAGCCAAGACACTCCTAGCCGTCCACTACGAAGGTTGGACATGTTCGTAACTTTGCATTCCAACTCTGTTGGGTCACCGAAGAACTTTGCGTTCACAGATGAGTTTAGAACAACAGTGTATTCTGGAACTGAGATACAAAGAGACAATAGTCAAAATCAAACTAAAGTGTTTCTTATTTCAGAATAAATAAAACACACATTAAACAATGATACATAGTAGATTTGCATATTTTTATGCACATGCACATGACGTGCATGACAGGATGTTGTTTTAGCACATTGCTTGTCAGGGTGTTGCACTGCAGTTGCTAAGGTGTTTTAAGAGATGTTATGTTTCTATATGGTGTTAGGATTAGCATTATGGGTGGCTGCTCAATAATTCAAGCCAAAAGTGATTCTTCCCTAAAGCCCTGTTCACACTGCCAGCGACTTTTTCGCTGTATGTCACTAGTCTCTGTACTGTAAAGTCACTTGGGGGCGTTCCTAGTGCTGTCGCTCTAATGTCATTGGTAGACTGCACGTCTGATCATATCTATAGAAAATGCAATCACAAATGATATATAAAACTAAGAAATCATTCTAATTTGACTAGGAATTAGGTTTAAAATAATTAAAAGTAACATTCTGCGGTTGTAGAGTGTTGTGACTGCAGAGCGCTACTGAAAGAGTAGAGAATCTCAGGCTCAAAACACAGACAAAGAAGCAGAAACAAACTATAGAAGCATTGTTTACGCACATGTAATCTAACGCGATCATCAAACATTAGACAGCATATAAAATCAAAACTGCCTAACATTACCGAATGAAATGTTGAACCCATGAAGAGGAAACGACTGTGAAACTTTGAACAGAAAACAAAATTGAACAGAAAAGAAGATATTTTGAAGAATGTGGGTAACCGTCCTTATTGACTTTCAGAGTGTTATACTATGGAAAAACACCATGTTTCACCCATTTTCAGCTATGTTTCACCCATTTCCACTTGAAACGGGTCTCACAACAGAAGGGGTCTCCGTCCGCTTGTGCTCGAAAAAGAGCCCGCTCGAAAATTAACGGGGCTTGGGGCAAAAATTTCTCCCAAAATTAAGACATCTGTGTAAAAAAAATGTCCTTCTACAAGTTCTTGTTTTTAATATTTATAACAGGATATAGAGCGCTGTTTTCCTGAATATCAGCATGATTGCAAATGCGATAGCCTATTGATTTTATACAACAGTTCAATAAACAAGGAGTTAATGTTATGCGACTGCAAGAAAGACTGTCCGCACTTGCCCAGATGTCAATTGAACACGACGTTATGAGATCGCTGGATAAGGATAAACTTGCCAGAGCTTTTGCAGCATGCCGTTATCAGAAAGCCAAGTTCTAAACATCAAAATCGAAGTGTAAATCATTTCCTCTTGATGTAGAATATTCATATTCATATTGTATTTAATCTAATCCCTGTTCTCTAATTTTCTCCAACTTTTTGTTTGGGCCTTAGAATTGCAAAAGCCGCCTCTGATGGGGGACCATTTACCCATATTCTTCAAAATATCTTATTTTATGTTTAACAGAAGAAAGAAATTCATACAAGTCATTTGAGGGTGAGTAAATGATAACAGAATTTTCATTTTTGGGTGAACCATTCCTTTAATGTACATAAAAAAAAAAAACAAAGTGACTCAGTCAATGTTTGTTTAAGAAAAGTATGCAGGATTATTGATTGAATGTTGATAAAAACTGATTCTTCAGTAGCGAAATAAAACTGTAAATGACTTCGACTTGAGACAGTACAAATGGTCCTCACACACCTCCAAACATCCACTCACGTGCACAATCACACACTCATTAAAGCTGCACGCTGACCCTGTTTCTAGGCTCTCAGCACACCAGTGTCAAGTGTTTGTGGGCAGCGAGCCCGGTTAGTGAAGGACTTCCTGCATCGCTTCCTATACAGCTGGGACCTTCATGCTCGGGTGAGCAGTACTAGAGACACACAAAGACATACAGTGGGCCAAAGACAGCACTGTTCTCCCACACGTACAACCTCGACATAATCACACGATGTAAATAGCCCGGAAAAACACATGAGAGAGGGACAGGAACACAGACAACTGAAGACTCTCATTCGCATACACAACTGACTGAGCCCCACATGTGGTGGTGGGTTTTGCGTTAAGCTTTTGGACGTCACGCCGACTGAATCACTGGGACCATCTGTGCGGTATGGCTCTCATCCGCATCACTTCCTGTTTGTTAAGCCCCTCCCACTTATAGCATAATAATATTCTTCACATGCATCAAGGGATTATTTACTTTGGGAAACATCATATTGGCTCTAGAAGACTACTGCACAAAATCAGTGCTAAAATGGGTTTTAATAGGAGATCTGAATAGGAGAAACAGCTGAGATATTAAAGTCAGTAATAGTTAACAATAGCCTATTTAACCTGCTTGTGGAAGTAAAAACCAGCATTTCCCATCCAAAACTAGTCATGGACATTTTAGATGGTTCAACCCAGTACTGTCATTGTTAACTAAAATTAAAACTATTAAAAATAGTTTTTTTCAGTAAAATAAAATAAAATAAAATAAAAAAATATGAACTTTTAGGGATCAAGTGAGGAGAAGCAGTGAAAGAGACGGTTAGCAAGCAAGAGAGAGTTCTAGTTAAAGAAAGATAAATAAAGACAGGATGAGAGCAGGTCTACAATGTGTTTCTTTACCCGGACAAACAGAGCAGACAAGATGAATGTCTGAGAGAAGCTCTATAGCCGGTCGCTATGGACGGAAACCAAGTGTCCTGGGAACGAAATGAGGCTCTCAAAGTGACTGTCAATCACCTTCATTAAGAGTCTCTCCACTCCAGACATTCAATCTGCATTATCAGACTTTATCTCACGCTAGCTCTCTCTAACTGCACTCTCTTGCCTTTCAGCATGCTTTTGTCTCCGTCTTCCTCTCTCTATTCCGTTCTCTCATACTTTCTTCTGGTTTGCTGCACACCTGTCCAAAGAATAAGCTGCAGTGCTTGTTGGAGCACCATGTTAGTCCTTGTCTGTTTGGTGTAATTGTTAGCTAAACACAGAGAGACTGATGCTGACGTGTGAAAGGTGAGTTTAGATTACAGGTCACCTGATCCGGGTCTTTTGACATCAGCACTAAACTGGAGATTAGTAACCAATGGAAAACAACACTAAGATGTTGAATGACACTTGATAATCTACCATTTATTGGGAATAGAATAGAATAGAATAGAATAGAATAGAATAGAATAGAATAGAATAGAATAGAATAGAATAGAATAGAATAGAATAGAATAGAATAGAATAGAGAATCACTTAGTAGGATCAGAATATAACTATAAATACAAATAGAACACAACTGACTAAAGAAAATTAGAATAATAAAAAACAAATTAATCAGAATATACATTTAGAAATCAGAATAGAAAAAGAGAATAATTCAATAAATAAAAATATTTTAAAAAGTAATAATAATAATAATAATAATAATAATAATAATAATAATAATAAATCATTTAATAAACCAAAATATTCTAAATGTAATAATAATAATAATAATTTTATGAATCTGAATAAAATAGAACTGATTAAAGAAACACTAATATTAGAGTTTTATTAATTTAATTGGATTAAAAAACAGAATAGAATAATTATTTGAATGGAATAATTAAAATATAAATTTTATAATCAAAATACAAATTCCTAATAAGATACATAATAGTCATACATAATCATCATAAAATAGAACTGATTAAAGAAACACTAATATTAGAATTTTATTAATTTAGTTTTATTAAAAAAAATGATAGAATAATTAAATTGAATAATCAAAATATAATTTTAGAAATCAGAATAAAATACAGAATAATAAAATAACAGAATAAATCAAAAGATTTATAATAATAATAATAATAATAATAATGATAAAATTGTTTTATTAATTAGAATAGAATAGAACAGAATAGAATAGAACAGAACAGGAGAGAAACTGACTAACTAAAGAAATACTTAATAAATGAAAATATAACTTTGGAAATCAAAACAGAATAGAGAAACTCTTCTTAAAAGGAAATAAACCATAAAAAAGATTATTAAAAAATAAAATTATATTTAAAAATTATACTATATTATAAAAATGATATAAATGATATATATAATTATAAAACAAAATAAAATAAAAAAAAGTTAAAATAATTAAAAACCAAGGGACTCATTATGATGTACAAACAGGCCACACACACACACACACACACACACATATAACACATATAGAATTAACATGGTTCTTGCTGGGGTCACGGGGTCTTAAAATCATTAACGCTAATGAGTTTAAGTCATCCATCAGTGCATGACAACATGAAAAAATGGCTTCTGCAATCTTGACAGAAAATTCAGCTGTTTCCACAACAATTCACCCCAAGTCCTTTGGTAAGATCTTTGAGCATATGGCATGGGTTCAGGCAGTACAGTATGTCAGCGTGATGTTAGTGCACTTGACTGCTTTGATCGAGCACTGTGCAGACGACGTCCACAAACACGCTGTTCTTCAAAAGTGGATTATAATGCCGCATACTACAAAGTATGCTACACCACTTATTGCACTTATCACAAACCACGATAACAGACGGCACCACCTTCAACACGACTTCACTATCAAGACACCACAGGCACTGACTTTGATCTCACAATGCAAAAATAGGCCACAAATAATCATGCTACACACACACACACACACACAGCGGCGTGTTTCTCCAAGGAGACAAAATAAAGATATGTGGATCACCGTGTATTAAAGAGCTCAATGATACGACTAAATTATAAGAGCAAACACAACAAGACAAATATACATGGGCGCTAAATGAGTCATTTGGCACACATCTCAAAACAATGTTGGCAGGAGTGAAACAAACATCAAAAGCTGTAGAATGGATATTTCACACTAGGAATTTCCTTCATTGTCTATTCTGTCAAGGTGTCAATTGTCTTAATTAGACAAATCGTCTTTATTAGTGGTATTTGCAAAGTCAAGCATCACTAATTATTGATAAAAATAAAGGTACTTTATTGGCTTTGATGGTTCCATGAAGAACCTTCAACATCCATGGAACCTTTTCATTCTACAAAAGATTATTTTTAGTGCAAAAGGTTCTTTAGATTTTTAAAACGTTCTTCAAACTGAGAAAAGAAAAAAAAAAGGTGTTGGCTGAAAGGATCTTTGGAGAATCAAAAACGGTTCTTCTATGGCATCGCTGTGAAGCCCCCCTTTTGAAACCTTCATTTTTAAAGGCACAGTATGTAAGATTTTTTAATTAAAATATCCAAAACCCACTAGAAGTGTTATACAGGTGCTGATCATATAATTAGAATATCATCAAAAAGTTGATTAATTTTACTAATTCCATTCAAAAAGTGAAACTTGTATATTATATTCATTCATTACACACAGACTGATATATTTCAAATGTTTATTTCTTTTAATTTTGATGTTTATAACTGACAACTAAGGAAAATCCCAAATTCAGTATCTCAGAAAATTAGAATATTACTTAAGACCAATACAAAGAAAGGATTTTTAGCAATCTTGGCCAACTGAAAAGTATGAACATGAAAAGTATGAGCATGTACAGCACTCAATACTTAGTTGGGGCTCCTTTTGCCTGAATTACTGCAGCAATGCGGCGTGGCATGGAGTCGATCAGTCTGTGGCACTGCTCAGGTGTTATAAGAGCCTAGGTTGCTCTGATAGTGGCCTTCAGCTCTTCTGCATTGTTGGGTCTGGCATATCGCATCTTCCTCTTCACAATACCCCATAGATTTTCTATGGGGTTAAGGTCAGGCGAGTTTGCTGGCCAATTAAGAACAGGGATACCATGGTCCTTAAACCAGGTACTGGTAGCTTTGGCACTGTGTGCAGGTGCCAAGTCCTGTTGGAAAATAAAATCTGCATCTCCATAAAGTTGGTCAGCAGCAGGAAGCATGAAGTGCTCTAAAACTTCCTGGTAAATGGCTGCGTTGACCTTGGACCTCAGAAAACACAGTGGACCAACACCAGCAGATGACATGGCACCCCAAACCATCACTGACTGTGGAAACTTTACACTGGACCTCAAGCAACATGGACTGTGTGCCTCTCCTCTCTTCCTCCAGACTCTGGGACCCTGATTTCCAAAGGAAATGCAAAATTTACTTTCATCAGAGAACATAACTTTGGACCACTCAGCAGCAGTCCAGTCCTTTTAGCCCAGGCAAGACGCTTCTGACACTGTCTGTTGTTCAAGAGTGGCTTGACACAAGGAATACGACAGCTGAAACCCATGTCTTGCATACGTCTGTGCGTAGTGGTTCTTGAAGCATTGACTCCAGCTGCAGTCCACTCTTTGTGAATCTCCCCCACATTTTTGAATGGGTTTTGTTTCACAATCCTCTCCAGGGTGCGGTTATCCCTATTGCTTGTACACTTTTTTCTACCACATCTTTTCCTTCCCTTCGCCTCTCTATTAATGTGCTTGGACACAGAGCTCTGTGAACAGCCAGCCTCTTTTGCAATGACCTTTTGTGTCTTGCCCTCCTTGTGCAAGGTGTCAATGGTCGTCTTTTGGACAACTGTCAAGTCAGCAGTCTTCCCCATGATTGTGTAGCCTACAGAACTAGACTGAGAGACCATTTAAAGGCCTTTGCAGGTGTTTTGAGTTAATTAGCTGATTAGAGTGTGGCACCAGGTGTCTTCAATATTGAACCTTTTCACAATATTCTAATTTTCTGAGATACTGAATTTGGGATTTTCCTTAGTTGTCAGTTATAATCATCAAAATTAAAAGAAATAAACATTTGAAATATATCAGTCTGTGTGTAATGAATGAATATAATATACAAGTTTCACTTTTTGAATTGAATTAGTGAAATAAATCAACTTTTTGATGATATTCTAATTATATGACCAGCACCTGTTTATTTTGTTGACTTGTGTACTTACATTATCCCCAACTGTTTCTAAGAATGTTTAAATCCAGAGAAACAAGCAATTTTAACCAGGACACAGACTGTGTCCGAGTGTTGCCTATCAATGACATCATACCCTCATTAATATATTATGTTTTGTAAGACAAGGGAACAACTGTTTGGATACATTAACAGACAGAAAACTATTCATTGTTATATAGCATTGTTATATATAACAGTAAGTCTAATTGTTTGAATCTAATTTTCTTGATTATATAATATGATATTCTAATATCAATCTAGCTTACTGCAGTGTGCAACAAATGTCTCGTAGCAGCCGAGCAAACGCACAGAGTAATGTTATAACATCATTTTTAACACACTCATACACTTGACCAGAAGAAGCGGAATCAGCGACTGTGACATAATAAAAGTTTTGCTGCTCTCGAGGTGTGTGTCGCGCTCGTCTCTCATTAGCAATTGCTCCAGCGGCCTTGTTCCGCTCCCACAGCACTAGGTCCTGCTCTGCTTCATACTACAGTAACATTAATAACCTCATCCATGAACATGATTTCTGCCCGAGTCCAGTCGGATTCATCTTCCATGATTCCATGCTCAATCTCGATGACATCAAGCTATGCTTTTGTTTTGAATAGGTGACCTCTAGTGGTGAAAAGTTACATATTGTGCCTTTAAGAATGTAAGCTAACGAACAGCGGGATATTCTGATTAACACAAAAAACATTATAAAAATGATTTTTCTAAGTTGAAAAATAAAACAAAAGATTATCGGAGCAAATTTAAAAAAAAAAAAAATTACAATTTTTTTTTTTTTTTCCTTAAAAATGTCACGTTTAATTCAGTGTTTGACTTGCTGTTTCTTTGCAATTATTTGTGAAATTTACTAGCAATTTCTGAGTGAAAATTTTTTCAGTCATCATGTGGGATCATGTGACACTGAAGACGAGAATTTCAAAGCTGGAAATTCAGCTTTGATCACAGGAATAAATTACATTCTAAAAAATATTCACATAGAAAAACAGCTATTTTAAATTGAAATAATTAATTAATTAATTAATTAATAATTAAATTTCACAATATTACTGTTTTGTCTGTGTTTTTGAGCAAATAAATGCAGCTTTGGTGAGCAGAAGAGATTATTTCAAAGGTTGTAAATAAAAACAAATGATTGCCTTTTCAAGAAAATACATATTTCAGTTTTTACTACCAATTTGCTAGACATTTCTACATCAAATTGTAAATCCTACACCAAATATTTTTTTCAGTGTGTACATGTGATGCTGCTTTAGAGTTTGAGCATAAAGATGCATCTCAGAAGGCAAGTGTAATCAAGTGTCCAAAGCAAAGGAAGTGAGAATACAAAGGAAAGAAAAATAATACTTTTCATCATCCCACACAAAAACACGTTCTCAAGTTCAAACTTTAGCTGTTCTACAGGTCGGGTGTTTCAGCATGAGACCTGTTTCTTGGAACCGCATGTGAGGAACAAGAGCCAAATCTTCAAAGCTGTTCTACAGAAATGAGTATGAGTGTTGCTCTGTTAAAGAGCACCATTATGCATTTTTACATGTTCATCTTTCTTTAGTGTGTAATGTTGCTGTATGAGCATGAAAAAGGTCCCTCCAAAAGACAGTTATTCTCTATATCAGTGCGCAGTTACTAAACACCCTGAAACCTCCATTCTTGAGTTTTCTTCCAGGAACGAACACGTCACAATATTCCTCATTTCCTCATTTATGCAAAATAAAGGGATGGGGCTGGTTGAGTTAGTAAGTAGTGTGTTGAAACTCGCAGCTATGGTAAGGGGTGGGACATTTTCAAACACAGTCAATACGCTTGACCAATCACAACACACTGATCCAGCCGACCAATCAGAGCACATTGAGCTTTTCAGAAGGGGCTTCATAGAGACAGGAACTAAACAGAGCGTTAGTGACAGACTGGGAAAAGAGGAGCTGCAACAATGACAAATATCTGAAAAATAATGTGTTTTTTGAACATTCAAGCATGAAAACCTATACTAGTAGAGCCCAAAAACTAAATCAAGACTTTGTAAAAGGGCATACAATGGCCTCTTGGAAACATAATGAGATTCTCTTTAACTTTCTTTCAGAAGTGGTGCTTGCATACTAGAAAACGAATAATAACATTTAATTCACGGAGGTTGAAAAGCTTGCGTAAGTATAGTATGTGTGTGAGTGGGTCTGGATTTACCACACAGATTAAATGTCTTCATTGGCTAAAGTTTTACAAATAAACCATCTAACCAGCAAAAACTAATGCTCTTCAAACTATTATTTTTATGCAGTCAGCCAAAGTCAAGAGTCCTGTGATCTGGAGGCAGTTTCTCTATAGATTCAACTTGTGAAAAGATGTAAAGATCGTCTAGTTTCCATATGTGTACCGACAAAGATGTTTATCAATCACATCTGGCCTTGACAACACCTAGCAAGGCCACTTGAGGAAGTCACAGACAATACTTGATTCTTTTTATGGCACTGAAAGTTGTTGGTGTGCAATGCTGGTTTTCTGCATTAAACACTGCAACTCACTATGCCATACCAAAATCGTGCTTTTTCTCTAGGAAAACACTTGAATAGTAAGGAAATAAACAGCATTTGATTTGTGCGCATCTTCATCCTGTGATTCAAAATGACTGGAAACAGTTTAGTGCTTGAGTTTGACAGAAAAGAGAGTGAAACTGTATTAATAAACATCAAACAACAAGCAGTTAGTATTATTCATATACTTTTATAGTATTTATTAATATGTTGAATTAGCTTTTATTTTTTTTTTAATTATATATATTTTTATATTTTCAGGTTTCATTTGAATTTTAGTTATTTTAGTCATTTTGTTATGTGCTCTGTCACTTTTTTGAGTTTTTTTTATATTTCGATACAGCTTGTATTGTTTTTATTTCAGTTTTTGTTTTAGTATTCATAGAACTCAATTTATTTCAGTTAGTGCCAAGACAACATTTCTAATTTTTTAAAGTGTTTCATTTAATATTTATAATTTATTTTCAAATTATTTAAATGAACAAAAAAGATTTTAAATAGTTTTAATTTTAGTTTTAGTTACTAACAACAGCTCTGACGTATATCAATACTGATCATATCAAACTTGGCACCATGCATCTGCTTTTGGTGGGAAGATTTTCAGCGAATAATAACTTAAATGTCTGTATTTTCCTCACATAATGTACAAATCAAATCCTGCGTGTTTCGAAATCAGTGAGTAAACAACACCAGAGCTTTCCTTTCAAGGTAAACTATTCCTTCTCTTTCTCTGTAGCTCCTTACAGAATACACAGGTTGAAGCTCTTTCCTGTTAAATCACGCTGACAACGAGACTTTTAACATGAGCAACTGGCTTTTAGCCTGTAGATCTAGACAGCAGTTCTCCATCAGAATGACCACCCACAGTCCTTTGATGCATTACTCGGTGACAATGCAAATCTTTGTAACCACTTCCTGCAGAGTCAAACAAGACACTAACACACACATCTCATGCCTGAAGCTTACTTGTTAACACAACAGCACTAAACTACCACAAACTGCCTCACTATTGAACACAACATTACTTTCACTTCTAGACAACTGAAACTGACGCACAGGTTAAGAACTAGTTGTGACGGTACAATAACATGCTAAGTCTAGCTGAGATTTTATACTTGTATGGTTATTAGGGCGATATTCTGAATATTCACACACATTTGTGATCATTTGGCAACATAAAAATTTACAGTATTTTTGTATGATTTTGTTATTATTTCACTAAATATTTCATAATGACTTCTCAGATACATAAACTTCAAAAGCAAAAACGGTGATTCCATGAATCGTTTCAAACTGTCCATTTAAGGGAATCATTTTAAAACATAAAACATGTTCACAGAAGTCACTTTTCAGATATTAAGATATTTAAAGTAAAAAGTAAGTAAAATATTGTTTTCAAATACACTGGTAAGATTTTTTTAATTGATATGCACACCAAGGCTGCATTTATTTGATCAAAATACAGTAAAACAGTAATATTGTGAAATATTATTCCAATTTAAAATAGCTGTTTTCTATGGCAGTATGTTTTAAAATGTAATTTATTCCTATGATCAAAGCTGGATTTTCAGCATCATTACTCCAGTCTTCAGTGTCACATGATCCTTCAGAAATCTTTCTAATATGCTGATTTGCTGCTCAAGAAACATTTCTTATTATTATTAATGTTGAAAACAGTTGTGCTGCTTCATATTGTTGTGGAAACTGTGATACATTTTTATTTTCAGGATTCTTTGATGAACAGAAAGTTCAAAAGCATTTATTTGAAACAGAAACACTTTTGTAACATTATAAATGTCTTTACTGTCACTTCTGATCATCAGTGAAAAAGTGTGGAAAATATATCTTGCCAAGAACAACTGAATGGTTCATTGAATTTATTTAGAATAAAAAAAGTAGTTTCATAGAGAATACATAGAAAAAAAATTAGATATATGCATATCATCAAAAAGCTGAAAATTATATTTTAGCTATATCATCCAGCCCTTATTGTCTCATCCATGATCCGCAAATCATCTTTTAATAGACAACCCAAGGCCATCGCCTGAAATACTGAGCTGCCATATGGAAAGATATTTTCCAGTGCGCCAATATAAACGATATATCATGCTTTTAATGTCATTGAAATAGCAATCAACATCAAATTAATATTTTATGGATGAGGGTAGCAGCTCTGAGTGAAGCAGAATGCATTTATACGCAATGGTAAAGAGCTTCAGATGGCATTTTCTTGAAATGTCATACTTCGCCACAAAAAAAAAAAAATGGGGTGTTTATGATTGTTATGTTTATGATTGAGTCATAAATGATATTTCAGAAAGAGGAAAAAGACATTAATTTTGTCATGTCAATGAAATGAGGATAATTTTTTTTGGTGTACTTACTTTGCTTAATAACGTGAACTCGTACAGGGTCAGAAATCTTCTCCGCAGCCTTGTACCATCGTCCACTATCGTGCTGAACCCACATGCTCACTTTACATGAATAGAGTCCAGCGTCAGACATCTCCACACCGTGAACTTTGATTTGGAAATCCCACTTCCCCAAGCGTCTTACGTCCACCACATCAGATGTGTTGGTCAGCACGCCGTCACGACTCAGGTGGGCCAGAGTACGGCTGGCGTTCAACAGCCACGTCACCTCCAGGTCAATGGAGGCCGCCGAGTCAGCAGAGACTGAACAGGTGAGGAGCAGCGTTTCTCCTGTGGATAATGTGCTGCCGTCCTGAACGTGAACAGTCAGGGAGTTCGCTGATGATTTCAAAGAAAAAGAAGCAGGGGGGAAAAAAAATTTAAATTTCAGAGTTGGAACAAAAATAATTCAGATCTTAATGATACAAAATACATGACCTTAACCCATTTCCAGCCATAAACCTCATGTTGCTTTGTTGTTATTGTTACCTAATGCTATTAAAAATCATGTTAAATGAAAAACTTAAAGGACTAGTTCACTTTAAAATGAAAAATGAAAATACTTTATAACTTGTTAAGTATGTATATATTTCTTACACAAACGCATCGCTTCGCAAGGCCTTTATTAACCCCCCGAAGCCGTGTGGAGTACGTTTATGATGGATGGATGCACTTTCTTGAGCTTCAAACTCATTGGTCCCATTCACTGCCATTATAAAGCTTGGAAGAGGCAGGATATATTTTAATATAACTCCGATTGTGTTCATCAGAAAGAAGAAAGATATATTCACCTAGGATGGCTTGAGGGTGAGTAAATCTTGGGGTAATTTTCATTTTAAAATGAACTAATCCTTTAAACTGACATGTTGCCTTGGGAACTAATGATGCTTTTTTGGGAACTAATGACGCTTTTCCACTGCATGGTACGGTTCGGTACGGAACGGTAAATAGTACCACCTCGGTTGAGGTTCCAAGCGAGCCGTAACAATACTTAATGTGACGTGTAAACACTGCAGATCACTGATTGGTCAGAGAGAATCGTCACTATCAGCGCCATTGATTTGAAACACGAGACACCAAACCCGCTAGATTTAAATAGTCAGTAATAGCCACCGCAGTATCATTTGTTCACGAAACGACTTGCTTTAAATGACCGTCGCACACAACTTAAAAAAAGAACGGTACGGCCGTACCGTACCGTTCCGTACCGAACCGTACCATGCAGTGTATCATGGTCAGTAGATTAGGTGCAGACTTCGTTTGAAGATGAGGAGCGGATCCACGGCAGTAGAGGCGGCACAACTATAACGATCAGTCTATATAACTTGTTAAGTCTATATAAGTCTATATAACTTTGTCCACGAGTAAAAACATGAACACAATGGAGAGCTGCTTTATAGTAGAAATAAAAAAATAAAAAAAATCAATTATAATCGAAAGTGACACTGCCACTGTTTCTCATGTTTAATGCTTGCTATGCTTGCTGCCACATCGCTATGATCAGATGCTTTTTTAACTGCTGTTTTCTCACCGCTGTCATTTTTAATGTGTGTTTATTTTGTTATTGAGTTGAAAGCGAGCAGCACATATTTACATATTCATCTAAATGCCGTTTTCATCAGTATGGGTGGTGTCGGGATGTTTGGTAACAGTATACTGCTAGTCACATATTTCAAACTTCTTTTTACCCCTTAAGCGAAGAATGAAAAAGAACTTTGCCATGAGTATATCGGGGCCTTATTGATGCACAACATCATTTATTCGCACCCATAATGCAAATGAAATTCGAGAGCTACAGCAGAGGGAAGATTGTCAGTGAATAGCTTACATATTAGGCTTTTTCTTAAACAAAGCTATAATATGATTTGGACTTGTAGCACACAGGCCTATTTTAAAGGCACTTTTTGCTGTTTTTACTATATATTTTATTATATGGAAAAGAACAGCAGGAACAATCTGCAAAACATCTACTTTTGAGTTCCACAAAAGAAAGAAAGTAATTTGGGTTTGCAATAACATGAGTGAGTAAATTATAACTGAATCATCATTTACGGGTGAACTATTCCTTTAATTTCACCAAGCAAACTCTCAATCTTTTCTCTGGGGAACAATGTGATATTCAGTGCATCACGCTTAGATTGCACAGGCTGCTTTGTATTCTCTTAAGATCTTTCGGTTACAATCTCAAGCAAAGTCTCAGAGTTTGTGTAACGTCTGTTGGATGGTTCTCTAGACACCCGACACCCGCAGTCGTCCTGATTTTAATTAAAAACAACATTGACAGTATATATGGTAACCAAGCAGGAATTCCACCAGCAATGAAAATTCAAACAGCCTGGTTTGTGAGAAAGGTCTGAAGACATTAAACAAGATAAAACTGGACAAAAGAGCATATCTACTCTTCTCGAGGGAGGCGTAGCATGAATCAAACAACCATAATCAAAACGCTTTCATTATCTTTTCCCCCAAAATGCAACTTATTGATTCGTTTTATCACACTTAAAGATCATCTGAGCAAATTACATGACAGTGATTCATCATAAGTACTTTTATCCAATGAAATCAGATTATTTCATGGCATATTCTTTGCTTCCCAGGAGGGAACAACAACACAACTAAACTGATAAAGTTCACAACATTAAGCAAAAACACAACAGAATAAAACTATAATGTAACAGAATTTAAGGAATAGTTAACTCATTTTCACTAGATTTTCCTTTAAACCACAATATAATGGATTTTAATAGAATTTGTTTTTCAAGATTTGACAATACATACTTTTTACATAATTTCAATGTAATGCATAATTTAATGTAAAGCATAATGTATATAATAATAATGTAAACATAATTTATAATTTAATGCAATGTATAATTTAATTTACATAATTTAAAAAACAAAAACTAATATAATTTATAATTTAATGCATAATTTAATTAAAATAAATTTAACAAACAGAAAACTAATATATTTATAATTTAATATAATGCATAATTTAATTTCCATAATTAACAAAACAAAAAACAAAAATGAATAAAAATGACAAAAGCACAAAAACTAAAATGAAAATGGAAAATATAAAAATTAAGCTAATTCAAAATACGATAATAATAGTATATAAATAATAGTAAAATATGAAAATCTAGCTGCTGAAAATATAAAATATAGATGCATTTTGCCTCAGATGTTTCTCTTAAAATATAAGAAATGTAAATAAACATAAGTGAGTCTTGTATACTTTTTACAAATATTTCAACTGAATTAATTGCATTGTGTTGTGGCTTTATTCTCTTGTGCTACAGTCTATTTTTATCATGTTGTTGCACCTCTTCTGTTGCAGAAAGTAACTAACCTGTTGGAGTGACATTCACTTCTCCCATCTCCATTATCTTCTCCTGAATCCGGTTCCAGACTCCCTGCTCTCTCGTCCACAGTCTGGCCGAGCACACGTACATCCCTTGATCTTCCGGCATTGCTCTGGAGAGCACTAGACTGTGCGAGACTCCGTTTCCCATTTCCAGACGCATCCCGCCATCTGTGTAGCGCCACGTGAAGTTGTTGCCAACCGTCATACTTAAATCTGGGCCAAAGGTCAGCAGGTCCTCTAGTAGAGACGAGCCCTTCTTGACTGACCAGGTTAAAGACAGGTAAATTCCTTCGATGAAGTTGCGGGAGACGTTGCACAGGAGTCTAATGGATCCTCCCTCGGGAACGACGGGGTTTGGGGTGTCGGGTGCTACAATAAGACTGTTAGGAACAACTGAAATAGAAGAGATAAAACTTTTAGAGAAGGCAGAGGTACATCAGTGGGTCTTTGCTCTTTTAATTTACATTAAATTACATGAAACAAAGTTTAAAAACATTATAAGCTATTAAAGTCTGGAAAAAATGCAGGTAAATTCTAAGTCAAATCCAACCAGTAATTATAACTGGTTTGAATGACATGGACATAAAAAAATACATAAAAATGGCATGTTGGGAAACTGTGTTTGCTTTAACCCACCTTACTATCAATGAATTACAGTAATAATACAGCAGGAAATGTCATTGTACACGTCATTCAACCATTGAACTAAGCTTATATATAGACACACATAATAATGAAACAAAACACAGAACATTTCTGTAAAGATTTAATGTTAGTCTGACACAATCAAAACCGACTTTGTGTCTCCCAGGTCTAACCACATGAACATCATTCACCAGTGACAGAACCAGACCGACAAGTTTAACCAATCATGTGAAAACAGATGTAATTAATGTTCTGCATGAAAACAAGAAATTAACTCTCTCCACACAATGCTTTACTGGCTATATCACAATTAAAAATGAATTGCTGTCCCAAAACCACCCGCTTAGAAAGGAAGAGACTGGAATGCAAAATGATCAACACAAAAATATCTTTGCAGAATCTATAATTATGATTGTATACATCTAGTATACTTGTTTCTATACTAGTGAACTAGTCTCATGTTAACACAGTCTCATGTTTCAAAACAGTGTGTATTTTTTTTCTCATAGTCTTCCATTGTAAGTGCATACAGGTGGATGGATGGACGGACGGACGGATGGATGGACGGAAAGACAGATGGATGGATGGATGGATGGACAGAAAGACAGACGGACGGATGTATAATGGACAGACAAATGGATAGATGGATGGATGGATGGATGGATAAATGGATAAATGGATGGATAATGGACAGATGGATAGATAGATAGATAGATAGATAGACAAGTGGATGGATGGATGTTAGAGAGACGGATGGATGGATGGGAGGATGGATAGGTAGACAGACAAGCGGATGGATGGATGGATGGATGGATGGATGGATGGATGGACGGATGGATGGACGGACAGACAGACAAATGAATGGATGGATGATGGATGGATGGATGGATGGATGATGGACAGACAGCCAAATGGATGGATGGATGGATAGATGAACAGACAGACGGACGGATGGATGATGGACAGACAAATGGATGGATGGATGGATGGATGGATGGATAATGGACAGACAGACAAATGGATGGATAGATGGACGGACAGATGGACGGAAAAATGAATAGATAGTTAGACAAGTGGATGGATGAATGGATGGATGGATGATGGACAGATGAATAGATAGATAGACAAGTGGATGAATGGATGTTAGAGAGACGGATGGATGGATGGATGGATGGACAGATGGATAGGTAGATAGACAAGCGGATGGATGGATGGATGGATGAATAAGGTTATCAGTGAGGATCCCACTGATCTGAGCTTGACTAATCAGCCAGTTCTTGTGAATGCTCTGCTGGTGCTGATGGAGTCTGCCAGAACTCTCCACCTGCTACAGTTAGCATGTTACTCCTCAAAGAAGTGGACAGGAGGGAACGCAGCACCTGGCAGTAGGTAGTTAGAGTGAGTACTAGTGTTTATCAGCTTGTGTGCAACCCAGGAACACTGCTTATCTACAGTTTGTCCTGCTGAGAAAGGAAATAAGAAGACAAACCCAACAGACCTCTGAAATGCTGTAACCTGTTGGTTACATGAAGTCAGCATCATTAGACAGACTTTTAGTGTATCAGCATACATCTTAAAAAAATATTTTCAATACCAAGTTAATGTTTGTTCGATTTCATATTGGGATGTCTGACTTTAGATTGCAATCTGAGCACAGTTTTAAGATTGCTGGACTTTTTTTCTCAGGAGAAACATCTGAAAAGCAACAAAAATCTTCATTTGCATTTAATCCGATTGCTGTCAGGAGAAACAATTAAGATGTTTTACAAGTCCTGTGGGTTCTTACACAAATCTGCAGTGATTACACTAATTTTCAACATGTTCAGTCAGTGCTCATGAACCAAAGATAATGATAATATCATTAACCCAGTATATTTTGCATAATGAACGCTGCTGGCATTCAGAGCGCCTTGCTAGTCCACAGACAAAAAGAATGAACAGTTTCCACTGCAAAAGTGGTTTTGAACACATCAAACAAAACCGTCAGCAATTAATGCATTGCAACTCTTTTTAATAATGATCTTTTAAATGTGTGTTTGCATTTGCTACAATTTTACTTCATTTTGGAATAGCACATTTTAATCCTTTTATCTTAAAAGTGTAATCAATATATTATGAAACCTCCTTTTCTGCACATTCATTATGCATTTGCACTGGAATGTTTTATGCCAGATGAGTTTTCAACCATTTAAAACATAATTTACATGCCATATGATGGTTGCACATACTCACCTTGCAGCTGGACATCTGCATCATAGTTTCCACTTATAACCGAATCTGTGCTTGGAGTACTGCAGCGGTAGGTGGCGCTGTCACTAACTCGAGCCTCTTGAATTCTCAGTTCCACTGCGTAGTCCTCTAGTCGTGAAACACTAATGTCGCCGCTCCTTATGCGGTCCAGAAAAGAGCGATCTGAAAATTTTTCGTCCAATGTTGAGATCACTTTGATGGATTCTGTCCCTCGCGTTACCGTCCAATCAAAGTCCTGCTCCCTGGGGCCCTCGTAGTCCGATACATTACAGCGAATAGACAGCGGCTGGCCCTCGACCCGGAGCAAAGGGCCCCTAGACACCGTCACTGACCTGCAGTGGCATAAACCTTTAAAACACAAACACAACAGAGCTTTATTGATTGCCCTTTATATCATATTTACTTTCAATTATGTCAACATGAAGTGGCGTTGGAAGATCATTTAATGTGCGTATTTCCAAGTGAAACAATCAGCCACAGGTGGGACTTTCATTGTGATTTATTATGGTTTTATCCACACTGTAAAAAATGGTAACCTGCAACTGTTTCCTAAAAGAGCTATTTCTACTTGATTGAACCCATTCCACTAGTTTTGTTGGTATAAATTAATGTATTTAGGTGATTTAGCGATATTAAATATGTTTGGTTTGAATTAAGCCAGTTCATTCAGACAGGCTTTTAGCAGATCAGCATACAATCTTGAAATATTTTCTAATGATAGTTCACAATATAATGTTTTTTACTGTATTTTGTCAAATAAATGCAGCCTTGTTGAGAATAAGAGACATCTTTTATAATGATTAAAAAAAATCCTAATTATTCAAAACATTTGACCAGAGAAACGTAAAAGAACACAAGTGAGTCTTATAGTAAAAATTAAACCCTTTCATTGCGATTTATTATGGTTTTATCCACACTGTAAAAAGTGGTAACCTGCGATTGTTTCCTAAAAGAGCTATTTCTACTTGATTGAACCCATTCCACTAGTTTTATAGGTATAAATTAATGTATTTAGGTGATTTAGCGATATTAGCTTGAATTAAGCCAGTTCATTCAGACAGGCTTTTAGCAGATCAGCATACAATCTTGAAATATTTTGTAATAGTTCACAATATTACTGTTTTTACTGTATTTTTGATCAAATAAATACAGCCTAGGTAAGCATAAGAGACATCTTTCAAAATCATTTGTTTATAATTATTCAAAACTTTTGACCGGAGAAATGTAAATGAACATAAGTGAGTCTTACAGTAAAAATCAAACCCTTTTATTATGATTTATTATGAATTTTAATTACAAATACCAAAATACCATTTTTTCAGTGCATGTGTAACTGAGGAAGCATCACTAATAACATATAATCTAATTTCATTATGACATCTGCATATTTAATCTGATTTCTGAGTTTCATAAGCACACAAGTGCTGACTATAGTTTGGCATATGGCACTTTACAATGGGATTATGAGGACTGGCTTCAAAGCACATGATTGCACTTTCATAAAAGACCCCAAATGCAAATGAAGCACCATGCTAATGATAACTCTGTCACTCTCTCACCCCACTAGACTTGCAAATGACACTAAACGCAAAAAGACTATCCTAAAATATTCTTTTCTTACAGGAAAGCTCCTGTAACACAGCCTGGCATGCTTTCAGCTGAAGGCACCTACTGAGAAACTTCAAAACTCTGGAAAAAATGGGAAGACACAGGAGAAATGTGTGTTTGTAAACATTGTTATTTTCACCATATACTCATTTATTCTCTTTTGTGCTTATTAAAAGTCCATTGGGATTCTTGTCAACATAAGGAAATCACAAATTCTTAATTTTCAGCTTTGAAGTCGATACAGCAGTGTTTAAGTGACCGTTCCATATTATAAATTAATACAGAACAGCAAGAAAAAAACAAGAGTAGAGGTGATATAAAGCCTATTTGAAGTAAAAATGGTTTGAAGTTTGTTTACATGCAATATGTGCTTATGCAGATGCATGCAATTTAGACACTTCATGTAAATCTAAAACCGGTATAATAAGAGGTTTATTTAGGTCTCGTGTATGCAAAGCAACAGAAGTAGATGGTGTTGCCCTTCTTTTCTCTTTATCTTGATCCGTGTAAAAACTAACTGTCCTTCAAGGGTTCTTTGCAGTTTTTTCAAATCTATTTTAAAAAACAGACAGTTTTGTCTGTGCGGTGTTCGTGATTTGCTATATGGCTCTCTGAAGATTAAAAAGTTCTTGGTGTTTCGTTACAGGCTCATCAGATTAGTGTTTTGTATTCTGGTTTCTTTAAACCCCAGGTTTTCTACAGAACTACAGAGTAAGACGTTCTTTGAGGAACTTACAATGATTTTATCTATTACATGAAACTCTTTTAAATTCAAATTAGAACTTTTATTTGTAAGAGTATAAGGTTACATGCCATTCATGTCATATCCATAGTGTCCAACTTGTTAGGTTTTGTCGTGGCATGTCGTGTTAATTATAAATGTAAATTATTTAATATTATGCAAGTCTTTAATTTCAGCAGACTATACTGTGCATTTCTGACCAAGCTATAAAATGTAATCAATAACATTTTTATAATAATAACAATAAGATAATTACTTATATGCAAATGTTACACTTTGAGCTGAATTTTGAGTCTTTGACCACACAAATAAACAAACAAAACAAAAAAAGAAAGAAAGAAAGGCAAGACAGTTTTATAATGATTCAGAGATTTAATATGCAAATCTATACCATACTTCAATATAAAAACTATACTTCTTTTGAGGTACTGAAAATTGTAACCATGCAAATTTAAAACTAGTAACCAAACAGTTCAATAATGATACATTCAATATGCAAAATTATATATCAATAAACTATACATCCTTTGAGGTATTTATTAAAAATTGACCATGTAAATCTAATATCAATGCAAAACAATGCTACAATGTCTTAATTAGATCTCATTTAATATGCAAATATTATATATATCAAAATGAATTTGCTATACTACCTTTGAGTTAGACTACTTACTATACATTTCGACAATGTAAATCTAATAATAGTAAGAAATAGTCAGCAGAACAATTTTATAATGATTGAGAGAGGTTTAATTAGAACTAATTATATGGAAAGAAATGGCTAAATCACTACCTAATATGACTCTTAAAATCCCTAACCTAACGTAATGAGTTTCATATTAAATTATACTTTAACATAAATAAAAGCAGCTAATTCATACCACGTTTAGTCACCTGATAAAACACTTTTACAGTTTCTAACTATTTACCTTGACAGGAACACTGATACTTGTCAAAACAACAGCTGTAGGCTGAGGGTTTGTCATTTGTTTGCTACATTTGTAGTTGAGTTGTTCCCGCAGGAAACTCACCGACAGCGGCGTACAGCAGGATCAGAGCTCGCGTCTTTCCCATGTCGCTGGAGACGCGCGGTCCAACGCTTTATTCCTGATATGAGCTGAAGACAGACTTCAGGAAAGACAGACAGGTTCAGGATTCACCTGCGATGATCAGGAGACCCTCGCTGTGATGACGTCAGGATCGCAGATTGAGCGCGAACGTGAGATGACTGACTGGACTCTTCTACCGCGCGCGAACGCGCCCGTGATTGATTCACGCTAGTGGAGGTTTAACGACCGAATGACGGAAGTGAAGCGGGATTCCCTAGGAGAGACTGGAGGAACGTCTCTCTCTCTCTCTCGCTCTCTCTCTCTCTCTCTCTAGAGAGAGAGAGAGAGAGAAACGAATAGATAGACGACAGGTAGGTAGGCAGGCAGATCGACAGACAGACAGACAAATAGAAAGAAAGAAAGAAAGAAAGAAAGAAAGAAGCTGGTGAGCCTGAGAGACCCAACTGCTAACCATCTTAACCAGCAGTTCAATCAGTTAAAACCACCAAACCTCCATATAGATTAGTGCAAGATGTTTTTGACAGCAAAATATGAATGTATATTTTAACCTAAAATCTTGTATTCTTACTTGTTTACCCAATCAGACAGATAGATAGATGAGTTTCAACTCCATTCTGCAGTCATAACTGTAATCTGTTTTAAAAAATGACTTTTAAATTGAGTTATCATTCTCTCAGCACAGCAAATTAGAGGCGTATAAGCCTTGTATGCCATCTAGTGTTGAGAAATCTACAGACATTTAGTAGACACTTCCTACATGTGACTTTCAGTAACCTTCAGGGAGAACCCTACCAGAGGAACCTGGAGTACACGACTCACTTCTTGTTTATGGTTCACTTATTGTTGGGCTCAAATCAGCAACATTCTGCTTGTCAGCTCTGGGTCATTGCACCGCACCAATAGCCTATATACCAGCTAATGGAAGGGCTCATTCATTTATCATATAAGCTTTGATTATTATGCTGCAATTTTGAGTTTGCTTTGTCAACTGAGTTTGTGGTGCATCTTTATTAGTAAGAATCAGTGTTAATGTGCTGCTATCAAGGTACAGGTCAGTGCGGTTTCAGTTCAGAGAAAAAAAGAACTGAGAATATAAGGTTAATCGATTATGTATTTCCTTCTGCTTCTAAAATCAAAAGTAATGGACTACTGCATTTTGTTCAAGAATGCAGCATAAAATGCTGATTGTAAGGCAAGAGTACAGTCTTTTAAAGATTAAAAGCCATTTGCAACACACTCAATGGTTGGCATTTCTCATTTTACCTGTTTATAATAACTACTAGTAATGCAGACCATATGCAATACTTAACCTTGATGCATACAAAGTTATTTCAATAGCTGTCCCCAACAGTTTCATGTTTGTGCTTCTGATGTCAAATATGGCAATAAACTTATTTTAGCCACTTCCTGTGTGGACAGCCTAAAACAGGAAACACCCACATTTAGAATAGAAAATCACATGTGATGTTAGTGATGGGAGCCTTTCCGGCTGTTTTCATCAAAAATCTACTTCACAATCTTGTCATTTCTAAAAGCGAAAACGTTTTCCCTATTTCCATTCCATTGTTTTTCATTTTTTTGATGTCAGTTTCACATATTCACCTGCTTTGTGACTTCATTAGAGGCGTTTTAATCTCATGCAAATGAGAAAAGTTTTTTATTTCCATGATGACAAATTTCTGACCAAAACCAAGATTAGCACGCACTTCTTGATTTATCATAACCGTGGAAAAAAGATCTAATGATGATGATTACCTGGAAAAAGTGCCATGGTGTGCATCAACAAACTGAGCCTGTCTAGTCTAAATACTATGAAACAGAACAGAGTATGTTTCATTTATTAATTACACATTCAATTTTAATGCATTCCATCCATTCAGACATTTTTAAAAGACCAATCTTCAAAACTTTTTTTGTCTTCACTGTAGCTCACTTATTTCCCTCAAATTTCATTATTACTTCATATATTTATTAATTAATAACTTGCTTTTTTTGCACAACTGAACAAGTTGACAGATGCAAATTCTAATATTTACCTGACATTTTTTTCCAACCTCACTCAGACTGGCATTTTTGAATCATTACAGACTAAACCACGTTTTGCACATTTATGATAACACAATAGGATGTTGACATAGAAACGTAAAACATTTTTTTTTAGATGTGTATGGAATATTTATGCATGCATGTCACTTAAATATCTTTTTATTAAGTGCTAAAAGAACATATGTTTTAGAAACAACAACAAAAAATCTGTTTACCACATGACTGGGCCCCAAAATGAATCTTTTTAGAACAAGCTATAAGCAATATTCATTGTGTGACTGGGATTAATAATCTTTAAAAAAAAATATATGTAGGGAAATAAGTTGATGTATTGTCTTGAACTCCTGCATTAAGTGTCTTATGCAGTCTTCATCTTCAGAGACCATATCATCTCCCACGCACAGGAAAACAGCAAACAATAGAAGAAAAGCTGACATGACTGCGGGTGAAATGAGATGCAGGCAACCACATCCCCGAGGCCTTCACATGCTGGTTAGATGAGTAGATTTTAAGTGTGAAAACGTCACCACAGAGCACAAGAAATGAAACGTGTTTTGCATTACAGAAGCATACTTTGCATTTGCACCATGAATTCGGTGCAATTGTCATAGCATTCTCAAAAGACCATATTTACTAGTTTCTATTGTATCTATTATGGTTTAGAATACATTCTCAGAAGACCTTAAAGGAGAAATAATGCAAAATAAGGAACTGAAAACTGTGCAAACACTTAAATATATAAATGCATTTATTTTCCTCTTTCATGGTCTCACAAAAAAAAAAAAAAAAAAAAACACACACACACACACACATACAAAACACAATAATTACTATATAAAATACAGTTTTATCACACATCATGCACCAACCAGCTCATAGACAAACTATACACTTTGTTTTGCACTAAGTAAGTTTTAGCCCTAAAGAATGGTATGAAAATTAGCTGAAAAAATCTGGTTAATTGTACCAAAGTATGGTTCCCTCTCAAAACAGTTGCCATGTTAAGATCACATAACCAACTGTCTAGATAATAAATATAAACACGATGTATCCACAGTAACAGGAGTTAGTATAATGTTCAAGACCTCTTTTATCTTTTAAAGCGACGAATAAGAACATGAGAGAAATTACCTTGAAAGGAATAATTCATATAAAAATAAAAATTCTGCCATCATTTACTCACGCCCACCTTACAAACAAGCTGAAATTTGAAGTTGTTTTTCATTTATAATTTTCCCCGCCACTCTTTAAAGCTCTAAAGCTCTCTTTTGGCCCTCTAGTGGTTGAACTATAAAACTACTTGCGGTTTTGGTCATTGCGTGAGTTGTGCTTCGGCTCCGCAGCGCGGATGAATCTGATGACTTGATTCGCATGCTGTGGCCATGTTGTCTACAAATAATCACATTTTCAGTACAAAGCTCATCAAACCTCTCCCAAGTAACGCAAGACAGACGGAAATTCCCAAAAAAATCTCATATGAGCAGTTAAGTTGCTTATATCCCATTGTTGTTTTGACCTATTGAAATAAATTGTTTTAAAACAACGTTACAAACGTTTGGCAACATAAATGCTATTCATATCAGATAATGGTGGAACCTACAACTTGGCAAGACTATTTATAGGCAAATAGACCAAAGAAATTACTGGTTAAGAGATTGGCATTGTAATGTATTACAGTTAGCCTATCAACATAAACATTGTTTTGTGAACTTAGTCAGTGAACAGCAAATGAATGCTATGCAAACTATGTTGATTCATGTTTTATTACTGGTACTGTCACTTTCTCTTTTTGCTTGCAAACTCTTTTTGGTTAGTATATATAATAAACATTCTTTCCTTTATTTACGGATTTGACGTAAACACACACGGACGAATGATGAAAGTATGCAGTTTCCGTGAAATCCCAAAAACTCTAAAATGTAAATAATTATTGTATGCTAATTAATAAATAATTATATTACGAATTTTTTAGTTTTAATCTAAATACAGAGAAAAAAATATATATATATAACGATTTAGGGTAAGACAAAAAACATGGTTTGGAAGATTCAATTTTGTTAATCTCTAACAAAAAAAATTAAACATTTTGCATTGTAAATCATGACATAAATTGACTTAAATTGACTTAGTATTGCGCACAATTCGTAAGGACATTTTTTTATTTTATTTTATTTTTTTATGGTAAGCTTATAAATCACCATCTACTTTCCATGTATATGGACAAGAACAGCTTGGACATTCTGCCTAAGATGAAAAAAAGAAAATAATAGTTTAGTAATAATAGTTAATAGTTTGAAACAACTTGAGGGTGAGTATATGACCGAATTGTCATTTTTAGAAAACTATTTCTTTAATGACACCTTACCATCAAAATATGGCTTTAAGTCAATGAAAATCACTCTAAGAAAGTCCCATATTACTATCCTTCAGTGAACATCCTTCAGGCATCTCATTCCATTGGTCGATACGGCTCTTGATTTCTCTTGGTCCGGTGCTGTTTGTTTCTCGGGCGAGGTAAGGGAGGTGGATCTTCCTCATCGTCGTCCTGAGGCGGTGGTGGGGGTCGAGCACGGATCTGGGCTTTGGGTTGATTCTGGGTTCGAGGTGGGGTTTCCGGAGATGGGTTGCAGGGCATGGGGTCTTCTTGCGGGATGGGGGGCGCCGGTTGCCCCCTAGCGGTCTGTTTGGATCTGTTTGTACCGGTATGTCCTGGGGTAAGATCTGCTAGCCTTAACTCTTCTTCTTCTGGAAGATATCAAAGACAAAAAAGTCACTTCACAAAGTTGCATTTTTCAATTTTACATTTTTTTTTTTTTTTTTTTACAAGTTGCGTGTTGTGATCTAGACTGTACTAGATGGTAAAGTTGATCTGTTATATGAAGTGGTGGACTGATAGGGATTTTTTAGAGAGCAGGGTAACCAGTGTCAGAGATTAATAATTATTTACATAATATTTACTAAATTATATAGCAACTACTAATAGCAACTTCTTGATTGTGTAATCCTGTTGTAGTTAATCTTCATAAATAAAGAAATTGTTGAAAACATGAAACCAAGTAAACACTGCAACCAACAGAGCACTTATTAATCTAATCATAGTAATTTTCTAAAATTAATACCAAGTAATGCTAATTCTACATACTAGCAAACAGTAAATATATTTGTTGTTAAGCTATTCTACTCAATTTTGAAAGTGTGGATTCTTAGGAAACTTGTTTTGTCTCAGTAAACCACATAAAGACGTTTGTATAGAGGATATTAAGTGGAGCTTGGTCGTATCTGTTTTTTAGATCTGTCTGGTGCTGCCTAAACAAAGAGATCTGGAAAATGTCTCATAGTAGTTTTCAATCTCACAGTGGCCTAACATTTTCAAAATGTACAACTATTAAGCATTAACTTTTTTTTTTTTTTTTTTTTTTTTTAAAGATTCAGTTTATTCTCAGAGTCAACATGTTGAATCTAATACAAATGAGAATAGAACTGTGGTAAAAGGCTTTGTGTTCCTGTTTTAAACTGGTTAATTATAACGAATAGATAGTTTTTGAGAAGGTACAATTATAGGTTAGTTCAAAATTGTATAATTTTATTTAAATGACTGTATTTAAGATTTGGCATTGTGGATTGTGGCGGAACTCTTCCAGCTCAACAAGGATAACGAAAGCTTCAGTTTGATATTTTGTTGAAAATACAGATGCTCATTGATTTATTTTAGAGGCGATGAAAGATGTCGCTCACCTTGTTGGTGCTTTGTGCGTTGATGACAGCTTCGACATGCACAGATGACGAGAACACAAATCAGCAGCAATAGAAGGGCTGCTCCACCGGCTAGGATGCCCACCATGAGCCAGAAATCAAAGCCAAAGAGTGTAGTAAGAGCTGGGCCTTTACCTGTAAGACAAGAACAGATGTCATAAAATCAATTAACAGACAAGTGGATCATTAAAAAACATCTGTTTTAAGCCGTTTAAAACCCTACAAACTGCATGATGCATAATACTGTACGATCCAATGTTATTTCATGAGAGAGTCAAATGTTTGGACACACTTTATTGAATTTGCTCTTAATTACCGTAAAACGATTTGATCTGAAAACTACAATTTAAATGCTTAGAATTAGTTTTGTAGGCGAATATAGTTGTATAAATGTATACATTTCATTTTAATGTCCACTGCTTGATGATTTGTAATGGATAGTGAAGTAAAAGCATCAGCAAGTGTGCAACATGCATGTTCCTCCTTCAATAATGCATAAAAAGGCTGGAATGTACAGTACGACCCAATACAGTACCAAGTGAACCATTTTTAATGTAGTTTGGGTTGTATACTCTTTGCATAGTTTTATTGCTTTTAATGTTGGGGGAATGTTAAGCTTGTTGGCAAATTCAAATACCATTTGAATGGAAACAACCTTTAACATCAACATAAAGGTAGCATTTTCTATTCAAAACTATTTATTTTCTTATCTTAACTTTTTTTTTTCACAACTTAACTCCAACACTTGGATTTGTGTTATTTCATACTTTTGATGACTTTGATGTTGAATAAAGAACACTGTTAAGAAAAAAAAAATGTGTTCCTCTTCGGAACACAAATGAAGATCTTTTTGATGGAATCTGAGAGCTTTCTATCCCTCCATAGACAGCTATGCAACTGACACTTTGACGCTTCAAAAAGTTCATAAAGAGATCGTAAAACTAATCCATATGAATTGAGTGGTTTAGTCCAATTTTTCGATCTCTCTTTATGATTAACATTTTGAATTTAGGCTTTTACTCACATATAAACCTTGATCAGCAAACATAAACATAAGCTCAACCGAACCTGCTAGACGCGCGAGAACAAACCTCTTGCTGAAGCTTAGATGTGCTGTGTAACACGAGAATGAACCTCATTGGTTGCGCAGCATGTTTGAGCTTCTGGGAGAGGTTTGCTCTATCACGTCATTCAAGTTCTGTTGAGCTTTTGTTTATGTTCACTGATCAATGTTTATATGTGAGTAAAAGCCTAAATTAAATCTGTTCATCATATATAAAATGATCGAGTCTCTTCAGAAAATGTGGACTAAACCACTCAATTCATAAGGATTAGTTGTTCGATCTCTTTATGAACTTTTTGAAGCATCAAAGATCAAGTTGCAAAGGCAGTCAATAGAGGGACAGAAATCTCTCAGATTTCATCAAAAAGATCTTCATTTGTATACTAAAGTGTTACCGTGAAATGTGAAACTGTATTAAGCAACAACTTGGACATCTGAGTTCTTTGAGTTGAGTTACAAGGTTCTTCAAATGGTAAATTTTAAAGTGTGATAGCTAATTGCAAATAATTATTGTGAATAAATAATTGTGTCCAAACTTTTGACTTATTTTCAGTTTAATACCATTTTGCCAATGAAATACGGTTGTTTTACTGTCATAGATTCACGCTTGTACGTCAGCACAGCAAAAACAGGAAACGGCCAGACCAAAAACCAGTGCGTATTTTATGAAACAAAAGTGAAATCAGGAAAAGTCATTTTACAGACATGTTAAAAGTTCAGGTCTGTTCAAAACCCTGAAAGGTTTATTATTTAGAGGTTTTATTTGGTCTTAGAGAAAACAAGCATTTAAAAAGAGAGAGATAAAGATTAATTAATTAATTATAACAGAGTGCATTCTAGAAAGAGATGCATGTGAAATAAAAATAACTTACATGATACTGTAATATGATCACTTTTTTCATTGCTGACAGGATTGCGTGCCTCGCATGAGTACGGTTTATTCCCCTGTAATTGAGTAGGTGTCAATACCAGAATGTTTTTATCCTTCTGGATGGTTTTGCCTTCTTCATACCAGGATACAGTCAGATCGTTACTGTTTCCCGTGTTACAGGTGAGAGTAGCAGTGGTGGTGCAGTTGAACGTCACAGTAGGTTTAGGGACCTTTTCTGTAACAGAAACTTGATGGTTATTTCCTTTTACTGTAACTACTATAGAAATATACAATCTTATATTGTTATTGTGTTGAAAGGGTAGAAATATTTGCCACCTTACCATATACTTTAATTTCCACTTCTTTTTTAACAATCTCTGTACCATCAGTTTTAGAAACGGTGTATAAATATTTGCCCGTGTTCTTCATATCAACACTTTGAAATCTTAATGATCCATCTTCTTCCATTGTTAAATCTGTATCTTTTGTCTTCACCTTCCCATTTTTCCTCTCAATTACGGCGTCACTGGAGACATGGGTCCATTTTATGTCATAAGATTTGCCATTGTGTTTTTCTGGTAGCTTAATGATGCAGGAACTTCCCACTTGTAGATCTTTTCCACATTCCTCTGTTGAGACTATAATAAATAAAATTACAGTAGTATTTAATAAAATTCAACAAGGTTCAACTGCGCATATGTGGGGGAAAAAGCATAAAAACGGAGAATGAATAATTCTCAGGGTGAGTTTCTTTTTAAAAGTTAATTCCAGTTTAGACACTAACTATAGACAAAACTG
Source organism: Hypophthalmichthys nobilis (assembly GCA_037950665.1). NCBI lineage: Eukaryota > Metazoa > Chordata > Actinopteri > Cypriniformes > Xenocyprididae > Hypophthalmichthys > Hypophthalmichthys nobilis. Next base: position 6,463,549 of record CM075480.1, read on the forward strand.
TTGAACACAGTTCAATATTCTGTTCCCACCATAAAAAAAAAAAAAAAAAATGATAGTTCATTTAACACACACTGACTCCTATATAACAACAACAGGATCTGTCATCACTGTACGAGGTAAGTTGTCACATGGGGATCTGCATTAGGAAGCCTATTAAATCATAATTTAAACAGTAAAACTATTATAAAAACAGAAAAAGGTAACTTAAAAATACCAAACCATTGTTATGGCCAACAGAACTTAAAGTTACAAATTATATGTGTAAAATTACAACATATATGCCCTGACTTGACATTTATATATCTATAAATAAAACTGTTCTGAGTTTTTATAGTCTTATGTGTTTCTTTTGTCCAACAGATAATACAAAAATAATATGATACTGGAACTTCACAAAAAATTATTATAATTTAAGACCGCTTTGAAATTGATGTTTGAAATCAACATATCAGTGCTTGATAAAATAAGCATTTGTTAAATAACACGTTTGACTCAAAACCTTATAGTTCCTGAAATAGACTGTCTGCTGAGCTCTCTGTGAGACAACTATAATAATAAATGTTCCAAAAGAGAGTTTTAGCAGCGATGGGGAAACAAAAACATTTTGGGTCCCCAAAATACCTTTCAGTCAAAAGTTCTTAAAAGAAGAGAATTTCTTTCTTATGTTGAAGAACATTTTAATAATCCAAAGAACCTTTTTTCCGCTACAAAGAACTTTTTGTGAAATGGAAATATTCTATGGATGTTATTCACAGAACCACAAATGCCAATAAAGAACCTTTATTTTTATACTGTCTTTCCCTTTAATTTGACTGCATATCTAAATATTCTACTTTCTGTGAGTGTCTTCTATTAAAGGTAGACATGAACAAACTGCAACACGTACACGTCACTAGATTTGCATTTAAAAGTGACCTAAAAGGACAGTAGAAGTGCATTTATTGCCTTAAGGTAAGATATTTTACTGATCTGACACTTAAAAATGGCCTTCACTAGCCTTTCTTTGATGGTGGCAAAAGTGAATTCAGATGTTCCTACATTAAGTTAACTGACAAAACAACATGATGTATGGTTATTTATAATATTGAGTTGACATAAAATAACGCAGTATGCACGAGAAAAAATTTTAATATGGATTACTATTCTTAATATCTTTTAATCATATTGTAGCTTTTGATCTCAACTAAAAAATATATATACAAAATAGACAAGAAAAACAGCTTTTCCACTTCAGTCTATTAACATATCTATACAAAATGAAGTCACAACCTACCAGAGAGTGCAGCGAAGCCACAGAGGAGTAAAAATAACAGATTGTGTTGGCAGCTCATTGCTCTTCTGAACACAGCAAATGTTCCAGAACCTTTTCACAATCAACTGGAGGAAACAGAAAGAATTTCCTGTTTGCGATCAGAGGGTTGGCGGTTATGCAGACAGAATCATAAACTGAAGATGTCAGTTGTGCAAAAAATTGACACAGTGCTTCACAGGTGTGGAAGGATGTCATTATAATGTGCTTCAGTGTGAAGCAGGTGTTTCTGTCTAACAAATATAGAATGCATCTGATGTTTTGAGATGTTGGCCAGCTATTTTTATCTTGATCCTGCGGATTAGAAAGCTGTCAAGCACTGATTTAAAAAATATATATTTATATATTTTAAATAATTTATAGATAGAAAGGTTTGCACATTATCTTATACTGGATCTAGGACAGTGGTTCTCAACTGGTGGATCACGACCCAAAAATGGTTTGCATGTCTGTACCAGTGACCTGGTGGCTTAAATACATAATTGTGTGGCAATTTAAATGCCATACAATGCTGCCATCTTGTGAGCAACTTTTCTATTAAAATTCCTTAATTTTGTTGTAAATAAAAATATAGAAATTATAAATGCATTAATGTGGACCTGTTATGCCCCTTTTCAAAGTCTTGATTTTGTTTTTGGACTTAAGGTTTTCATGCCTGAATGTTTAAATACACATAATTTTTTCCCCCATATTTTACATTGTTGCAGTTCCTCTCTTCCCAGTCTGTCAGTAACACTCTGTTTGTTCCTGTCTCCATAAAGCCCTTCTTTCTGAAAACACAATGTGCTCTGATTGGTCGGCTGGACCAGTGTGTTGTGATTGGTCAAGCACTTAAAGCATGATTGGGAAATGTCACGACCCTTACCAAAACCATGAATTTCAACACAACAAACTCAACCAGCCCGCCCCTCTATTTTGCAGGAATTATTTAAATGAGGAATATTGTGACGTGTTCATTCCTGGACGAAAAACTCAAGACTACAATAAAGGTGTTTTAGGGAATTTAGAAACAGTGTGCACTTATATAGAGAATAACTCCTTTTGGAGTGAATTTGTGCTTTGGAACTTTGCAGAGCTCAAACAGCAACATTACACACTAAAGAGAGTTGAACATGGAAAAAAGCATAACAGGTCCTCTTTAAGGCATATCTAGTTTGTTTTAGATTAGATGTTTTCAACCCAGGGACTCCCTAATATACAATTAGCAATGAGCAACATTAACAAACATTATTATGCTACATCTTTTGCCAAGATCTGGATTCATTATACCATTATAATGTATGACAGAGAGATTTGCATGTCTTTAATGATGGTTTTAAATAAATCAATTGCCTACTTTAATAGGACTTTAATAGTTTTCTGTAAGTCTTCTGGGATCCATACGCAGTAAACCTGTACAGTAAACATACAAAAAAAAAAAAAAAAAACAAGGCTGAATCATTCAAACAATTCTGGATAACTAGATTTAAAAGATAATCAATTTAAACATTGATGTTGGCTTGACAAAGCCTGGCAAATACTTTTGAGAAGTTTTACAATCTTGAAGTTTGAATGTTTTAAGTTTAAGGGCCCTATCATACACCGCGATGCAAGTGTTTTTTGCTAGTTTCAGCCCGACGCAGTTATCATTTTCACGTCCAGCACCACATTGTTTAAATAGCAAATGCACTCGCACCCATCTGTTTGCCCATGGTCGTACTGGTCTGAGAATGAGGTGTGTTCAGGTGCATTGTTGGCACACTGCTATTTTGAGGCAACTGAAAACGACTGCGCCATTGACCAACAAAAACCTGGTCTAAAGTCGATTGTGCAGTATTTTTTGTTTGTTTTGTGTTTTGTTATTTAAAGAGCACACTAGAAATATGCTCCTATAGGCGGGTACACAACACGCATACACTCTGCTTATTACACACACAGGGACATGCAGCAGCACACAAATATTTTTTAAATATTAAAAATAAAAGGATTTCTTTCAGGAGAAGCATTGAGTCTTTCTGCTTGGAAATTATAAATAAATAAAATTGGGCATAAACAGCAGTCATAAATCATTACAATTCAAGTCTAATTCATTTGTTGAAACCTGGAAGCCATACAGAGACCACATTATTATTATTATTATTATTATTTAGTTTTTTTATTAAACAACAACATAACACAATGTTTATAATTAAATTATTCACTCTTTATTTAGTAAAATGCATTATATCAGCATCATAGTGCATGGCAGTCATAGTCAATCAAGTCTTATTATAATTGTTTAAATATTATAATATAAAAAAAAGCCAAAGAAAACATTGATATTGTTTATTTTCTTTAGACAATATACAATATCACTCAACATTACACAATGCCTTATTAAATATTACACATTTGCTGGTGGTAATGCTATAAATGAGTCCTACCTGTCACGACTTTTCCACTGCCTTCTCTTAAAAAAATATTATCCAGGTAAAATCTACATATAGTTAAAAGTATTGTTTAGTGTAAAAAAAAAAAAAAAAAAATGCTGAAGATTAGCTAACAGACTGTTCCCTTTGAGCTTCACTTTTCTGTGCATTTCACTTCATGGCATTGTTTTGACATTGGGGTGGAGTCAAGAAACTGGGGCGTGTTCAGCAGACCTGGCCACGCCTCCCACTAAGGGATGTCATCGACTTGAGATTTTTTTTTTTTTTTTTTTTTTTTTGCTCGATACTTTATTTTTCTTTTACAATACTTTCTTTTGCAAATATATGTGGCATTGATTTGACTCCGTGCATATTCAAGAACCTTACTGCATTAACAGGTTCACAAACAATTTTCCCAAAGGTATAAACATTTATCAAGCAGAGGTTCTCTTTTATTTCATGTTAAGTTCATTTCACATTGAGCCTTCCTTTCTGCCACAAGAGGGTGTAAAAGATCATGATGGCTCTACCCAACCTACAGACCGGACACAGACAACAGTGCTCTGCTACATGCCCTAAGCAAACTAAGATTATAGATTATACATTTTCACAAAACCAAAAAGATCAAAAGAGAAGAAGAAAAGCAGTGAGAAGATATTCTTCAGACCTTCTCATATTCTCTGAATCTCGATCATCTGTTTCAGGTAATAGTTCAGACTTTTGTATAAATGCATACCCTGTGATGATACCAAAAAGTTATACCATGGTACTGAATGATTATTTGGCATTTACAAAATACTCCCAAGATATGTAAAATTTATTGAGAATAAAAATGTAAATATATGCTTAATATCGCAATAAATTAGAATATCATGAAAAAGTTATTTTTAGGGGCCAAGCCCCGAAGGAATCTGCACATTTTGAAGTACAGTATTCCATTTTTTCTATACTCCTCCTTCAAATTTTCTCAAATTTTGTCCAAACTTTGTTCACTTGATCTTTGGACCAAGCCGCACAGAAATGACTGAACAGATTGTTTTTATTCATCTTTGTTCAAAAGTTATGATGTCACGAACTTAACGAGGTCGACCCAAAATTGGTTCCCCTCCAATGTAGTTCTTATAGTAATATGACCCGTTGCGCTCTGTCTCACTGCCTATATCCACTTTTGTGTCCTTAAACATTCATTTTTTTGGGGTCGACAGCTTATAAAAACTTAGTTCTGGGTTTTTTAGGTTGTTTGCTGTACACCATGTCACCTAGCAGCTTTTAGACATTGTTCTATTTTTTTGTTATAAGCCAGAAATGACAAGGAGGCAGCCTCACACTATATAAAGTCAATGGGGACTGTTCGATTGTATTTCCCCCCGGTGGGCGTGGTTTTCAGATTATGACGCGTGTCGCTCTGTCTCTATAGCAGGGGTGGGGAACGTTGATCCTGGAGGGCCATTGTCCTGCAGAGTTTAGCTCCAACCCTAAATAAACACACCTGAAGCTAATCAAGGTCTTCAGGATTACTAAAGTTACAGGCCGGTGAGTGTTTTTTTTTTCAGGGTTGGAGCTAAACTCTGCAGGACAATGGCCCTCCAGGATCAATGTTCCCCACCCCTGCTCTATAGAGAATGAGGAGTTACGTCACGATGTTTTCACTCCGCGTTGCATTTTGGGAAGGCGCCGCCATATTAGCAAGTTACGCTATCTGTTGCTATGGTAACTTCGACAGCTAGCCCGAGATAAAGACCAACAGAGAGAGAGAGAGCAGATTAATTTAATAAATAAATTTTGCGATACAGTGCAGTTTTTTTTTTGGGGGGGGGGAAGAAATGGAGAAGGAGAAAGTGAAAGGAAAGGGGCTCTATTGGGGGAGACTAAATAGCGTCATTTAGAGAAAATGCTTGACATTAACAGCATCGACCCGTACGACCTGCCAGCCACAGAACTGACGAAAGACCCTGAAGCATCACCTGTGTTATTAACGAACCAAACTTAGTAAACACCATAAGTATAATACAGCATAGCCTACTACGGACAGAAAACCAGATGAGCCCAGAATATGAACGCAACACATTTAATTACACGTGTTTTCCTCCCATAAAGAAAAAGACAGTGCCATTAAAAGACCAAACTGAGTAAACACCATACTAATAAAGCATAATATACAGAAAAATTGGTTTGTGCCAAATTTGATCTTTTAATATCACTTATAGGCTACAATAAGCGACGTTAAACGTTTTCTTTATAACAGTTTTCTGAGGAAAACGCTCGTGAATTTAAACACGTTGCGTTCACATTATGGGCTCAACTGCTTTTCTGTACACGGTATTACATAGTATACTTTATTAGTAGGCCCTATGATGTTTACTGAGTTTGGTCTGTTAATATCACAGTCTTTCTAAGTACATTAAGCCGGTTTTCTATGGGAGGAAAAGGCTTAACGTGTTATTAAATGCGTTGAGGTCATTCAGGACTCATCTGATTATTTTGTTGGCCTACATAGTATACTTTATTAGTATGATGTTTAGTGAGTTTGGTCTGTTAATATCACTGTACATTAAGCCACGTTAAGCGTTTTAGAATGTCCCTTGGCGACGCTTGGCGGTGTTATTTAGTCTTTCCCGATAGAGCCCCTTTCCTTTCGCTTCCTCATTATCCATTTCTTTCCAAGAAACTGCGGCGTATCGCAAAAATGCAAACAAATATCACGCTATTTCTCTCGGTCTCACTGTCAAAGTAACCATGGCAACGGATAGCATATCCAGCTAATATGGCGACGCCTTCCCGAAATGCAACGCGAGTGAAAACGCTGTGACGCAATATTCTCATTCTTTATAGGGTCGTTTTTCGGAGGAGGACAGTCTCATTATCAAAATGGTCATACACATCGTATTGTTAAATTATCAAGCACACTTTCATGTTTATGTGTTGAGAAAAAATGAGGATATCATGAAAAGAGAATAGGCGGCGGGTCCTCGGGTAGTTTTAGCTGGGGTCGTCACCATAGTAACGGTCGATAAGGCTCATGGGTACTGTAATATTCACTGTTAAATTTGACACACCAAACAGATGGAAAAACTGTATTTCTCAGAAAAGAAACAGCAACATTTAGAAGTGATGGTCGTAGCACAGCTCTGCAGCCTTGTTTATTAAGAATAGATTTACTACATTTTGACTAAAACACTGACAATGGTTTACAATGGTGTAGCCGTCACATAATATAAAGCAATAAAACAAGGATAAAATCTGTTTAAATGTTGAGTAATGTAGCGCTTAAAGTTTAAAAATTAATAATAATAATAATAATAATAAAAAGAAAAAAAAAAATACAGCGTCTGTGCTTCCGAGTGGCAGAAAGGAAAATGTGGTGTAGTCACGAAAGATACGTCCTATAGAAATACATTAGATTAAAAGTCATGTTGAGTGACATGGAAAAAAAAAGGGGAAACTCGTGTCCACGAACACGAACCAATAGATTAAATTTCGTGACTGTCACGAACTGCCGTGAGACTGGGTTGGCTCCTCTCGTCCCACCTCCTTGTTTCCAATTACCACGCCCTCTTGTTTAGTCCTTGATTATTTCTCGTTTGTCTGAGTGTGCTCACCTGTTCCTTATGTTCCCTGCTCCCTTTATATTGCGTTCTCTTTCCTTCATGTTTTGCCAGTTTGTTAAACAGTGTGGTCCTCTGTGTTATCTTGTACTTTTCTTGTTGTAGATGTATGTCTGTAGATATTTATTGAACTTATTGTTTATCTCTTTTGTTCCGTCTAGTTTTGTCCTGTCCAGCCTTTTGTCTTAGAGTATACTTGCTATTGTGTTTTTTTTTTTTTTTTTAGTTTTTACTTTAGTTCTTAATTTACTTGAGTTGGTTTTCCTTTATCTTACTTTAGTAATTAGTCTTTTTATTATTTTACTAGTTCTCTAATTTATTCCTAGCTTTAGTTTTCTGTTTTCTCTTTATTTAGCTTACTACTTCAGTAGTAGTTCTAGTCTTTGCTTCGCATTGGTTTCTGCTGTCAGTCTTGTTGTGTAGTGTCTTGTCTGCTGTGTCTCTTCTCTTGTCTAGTCCTGGAGGCTGAGGTTCCCTGGCCACACACTGTTAATACCATGCAGCAAGGCCGGTGCTGCGTTAAATAGAAATTATCCTCAAGTTGGACAGCAAGTCATTCCTGATTACTTGGCCCATCACATTAACCACTTTGTTGATGATATTGTCACGAGATCACCCTGTTTTGATTTTGTTTTCTGTTTTGCTGTCTATCATTAATCACCTCGTTTGTCTGTGTATCAAAGTCATGTGTTTTCAGTTCACATTTGTCTGGTCTCGTTTGTGAATGGTTGTGTTTTGCTCGCGCTTCTTCATTTGGAATTACCTTGTGCTATTAAATACTGTGTGAATCTTCATCTTTGTCTTTGTGCCTTTATCCGCAGCATAACCACTGACAGAAGAATGGAACCAATCAGTGTTTTTTGTAGTTTTCCCCATCACCATGGACTCTCCCTCATTCCTGTTAATCTGCCTTGAACACGGAAATCACAGCCTAGCACATCAGTCGAACTTCCTGGCTAACTGCCTTTGTTCATTCTTCTTTGAAGGACTTGACGCATCGACAAAGGCACAGTTGTCCGGGGAGGAACGCCTCATGGGTGCTGGCAACAAGTGGATTGTCTTTCACAGTCAGATTCGACGACGACACCAGCCCCACTCCCAATCCAGTGCCCAACCTGGAACCTCCAGACGGTGAGGAACGGCAGAATGAGCCCATCACAGACAGAGAGCCCGCCTCTACCGCAATGCAGGAGCCAGAAACAAATGGAACGCCTGAGCAAAACATTGCCGCTGAGCCGGAGACCTGCAAATCTGAAAAGGTGTGTATACATCATCCGACGGATCAAGGATGTCTTATTTAAGAAAAGTAACTGTAATGAAATTGACTGTTATTCCTTGTAAGGTGTTTGTTTCTTACTGTAATTTTTATTTCTTTCTTACTTTGCAATCTAACAGTTACTTTTCTTAAATGAGACCGCCTCGATGACATATGCAGGCCAAAACCATGATAATAGATCACTTGATTTTAAAAGTGAAACGGGCATTGAAGAACAGCTGTCCCAACATAGGCTGCGTTTACACTGGCACAAAAAATCTGATCTTTTGCTCACATCTGACACAGATCGGAATTAGCTGTACACGTGTAAACACAAAAATCCACACGAGATCCGATTTTTTCGCATCCGATCTGAGCCACTTCCAAGGGCCTGTTTACACCTGGTGACTTTATGCGTTTTCTCTGATTGGATACCTATCCGATCGTGAAAAGACCAGGTCTAAATGCCCTCCGAAACGCATTCGAGACGGATATAAATCCGATCGCTCAGACCACTTCAGAAGGTGTTCTGGGACGCATTCCAGTCAAAACTGAACAGGTCTAAATGCATCTGGTTGTTGAAACCACATATGTAAATTTAACTCCTCCCAAAAATACTAAAAAATAAATGTGTGAGAGCGTGTTATGGGCTAAATAACATGTTATAGCCAGATATGACAGCGCTACTGCAGCTCGCATCGCCGCATATGAGCAGCTGAGTATCTATTCAGCAAGACAACGCGCAAACTGCCGCAAATCAAAATGAAAGTAAGTTGCAGGCGCTCAAAACACAATCATCTTCATTAAAAGTAATGAGACTAAATGATCTTACCAGTGCTGTTGCCGCGCTCTCTCCTATTGCGGTCTTTGATTTTTAAATTAGCTGATGATCAATAAAATGCAGCTCCTAGCCTATTTGTTGCTTTCGGTGAGGTGAACTCCATGAAATCTGCATATAGCGCGGGAATTGAAGATCGGATTTAAATCCGTTTTGCGGAGACACATTTATGTGGCCAAGTGTACGTGCAATCGTTTTTATAAATCAGATAGCTATCCGATCAGAGAAAACGCATGAAGTGACCAGGTGTAAACAGCTCCCAAATGTGGTTTCAAATCCGATACATGTCCGATCTCTGGACATGCGACCTACGTCTAAACACGCATATCCGATTCCCATTGGAATTCCAAGCCACCACAAGGTGAGGGCGACACGTTTGCTTACTAAAAAATAGCTTTTATGTTGTATTATGAAGCAGACGTGCTTGTATGTACTTGGACTAAAATTCGCAGCTTTATTATTGAAGTGGGAACTTTATATATCTAACGTTATCTATTTTTCCAGAAAAAAAAAAAAATGCGCACACACACATACATTCAGCAGCTGAATTTCAACCTTTGCCCGGTTAATTTAAAAGAGACCGCCGTGTTGTTGTTTTTTCTTAAGCCAAAAGCTTCACTGTAGCTTCTCTCTCTCTCTCTCTCTCTCTCTCTCTCTCTCTCTCTCTCTCTCTCTCTCTCTCTCTCCCTAGCTCGCTCGAATTCATTAAAAAAAATGGACTTCTAAAACTGATAACTGTAGATAAAATATCAAACGCAAATTACCTTTTTTTTCCGGTCTATATCCGTTCAGTCAGAATTCGCGCTGCAATACATCCATGACACTGACAGCTGTTAACTTATCCATTCTGGCAGGTAATCATGGCCACCCGACGTGAAATATATAAATAATTTTAATAGCACGGCCACTTAAAACCCGAGGGTCTACTGTGTGCATGTAAAACTATCAAGTGAATGTAGCAAAGTGAGCAAACGTGTCGCCCTCACCTTGTGGTGGCTTGGAATTCCAATGGGAATCGGATATGCGTGTTTAGACGTAGGTAACATATCCAGAGATCAGATATGTATGGGATTTAAAACCACATTTGGAAGTGGCTTAGATCGGATGCGAAAAAATCGGATCTCGTGTGGATTTTTGTGTTTACAGGTGTGCTAATTCCGATCTGTGTCAGATGTGAGCAAATGATCGGATTTTTTGTGCCAGTGTAAACGCAGCCATAGTGACTGGCGAGATTGCTCCCTTCTTGTTCCCGTTAAAAAGTTAACCCGTTCTCACTCACGAGGGGTCCGATACTGCCGAATGTCCAAGATAATGCTATACTGGCGGCAAACGCGCCCAGCGAAGCGGGACGTTCTAAAAGCGCTTAATGTGAAAAATGCTGGCTTAAGATATTGGAGGAGCAAATTCAGTCTAAATACATCTTATAAATACAGCATGTAGGCTACATACAAGCAGATACAAGCCCACACTATGAAAGAGATGCGTCACAATATTGTAAATCTTTCCGTTTTAAAGCAAGAAGGGGAGCCAATGGATATCACACAAGAAGCAACGTGAAAACTTTGCGCAAGAGTTATGCCGGTAAAAGCTTAACCTCGGTCAGTATTCAAAGCGAAAGTAAAAAGTGACGGAGCTGTCTGACACTGCATTAACGGAGCATATTCTCTCAGAGACGAATTTCAACATAGGCTAATATGCTGATAAAGGTATATAACTGTCTTAACTTATTCCATTATTTCTCTTGTGGCCCGTACATATATGGCTTTAGGCTAGTGAAACAAATTAGAAGAATAGTATTTCGTGTTAAACAGCTTTATATATACATATATATATATATATATATATATAAGTCGGCGCTTGAAGTAGCCTAAAGCTTCTCTTAATTTTCATTGATGACTGTAGTGGAAATATTATAGACTGTTAATAATTTTAATTATAGGCCTATAATTCATTGTATAATAGACCTAAAAAAAAAAATGTTTAAAACACTTTCAAACATGTGCTAATAGCCTAATCTTTTATTATCCTCACAGCACATCAGTTATGCGGTGATGCGAAATTATTGCGGAGCAAATTTATAGTATTAATTTAATAATAAAAATTAGCCTAACCTAATAGTAGTAATAATAGACTAGAAGAATGTAATGGGCCTACATTAACTGGAAATGCCAAATCCTCTTAATATTGCCAATATTTGATGCTTTTGATAATATCTCTGGCTATCTTTGATACATGATCATAGTCTGTTGACGGTTATCTCGGGGCACCCCAACACACAAAGCAATTGTAATAAATTTCGCAATTTAAAACAATATAAAACACCTAACAGCCAGACGAAAAAAGTCACAGTAATTTAGATGTCGTTTTGGCATTTAGTCTATTCATTTAAAAAAAAAAAAGAAGAAAAAAAAAAAAAAAGTTAAAAGCAAAAGGACGGGATCGAGACTATACAAGCGGGAACTCGATATAATGTGTTGGAACCATGGTTGGAACAAGAGCTAAGGTTTAGAAATGGTCATGTTTAGGTTAAAATATATATATATATATATATATATTTTTTTTATTGTAATATTATAATTTTATTGTAAAAACATAATAATGTAACAAATTATTTTTTAGGCGTTTTGATGCGAGTCATTCTATTGACACCAGAGTAAAAGTCACTAGAAAGCGCTTTTGGCGTCTGTGTATGACGCAAATAGAAAATAAATGTAGCATTTTTACATATTAAAAAACAGGTTGTGTATAATTTATATTATTTTTAATAAAATATAAGGAAAATTAGATGTATCTGCTAATTCTATTCATCAGTGTTAAAATTAAAATGGAAGAAACCGCATCATATTTCATTTCTGGTTTAAAAAAAAATGAAAAAGGAATGGACGCAAAAGTACACGGACCAATATAGTCGTCTTCTTTTTTTCCTTTTCCTTTTTTTTTTTTTTTTTTTTTTTTTTTTTTTTGTGGATTCCCATTCCAAAATTTTTGTGGTTTTAAGCAAGCTCTTAGACCACTCAGATGAACACCTGATTTTTAAAAACACAAAGAGAGGAGTAGGGTTAAACAATTATAGGCTGTTAGACAGTTTAACGGATAATGTTAACTGAGTGATGTCAGCAGAAAATATGCACTCATGAATCATTAACAGTAAAAATAAGAATGTGTTTTAATAAAGTGTAGTGTTGATTGTGATTTCATGTTGACTCTAACTGATCAGTGTGTCACTGTTATTCTTTAAGGTTGTTGTGCTGCTTGGGAGACAGTAGTAGAGTAAGTTTATTTTCTTAATTCCTTGTGGAAAATCATTAATGTTAGAATTACTGCAATATTACAGACAAATTAAATCGATCTTGATCTCTATATGGGTGCTCCGCAGTGATATACACAGCTGATGAATTCAGTCAGTTTCATGTCTGAACAATCAGCATCCAGGACTTAAACTATCTGTTTTTTTATAATGTACATTTAAAAATGTTTTTTTTTTTTTTTACTGTTTTCCCCTCAGAAATGTCCCCTTAATGGTGAATGAATGACTGATGCTCATCATGAATCCTTGTGACCTTTCAAATGCAAAGCCACATGTGAATCTTCTCGACCCATTAGCACGGTCATCAGCTCTAAATCCCAGCTTTACTAAAGCATCTACTCTTAACCATCTGTGCCTTCATAACTTTGACTGTTACTTTTTGACCTTTCTGTCTGCTGGGCTGAGAAGATGTAATGGAACATCATCCACTGGTTCTGAATATGAATCTACAGCTACAAATGCAAATACTTTCTCAAGGAGGGACAAGATGAGAATCTCTTAATGGCACTAAACAGAGAGCATATAAACAAAGCATTTTCTTTTGTGGCAGAGAGTAAAGAGGGCATTTTATTTTCAGGCAAAGGGATTGTTTTGCGCTCACAGCTAAAATGTGATAAGTTTGATGCAGGACATGAACCAATAAAATAGTAAACATTGAATGCAATGTAAATCACATTGAATAAAATCCTCTGTCAAATGTAAAATATGAATGCATCTTGTTAAGAATTCTATTTGAAAAAAAAAAAAGTAATAATAATAAAAATAGATTTTTGCTATTGGGGAAGTATGAAGAGGAAAACATGCATAGTAAAAAAAATTAAGTTTTAGTCAAGTTTGTAAAATGTGTCCATCACAGTTTAGTTTTTCATATTTACAATTTAAAGATGTAAGCTAACCTACTGTATCGCTAAATCAGTTATTATAAAACAGCTTTTGTTTTTATGAGCACACCCCAAATATACACTCCAAAATGAATATGTCCGATCAAAAAAAGATCCAGCAGATAGATAGTCAATTTGTAATAGGCAGTTTATTAAGCAGTTTATTCAGTGCACTGAGGCATCTCCATGCTTGTCAAAGCCAAGGACTAAAATCCTCACAGCTATGTTTATTCTTTCTCAATTTCAATTTACATTTATGCACTTTACATGTATGCATTTAGCATGCATTTTTATTCACAGCATCTCAATTTGTCACAGAACCAACAATATTCATAGTAAACAGTGGCTGATTTATTAGGAAGCTAGACTGGGAAACAAGCTAGAATAGAGGTGAAATGCCAAGAATAGAATATATTTCAACATGCATTTCAAGAAAGTTATATCTGAATTGCTCCAGATACCCCAATTGACTGTTTTATTACAGGCTGAATACATGTATTCAAGAAAAATGAACAACTCAAAATTAAATAGGATTTATTCAGCAGATTTCAATAAGCAAAAGTTATTTTGCTCATAAATGTTTTGAAGAATATAAAACACAAAATGCAGCATCACTGCATTATTCCCATATTATGTATTTATGTAATTTAATAGTTTTAATGTTGTTAAATGGAGAAAGATTTTACATCATAACTTTTCTTAAATAATTTTCAAATTCTAAATCTCTCTATTATTTTTCAAGTTTATTAGATTTTGAGTCCCAGATTTTGATTGACTTTGAACCCCACTGTAGATATATTTGTAAAACTAAACAAAGCGTAATCCTCTTTATAGTAATTTTAATCCACAATCTTCCTAAACTGATGTGTGATTTTTGTCAGTATTCTTCACTTTCCTCCAATCTATCATCTGCAATCTGAACAATCTGTTCAAGTGCCTTTAGTATCAGAACATCAGTGTCATCCTCTGTGTCAATCTCATCATGGTAGCACTTCACTGGGAACATGTTTGACAATGGCACACCTATTTTGGCGCTGCACAACTCCATCTGGACAAGAGCAGAATGTTAGATCAGAAAATTAGATGTGGCTGTTAGATAAAATCAGATCAACATGGGCAATATTTACATTTGAAACGTGTATGTCTTTGGATGACATCACATGCCTTCTCTTTGATCTTCTTGCTACTGTAGATCTTCCTTAGATTCTTTCTGACCAGCGGACATGCTTCATCCACTTTGGTCATGACAACCACTTGAGGAATCCCTATAGCAAATGCAGAGGCAATGTAAAGGCTCTATAACAAGATTTTTTCCTCAACAAAATTGAGCGTATTTGTGGCAGTTTGTGGAGAGGTATATACATATCTACACAACTGACCCACATACATTGTCTGGCTCATACAAATAATTAAACAGAAAAGTTGAGCCAACATGCCCTGTTGCTCTTGGCATTACAATGGAGCCTGTATCTGGATTTTGTCCACCTACACACTAAAAACACACACAAACCCAACCCACTTTATGCCCACCTCTCTCTACCATGTAATGTAATGTATGGGAACTCATGAATAAAAATCATAATCAAACATTCAGTTTTACCCTTATCACTGATTTTCTGGCGTATTATCTTCAACTTGTCAATAAGTCACTCATCTGTGAATTGGACTGTATCTGCGGCTATGACGTAAACCAGGCAGAAAGCCTGATTGGAGAGGTTAGGGTCACAGGTGTAATGTTGATCCTCATTAGTGAGTGCCTGCTCCTGGTTGAACTAAGATTGGAAATTCAGCATAATATGTTAAACGTCAAACCTATTGCACACACACAAACTTTTTGTTAAAATGATAATGTAGTGGTTTATTACTTTATAGCCGTCCTTCACATGGCCAAACACAGCACTGATGATGTCATCTGTTTGTGACCCAGCCAACACACCAGGTTCTAAGCCCATTATATCCTTGAAGATGAAGGGCAAAGCTTCTTTCCCACTTTTCATGGTGAATCCTTTGAGCTACAAATCAAGGCCAAAAATATAGAAGCATAAATATTCGTACAATGCTCAAGAGTGGGTTAACTGGCAACTCTGGGTCTTTGAGCAAAAACATGCAACTACAGGTAACAAATACCTACTTTTCTTGTGAAACTATGACCTATTGCACTATTGATGGAGTTAATAAAGCTGGACTTTCCTGCTCCAACTTGTCCAGCTACCAGGATCTTGATGTCATTAACATCTGTTTTACTTGGAGAGAAGTTTTCCAGCTTTTCTTTTAGGGCTTCTTTCTGTCTGTGAAAACAAAACGTCTCAGGTTACGTACATTTCCATGGTTCCCTGAAAGGGAAAGCAAGTCGGTCACAGGCATGCAGGAAGTATGGCAAAACGACACAGCGTCTCGTTCTCTCTCAGGGAATCATGGTTACGTACGTAACCTGAGACGTTGCCTTTCAAGGGAACTCATGCTGCGTCAAGCGCTGTGGGAACGCCATACCCACGCCGCCATAGTACCAAGTGTCTGTCTGTGTGAAACCGAAGGGCACATTAAGACGAGAGCACCCGTGACCCTGGGGTCGAGGCCAAGTCCAGGTTTAAAAAAACCTGATAAACGTGTGCGGCGAGGACCAACCTGCCGCATCATACACTTCTTGAAGTGAACTCCTGAAAGCAAAGCTTTAGAGGCAGCCGTACTCCGAGTTGAGTGGGCTCGGACCATCAAAGGTGAAGGTAGGCCGGCCAACTCATAAGCAATTGATAAGGTCTTGACTATCCATTTGCTCATAGTCTGCTTAGATGCAGGACACCCTTTCTTGGGTGACCCCAAACACACGAACAGCTGTTCAGATTTACACCACTGGGCAGCTCTGTGGACATAAGCATCCAAGGCCCTAACCAGGCAAAGCAGATTAGATTTCTCTTGGTCTGCATTTTCAAAAGGAGGTGGACAAAAGGCCTGCAACACAATAGGTCCAGTCACACTAGTGGGGACCTTATGTATATAACCTTCCCTAGGGAAGAGGAAGGCTTTGACCATGTCTGGGGCGAAGTCCAGGCAGGGAGGGGATAGGGCCTGTCAGTCCCCAGTTCTTTTAAGAGACGAAATAGGGAGAAGGAACACTGTCTTAAGTGTAAGAAACTTCTCCGGAACCTCCACAATGGGTTCAAAAGGAGGCATAGAAAGGCCTTCCAAAACAATGGCCAGATCCCAAGTCGGCACCCTAGAACATTTTGCAGGTCTAAGCCTCAAAGTACCACAGAGGAAACGTGTAACTCAAGGATGTCTTCCCAAAGAGACACCGTCTAAAAGAATGTGGTAAGCAGAAATAGCTGCCACATAAACCTTCAGGGTAGAAGGGAATAGGCCTGCATCAAACCTGTCTTGTAGAAACTCCAGAACTATACCAACCGGGCAGTTTACTGGGTCCAAGGAATGATCCCCACACCAAGAGGTGAAAACTCTCCACTTTAGTGCAAAAAGTCTCCTCGTGGAAGGAGCTCTGGAATGGAGTATGGTCTCTTCAACCTCAGTTGGGAGACCTAAACATATGAGCAAGAGGATCTGGTGTGACAATCCGCATAATGGGTGCGAGCGCAGACCCCCTTGATGGTTTAAATAAGGGACCACCAACACATGATGGCCTCTCAGGTCTGTGTTTGAGTGCCAGGAACACAGCCATCATCTCCAACTGGTTTATATGCCATGAAAGATGATGGCCCCGCCACAGACCCTGAGTTGAACGACCACTCATGATCTCCCCCGAGCCAGTGAGAGACGCATCCGTCGTAAGCATTACACAACGACAGGGAGCTCCCAACACTGGCCCTTGGGAAAGAAACCAAGGTTTTTTCCACATGACACAAGCAAGAAGGCAACGCCGCATGATCTTGATCATGCAAAATGGGTCTTGATGCTGAACCACCAACTCCCTTGACTGTGCCAGGATAAGCCAGTCGTCTATGTAGTTTAACACATGAATGCCCTGGAGTCGCAACAGAGCCAGAGCTGAATCCACGCATTTTGCGAAGGTGCGGGGAGATAAAGCTAGGCCAAATGGAAGAACCCAGTATTGGTGCAGTAGGTAGCCAACCAGAATGATAGTTTTACCGCTGCCGAAATTGGGAACGTGTGTTTACTGCCTTTTATCGCTAAGTGGCGCTATAATCACAGACTTTTAAAAAATGAGAAAGTAAATGTGTCAGTTCATTCTCTCAAGTATTAATCTGCTACGGCTCGTTGAGAGCTGTGGTAGCAGATGAATTCAATTGAAACATTGTAGTTAAACGAATTCATCATCACAGTGCTGAAATTACAGAACAAATGTAGAACTGGAAATAAATGTAGGCGTTTATTATTTGCATCAAATTTAAGCAAAGTAAATGTTGAGCTCAGTTTTTATGAAGATCTATAATTAGAAATGCAATTCAATAGGTTGTCTCTTAAACTTTGTTTTCTTTTAATTTGTAGTAGATTCATTAACTGAAACATTAACACTTAAATAAATGAAACTAAATGTTTGTAAAATTAAGACGTCCCACACAGCAGGAGACTCCTAGGCAGATCCGCATTCAAGTCGCCAAACCCATGACTGTCACATTCGTTTTGGCGCCGCCCAGAGGATTCTACTGTAAATTCTACTGTCAATCAGCAGATCCTGAGCAGACCCATGTCGGATCCGCGGACGCGCACGCGCCTTTACAGTAACGGTTGTATCAATTTGCGGGTCCCAAACGGACCCGCCGCAGAGGTAAGGTTTTAATCGCGGATGCGGAGCGGATGCAGCGCGGAGCCACGGCGGGTCCGCGATCCGCCTTCGTTGCGGATCCGTCACTGCGCGCAAGTGGACGCCGATACGGGTCAGTTCGCGGATATGTTCCGGAAGCCGCGATACCTCCGCGGCCAATCTGCCGCGGAATCCTTTTACTGTGTGGGGTTAGGTCTGGCTAACCGACTCAGCAGCATGTGTTTTTGCTTCTATATGATATAAAGAATGAAATACAGTAGGTTGTTATGATCAGCATACTTTAACTAATAATGAAAATATTTCAAAATAAACTTATATAACATGCCAGTAAAAAAAATGCTACATGAATTAGGCTTTGCACTGACTTGTACAGATACACCGATGATAGCCTCGTGGACTACGCTGCAAAACTTCGGAGGTAGTGCATCCAGCGATCAGAATTCGAATCCCAGCTTTGTTGGTTATTATTTGTCACAAATAAAAACGTTTGAAATGTACATTTATTGTTTGCCGTGAGATAGGGTTCGAAACACTTTTTGGAGCTATATTATTCAATGTCATTTTTCATTAGTAGTAAGCATTTAGTAAGATGACAACATTGTACATGCTGTTAAACTATATTGGCCCTGTAGCGTTTATTGATGCTCTCGCTGGACTCGGTTAAGAAATAAGTTTTTTTTTCTAGACGACTAGTAGTTGTTCATTTAAACAATTAATCGACACATTGCACATTTATATTAATTTAATAACTTAAATATTTCCTGCAGAGAATACTAAACCATAATGAGCGTTTATTCCGCACTCAAGCGCACATAAAGCTTGCCGTAAAGAACCGGTGTAGAGGTGGAACCTCTGGATTGTTCAGATAGTCCTTGAAAACTTTTGACTCCGGTAAGTGAGTAAGGGCTCGGAAAGTTTCATCCAAAAAAACTTTAATAAAGTTGGGCACATAAATACAGGTTACGTTGGTGAGATATTGGGTTGCAATAAAAATACACAAGTAAAGGGTATGGGTGCGTATGTGTGGTCTGAAACACAAGAAAAATGGTGCAAATTAGACAAATGATTATTACAAACACTGTTAAGATATTTAGCGTTTCCATACTGCACATAAACAGATATACATTCAAACAGATAATCATATAAATGATCACTTGTCTGCAATTCGTTGACACATTCACAACTATGATGGTGTAGCATCCCAAAATTATCTTAATATGGCTTACAGATCAACATTTATATTTTAATATAACAACAACGCACTAGAGTACGTGTCTTTGAATCTAGCACGTTAGCTTTCTGACATCGATTAACAAATAACGTCATATTGTGCAAATATACTCTTACAAAATTAATACAACATAACCACAACAACATCAGTATCATTAACATGCATGCTTTTACAATAAATGATAAATAAACTTACTTTTCTGCACGAACGCACATAGTTTTAAAGTTCGGATGCTCACCGTGACCCAGCGCGTGCAGTGTATGAAGCGCATGGTCTTAAAGGGGAAGGTGTATAGGTATCAGTAAGATGGAAGACATGTGCCCTCTAATGGTTAAATATGAAAGTACAATTAAAGGGATAGACTTTCCTACAACCGGCAAAAGTAATAATTATAAATGTTTAAAAAAATAGCAAGGAGACATTTTAATTGTTTATTAATAAACTAGTGTTTTTTCTGTGTCACTGTCGGCTGAAAAGATGAAGTTGACGACACTGACTCATCATCTCTGCAGTAGTGGACGCGCCTAGAGAGAAATGCACATTTTATCGGGATTGCATAATCAGAGTGGCCTATTTCTTTTCCTTTTGAATTGTTTTGTTTAAAAGCAGACATTTAAAGTTTTCTGTAGATATATTTCTCATGTCTGTGAGAGTTTCGGTTCGTTTATGAGACGCGCTCCAGTTCATGCTCAGCGCAAAGTGATCGCGCTGGCGCTTCCAATGTCCTGATTATATTGTCTGGTATATTTGCTTCTTATTTATTAAATCCAGGCAATGGGTGATGAAACATTGATTAAAATTAAGATATGATTTAAACAAAACGAAATTCACTTTAAAGAAAGGCTTTCTAAGTGGTCAAAATCGTGTCTGAGCCATTTCTTTGTCTCCCGACATATTCGCATTAAATATAAATATGAAACATTTAATGGCTACAACATGTATAGTACTGTACAGAGAAATTGAGGTAAATTAAAATGATTGATATGATTTGACCAGCAGCTGATTGGACAGATGTGACCCAAATGTCACATTTTGCCAATCACCTGCTTATTAAAAAAAAAAAAAAAAGTTTCAATAATAACAATAATAATAAATATTCGGCCCAATCCGTGCCGCTGCACACTGCAGCCCAATCCGCGCCTGACTGCTGCACTCGCATTAGTTTCTATAGAGTTGGCATGAACGCGTTCCTCAGTTCATTTTTAGATAGTGCCCGATTGACAATCAACACTGTTCAAACATTCTAAACCTCTACAAAACCAGTTGAAACAAACATCACAATATTCATAACTTGACAAGATGGACACATCGAGAGATTTATCCTGAAAGGAACTTTGCCTGCTCTTTAAGTTAAAAAACGTAATCCGGCTGGCTGTCAGACACTCTCAATATGAAAGAGCACGATTCACACCTCTACTGTTCTGCACCCCCACGATGAAGCTACTGAACTGCCTCTCCCAACCCCCCAGACTAATTCAGACTTAAATCGCTATTCTAGACATTAGGCTAGCATTATTGTTGATCATGAACATTACTTTAAAAAAGTAGGCCTAATTAGTTACTATAGTTACTTCTCACAAATAGTAACTGAGTTAGTAATTTAGTTACATCATTATAAAAGTAACTTATTACCAGGGAAGTAACTATTGCGTTACTTTTTAATTTCTTTCCCAAAAATGTCAAATAACTTGGATGCCCCCACTATTAAATATGTTAAATGAATGAAATGGACACTAAATAGAATAAATTATTATTATAAAACATTGTACACTAATCTACACTATTTTCATTTTGCTGTGGGACAATGTGAGACACCTATTAAATTCAATATATTATTGTAAATATTATTATTATTGGATCCGATTCGACTCATGATCCACTCTTGCTCAGACATGACATTTCTCTGTACTGTACTATAGCCTACGCGTTGGTAGCCATTAAAGAAAACGTATTTAGTTTCATATTTATGTTTAAATAGGCCTATTATATATATATATATATATATATATATATATATATATTTTATTTTTTTTTTTTTTTATTTCATCTATTTGATTATGAAAAGTGAACAGCACGAGTAAGATAGAATACATCATAAGATGCGCAATATATCGGGAGACATGGAGTGGGTCAGATATGATTTTGACCACTTCATTAAGTTTTGTTTTGTAGAAAGCCTTAATCATGACATAAAGGCGCTGGCGCGATCACTTGCGCGTGAACTGGAGCGCATCTTGTAGGCTGAATGAACCAAAACTCAGCGAATAGGCTGCTTGCTTCACAGACATGAGAAATATATCTGTAGAAAGCTTGAATTGTCTACCTTTAAACGAAATAATTCAAAAGGAAAAGAAATAGGCTACTCTCTGATTATGTACCTAATCCGAATGAAATGTGCATTTTCTCTAGGCGCTAGAGATGATGAGAGTCAGCAATGTCAACTTCATCTTTGCAGCCGACACTGATTCAGAAAACATTAGTTTATTAATAAACAATTAAAATGTCTCCTTGCTGTTTTTGTCACATTCATAATCATTACTTTTGCCAGTTCTTTATGGCAGGCTATATGCTTGCGCTTGTGTGCTAGGCTAGTAATTACGTAAACGCTCATTATAATGGTTTATTCTCTCCAGTATTTAAGAAATAAAATCAATATAAATATGATTAGTCAACTAATGGCTTAAATGAACAATTAGTCGAACGTTATTTCACATACATATCGATGTTTGCCTCACACACATGAGAAATATGTGCATTGAAAGCTTGAAATGTCTACTTTTAAATGAACCAATTCATATCGAAATAAAATATGCAACTGTCTGATTATGTAATCCATATATGAAAGTTGCATTTCTCTCTAAAGGCGCATCCACTGTTCTGTGGAGTCAGAGTCGTCAACTTCATCTTTACAGTCGACACTGACTTTAAAAATTAAAATGTATAATTTTTCCCGACACATTCATAATCATTAGGCTACTTTTGCTGGTGCTTTGCAGCAAGCTTTACGCTTTATGCTTTTGCGCGCAGACTAAATTAGTAGTAGTATTGTGTATTTCCCTCATAAATGTAAAGATTGATTTTTTTTTTTCTGACGTCTGGACTGTATTTTCAGGCTTTTTGAAAAATATAAACAATGATTCAATATATTGGTAATGAATAGGCTACATATGAGATATATTTCAAGTTAATATTTCAAGTTCAGATTTCAAATGTCACGCCCATAACGCTGGAGTTGCGCAAAGTTTATCTATTTATTTGCAAGTAGGTTGTGTATTTTAATATCAGAAACATAAATAAACCTTATATGACTGTAAACACTGAACAGTTGTGATCTGTGGTTGAGATAAATGATAAATGAGCGCATGGCCTTTGGATCAGCGCAAGCCATACAGCGAACGAATTTAGCAGCTGATGACATTTGGCACCGACCGTTCTCACACTGGTGTGATTTTATCAAATCTAATATATATACAACAATTGCAGCTGTTTTGCAAAATGTTCCTTTGCGCCTCCTGGTGGTCATTTCGCAAACAATTTTTTTCCGCGGTGACTTCGCCGCGGCGGTAATAGGCATTCTGGTTGAGTACCATCTGTATGCTTCGCCCCTGAAAGCAAAACTCAGGAACTTCCTGTGTTGTGGAAGGATGGAAATATGAAAATATGCGTCCTTTAGATCTATCGTGACAAACCAGTCCTTGGACCTAATTTGTGACATGATTTGCCTCAGAGTGAGCATCTTGAACTTGAGCTTCTTGACAGAACGATTTAGCTGTCTTAAATCTAAAATGAGACGTAACCCTCCATCCTTCTTTGGAACTATGAAGTACCGGCTGTAAAAGCCTGACTCCCTGCTGGGATATGTCAAGGAACAGATCTGGATAAAGCTACAAAAATATTCTTTTGCATGGATGGTTTTCAAGAGCACAATGGCCTCCATAGTTCTTAACTGGAAGAAGACAATTATTACACATGAAAACCCACTTGCATAAAGCACCTAAAGACCTCTCAGACTGTGAGAAACAAGATTCTCTCATTTGATGACCTTCAATTCCAACCGTCATGTCTGGAAGAAACCAGGCACCTCTCGCCACCTGAGCAATACCACACTCTTAGAAAAAAATTACAGTTCAATATAGAACTCTGGGGTTCTTGACTCAATTTGTGGGCTGCGTTTCCCACAAGTATCGTAATCGTAGAAACCACTGGTCTCTCTGAGCTACTTAGCTTACAATGGTTTTGAAAAACACAGACTTGTGAAGGATATTTTTAATTAATCATAAACATTCTTTATTCTTGCAGGATTAACATATGCTTTTGAAATACATGTCTAAATGCCCCCAACACTTGGGCCAAAGTTAGTGTGTGTTGAAATGCACATGGACAAGACTAGGCGGCTATCTAAATATATAACCTCATGACTTGAGTAACAAGCTGAAGTAATCAAGAAATTCAGATTTGTTTTACCTAGTAACAGAGGAGGTTTTGTTGAATTACACATATGAACACAGGACAGGACCCTGACTGCAGTGGTACATCAACTACCTCAAGAGTTGCTAGCAGTACATCTTGCGCTGAGCCTCTTCAAATTGCTGCTACGCGGCAAGCATGTATTGGTCTGGACGGACAACACTGGGGCTATTGCATACATCAACCATTAGGGTGGTCTACGCTTCCGTCACATTTTGGAACTCGTACGCCATCTCCTCCTCTGGAGTTAGAAGCATCTGAGGTTGCTCCGTGTGTTCACATTCCGGGTGAGATCAATCGTGCAGTTGATGAGCTCTCATCACAGTCCACACTCCCGGGAGAATGGCGTCTCCACCCCCAGACGTTCCAGCTGATTTGGAGATGCTTTGGGACGCAGAGATAACCTGTTTGCCTCCCTGGACACGTCCCACCCTGACCAAGGGGACCATCAGCATGGATGCACTGCAACAAAGCTGGCCTGGGGGCCTACGCAAGTATGTGCTTCCTCCAGTGAGCCTTCTTGCACAGACACTATGTAAAGTTGGGGAGGACAAGGAGCAGGTCTTGCTAGTTGCACCCTACTGGCCCAACCAGACCTGGTTCCCAGAACTGATGCTCCTCACGACAGCCTCTCCTTGGCACATTCTTCTGAGGAAGGACCTGTTTTCTGAGAGACAGGGCACCCTATGGTACGCACATCCAGACCCTTGGAACCTCCACGGGTGGTCTCTGGACAGGACACAGAGAACTTAGGTGGTCTACCCCCAGCGGTGTCATTTCAGCAAGAGCGCCCTTTACGAGGCGGGCTAATGCTCTGAAGTGGATTCTGTTCATTGCGTGGTGTTCTTCTAACCGAGAAGACCCTGGAAATGCCCGATAAGAGCAGTGCTTCCCTCCTGCAAGAATGGTTGGAGCGAAGGCTGTTACCCTCCACCCTGAAAGTGTATGTTGCCGCTGTCGCTGCACATCATGGTAAGTCTGTGGGAAAGCACGACCTGGTTATCAGGCTCCTGAGGGGTGCAAAAAGGTTAAATTCTCCCTGCCCTCACCGTGTACCCTCTTGGAAACTCTCCTTGATCTTAGCAGCCTTCGAACTGCTGCAGTCAGTAGAGCTTAAAGTCCTGTCTCTTAAGACGGCGCTCCTGACTGCACTGGCTTCTGGGTAGGGGACCTGCAAGCATTTTCGGTTAACGAATCGTGCCTATAATTCAGGCCGGCCGACTCTCGCGTAATCCGGATACGTGCCCAAGGTTACCACCACTCCCTTCAGGGATCAGGCGCCCGGAGGAGGCAGACCCAGCCCTTGCTCTGCTCTGTTCCGTCTGCGCTTTCACCTGTACGTGGACTGAATGCAGAGCTTCAGGACCTAAGAACAGCTCTTTGTCTGTTATGGAGGACAGCAGAAAGAAAAGGCTGTCCCCAAGCAAAGGTTGGCCCACTGGATAGTGAACGCAATTGTCTTGGCATACCAAGCCCAAGATCAGCTGTGCTCCTTGGGGGTGAGGGCTCATTCCACTCAGAGTGTGGCCTCCTCCTGAGCATTGGCGGCACTCGCCACAAGTAGCCAGTAGATGCTGGGAACCCGCTCAGTGTCTCCACATCTATGGGCAGGATGTGGCCTCTGTAGCGTTCCAGAAGAAGAGCAGTGATTGACCTTCTCTCACCGGGTCGGCTCCTCAGCACAAACTTGAATGTGAGTTTACTAGCACTCTTCCTTATATGCAAATCTCGCATGCCAGTGTGCATTTGCTCGTTTAGTTACACTTGAAGGTGATTAGGTCCCAATTCATCAGTCATTCTGACGTGACGTCTCCGTTCCCTCCCTCAGGGAATAACCTAGACTATCAGTGGTGCACACATTTTTAGTATGTATGCGAAACCTGCGGGAATGATTAAAGTTATGTGCAATACTGCAACCCCGCACCAAAAATTAGGACATGTAACACCAACACTATTCAACCGGAGTGAATGAGACAAGTGAGTGAGGGAGGTGGTCATGTGTCAAACTGTCAATTCGCCGTTGGAGAGAACCCTACTATATGTTGACTATACTTTGACGTTTTATAAAACAATGTAAATTACATACACCCACAGCGATTATGCAAGCAGTTATGTTCATTTTTTAAATTCACGAGTTCACACTTACAAATAAGTCAGATAAATAGGTAGTATGCGTACTTGCGTGCTGTCTGAGGAGTGGGCTCCGAGCTCGGTATTTGTCCCAAACCCAGAGTACTCCCCCCGTCTTCTGGCTAGAAAGATAACCAGACAAGCGTGAGGAGGCGGGGTAGTGGAGGGATGCTGAAAAACTGTTGAGGAACATAGGTGAGTCAACTGCGTGTTTATGATGTCCTCCACTTATGCTGATTGGGTAGACATGTTGATTACTGATTGCTGACTGACGTGATAGATCATTGGATAGATCATTTGAAAGTGCTCCTCCCAAACTTTGTTAATAAAACATCATTAGGCTACACATGCTACACACAGCTTATGATGTAGCTAAGGTATAGTTTCGACGCAGAAGTATAAATCAGCCTTAAGACAGCTTGGGGTGTGAGTGTGTGCAGTGTACATTGTAGAACAAAATGTCAAAGTATAGTCAAGTTATGTTTACTGTAGGCTTTTTTTTTTTTTTTTTTTACCCATTATAATGTTTCCATATGAATCAAGTTTCGAGAGTGTATCAACAATGACCGAGTTACAATAGATGGGGAAATTGCACATTCATCTCTAAGGAGGGTGTAACCCAGAGTGATTACAGATAGAAATAAGAATAAGGGGGAAAAAAATGATAAGCCAGAGGGGTTACTAAAGAAAAGAAAAGTAAATTAATAACTGAATTCATAAATGCAAAGTTAAAGCTTTTCATAAATGATCAAAAAGAGTATATGTTTTCTTTTTCTGGTAATTTTTCTTATGTTGTGAATGTAAGAAATGTACATAGTTGAATGTTATGTTGCCTTTAAGAGAATGTGAGGTGGAGTTCACTGCCGACCTATCAAAAGAGAGAGAACGTGAAGCAAGCGGATGACGTCAGCAGCGCGCGGGAAGGGAGCGAGAGAGAAGAGATGCAAACAGAAAGATTATTCTGACAGAAAACATTACTGATTGTAAGCGAAAACCAGATAAAACCTCTAGGAAGACATCGATTTTCATTTGAACCTAACTTTATTTTGTTGTATGAGTAATATTGAGTTATTTTTGAGTGTTTTTCAATGTGAATACGGCGATGACGCAGACTGAGCTCATCACCGCGTGGAACATGGCGAGCCTCCCAGCGAATCTTGATTCCAACGAAACCATCGAACGATTTCAGCGGATTCACTGCTAGTTTTTCCCTGACGGAGGAAAAAAAAAACTGTGAGTGAACAGACGTCGAACTCTTTTCTTTTTGTCTGTACTATTCTGTTCAATACGACAGAAGAAGGCCTGGACTGTTGCATCTAACGTCTCATTCGGTTTTGGTCGAGTGTTCAACACAAGGGTAGGCCTGGACTGTTGCATCTAACGTTTCATTCGGGTATGGACGATTGTTTTTCCTTTTGATTTCAGAGACTGGTATTTGAAAATACATTACTGAATCCATTGGTGTTTGAACTGTTTGTCTGGGCAGTTGAATTGTTGTTTTTATCATTTGTTTCATTGTTCAATACCTGTATTGTTTTAATTTAAAGTTGAGGTTTATTGGGTGAAATATTTGAAATGTAAGTTTTATTTTTATTTATTTATTTAGCTGAATTGTCGATTTGAATATCACATTCAAATTTAAAAAAAAAAAAAAATGAAATAGACCAGTGTAGATTCCAATTAAGGAACCTAAAATCTAAAACCAGTTCAAATAAATAATTAGAACACTAAAAGATATATATATTTTTTTAAACTAGCAATTAAACTAGAAATAATATACTATAAGTCTTGATTTCAAAAGGATTTAAAAAGGAATTAAGTCTTAAACAAAAAGAGATTAAAGAAGGATAAATAACAAATCATTCTAAGAAGAAGGGAAAAAAACCCAGAGCCCAGTTTATTTTTTTCCCCCTTGCATTTATTGTCAATCAGTAATTTCATTATTTTATTGATCATCATCTTTCCCATTGTTTCTACTTTTACCTGAAAGAGAATCAATTTGTTAATTCATTTCGTTCATCATTTTCTTCAATATAAATTTTTCAACATAATTTGAACTTACCTTTGTTGGCTGTCATTAAATATTAATACAGCTTGTGTAAATATATTATACTGTGTATCTGGAATTAAATGATCCTCTTACCTAGGTTTGGCGGTGGTGGTGTATATGTTGGTGTGAACATGGGCTTGGGCTTATGTTCACGTGCAGAACTTGATCCTGATGATCCCATTTTTGTGTTTATGTTGTTTTCCTCCTAAATCATGAATATCTATATCAGCAGTATCTCCTTAAAATGAAAGGCAAAGACAAAGCAACTTGTTTCTCACTCACCGCAGCTCTGAAGACCAGTGTTGAGGCTCAAGATTCCAGTTATGCTTTTTTTAAGTTTCAGTTTGACGTTCATCTGTGTCACACATTCTAATGCAAATCAAGTCAAATACCACACACCAAAATCCCCACCTACACAACTATTTGCAATTTTTGGATGACAATCTATAATAACTTTAGCAAACGGTATTGCATTTTATAATGCATAGAGATTATTAGTAATAGTGCATTCAAATTCATGGAAATGATTTTCTATCTTTTCATGTACACCATATTCAAAAAGTTATAAGCATACAAGTTTAGTATGCATCAAATTTAATTTGGTCAGAAACTTATTAGCAAGAATAGAGTTCAAGTTCAGTAGATTTATACTGTAGCAGAACAGAAGATTAAAATTGAAACATTTATATGACCCTTTTATTAGACTGTCTTTTTGGCGAGTTTTCTAGTTCCTTGTTCCTACTTCCTCAGTGTATATTTTTGACTTCTTGCATTTGGATCCATATGGAGCCCCTAAAGGGACATGGTGAAGGACAAAAATATGAGATGTCAATGCGTTCTCTCGCAAATGTTTTGCGTTCCTGCGAGAAACTTTGTGTTTTCTTGCAAAATGCTTGCAAAGAACACAAGTTTTGTGAGCGAACACAAAGTTCTCGGTGGAAATGCAAAACTTTTAAAAGAGCGAACGTAAAAGCATTGACATAAGGGCTCCATAGTTTCATATAGGCTATGATAACTCACCGTGAAAAACTGACGACCTTTCTCCAATGCAATTGCACACATCCATACAGAGCCCTAAAGGAACATGGTGAAGGAAAAAGTATGAGATGTAGGAAAAATTATTTGTCAATGCTTTTGCATTCTCTCACAAAAGTTTTGCACCCCCCCCCCGAGGAACTTTGCGTTCCCTCGCAAAACCTTTGCGTTCCAAAAAGCTCAAAAGGTTTTGCGAGCAAACGCAGTTTCTTGGGAAATGCAAAACATTTGCGAGAGAACGCAAAAGCATTGACTTATTTTCCCTCCAATCTCACATTTTTTTTCCCACCACCATGTCCCTTTAAGGGCTCTGTACATCCAAGATCACTCAAGTGATGCTGTGCAAATACAAGCTCAAAGCACTGCGCAGAACACAACAGGTTTTGCGATAGAACGCAAAATATTCTTGAGTGAAAATATCTTTGCAAATGAATACAAAGTCCTCGGGGGAATGAAAAAAGTTTTGTGAGGGAACGCAAAGTTTCTCGTGGGAACAGTATTTTTCTCACGTCCCTTTAGGGACTCCGTAGGATCCTCACTCTTGCTCTCTGCATCTTTCTTTGGAAGACAGACAATAAACAGAGAAATAGAATGCATCATAAATTAAACTTGTAATATTTCAAGACAGGGTGATTATTCAGGAGAAAAAAAAATAGACAACAAACTCATAGCTGGTTGAAAACAAAGGAGAGGATGCAGGATCAAGATGCAGCAGTAAAGGTTTTATCAACAATAACTTTAAACAAAAGACTATTCACCATAAAACAAACAGAACAACCAGTAGAACACAATGGAGAACTGACAACTGAACAGAACAAACACAGGGCTTAAATAGACAGAAGTAAGGAGCTAATAAACAAGACACACCTGAACTGAAACAAATCAGT
This sequence comes from Hypophthalmichthys nobilis, assembly GCA_037950665.1. Taxonomy (NCBI): domain Eukaryota; kingdom Metazoa; phylum Chordata; class Actinopteri; order Cypriniformes; family Xenocyprididae; genus Hypophthalmichthys; species Hypophthalmichthys nobilis. The sequence goes on from CM075480.1 coordinate 6,493,669, forward strand.
AACCATGATACAAACAAGTGGCGGGAAACTGAGAACGAAGGAGAACATGTGACTAATGAAAAACAAACTCTAAACCTGAACAACTACACAGAACAAAACACAACTCAAAACGTGACACAAACATCTTCATAGTAGGGTTCATTTTTTTTTTTTTTTTTTTTTTTTCTCAGATCTCCTCATGCTTATTCTTTACCATACTGTGGTTCTTCAAACTCAAGTGCAAACTTGATTTGATTAGTTAAACTTCATTTTTTTTTTAACATAATGGCATTAATCTCTGTTGACGTGGGGGATGACACTTAATTAAAACAGCAATGCAGTGACTAGTTAGCCATGAGGCAGAGCAATGAGGAAAAGAATGAGGGCAAATCAAATAATTTGAACAATTAGTAGAATTTCAGTAAGGTAGAAGAAAAAGATTTTGCCAGAGATGTTGAAAGGAGGAAGAAGCAGTAGTTTGATATGCTACTCCACATAGGAAGAACAGATATGCCAACTAGTTACTGACCTGATGTAGACTAATATACACATAGCTGAAGCGGATTGATATCGTCTTGGTCTGGAGCGAGGTTTACATGAGGTAACTTGAAATTAAGCGGGGCAGTCTTAAATCTGCCCCAATGGCTTATAGGGTGTGGAATGTGCCATGGATTACCTACCAAAGGAGACAATCATGTAGCCTACTTTTACTTGAGAGGAGGAGTACATGACACCAACGTCATTGAGAAGTAGGCTACGTCGTACCACAGACGCGTGACAACAACGTCATTGAGAAGTACGTCGCATCATAATAAATTAATATCTTACCTCCATGTTTCTTTCTTATCAATCATTGTTAACTTTTTTCTTTTACTTTCCTTTGTGTTCTGATGACATTGGATATATTGTATACAAAGTTGTATGTCATTAATGTACATTATATGTACATTTCTGAAACCACATACATTGGACAGTCTCCTTGTAATGTTGACATGCATTCTCTGTAAAGCTGCTTTCAATATGTATCGTGAAAAGCGCTATACAAATAAATGTGAATTGAATTGAATTTAATTAATGTCATCTCTGTACTGTTTACAAGCATAATAAAAAAACATTCACTCACTTTCTCCTGGAGATTAAGGACTTTGTGCAAATTATACACCATCAGAGTTGCAATTTTATTTCATTTTCACAATTATTAACAACTTTAAAGATGAACACATAAATTCAGTAATTATAATCTATAAACATAATATTCTGGAATGTGTCATTCAGAGCTTTTACTTTTGATGTCTTAGGTACTGTATATATTGATGGTAAGAATTTTAACACCATACAATGGGCGAATACACTAGCTCACAATATCATACGATACCTGATACTGTTTTCAGGAGAAGGTGAAAAGAAAGTATTTTAATAGCCTATTATTTTCAAGAAATCTACAATGACAAAATATATGACTGGAAAATAGTCTTTTAATCACAAAATGCAAAACAATGCCGGTGCATTTTCATTTTGGTTAAAAAGATAGACCTAAGTGAACAACAGCCTTTAATATGACTTAAATACATATAACAATGAGGTAATAATAATTGGTTCAAATAAAGTATCAAAAGTGAGTAATCATTTTGTTTTAGTGAACAACACTATTAAAATACATTAGGAAATGTATAAACAATAAACTTCTCCTGTGTTGTTGGCATATGTTTTTAAATTGTTACAAATCAGTTCAACAGCACAAGTTTTGTCCACATTCCCAAATGCACGTTATTGTAGCAAAAAACATAAAACGCATAGGCCTACATTAATTTACATATACAAAAACATACACATGACATACACACATCACTCAAAACAATTACAATCAGGTAGATCCGAGACCAAATCATTTAAAATAATTTAAAATACCCTGCACAGCATTTCACTTCAGTCAGATGCCTGCACTTTTAAAGGTAAAATCCTGTATGAGATATTTGGAAGAATGTCAGTAACCAAACAGATCTGTAACCCCACCACTCTTTTATTTATTTTCTTGCAGCCTGCAGGTTAATGATGATGTAATTATCTTTTGACTCCCCCGACAGCGCCACCTTATGGAAGCCCGTTTCCGCCACATAAGAAAAAAATTAAAAGTCGAAATTATGATTTTAAAAGTCATAATTATGAGAAGTCGAAATTATGAGATTAAAAAGTCGAAATTATGACATAACTAATTCGAAATTATGACTTGCTGCTCATTGTTAATCTGATGCTGACATATGGAAGCCTATGGAAGCCCATTTCCGCCACATAAGAAAAAAATTAAAAGTCGAAATTATGACTTTAAAAGTCATAATTATGAGATAAAAAGTCGAAATTATGAGATTAAAAAATCGAAATTATGACTTGCTGCTCATTGTTGATCTGATGCTGACGCGACCAGACACGACAGGATGAATTGTAAACACATTAAGGAATATTTATATATCGGAACAGCATTGAATAGCTCTGAGCAAACGCGCTCTTGAACTAATTTTAAGCACGCTTTGGCGCAGAAAGAACAAAACGGATGTGGCTGCATGAGATGGCATCTTGAACATATTCTGATGTATTATTATGGAAATATGATCCTCATGAACACCACCACCCTAACCACCCTGTTGTAATGCACAATTTCATTAGAGAACGAATTTATCTAGCGCTATATGTTCTCGGTTTTTATTTTTCTGAGAACCTATGAAATAATGACATGTCCAGTAACCTATACTCTGTCGGTACATACAGTTTCCTGAGGGTGGCACTGTTCTGGGGATCATATTTCCATAATAACACATCACAATATGGTGTAATGCAAGATTTCGTTTGAGAAATAATTTTCTTGCCCTCCACGTGCTCGACGGCCTCCGGACGAGGGAAGTGTGGTTTTATTGTTGTATGTAATTGTTTTCTTGTGTTTTGGGTGGGTTTGTTTATGTGGGAAGGGGAGGAAAATGTATTTATTGATGCCTGGCAGAGTGAGACCGCAGCAGTGCACGTGTTTTATATCTAGAACACGTGTGATGAATTGGAGTGATATTGGCACTGATAACTGGTATCTTATGAATTGAAGTGATGAATTGGGTTTTGCAGTGTGTATCTGGGTTTTTATATTGCTGTGTAATGTGTCTCGGCCTAAAGCCAAAGTTTTAATTAATTAATGTGCTAATAAAAAAATACTTCATTGTTAATATTGGTGTTGTGGTTGTTCAGACTCCTGACTATCCCGGACCTGACTGGGTTAAACAAAGGTGGTGGCAGCAGAGTGGTCTAAATTGACACAGACCACGTGACCCAGTGTTAAAAAGGGAGAAAGAACCAAATAATTATTACACTGGTGGCAGCGGTGGGATCTTTCTTTCCTTTTTCTTTTATCATTGTTGAATCATGGAGTCTGATGAACCAACACCAGTATCTAGTAACACATTTCAAATGACAATACCTTCACAAACTGGCCAGTTTCAGCGCCCTGTTTTTATGCCAGAAACTTTTACAGGGGCAGGCCGGGAATGGGCAGACTGGTCTGAACAGTTTGAGATGGCAGCTGAAGTGAATGGTTGGGATGAAACATTAAAACTGAAGTTTATGTCCTTATTGTTATCAGGCAAGGCAAGAGATATATATGGTGGATTGACCCCAAATGATAAAGTTAACTATCAAAGTTTAAAAGCGGCTATGACCAAATGTTTACAACCTTGTGATAGTGATGAATGGAATCGTGTAAATTTTACATCACGAAAGCGTTTCCTTAGTGAAACAGCCAGGGAATTTGGCAATGCTTTGAGGCGTTTGGTTGGTAAAGCCTACCCTTCTATAGATTTTGCTACACAAGATCTTTTAGCAAAAGATCAGTTCATAACAAACACTGGTCGTACTGACTTGCGGGTTCAACTCCGAACAGCCAAATTAAAGACTTTAGAGGAAGCTATTAATGTAGCTGCTGAACTTGAGCTTATAAGAAAATTAGAACAAAACTCTTCCCATGCAGATGCCAGAGTCCAGGGTTTGACAGCTGGCTCTTCCCCTGATCCCCAATTTCACGCCTTATTGGAGGTTGTAGAGGGTTTAAGGCAGGAGGTTAAAACTCTACAGGTTACTGTACAAAGTATGCAGGTGGTACAGAGAGGAGTGGACAGTAGGGCAATGGAGGGGAAGAACCTGAGTAGGGCAGGGGCAAATGTGGATAAAATGGCTGAAAGGGTGTGTTGGGAGTGTGGCTATAGACATTTGAGGAGAGACTGTCCATATGTACAGGGAAACTAGAGGGGGCTGGTTCAGAAGGCCAAATGCCAGCCCCCCTCCCAATGTCAGGCCTTAGATCTGCAGTGCCCAGTGAGGGGAGTGGGATGGGGGTGTATTTAAAAGTAAAGGTGGGAGGAGTTGAATGTAACCTTCTTGTTGATACAGGTGCGCAGGTTTTCATTGTATCTCAGAATTTTTGGCGGGAAGCCACGGGGGGTGGGGCAGAGTTATTAGATTATGAGGGTCGAGTAGCAGTGGCAGATGGGAGTCAAATGGAAATTTTAGGGAGGTGGCAGGCAACATGCCAATTTGATAATCTTGTCTTGATTGTAGATTTTTTTTTAGTGGCCGATATTATGATACAAGAGATTTTGTTGGGTACTGATTTTTTACAAAAATTTAAAGCGGTTATTGATCTGGGAAGTAGGCAGTGTAGCATTATGGGGAAGAAATTACCATTATTTTTTGTCCATGATGTAAGTTAGATGTTATCAGTGACCGTCTCAGGGGATGTTACCCTCCCCCCCCCCCAGGAGTGAGGTAATTATTACGGGGGTAGTAGAAGGGGGGTCGCCAAGTGTAGAGGGAATGTTGGAGCCAGGCACTTTAACCATGGGAGATGCATTGGTTGCTAGAATTGTGTGTAAGGTGGATAATGGGAGGCTGCCAGTGAGAGTTATTAATGTAGCAGATGATCCACTCATACTGAAACAAGGTATGGCTTTGGGAACCCTGGTTACAGATGTAGAAGTGGGTGGAGAAGAGTTGGGGAAGTTTAGGGATAAGCTGTGGTTGTTAGAAGATTTGATGGGGGAACTGGGCCTAAATAATAAGGGATTTGAACCAGGGCAGCTTCAGGCTATTAGACAACTCTTTAGTCAGAATTTGAGTGTGTTTAGCGTGAATGATGCTGACTTGGGGAGGACTCACTTGACCCTCCATGAGATTGATACTGGGGACGCACGGCCCATTAAGATGGCTCCCCGAAGGGTTCCGCTTCACCTGCAACAAGAAGTGGCTGACGATCTTAAACAGATGCAAGATCGAGGTATTATTCAACCTTCTTGTAGCCCGTGGGCAGCGCCTATAGTTCCTGTGCGGAAAAGGGATGGGGGGGGGTTGCATTTTTGTGTTGATTATCGGAAATTGAACACATCGTTCACAAGGACACAAGGACACATACCCCCTCCCCCGAATTGATGATGCCTTGGATAGTCTGGCCAATGCAAAATGGTTTAGTACCCTTGATTTAGCAAGTGGATATTGGCAGGTAGAGGTAGCACCTAAGGATAAGGCCAAGACTGCATTTATTACCAGGCAAGGGCTATTTGAATTTAACGTTTTAGCTTTTGGCCTTACTAATGGTCCAAGTACCTTCCAAAGGCTAATGGACTTAGTCCTGGCTGATTTGCAGTGGACCACATGTTTGGTCTACCTTGATGATATTATTGTGTTTGGCTGCACATTTGGAGAGCATTTGAGTAGGTTAGGGGAGGTTCTGAGTAAATTGAAGGCAGCTAATTTGAAAGTTAAGCCATCAAAGTGTAATTTATTCTCCACAGAAGTTCAGTATTTAGGTCATGTCATCTCAGCTGAGGGAGTAAAGGCTGACCCAGGGAAGGTAGAAGCTGTTAGGGTTTGGCCCGTGCCTATTAATCAAACAGAAGTGAGGAGCTTCTTAGGGTTGGCTTCTTACTACCGCAGGTTTGTGCAGGGGTTTGCAGAAATAGCCCGGTCTTTACATCAGTTGACAGAAAAAGGAAAAAGGTTTAAATGGGATGAAGCGTGTCAAAGGGCTTTTGTGGAGTTAAAAACTCATCTCATTTCAGCTCCTATATTGGCATGTCCTGACTGAAAAAAAAAGTTTTCATTTTGGACACTGATGCTAGTGATTTTGGGATTGGCGTAGTTCTCTCACAAGAGGTAGAGGGATTGGAAAGGGTGGTGGCTTATGCAAGCCATGCTCTTTCCAAAGCCGAGCGCAGATATGCCACTACTAAGAAGGAATTGCTTGGCATGGTTACTTTTGTGAACTATTTTAAGCATTACCTCTTGGGAAGGGAGTTTGTTTTAAGGATAGATCATAACTCGTTAAGATGGCTTCATAATTTTCAAGGATTAGAGGGACAGTTGGCAAGGTGGGTGGAACAATTGGCTAACTTTCAGTATAAAATTGTGCATCGGCCAGGACGGCAACATGGCAATGCAGATGCCCTTTCGCGAATTCCAGTGTTGGCTGTAGGTGAGGGATTGAGTAGCCCCACTAGGGAGTCAGGAGTAGATAGGCCAGTTGGTGATGTAGGGGTTAAAATGGTCTGTGCTTGCGGTAGTGATCGAAGAAATCCGGCAGGGAAGAAAGGGATTCTGTATATTCCATTGGGAGGGGAGGAAGAATTGAAACAAGCTCAACAAGAGGATTTGGAATTGAAATTGTTGTTGCAGGTGAAGGGGTGTCCTGAAGGGTGGTTAGAAAACATACAAAATTACCCTTCCCTCAAGAAATATGCTACTGTGTGGGATCAGCTTAAAGTACAGGATGGGAGGTTAGTGCGGGTTCCCCCACAAGGAAGGAGTGGATTTGTTAGAGTGCAGGTGGTCCTTCCCAAGTCAATGGTGCCAATAATCTTGGGGATGTTGCATAATGTTCCCACTGGTGGTCATTTAGGGGTACAGAAGTTGCAAAGGAAGTTGAGAGAGCGCTTTTATTGGCCGGGATGGTACAAGGACACTGAAAGATGGTGTAAAGAGTGTGTTGATTGTGCTTCATGTAAATCAGTTGGACAGGCCCCTTGTGCTCCCTTGGTGAGTTCTGTTGCTTCTTACCCCTATGAACGAATAGCGTTGGATATTGTGGGTCCCCTACCAAAAACGAGTCAGAGAAATAAGTACATTTTAGTAATTGGGGATTACTTTTCTAAATAGACAGAGGGGTTTCCATTACCGAATCAAGAAGCTCAAACAGTAGCCAAATGTTTGGTGGAGGAGTGGGTATGTAGATATGGAGCAGCACGGAGTATCCATACAGATCAAGGAAGAAATTTTGAGTCATGTCTTTTTAAAGAAGTTTGTAGATTGCTTAGTATGCATAAGACAAGAACCTCACCATACCATCCTCAGTCCGATGGACTAATTGAGCGATATAATCGAACACTTCTCTCTATGTTGTCTCTCTTTGTAGATGAAAATCAACAGAATTGGGACATCCTCTTACCTTACGTTATGATGGCATACAGAAGCAGTGTGCAGTCTAGTACAGGGTTTACACCCTATCGGATATTGTTTGGGCGGGAAATAGTTCTTCCTGTTGATGTGATGTTTGATGTGGGTGCCCAAGAAAGATTTCAGACCCCTAGTGAGTATGTTTCAAGATTGGCAGAGAGGCTTTCAACTGTGGTGGGGGCAGTTAGGGGGCATCAAATGAAGGCATCCGAGAAGCAAAAAAAATATTTTGATTTCAAGGTAAACCATCAGTGTTATCATGTGGGGGAGAAAGTTTGGGTCAGGGATAAAGCTAGGAAAAGGGGTGTGTGTCCCAAATTACAAAGACGGTATAAAGGTCCATATATGGTCTTGGAAAGGGTTTCAGAAGTGTTGTATAAGCTCTTGGATCAGGAAAAGAGAGCAGAAATGATTATTCATTTTAATAGTCTCAAGCCTCATGTTTCTTCCTTTTTGACAGGTGCACCTGTTCTTCAAGGTGGTGGACCGGAGAGACCCCCTCCACCGGTAATGACTTCAGGAGTTGCTCATCAGTCGCCTGTACAAGAACCCACCTTGGGTGGGATTTTTGCTCCCTCATTTACAATGGCCACTATGACTGTTCCAGGGGCTTTGAATATAGCCCCTGTAAATGGACTTGTCCCTTGAGTGTCTGAAAGACATGGTGTTTCAGCAGCATTGGCGGAGATTGAATCTGCTCCTTTGATGGCTCCAAAGACAATAACTGCTGCCAAAATGGAATATGCTCCAGCTGTAGTCACAGTCCCCCCTTCTGGTTTAACAGCCTCAGCAGATAGGATGCCAGCAGTGGCTGGTGTTCCGGGCTCAGAGATTGAACCAGAGAGTTCTTCGGAATCAACAGCTTCGGTGGATTACGGACCAGTTCCAATTACTGAGGACATTCCTGCATCAGTGACTCTTGGCGGTTCTGGGAGTGTCTTTGGATGGGGCCGAGGGTATGCCCCAGCCTCAGAGAGTTAGAGAATTTAGGTCAACACGGATGCGGAGGCTGCCTGGTTGGACACAAGACTATGTACTGTAGGGGGCTTGAGGACAAGCTTCTCTTTCTTGGGGGGGGATAGTGTGACAAAGTGTCTAGTGAGGATGGGCAGTATGCTGATTGATTGATGTGAATCACCTGGAGCAAAGAAAATGGACAGACTTGATTTAAGGAGCAGATGGGATTGAGAGAAGAAGGCCTGATTTTCGTTTTGAATCCTGCGCAGGTTAAACGCTATTGAACGAGGGCAAACTTGAATGGATGCATTGTGAGCTGTTTGTGACAAGAGACTGTGTATTCGCATACCGGGACGCCGGTTCATGCCAGTGACACTGAATGGATTAATATTAATTCGACGGACGAACGGACATCGCTTCAGGACTGACGGGGGGGTCTCGACGGCCACCAGACGAGGGAAGTGTGGTTTTATTGTTGTATGTAATTGTTTTCTTGTGTTTTGGGTGGGTTTGTTTATGTGGGAAGGGGAGGGCAAAAGTGTATTTATTGATGCCTGGCAGAGTGAGACCGCAGCAGTGCACGTGTGACATTTATATTGGATGTTTTATATCTAGAACACGTGTGATGAATTGGAGTGATATTGGCACTGATAACTGGTATCTTTTGAAGTGATGAATTGGGTTTTGCAGTGTGTATCTGGGTTTTTATACTGCTGTTTAATGTGTCTTGGCCTAAAGCCAAAGTTTTAATTAATTAATGTGTTAATAAAAAAAATAAAAAAACTTCATTGTTAATATTGGTGTTGTGGTTGTTCAGACTCTTGTCTATCTCGGACCTGACCGGGTTAAACAAAGGTGGTGGCAGCAGAGTGGTCTAAATTGACACAGACCACGTGACCCAGTGTTAAAAAGGGAGAATGAACCAAATAATTATTACAGTACCATTCAACCAATATTTTTGGTGCATCCATGACATTGGTACGAAATTTGAAGTTGTTCAATGAAAGCTGCTACCTCATGCAGCCACACTGGTATTGTTCTTTTTGCGCCAAAGCTTGTTCTTGCTTAAAATCAGTTCAAGAGCGCGTTTGCCCAGAGCTATTCAATGCCGTTCCGCTAATAAGGCAAGAACTTCATTATTAGTAAAAACACTTTTAAAATATTTCTTAATGTCTTCACAATTCATCCTGTCGTGTCGGGTCGCGTCAGCATCAGATCAACAATGAGCAGCAAGTCATAATTTCGACATAGTACGTCATAATTTCGACTTTTTATCTCATTATGACTTTTAAAGTCATAATTTCGACTTTTAATTTTTTTCTTATGTGGCGGAAATGGGCTTCCATATGAGCCAAACGGGACTCGCAGCACAGATCTGCAGCAGGAGTCAGATTTCATTCATTTGAGAGTGAGGAGCTGATAGTTACGGTGACCGGGAGGGGACATGTTCGGTTCACTTAGTTTTGTTGTGTCCACGACATATAAACTCGCTGGAACGTGATAAAATGTCGTGGCCACGAGATATTAATTCGTGGGAATGTGATAAGTCGTGGCTCATATGTTGAGGGAACGATATATTTTTCGTGTGGCCACGACTTCATTATGTTGAGAGAACGACATCCATTTCTCATGGCCACGAGTTTAATGTGTAAACAACCTGCGCAACCATAGCAACCTGGAGTTATCAGAAATGAATAAAATGATAATCATATTTATTCTTAATTAAAAAATAGTTTTCCATGTTTTATGGGGACTTTCCATAGACTTAATGATTGTTATACTGTATAAACAGTATATTATATTACCCCTAAACCTACCCATCACAGAAAACTTCTGCATTTTTACATTTTACAAAAATTTCATTTTATATGATTTATAAGCTGTTTTCCTCATGGGGACCAAAAAAATGTCCAAACAAGGTCTAAAATTACTGGTGTTACCATCCTTGTTGGGACATTTGGTTCACAAAGCATTGTTTACCAGGAACACACACACACACACACAATTGTGGTTATCATCTAAGATAAATTGCTTATAATGTAAAAAAAATATATATATATTATTACATTTGGTTATCCATATCAGAAATTGCAAATCAGTTCTATAGAAACTATGCCTATAGAAATCTATAGGTGTACCAAATGATTCATTGATTAACCATTACAGTTATGGACGATTGCTTAAGCACAATTTTAAAAACAAGGCTCATTTTGTCAAAATGTTATACACAATTCACAGATCCACACAAACAAGTAGAAGAACACCTCAGTTCTTTTGCAAAATGAAACGCTTCATTCAAAACTTTACATTAATTTAACAAACCCCAACTTTGACACCATATGGAACACACATGGTTCATACATTCTGATTCTGTTTGATTCATTTACACACTGCTGTGCTCAATCTTAAACACTTGTAACTTTTATTCTTTTCTAATGATATAGTCTGGGTTTGATTTTTTTTCAAATATTGTTAGAGTAAAGTACATGAATATATTGACAAAAAAAAAAAAAAAAACACAAGATCAGTACTGCACATTGATGAAAATGTTTATTTCTCACCGCATTGTAAAACCATTCAATACATCCATGCCTTTCCAAAGGTTTCATTTTGCACTGAAAATCAGAACATATTCTAAATACAATATATTACACGAACAAAAACATTTGTGGAGACAAAACAAAAGCATGATTTTGAATGAAAAAAAAAAATAAAATGGAAAAAACACCTAAGCATCATCTCTTGGCCTAGCTGGATCTGGCCATAGCACTTCATCCACATCACAGGCAATGTCCTCTCACGCAAGGGAAGAATCTTCTTGAATGGCGAATCCATCCTTGCACAGACCCTGCATCAGTTAGGTCACAGGCCTTCTCCATGGCTTGAATGAGGCATATCCTGACATAGGGCTGGAGATTGTAAACCTTCCATGCCAAAAAAAAAACAAAAAACAAATGTATTAAACTGAACGAAAAGAGATGAAAATGAAAAGTTTGATTATGAAAGTCAGTTACTGTGAATGATACATTTATTTAGATGAAACACTTATTTTGCATAGTGAAAATGATACTTTGTGATTTTGTGTATTGTACTAACACAAATGAAAATATACTGAAATGTTTGAAAAAAGTGCACTTTTGATGATCTGTTGTGATATAAGTACTAAGAGCCTGTACCAAAATCAAGCCTGTACCACAACACTTATATATTTCAATTTACTTTCAGTTTTGCAAGCTATTTTTGTCATATACTCACATGCATAATAAAAAATGAGACCCCCCACACATACATGCCCTTATTGACTTACTGGCATATTATTGCCAATTATTTAAAATAGAAATATAAAAAGTTTGTAAGTTTCAGAACCTTCTGTGCAATGGAATGGTTCCATCTGTTACCATACACACCCTTTTAGTCCAATCTATCAGTCATTTATTGGCATGCATATTTTTTTCAAACATTAGATACTTTGGAAATAGAAACAGAAACTGTTCATGAAAAGTTCAAGAACCAGCTGCATTTCCTGGAAATAGAAACTGAAAGTCCTTTGTAAGTAAAGGTTAAATTTAACTTGACTTTGCACAGTCATGCTGTCTGCAGGGCTCACAAAATAACAATTGAGTAATAATACAATTGAGTTACAATAGCAGCATGATTATTTGATTTATAGATGTCTGTTTCCTATTTCATAGATGAAATGAGGTTGAGTAAATGTAAAACTATTTCTGAAATGTAATTTTTGGGTGAACTACCGCTTAATGTTAATAGAAGTACACAGTCAATGGGATTGCAAAATGCAACCAAATGAAATACCTTACAACAATAACTGTCTAACAATAATTTTTCCCATGGAGTATTTATATATAAATACAAATCTATATGCTACAAACCATTTACATTCACAAATATTCATTGGAGTAAAAAGTGTGACAATTCTGTCTCCCTTTACATTTATAGATATGATACAAAAAATACTTTGAAGTGGAGTTTAGGGGTAGTGAGGAGTTAAACACCAATTACAAGAACAGGTTCTCTCATGAACTAATAAGTGAATTTGATGTCTTATTGACAGATTTAAGGAAGACGTGACATGAATGTGTCATGGATCTGTAAAAGAGGACTCAATTGCACAATGAGTGTTAACATGTTTATTGCAAGACAAATGACTTCAGACAAGATATTGGAGGCACAAAGACAGCAGACAGAGAGGCCACTGAGTCCAGCCCAGGATGACAGAGGGTTGGAGAGCAGTGATGGTAAGGCTGTGCGAGACCGGAAGGAAACGGCATGGACCGGGCAGGATCTCACAACTCAAGAGGATAGACACACTAGGCACAATCAGGCACAATCAGGCACAGCACCGGTCTTGCCTTATCCCTTAATATCTGACAAATATCTGACAAACGTCAAAATTCTGTTACGCTGGGTCTCTTCGGGTTCAACACTTGAATGACTAGTAGTTTTTCTGTGTTTCAGACTGTTACACTAAATTATTGCTAAAAGTGGAAGAAAATACCGTAAGTGCTGGTATTCTCATTAATTAATTGTTTAGTTAAAATGAATAAATCTGTTGGTCTATACTATATGATTAAAGGTCCAGAGGTAATGGAGCAGGGTCTTTTTAGTGTTGTTTAGTTCACAGTGGGTAATGAAGTTTAAATCCATTCAACAAAACCACCATCTCCTACACACACACACACAGTGAAACTGCATTACTAGGCTAAGCATTTTTTGCTTTACTATGTGTCATCTCATTACTCAAAACAAACACACTGTCTTTTTCCCATAACTAACCAGGTTAATCACCATAGTAACGCACTGGTTTCCATGTTTTATGAGGACTTCCCATAGACATAATGATTTTAATACTGTACAAACGATATATTCTATCACCCTACACTAAACCTACCCATCACAGAAAACTTTCTGTATTTTTAGATTTTCAAAACATTTCATTTAGGGTGATATTTAAGCTGTTTTCCTCATGGGGACCAACAAAAATGTCCCCATAAGGTCAAAATTTACTGGTATTACTATTGAGGGAAAAATATGGTCCCATTATATAGGGAATACCACACACACTGTGATATCAGATTGTTGTTACTTAAGAAAGCCACTAGATGGCACTGTGTTAGGTTTCTTCTTATTCTAATAATTGAATGTAACTTATCATACTTTGAAGTAAGAAATAAAAGACAGACATGTTGTGACTGCATTGAATACTCTTTATTAACATTGCCAAACAAAACATGGTACCAGGAGTTAAATCAAGAAAAGAACAGCCCTTTGTGAAAGCAACATAATGGATACCTTGAAGCCACCGGAGAATTTGAAGCTCACGGGAAATGTTGACCGCAACTGGCGCAGTTTCAGGCAGCACTTTGAGCTATACATGACAGCCATCGGGATGGACACAAAGCCAGAAGCACGTAAGGTTGCTTTACTACTTAAGATTGCTGGTCCATAGGCTATTGAAGTGTATAATACCATGGTCTTTGATGAGAATGAAGACAAAAATAAGCTTGATGATGTGTTAGCCAAATTTACTGCTCACTGTTCACCCAAAAAGAATGAAACTTGTGAAAGATATGTATTTCGTTCATGTGTGCAGCAACAGCAAGAAACATTTGATAACTTCCTGACTGACCTCAGACTCAAAGCAAAGACATGCAATTTTGGCCAGCTAAATGAATCAATGATAAGAGATCAAATTGTCTTTGGCATCAGTGATGCAAAGGTCAGACAACGTTTACTGAGAGAAACAGAGCTCACTTTGCAAGAGGCAATTAAAATTTGTCAAGCCAGCGAACTTGCTCAACTTCATGTGAAAACGTTGGGAGAGATGATGCCAAAGACTGTGTCTTCAAATGCAGATGCCACAATTGGTGTAGTATCTTTCAAAGGAAAGCGACGAATATCCAGAGCTGTAAAACAGAAGGATGGAGCTTACAGTTTCAAACGATGTGGTACCGAACATATGCCTAAGCAGTGTCCAGCTTTCGGAAAACAATGTGCGAAGTGTAATGGTAAAAAACGTTTCGCAAAACAGTGTTTTTCTAAAGGAAAAGTGAGACAAAAAGAGCGATCTGTCAAGATGATAGAAGAAACTGACCTGAGCGATACATTCTTCGTTGGCATAGTGACCTGTGAAAATACGCTGGAATCTGAGAACATCAAAAATGGACAGTTATCAGTTGATGCACAAAGTCAAGAGGATGCTGTCAAAAATGACAAATGGATAGCACCAGTCGAGATTAATGGAGCGCAGGTCACTCTCAAGCTTGACACTGGTGCAAAAGCAAACTTAATCAGCATGTCAGAAATCAAAAAAATGACAGAAAAGTCCAAAATCAGGAAAAAGTCAATACCACTCAAGGACTACAATGGACAAAGCATTGACTCTTTAGGCATATGCAAGCTTAAAGTAGCAGTGAAAGAGAAAGTGCATCATTTACTGTTCTCTGTTGTTGCTGAGAACCTGGAGTCCCTGCTAGGTGACAAAGCCTGTGAGAGCTTGAATCTTGTCAAAAGGGTGTACCACATCAACCATGACAATTCAGTGGTGAGCACTGTGGATGACATAGTGCAGAGCTTTGCAGATGTTTTCAAAGGATTTGGTGTCTTACCTTATGTTTACAAGATCCAGCTGAAAGAAAGTGCACAACCTGTGGTGCATTCTGCACGTCGAGTTCCAGCACCTCTCAAGGATCGTCTAAAGAAAGAATTAGACAGGATGACCACATTAGGAGTAATCAAAAGAGTTGAAGAGCCAACGGACTGGGTGAACTCCATGGTCTGTGTGAAGAAAAAGAATGGAGACTTAAGAGTGTGCATGGATCCGAAAGATCTGAATGACAACATAAA
This sequence comes from Hypophthalmichthys nobilis, assembly GCA_037950665.1. Classification (NCBI taxonomy): domain Eukaryota; kingdom Metazoa; phylum Chordata; class Actinopteri; order Cypriniformes; family Xenocyprididae; genus Hypophthalmichthys; species Hypophthalmichthys nobilis. The sequence goes on from CM075480.1 coordinate 6,508,945, forward strand.
GCGTGAGCACTATCAAATACCAAAGCGCGAAGAAATAATGAATGAAATGTCAGGTGCCAAATATTTCACAAAGCTTGATGCCTCACAAGGATTTTGGCAAATATGTCTGGACGAGGACAGCTCAAAGTACTGTACCTTCAACAATCCATTTGGTAGATATTCGTTTCTCAAGACTACCATTTGGAATTGTCTCTGCATCAGAAATATTCCATAGAGCGATGGAGAACATCATTGAAGGACTTGAAGGAGTCAGAGCATACACTGATGACATCATCATTTGGGGATCTTCGCTTCAAGAGCATAATAAATAATAAATAATAAATAATCAAATCGAGTGGACTGAAACTAAACAAAAACAAATGTCAGTTTGGTGTGCAAGAACTTGTGTTTCTTGGAGATAAACTGTCAAGTTAAGGGATACAGCCAGACAGCGAGAAGATCAATGCCATTCTAGAAATGAAAAGTCCCACAGACAGAAAAGAAGTACAGCGCGTGATGGGTATAGTTAACTACATAGGAAAGTTCATTCCGTATTTTTCTGCAAAAACATCATGCCTACGAGAACCCCTACAAAAGACAACAGACTTTGTGTGGACAGATGAACATGAGACTGAATGGCAGCAGTTGAAATTAGCGTTGACCTCTGCACCCATATTGCAGTTCTTTGATCCAACTAAGAAAACCAAAGTGTTCACAGATGCCTCCAAGAATGGTCTTGGTGCAGTTTTATTGCAAGCTGATGATGAGATCTGGAAGCCAGTAGCGTATGCTTTGGTTTTCTTAGCTTTCCTGTAGCTCAGTGGTTAGAGCATGGCACTAGCAATGCCAAGGTCATGGGTTCAATCCCAGGGATTGCACATACTCAGATACAAATGTATAGTATAATGCAATGTAAGTCGCTTTGGATAAAAGCCTCTGCCAAATGCATAAATGTAAATGTAAAATGTAAATGTATGCAAGCAGATCCATGACTGATTCTGAGTGCCGATATGCACAAATCGAGAAAGAGTGCTTAGGATTAGTCTTTGGAATGGAGAAATTTCATAACTATGTATATGGTCTTCCCACCTTCACTGCAGAAACTGATCATCGTCCACTACTTGCTATAGTAAAAAAGAATCTGAATGAAATGACACCAAGGATTCAAAGACTAATGATGAAATTGCAGAGGTACGATTTTGACTTGGTGTATACGCCTGGCAAATACTTAGTGCTGGCAGATACCCTCTCACGAGCACCCATAAGAAGCAGTGAGAGTACAACAGAAGGAGATGTTGAGATTCATGTGAACATGTGAACATGGTACGTACTGCATTTCCTGTGTCAGATACAAAGTCAAAGCAAATAGCAGAGGAAACCAAAAAAGACACTGAATTGCAAGCTGTCATTGACAACATGGATAGTGGATGGCTGACGGGTTCATCTCCAAAATACAGTGACATCAGAGGTGATCTATGTGTTGTGGATGGAATTCTCCTGAAACAAAACAGAATCGTCATTCCTCAAAGCTTAAGACAAGGCATACTACATAGATTTCATGAAGGTCATCGCGGTGTAGAAAAATGTAAGAGAAGAGCGAGAGACTTAGTCTTCTGGCCTGGAATTAACAAAGACATCGAAAATCTGGTGAGACAGTGTGACACGTGTCAGAAATTCAGAAATAAGCAAATCAAAGAGCCAATGATAATTCCGTACTTACCAACATCACCTTGGGAGAAGGTTGGAATGGATCTCTTCCATCTGAAAGGCAATAATTATCTAGTGGTAAACGACTACTACTCAAATTACCTTGAATTGGCTTTACTATCTAGCATGTCTACAAAGTGCGTAATTACACATGCAAAATCAATTTTTGCAAGACATGGCATACCACAGACTGTCATCAGTGACAATGGCCCATGCTTCAGCAGCAAAGAGTGGCAAGAGTTTTCAGTGCAATATGACTTCAAGCATGTCACTTCTAGTCCAGAGTATGCTCAGTCAAATGGCAAGGCTGAGAAAGGTGTTCATATTCTCAAGCAACTTCTGAAAAAAGCTGCTGACAGTAAGTCTGATCCATACCTTGCTTTGCTCAATTACAGAACCTCTCCATTAGAGTGTGGTATGGCCCCAGCTGAGATGCTGATGAATCGGAACCTTCACACTACACTGCCATCTTGTTCAAAACAAAAAGGACATGTGAAAATGAAGCAGAAACTCAAGCAATTGAAAGAAAAACAAAAGTTCTACTATGACAGGTCTGCAAAACATCTGCAACCACTGGTGATGGATGACATTGTCAGGATCAGAAGTGATGAGAACGGGAGCAAAAAAGCTACGGTTATGCAAGAAGTAGCTCCAAGATCTTATACTGTGAAAACAGATAATGGACAAATCCTCAGACGTAACAGACGTGATCTGCTAAAGACTGAGAAAGAAGTAGAAGACTTGGATCAAAGTAATGCTGTGTCTGATTCAACTGTGTTGTCCAAAACAACTGATTCGCACACAGATAATCAAACAGTCACACAGTCGCACTTAGAAGATCTACAAGACACATTAAAAGACCTGATAGATTGAACCTGTAAGAAATTGCTTTAAATATAGCAGTGAGGAAATGTGAATGTTTTTTTTTAATTTATAAGTTGTATTAGCCGTTTAATAAGTGCAAGTTTAAATGTGTTATATACTTACATTAAGTTTATTTTCCAATGTTTTCTTTAAAGAAAGGGGGATGTGATATCAGAATGTTGTTACTTAAGAAAGCCACTAGATGGCACTGTATTAAGTTACATACAATTAATAGAATAAGAAGAAACCTAACACACGTTGAAGTAAGAAATAAAAGACAGACATGTTGTGACTGCATTGAAGACTCTTTATTAACATTGCCAAACAAAACGCATACAAGGTGAAACTACATTACTAGGGTAAGCATTTTTAAACATGCTTTACTATGTGCCATCTCATTGCTCAAAACAAACTCACTGTCTATTTCCCATAACCAACCAGGTTAATCACCATAGTAACATACCTGATCTGCCTCAGGGTATGTTATGTTTTAAATATTTTAAACAATTATTAATAATAAAGTAAATCAAGTGAATAGAAAGTGAAACGGGATTTGATGTTTTGGTACTTTTGCAACCCAGGCTCTTGTCAGTGAATGAAAATTAAACTATGATCAGCAGAAGTCATTATTTAAAGGAAAAGGAAAGTGAAGACTCTTTATATTGGTGCAAAAGGCAGAATGTTACCTCTGTGGATGAATAACATGGATGTTAATCATCCTCACTGGAAAATTACTGAGATACTCAAAACAAGTCCAAATGCTTTCAACCAACTAACCTCTGGCAATCATTCTGCCATCCAACCAATCAAAAGTACAACTGTACATCAAATTAAACACTACGGAGAGCTTTGCTTCAAACCCTATTGTCCTGTTGTGAACATTAAACTCAGTTTGAAGTCCTAAGTAGTCTTGACAAGGATTTCATTAAGGTTATCTCTGTATTTTGTTGCATTCAGCTTTCCTTCGACACTGACCTGCATGATGCTACCACCCAATGGTGGAAATGGCTGATATTCACTGAGCGGACTGAAGTTTGGGGGGGAGGTGGTACTCTCAATGATATTTCAGATGTATTTAAATATAAAAACTTCCATTATCTGTAATAATACAGAATATGTAAAATAATTAACTTATTTCCGTCCGTCCCCATCCCTCATTTCCAGCCTTATTAATTGCTTTTGATTAGTCTAACACTATGTGGCTGATTATCTGTTTTTTTTTTTTTTTTAATGTTTCTTTACATAATACAATCACATTTTAACCAAGCAATCTAATAGCTCAAAAGAACGTTGCACTAGATCCTGGCAACCCAAAAGGTTTATTAAATAAAGTGTGGTATGACATTCAGTTACACTTTGGATGAAGAGAAGGAGGGTAATCAGCAGCTTAAACCAGACTTGTTTGAACTAAAGCGAGACGAAAACGGTACAAGATATTTCATGATGACATTCAATGAGGAAACAAAAAAAACACAAAAACCCAATGGAGGTCAACAGGGAGAATCGGAGGGGTGCTATGTATGATTATGAAGAGCCTGGTAACCACCTATGTCCAGTTTCTTCCCTGGAAAAATATCTTAGCAAGATCCCACCAAGCGCAAAAACACTTTACCTGTAGCCCAAACAGGAGGTTTGCTGCTAACGACAATATCTGGTACAGTTTTCCTCTTGGTGTACATCAGTTGTTCAACATATTCCCGAGATTGTGCAAAGAAGCCAAGACACTATCATCCTACACAAATCATAGTATCAGGGCCACTGATGCAGGATAGCAAGCAAGAGAGATCATAGTTGTCAGTGGGCACAGGTATGTTTCTAATTTGTTTAGCCCATAGCCAGTGTTGGGCAAAAGCTACTTGGAAAATGTAGTGAGCTAAGCTAGCATTTACGCTACATTAAATGAAGCTTCACTACACTGAAGCTACCCCCCTGGGAAATGTAGCAAGCTAAGCTACAGCAAAAGTAGTTTAGTACATCTAAGCTATTTTTTTTTTTTTTTTTTTTTTTTTTTGAAGTGCCCCTATTATGGATTTTTTTTTTTACCTTTCATGTAGTGTGTAACATAGCTCTAAGTGAATGAAAACATCCTGCAAAGTTTTAAATCTGAAAGTGCACCATATATAAAGTTATTGTCTCTCAAAAGTAAGAATTGACTCTGAGTCAATTAAATCCCAAACCATTTCGTTGTGACGTAAAAACGAAACATTAACATATTGCCCGCCCACTTATTGCATGTGCAGACGCCAGGGAAAATTATTTTTTTCAACAATACCACAGCAGTACAATCTTTTGTTGTGTTCCCGACTGCTTCTCAAACCTCGGGGAGTTTAACGCAGGATTCACAAAACGCTTGGTCTTAAAATATGGATCAATGCCCAGTTTATGTGGACCAGCTTGATCCTCTGAATCTCAACCTGTAAGTATGATTAATAAATGATGTTTATATTTTCTAGCGATCATTCAAAATTCACATTTTTTTATGTTATGTTGTGTAATGTACATGTCCTGCTAACTGGCTAACTCACGTTTCTGTAGTTCTGCTATTCAGATGTGGGTACAATATTGTCTAAAATGAGTCGATTAATGCAGCTTGTCTGTCTTATTAATTGGAGTAATGATCAAGGATGGAGCACGACTTTTCTTTGCAGAGTCTAATGCATTATCAGCTATTCAGGTTTGTGCTTGGCTAATGTGGGAATTTACAACATAGCTGTAGACCTGGTTCGCTTACATAACTGTAAAACAAACTGTTTTTTTTTCCTCTGCGTTTTTTATTATTACAGTAGAGTGGGGCTAAGATGCTACTCCGCTAACTAGTTGAAGTATTCTCTCTATAAACAGTAAACACCCATTGTAAAATGTCAAACACTGATATAGCCATTTTTTACTTTGTTAATAGTTATGATGAAAAAGTCTGTACACATCTGGCCTAAATGTTTATCTTATGTTAGAGGTTTTCAGCTTCGCTTGGCATTTTGATACAGTTCCCGCAGGTGCACCTAGGCTACAAATAGTATAACAGTGACGCTGCTATCACGTCTTATAAATAACGCAAACTAAGGTGACACTTACCATAGAGAAACTTCGTACTCCAGTCGTGATTGCGAATCAGTTTCTGGTTGATTGACTACTTCAGACGTTTCATCATCGGACTCAAGCTCAAATTGATACGGTAAAATCGATGCTATCTTTTCTGTCCATACAACGTATACAATGTCTTGCGAACTGATAGCTGCCATTCAGTTATGGCAATGGGCACGCGGTGCGTGCAGTAGACCAATCAGAGCAGTGTAGGCTCACGCAAAGGAGGGGTTTAGAGAGACTGATTCTACGAACTGCTTCTAACGAATCGTTTACGAACTGAGGTGAAATTAAATGTATATTATGAGAAAACAAGTGTTTTTTGACCTTGCATGCATGTAAACCTGTTGTAGGAGACTCCCAAAACAATATTAGGAGCCTTAAAAAGCCATAATAGGGGCACTTTAAATTTCATTTTTATATTGAACCAACTTAATTCCAAGTCAATGTTATCTCAGTGATCAATAAAACTGTCAGTCAAACAATCAATCAATCAGTCAATCAATCTTTATTACAGACTCAAGGTCCAACTTAAAAAAAAAAAAGAAAGACAAAAAAAGACAATAGGACAACATATACAGCCCACAGCATCTACCACACACAAAGAGTTACAAAATACAACAATACCAATGTCTCCACAGCTTTGACTGATACCGTGTAGTACTAACCCCTATATTTGATAGACCCACAATAATCTCATTTTTAAAAGCATTTAGCCGACAATGGCTAGATTAGTGTGTTTTTATACTTCGTAACAATGCATATCCAGAAAGGAACTGAAGTGATTATGAATTTGGGACAAAGTCATTAAATCGCATGAATGAAATTTTTTACTTTGCTATGATATAGATATTGAAGATCTTTGACATTTTCTTGCTTTTATACTCACCTAGTTCACTGGCCTTATCCTTAATTAATTTCATCTTCTTAATTACATTTTCATTCATCAGTGATATCTTATCAGCTGGCATCACAAAGACCAGGCAGTATGTCTGGTCCTGAAGGCTTGGATTACTTCTGTAGCTCTCATCTTGAGGAGAAATCGGAGATGCTGGATTGAACTGAAGAAAAAAAAGATGCATGACAGAACAGCAACAATGGAGGATTGTTGATAAATATTTAAAGCCTTTTGAACAATCAGTTCACATGTTCAAGAGTAAATGTAAAGGAATAGGTCTTACTTTGTATCTTTCATTTATGCAGCCCTCCATGGCTTTGACAACGTCATCTGGATGTATGCCATGTAAATCCTGGGACTCTAAGCCCATGGTGTCAGTTAAGACAAAAGGCAGAGTAGATTGTCCATTTCTTATGTAATATGTTTTGTACTGAGAAGGATAAAAAAAAGCATGAACGTACCAAGTAAATAAACATTTGGCCATTTCAGTGTAATTAATGTGAACATATATGAAACAGAGACCAAAACAACTAGCCTATAGAATAACGTAAAAAGGCATTTGAACTGGTTTTCTGTCTCTGGCACAGGAAGCTGTGCTTGTTTGCAATGTGAATTCTAGCAACATGTGGTATATCTATAGTGCATGATTCTGATGATAAAAATAAAAAAAAAAAAAACTTTCTAATAATTCAAATGGCCCCTGACACTTCAACTAGGGTCCTGTCAGTGAATCTCAGCCATTTCCACCACTGTTACAAGTGGGAATTGGCAAAGAAAACTGTGATTGTTTACATGGCAATGTAAACACATTGTGAAGCAAAAAGCAAAAAAAAAAAAAAAAAAAAAAATATATATATATATATATTGGCCATGTACCATATTACGGGGTGCTCAGAATCGAACGCTTTCATGGTTGGAAAAACATCTATAGTGAATGGGAGACTAAAAATAAAGGTTATTTATTTGCATTGATGGTTCCAGGAAGAACCTTTAACATGGAACCTTTCCATTACACAAAAGGTACTTTATAGTGGAAAAAGGTTCTTTACATTATTAAAATGGGTAAAATGGGCACACTTTAGACATTCTACTAACTATAAGTAACTTTGCAACTACTGTACATGTCAACTAGCAGCCATTAAAATATTAATAGACTGTTGGCTTAATATCTGCTAACACTTTACAGACATTCTACTGACTATAAGTAACTTTGCAACTACATGTCAATGTATTCTACTATAACCTTAACCTTAAAGGGATAGTTCACCCAAAAATGAAAATTCTGTCATTAATTACTCACCCTCATGTTGTTCCAAACCCATAAGACTTTTGTTCATCTTAGGATGACAAATGAAGGTGTTTTTAATAACTGTCCCTCCATTGACAGTCTACGCAACTACGCAAGCATCACTTTGATGCTTCAAAAAGAGATCATAAAACTAATCCATATGAATTGAGCGGTTTAGTCAAAATTTTCTGAAGAGACATGATTGCTTTATATGATGAACAGATTTACATTAGGCTTTTATTCACATACAAACATTGATCATCTCACACTTCAGTTGTGGTAAACAGAAGCTCAAGCATATTCACTTGACATGCGAGAACCAGTGAGGTTCATTCTTGTGTTATGCAGCACATTTGAGCTTCCACAAGAACCAATGAGGTTCATTCTCCCACGTCAAGAGTTGAGCTTTTGAGCTTGAGCTTCTGTTTATGTTTGCTGATCAATTTTTATATGTGAATAAAAGCCTAAATTAAATCTGTTCATCATATAAAGTGATCAAGTCTCTTCAGAAAATTTGGATTAAACCACCCAATTCATATGAATTTGTTGTTACAATACAGACTGGGCAGAGGCAGAGGTAACGGTTAACAAGACTTTATTATCACACACAGCAGAGTTTACGGTGGTGCAGGTGAGTGAAGATGAATGAAGTAAGTTGTAGAGGTGATGATAAATAGTAATACTCTCCTTGGTTGGTTTGCAGGAGTGATGATCGATGGTGAAGTGAAGAGATGCCTGACGAGGAGGACTGGAGACACTCACACACAAACTGGAACAACACGAAGAGACTTGGAGACGAAGGAGACAGGTAAGTAGCTACAATGGAGTCCAAGAGGTAAGCATATAGGGTTCTATGTGCGTACAAGACCGGACAGTGATTGAATGTGTGTGAGTGTGTTATATGCTGGTGGTGATGAGTGAGTAGATGAGGTGCAGGTGCAGATGATTAGTACTCCGGGGATTGAGTGCGCTGTGATTGGGTGATGCTGGAACCTGGCGTGTCTGTGACATTTGTTTTATGATCTCTTTATAAACTTTCTGAAGCGTCAAAGTTTCAGTTGCGTAGCTGTCTATGGAGGGACAGAAAGCGCTCAGATTTCATCAAAAAGATCTTAATTTGTGTTCCGAAGATGAACGAAAGTCTCATGGGTTTGGAAGAACATGATGGTGAGTAATTAATGACAGAATTTTTATTTTAGGGTGAACTAACCTTTAATATAACAGTCTAATACTCTAATGAGAGTTAGTTGACATGTAGTTTCAAAGTTACTTATATAGTTAGTAGAATGTCTAAAGTGGACTATCGAAATAAAATGTAACCATAAAATGTTTTTCATACTAAGAAAAAAATATTTTTAAGAACTGATAACTGAAAGGCTCTTTGGGGAACCCAAAATGGTTCTTCTATGACATCACTGAAAACCCCCTTTTGGGACCTTTATTTTTAAGAGTGTACAGTAAATATGATTGCTGTTGTTGTTGTTGATGCCATTTTCTCCAATAACAAAAAACAAACAATAGCATTTCCATGACTTTCCAAAAAAAAAAAAAAAAAAATAGAGATTGATTATGGCATAGAGAAAGATATCAAATGTACCGTTACTTCCTCAGCTGTTGTAGAAACACCCTTGCATCAGTAATTTGTAATTTATGGCAATGTAATAAAAGTATAGTGTTATTACACACACACACATATACATACATATACATACATATATATATATAGGCTTTTATTCACATACATTGATCAACTATATAAATATATAACTTGGCTAGATTCCTGATTTTAACTGTGAAATTGCATCAACACAGTCTGTAAAAAGTGTCCATTGTTTTTTTAGAAACAGTTTAATAAGGAAGAGTGAAAAACTCTGGTTTCAGGGAACCAATTATATATTTAATGCTGATGGGTCACCAGTCTTATAAGGCTTTTAATATTACATATTACATATTATAATAAGGCTTTTGTATTACAGTGTATACAGCCTATATAATTTTGTAAACCATTTTTTTTAAATTCATGAAATGACTCATACTCATACATGCTCATATACTTACTAATTTTGTGAAGGTTGTGCTGTCAGATGTTTTGTTAACAAGGGCTTCATTTGTGATTCTTTTTTGGAAAACACTATTGACTGAGTTGATGAAGCTGGATTTTCCTGCTCCAACTTCTCCAATTACCAAGATCCTCACATGCTTGCTATTTGGAACGTTCAGCTTGAACTCTCTTAGACTTTTATCCAATTGTTTTTCCTCTCTGTTCAAAAGCAAAGTAGTAAAGGTAAACAACAAAACTTGTGTGCCCTTCAGAATTAAACTGAAAATGCCTTAAGCATTCCAATTAAATTCATGAATTTGAATTGAGGTATCAAAAAGGATGTTGAATTGTAATTGAACATTCAATTTAAGGAAGTAGAATAAAGATGGAATGAAACTGAAAGAAATTAATAACTGCTTTCTAATAATCAAAGTCTGAAATGCTGCTGAGAGTAAATGGTTTTTCTGTTACACTATATTGCCAAAAGTATTGGGACACCCCTCCAAATCATTGAATTCAGGTGTTCCAATCACTTCCATGGCCACAGGTGTATAAAATCAAGCACCTAGGCATGCAGACTGCTTCTACAAACATTTGTGAAAGAATGGGTCGCTCTCAGGAGCTCAGTGAATTCAAGCGTGGTACCATGATAGGTTGCCACCTGTGCAATAAGTCTATTCATGAAATTTCCTCACTACTAAATTTTCCACGGTCAATTGTTAGTGGTATCATAAAGTGGGAGCAATTGGGAACAACAGCAACTCAGTCATGAGGCATAGGCCACATAAAATCACAGAGTGAAGTTGCCAACTTTCTGCAGTCAGTAGCTACAGACCTCTTTGTGTTGCCTTCAGATTAGCTCAAGAACAGTGCGTAGAGAGCTTCATGGAATGGGTTTCCATGGCCGAGCAGCTGCATCCAAGCTTTACATCACCAAGTGCAATGCAAAGCGTCAGATGCAGTGGTGTAAAGCACGCCGCCACTGGACTCTAGAGCACTAGAGCAGTGGAGACGTGTTCTCTGAAGTGACGAATCGCGCTTCTCTGTCTGGAAAACCGATGGACAAGTCTGGGTTTGGCAGTTGCTAGGAGAACGGTACTTACCTGACTGCATTGTGCCAAGTGTAAAGTTTGGTGGAGGGGGGATTATGGTGTGGGGTTGTTTTTCAGGGGTTGGGCTTGGCCCCTTAGTTTCACTGAAAGGAACTCTTAATGCTTCAGCATACCAAACCATTTTGGACAATTTCATGATCCCAACTTTGTGGGAACAGTTTGGGGATGACCCCTTTGTAGTGAACAGCACATTCCAGGGCCCAGTTTATGGCTGGGCCCCCCTCGGTCCATAACAGCGGACAAAGGTTTGCTACATTTTGATTGGATCTTGGTGGACTAACACAAACAAACTGTCCAATGCCATCAGATAAAGATGTAAGGACAAGATCCAGACACCTCTTAGAGGGCAAGAAGAAGACCTCTTGTACCAAGCCTGGGAAGGACAGGACTTCTCATTGGCCCACATGCAGTTTCTGCCCTTCACCCATCTAGACACTACTTCCTAAGGTTGGCCAGAGACTGCCATAAAATTCCTCAGGACCTCAGCAGCAATGGGTGAAACAAAGAGAGATCACAAAGATCTATCCAAATCCATTCAAAACTATGTTTGAAAACCTTAGAACTGATGCAAACTACACATCCATTTCATACTTATTCACAGAAATAAGTATTCTCAGTGACAGCTATTTGTAATGCAACATCAGACACAAATTCAGCTGTTAATGAACAATTGAATGAATGCATGACAGTTCAATCTTTTTCCATCATGTTTAGTCTCTATTTGTTTAGAATATTGCCAAAGGTATTCTGGTGGTGGTTTGGAAAGTGAGAAATGCATTGGTAAACTTTAAAGACACTGTAAAGACTTCCAACTTTGTGCTTTATGCAAATGAGCTCCACAGGGGAAAGAAGGGTGGGCCACACTTTGTGTGTCCCCTCCGATGCCAGCAGCCAATCACAGCACTCGAATGGAGAAGCGCCAAATTGCAATCTCCTCCTCATCGGAAAGGGATAAAGGTACCCTTCCAACAGACACTCCTCGTTCTGAGTCTGTCCTTTAGCGGGGATAGACATTAACAGATATACCGTTCTGAGTCTGTCCTTTAGCGGGGATAGACATTAACAGATATACCGTTCTGAGTCTGTCCTGTACGGGGATAGACATTAACAGATATACCGTTCTGGGTCTCAACTCTGTAAGGAGTGAGACATTAACAGATATACCAAGTTCTGAGTCTCCCATCGGGGGAGACACAACAGATATACCGTTCTGAGTCTGTCCTGTACGGGGATAGACACTAACAGATATGCCGTTCTGAGTCCCGGCTTGCGAAGCTGAGACACGAACAGATACAACACCGTTCTGAGCCTCTGGTCCATCCAGAGAGACAACAACAGGTCCCACGATCTGAGTATACGGCTAGTGAGGCAGCAACAGAGACGACCACGTTCTGAGCCTCCAGCTTGTGAGGAACGAGACATTGACAAACACTACGTTGTTTCTGTCCAGCAAGACCGTAACAACATCTGCAACAAGGTTAAGCTCAGGAGAGCAAACCTTCACTTCAAGGTACCTTCGTCTGTGTGTTCCAGATTGTTAAGGATCTTCTGCACCTACGCCAGGGCCTCATCTGCGTGTTCCAGATTTTAGGACCCTTTGGTGCTCCAGGAGATCAGCATCCCACAGAGCTTTGTGTTCAAGACTGTTGAAACCGATTCTGGCTCCTCTCCCCACTACATTGTCACCCAGCACAACCAGTGGAAGACGTCACCGTCATCGGACTCAACCACGTGGAACGTAAATATCACTTAACCAAACCTCTTTCCAGAGACCTTGGCATTGTTGCATATTATCAGTATATAATTTCCTAATTCCCATTAGATGTAATATAGCTGATGTTAGTTAATAACAAATAATCTTTCGTTTATTTGTTTAGTGCATAATAAGGTTCTCCACCTTATTATTTTCAGAGAAACAGTTTATCTTTCCATAAGATAACATAACTCTTCCATAGCCACACCAACTTAATCACTTGTATTCTATGTATTTTATGCACTTTATTCCTTTATCATTCATGGTATTCATTTAGTAGTTGTGTTAGTTATTCTTGTTTATCTTTTGTTAATAAAATTTATTTTATTACACTTGTGTCTTCCTTGTGCTGATAATACAGAAAAGGCTCTACAAGTTAGTAATCTCACCAATCTTTCAAATAAATCAGCTGACCACTTTACATTAATTCTAAATGAATGAAAAGCCCCTGTTGAGAGTGTTCTCATACTGCAAAGGTAATAGACCTTGACTGGTGCCCTGAACTAGGAAAAGGGGAGAGGTGGTCATCTGATGTACTCATAACCACACCTTAAGAGACGCGTGACCCAAAAATCACAACGTCAGCGGTGACGTGAGTACCAATCCCTATTTTACTGTGCGTCCTTGGATGGGCAAAAGTAAAATCACTACACCTTCCTGTTCCAACATGACTGTGCATCAGTGCACAAAGCAAGTTCCATAAAGACATGGATGAGCGAGTCCTGACCTCAACCCAATAGAACACCTTTGGGATGAATTAGAGCGGAGACTGCGAGCCAGGCCTTCTTGTCCAACATCAGTGCCTGACCTCACAAATGCGCTTCTAGAAGAATGGTCACAAATTCCCATAAACACAATCCTAAACCTTGTGGAAAGCCTTCCCAGAAGAGTTGAAGCTGTTATAGCTGCAAAAGGGGGCCAACTCCATATTAAACCCTACAGATTAAGAATGAGATGTCTTTAAATGTCATGTGGATGTAAAGGCAGGCGTCCCAAAACTTCTGGCAATATAGTGTATATTTGACAATTTTAATAAATTGAGGGTGGGAAAATGTTTCCAGAATGCTAATTTCACTGAATTCAGTACAGTACAGCCTTGTTAAGGCCAGTTTAGTTTAACTCATGAATTGAACAGGAGCCGATTCTTAAATTCTATCCTATTCAGAAAACTACACAATTTTTATGTATAAACATTTATAATTTTACCTTTAATGTTGATATATATTTTTTTCACTTACCCCCAGGGAGTTTTCCTCCATGGTTTGTCAAATTCTGTAAAAAGAATGTGATTCATATATCAATAAGGGTAATTTATGAAGTCTGTTCATGCATAGCTTCACTTATTGAAAAATACTATTAAATGGAGGGGAGAGCGGGGCACAAGCTAATGCAGGCTAGTTGTAACACATGGTTTAAAAGTTTTCACATGGTTTTCCACACATACTAGCATGACAAAATTGCATTTACTAGTTGCCATATCAACACTATGTAGAGAAAAATAAAATTAAAAAATCTTTGGAAGATATTTCTGAACATTTATTTAACCATATACAGTGCATCCGGAAAGTATTCACAGTGCTTCACTTTTCCCACATTTTGTTATGTTACAGCCTTATTCCAAAAGGGATTAAATTCAAAATTCTACAAACAATACCCCATAATGACAATGTGGAAGAAGTTTGTTTGAAATCTTTGCAAATTTATTAAAAAAAAAAAAAAAAAATTACATATACATAAATATTCACAGCCTTTGCCATGACACTCAAAATTGAGCTCAGGTGCATCCTGTTTCCACTGATCATCCTTGAGGTGTTTCTACTTGATTGGAGTCCACCTGTGGTAAATTCAGTTGATTTGACATGATTTGGAAAGGCACACACCTGTCTATATAAGGTCCCACAGATAGCAGTGCATGTCAGAGCACAAACCAAGCCATGAAGTCCAAGGAATTGACTGTAGACCTCAGAGACAGGATTGTATTGAGGCACAGATCTGGAGAAGTGTACAGAAAAATTTCAGCAGCATTGAAGGTCCCAATGAGCACAGTGGCCTCCATCATCCGTAAATGGAAGAAGTTTGGAACCACCAGGATTCTTCCTAGAGCGGGCCGCCCGACCAAACTGAGTGATTGGGGGAGAAGGGCCTTAGTCAGGGAGGTGATCAAGAACCCGATGGTCACTCTCACAGAGCACAAGCATATCTCTGTGGAGAGAGGAGAACCTTCCAGAAGAACAACCATCTCTGCAGCACTCCACCAATCAGGCCTGTATGGTAGAGTGGCCAGACGGAAGCCTCTCCTCAGTAAAAGGCACGCGACAGCCCGCCTGGAGGACTCTCAGACCATGAGAAACAAAATTCTCTGGTCTGATTAAACAAAGATTGAGCTCTTTGGCCTGAGTAGCAAGCATCATGTCTGGAGGAAACCAGGCTCCGCTCCTCACCTGGCCCATACCACCCCCACAGTGAAGCATGGTGGTGGCAGCATCATGCTGTGGGGATGTTTTTCAGCGGCAGGAACTGGGAGACTAGTCAGGATCGAGGGAAAGATGAATGCAGCAATGTACAGAGATATCCTTCGTGAAGACCTGCTCCAGAGCGCTCTGGACCTTAGACTGGGGCGAAGATTCATCTTCCAACAGGACATCGTAAGCACACAGCCAAGATAACAAAGGAGTGGCCACGGGACAACTCTGTGAATGTCCTTGAGTGGCCCAGCCAGGGCCCAGATTTGAACACAATTGAACATCTCTGGAGAGATCTGAAAATTGCTGTGCAGTGACGCTCCCCATCCAACCTGATGAAGCTTGAGAGGTCCTGCAAAGAAGAATGGGAGAAACTGCCCAAAAATAGGTGTGCCAAGCTTGTAGCATCATACTCAAAAAGACTTCAGGCTGTAATTGGTGCCAAAGGTACTTCAACAAAGTATTGAGCAAAGGCTGTAAATACTTTTTTTTTTTTTTTTTTTTAATAAATTTGCAAAGATTTCAAACAAACTTTTCACACTGTCATTATGGGGTATTGTTTGTAGATCTTTGAGGAAAATAATCAATTTAATCCCTTTTGGAATAAGGCTGTAACATAACAAAATGTGAAAAAAATGAAGCGCTGTGAATACTTTCCGGATGCACTTGATGGCAAAAGCAAATTTCTTACTGAAGTTAATTTTTCATCTCAGTTTTTAGTGTTTATTTAAAATGAGACAAATCTGCTATAGCAGTTTAGTTCTTTAATGCTTAGCTAACTAGCAGAAGACACCAGCCAGTTGCGCAGGTGAGACCCATTGAACTAACTCGCCCACTATTAGAACTATGCTATTCTGTGATGTTAGCAATGCAGTTCACATATACAACTTTTATGAATTTTATTGAGAAACCATATCAAACAGGTGAATAAAGACTGGGAGTCAATGTTCAATGTTCAGAAAATATTATTTCAAGAAATTTGAAGCATTCTAGCTAGTCTATTTGTCTCCTGGGGTCCGTTCTTCGTACCTCGCTTAATACATCTGAGATGATTTGACAGATGCTAGATCTTTTAATTGAGATAACGGCTAATTTGGTTCTTCAAATGAATTTGTGGATTGGATTAAAATATCAGGATTAAGTTGTCAGAGATTAGCTACTCCGCGTTCTCTCGTTCCTTGAAAAGGGCAGATTTTTTATTTATTTTTTTATTGAAGAAAGAAACAAGTACAATAAGGCAATACAGAATCTTAAGAAAATCCAATAGAGCAGAGCACAACAAAATATAAAAAAATAAAGAGAGAGAGAGAGAAAAAAAAAAAAATTACACATCAGGGTCTTCTAGTTTAAATTTCCTCAATAGGCTAAGTCAGGGGTGCCAAACATACGGCCCACAAAGGTGTCCAATCCGGCCCGCGGGATGATTTTCTTTTTTAGTTTTATTTTGGTCAATCTTTATTCCGGGCTTGCAAACAAAGTGATTTGTAATATTTTCCTAAAATTTCATTTGTGTGGAAATATTTACGATGTCTGTAAAAGGGACGTTAACACAGGCACACGCTGAATACGGACACAAAGAGAACAGACGTGGCAGCAGAGAAAATACTATACCATGCACAAACTCACTGTTCGCGAAAAATAGGAAGAATGATACAAATATTAAATTGGGGTTGATATGAATGTATCTCTGAAGGGAACTGTCTTCAGAAAAGTTTTGATTGCTTTTCCTCTTATCTCCGTATAAAGTAGTAGCCTACTTATAAATACAACGCTGCATTGTGTATAGCGGTGACCATGGAAACGCTCTATCACTGCTGTTCCATATGCGCCACCTACTGTAAGAGAGTGAATTTGCATTTTCATTCAGTCCGTCTGCCGATTTTGTTTTGTGCAGGTATCTTATGTAGTATAACTTCACAAAGCTAAAGTCAGACCATGCTGTTTTTGCTGTTAATCTTGAAATTATCCAATAATTTAAATTAAAAACATCTGCTCATGTGCATAACATCTTTGTTGGGATTGTGATAAAAATGCAGTGTTTGCCTCTAATATCAAAGAGCTACACATATTTTTTTAACAAATAAACAACAAATAAATTTGCTTTAAAACAAACAAACAAAAAAAAAAAACAAAAACAAAAAACAAATCTGCAACCAGTATCAGAATCGGACAATTTGATTCTATAAAACTGAAATTGGCCACGAAAAATCAAATAAGGTGCATCACTAATAAAAAAAATATTTAAAAAAGCATTATTTTAAATATTTTAAATTATTTTCGCTGTAAAAACAAATGCAGTTTTAAGAAGCAGTGTACTAGTTTTCTTGCAAATTAATTTGTTGTTTATATGGTTAATATTAATGCAAATATCAGCGCACTAAGATTTTTTTTTTTTTTTTTTTTTATTAATTCGGCCCGCACATGGTTATTTTTTCCAATCCGGCCCTCAACCTAAAATGACACTCCTGGGCTAAGTAGTCTTCTTCCTGTTATGCATTTTAACATTCTTAAAGACTTACAGTACAACCAAAATTCTTTTTGAAAGACAGAAAATAATGGTTTTGTCTTAAGGCACTTACATTTGTGAATGAAAAATTTTCAAATTCCCAAAATAAGAAAATTATTCAGCAAAAATTTAATATGTATATCTTCCATAATAATACTAAAAATGATATCATTTATAGAAAATTGAGAATTCACCTTAAAAGGAACTTAATAGGCCACTCATACAAATCAGACCAAAAAGCTCTAGGCTACTAAATATTGTCGTTTCAATGTCAGAATCACAGAAAGTACAATTATCGTGGTCTATATTATGTAACCCCTTTTTTAATACTATTTGATATCAGTTGGCGCACAGGAACCTGGTTTCCCAGCTTTTAGATGGAGAATTACACTGAATTTTCAAGTATGGTTACTATTAGTACAGTTAAACTCAAAAGTAGTATGAATAATTAAAACAGTGCCTCCTTTATTAACACTAATACTATAAGGGGAAAGAAAAAAAAATCTCAGGAAATATGTATCTGACAACAATTATTTATGTACAGAAATAAAATATGAAAACTCAAATAACTCAAAAATAAATAAAACCCTTGGTTTTGTAATTATATATGAAATACAAAATAAAGATTTTTTTTTCACCCAAATTAAATTACTGTGTTTTTTTTTTAATAACACCAATCAAATAACCATTTTACTTGCTGTGAGCACAACACTCCCTTTGACTGGTTCACTATTTCCTTGCCATTATTCTTTTTAACTTAAACGTAAACAGCTGAAAATATCACTGACTTGGAATTCACCACAAATCAGTAAATTAGACAGTTAATTTAGAATTTGGGAGCTTACATGCATAAAATAACAGAATGACTCACTCGAACATTCAGTTCGGTTAAATGATTCACAATACGACTTAACTCGGATGAAATGAAATGAATGAGCAGTTCAGGAATCAAAACCAATCAATAGTTCAGTCAGATCCACATAAAAGTCACCAATAGTGAAATACCCAGGTGTTTATCACTCGTTGGGGCCCATACGTTGGTGCACTTTAGTATTTCAATTTCTCGCAACAGTAAAGGGATTCAGATCTGAAACACGTTACTCACGATATGTCACACAGCAACGCAATGATCTTTTCCTGTCGGCAGAAACTTCCATGCCGCGAGGATAATGCTGAAGAACACAGCCCCAGGTGCAAGAAATCGCAGTTCGCGCTGGAGAATTGTGAACAAGGGAACTCTTTCCTATAGTGCGTCACTCCTGTCGAAGCCACGTCCCGAACACTTTCCAGGCACGCTGTTCAATGTTGCACCTTCCCGTCACGTTGTCAGACACCCGCACGACACGACAATCGATGACTAAAAAAAACATTTACTGAAAACAATCAGCGTCCATTTGGCCAAGCTAATCGATGTTAGTCGGTTTTTTTCTCTGCGTCATCAGTCTCTGCGTGCATAATCCGATCCAAGCCATTCTCCCCTTCCCCCTTCCCCCAGGCTGAGTCCTCATTGGACCAACACAGTCCGTCACTCCAACATAAAGAAAGTTTTGATTGGCTTAAATATTAGGATTCGTTTTCGCAATATATAAATAAAATACAATCCCCCCAATCTATATGGCCTGTAAACCCCCTTCTTTATAATCTTTCACTATTGTCGCTTTTTTAATATAATGAGGTTTTCTTTTCCAAATATAGTTTAAGTTCATCTGATTAATTAACTTAATTTTCTTATCCGAAATGGGAAGGGATCCTGCAGGGTAAATGCATCTAGACAGACTCAACTTTGGTCAATAAAATTCGACCAAATATAGAAATGTCTCTCTGCATCCATCCAATCTGGTCTTATATTCAGCTATTCTATTAGATATATTTAATGCTTCACATTCCACTTTATCTTTGGTAATTACAATCCCAAGATATTTAATCCTAGATTTAATTGGTACATTGCAAATTTGTGTAAGATGAGATTCTTTCAGTGTCATTATTTCACATTTACTTAAATTAAGACATAGACCCGAGGCATTAGAAAAATCATTAATAATTTGGAGAGTTTTTGGAACCTGATCAGCATTCTTTAAAAATAAGGCTGTGTCATCAGCCAATTGACTGATCACTATAGAACAGGGGTCTCAAACTCAAATTGGCTGGGGGCCGTTGCTGTGATTGACACCTCATAGAAGGGCCATTTTAACATTCAAGCACAAGAAAGCGCAACATTTCTGAAAAATTACTTTCCTTTGCATTATTTCTCATTTACTTCAAATTTCATTACTAAAATATTTTTGCCATACTTAAAAAAAATTAAACAGCAGTGTCTATCATTGTTAGGCTACATACAATATTAGTTTTAACAGTTCAAAAATGTTCTCTTTATTTTAGCTTAAATCACATCAAAATATTGCACTGAGTAACACTGTACTGAACAAATGCAATCCCGTAAATGGCCCGCGGGCCGGCAGTTTGAGACCACTGCTATAGAATCACCAAAAACCTTTAAATGCTCGAGATCTGAATTTTTAATTGGAAGAGCGAGCATTTCAGCAGCCAAAATAAAAAGTAACGGCGAGTTGGGACAACCTTGTTTAATACCTCGACTTATATTAAAACGTGGAGTGGTCCCTTCTGGCAAAGAAACAAAGCAATTTGTGTCCCGATATAAGCTAGTAATTATACTTCTAAACTTTTCCCCAAACCCCAAAAATTCGAAAGCAGAAAAGATAAAAGGGGTGTTCGACCGTATCGAACGCTTTGTAAAAATCAAGGAAAACCTTAACACCATCATCATTAATCTTGTCTCTATAATCAATCAGATCTTGGACCAAACGTAAATTATTGTGAATCGACCTGCCCTTCATAAACCCTGATTGCTTATCACTTACAGTGTTGGGCACGTTACTTTAAAAAAGTAATTAGTTATAGTTAATAGTTACTTCTCACAAATAGTAACTGAGTTACATCATTATAAAAGTAACTAATTACCAGGGAAAGTAACTATTACGTTACTTAAAAAAAAAAAAATTAAAATATAGGCTCATGTCATATAACTTGGATGCCCCCAATATTAACTAAGTCTAAAAATAAATTATTCTTGATCCGACTCCTGACAGACATTAAATTTCTCTGTACTGTAGCCTACTATACGTGTTGGTAGCCATTAAAGAAAACGCAGTTTCATATTTAAGTTTAAATAGTCCTGTGTTATGTTTTAAATTCATCTATTTGATCATGAAAAGTGAACAGCATGAGTAAGATGCATCAAGATGCGCAATATATCGGGAGACATGGAGTAGGTCAGACATCATTTTGACCACTTCAAGTTTTGTTTCATAGAAAGCCTGTCTTTAAAGTGAATTTCGTTTTGTAAAAATTGTATCTTAATTTTAATCAATGTTTCATCTACCAATTGCCTGGATTTAATAAATAAGAAGCAAATATAGCAGACAATATAATCATGACATGGAGGCGCCGGTGCGATCACTGGAGCGTGAACTGGAGCGAGTCTTATGAACCGAAACTCAGCGTACAGGCTGCTTGCCTCATAGACATGAGAATATATATCTATAGAAAGCTTGAAATAGCCCATCTACTTTAAAATGAAATAATTAAAAACGAAAAGAAATAGGCTACTCTGATTATTTAATCCGAATGAAATGTGCACATGCAGAGATGATGAGAGTCAGCAATGTCAACTTCACCTTTGCAGCCGACACTGATTCAGAAAACATTTCTTTATTAATAAACAATTAAAATGTCTGTTTTTGTCACATTCATAATCATTACCTTTGCCGGTTCTTGAACAACTACTAGTCGACTAAAAAAAAAAAAAAACTTATTTCACACATTTTCGATCCAGCATGTCACAAAGGGTATTCTGGTTTGAGCTCGCGCTCCGCTCGCATGCTCACAGACATACACACAGAGCATCGTACATTATTATCAGTTTAAAATTATATTTGTGTATGACTAACCCCAACACACACCAGAGAAAAAAACTTTGCAGGTCCTGTGGCTGAGAGAGAGTCTACTCGGATGAAAACCGCTTCAATGAGCTCAATAGTAACGCGGCATTTTTTTGTCAGTAAAGGTAACGGCGTTGTAACGGGAGAAAAAGTAATTCGTTTGATTACACGTTACTGAAAAAAGTAACACCGTTAGTAACGCCGTTATTCCCATCACTGATCACGTATAACCTGCACTGTAAAAAAAGTCCATAAAAATAAGGCACAATGTACTGCATAAATATGAAGGAATTTTCCACAGTTGTATTTTACAGGTGATTTACCTGTATTTTGAATTAAGGTTTACATTACGTTGTGTTTTAATGATTAAATTCCTTAAATTATGGAAAATTAATTAATGGAAAATTCCATACAATTATGGATAAAGTCCTGGCAGAAAATTACCAGTACATTTTCTGTTTTTATTTTTTACAGTGTGGGATAAACCACTCTTTAAACGATTAGAAAAAACATGTTCTAATAATTTATAATCATTATTTAACAGTGTGATGGGCCGCAAGTTTTCTAATATCTTAGGATATTTGCCTGGCTTGGGAATGAGAATTATGACCCCTTGCTTCATAGTATGAGAAAGTGATAAACATTCTGTAATTTCTGTCAAAGCTTTAAACAAAAGAAACTTGATTAATTGAGTCCCAAAAAAAATTGTAAAAATTGTCCGTTAGACCGTCAGTGTCACAGTTCTTGTCAGTTCTGCACTCCATCTCCCATCATCCTCCCTGGCCCTCACCTGCACTCACTCCACCAATCAGTAATCGCCCGCACCTGCAAGTCATCCACTCATCACCACAGCAGTACTTAAACACTCCACTCACCTCAGTCAGTTGTCCAGTCTTGTTTATGCATCAGGACTCTCTATACTTATCTACAAGATTTTGTTGATATTTACCTTCTCCACTCCAGCGTGTTTTCCCAGTCTCTGTGATTTGTCATCTGTGTGTGAGTTCACCTACCGTCTCCGTTTGTCTACTCAGCTACCAACCTCCTGCCATCTGCTATCCATCAACCTGCAAGATAAAAGACAGTATTAGTACTTCTGTTGCCACTTCACAAGACTCATTCTACCATTCCCTTACCTGCTCAACTGTGTTTAACCTGCTGTTGATTAATAAACATCCTTCTTCTTGAATACCCGTTGTCTCCTACCCTTCTGTCCGTAACAGTCAGAGCCAGGGGATTTGTCAGAAGATAAAGATTGCAAAACCTCCTAAATCCTGTAATGAAATGTTTGCTTAAGTCCCTTTAAATACCATACTAATTTATGGAATAAATGGTTTAATATTATCAAAAAAAGCGTCCGCATTCATTTTAGAAAATGTCCATTTATATAAATTACTGTATAATAGAAAAACGTTTCTTGCTATATCCTTTGCGTTGGACGATTCACTGCCATCAATAATTAAACGCATGCTTTTTTTTTTCTTCTCTCCTGTCTACTCTTTTCCAATCCACAGAAGCAGGGGTGGCGCTAGGGGTGGGCTAAGGGGGCTGGAGCCCTGAATGTTTTTTCAAAATCCCCAAATCTTTCGGGTTTGAGGTTTCTTAACAGTGCTGTCAAAATATTTTTCTAAACATATCTCTTAAAATATGTTAAACGGTTCAATACCGCATTTCTACAGTATCCTTTCTCTCTCCTCTCCGACAGCGAGTTCACGCACACCGCAGTTGTACAGAGCCATGCCTCCTGTCACTCACTCAGAGCAGCAGTAGGCCTTGATACTCTTTCGTTTTTCTGTTGAAGGGTTTTTATATTTCAGCTGATATGACAACTTTAGCACATTTGTCAGCTAAACATTCATTCAGTGTTTCCCTGTGCCGCCGCCACCGTTTCATAATGAACTGACATTTTAAAACGTACATAGCTAAATGGTCTTTGTATGTTGCCAACAAACTAAAATCGAAACCGTGAAATGGCTTTGTGCCTTTATAAAACAAAAGACAGTGATTAAGTAGTCTGTCTGTGCTGCGTGTTTTAAATAGAAGTGTGCGCTTTACTCACGCGATCAGCTACAGGTGAACTTAGCATGTTTCCTAAATATCTGCAAACATATTGGGGTATTTTTTATACTTTATTAAAGTAAAAATCTTACATATAGCCCCTTTAAGCTGCATCCCAAAACACTCCATCATGGCGGTCAGGTTATTTATCGCATTGAGAATGGCGGCGTTGGAAACCTCAGGTTGGGCGTCCCCTTTTACTCTTTTTTGAGGTACAGGGATTTTAGTAGATGTAGATTACATTGGTCTCCTTACACTCACTTTTTGAGTTTCCATCATCTCTTCATTGGCAGGAGCAGCGTAGTCATTTGACAATGGGTGTACACCCAGAGAAGCATTACCTGCAGCAGCCATTTTTGGTTTCGGCATTTTTTAAGTGTCACACAAAAACAAGTTATTCCTCTTTCTTACACCTTCAGCAGTCAGATAACTAAATAAAATAAACAAGAAGGGGAAGCAATGTGAAAATTTGGGACTAAAGATCAGAGACACAGCAAAGCACGTGTGCTCAGTTCGCCATCTTGCCGGCTTCCGTTCTTGAAAAGGGTAGATGTATCGATACTCCAAACCCTACCACGATCAGCAATGCAGCGATTGGCTGGCGGCAAGACAGCAACGTAATGACATCATATAATTAGAAAAGACACCTGACGAAAAACTTGACGAATTTCTAGACCTTTATAATGAAACAGCCAAACGAACAAAATGACAGAACGACATAAATGTTATAATAGATAAATTAAATGTGAACTATACATATATATTTTTTTACATGATTCCCAATTATTTAGATTCACAAGCATTTGTACAGTCATTAGCTACATTTTTATTTCAATGTTGTAATTCGCAATTCATTTAATTTTATCTTTGAAGCAGATTTGTTACGTGACAGCATTAATTAAAGTTTTAATTAAAAATTAATTAAAGTCAAGATCAAGTTATCTGCATCTCCTGCGCTGCATCAATCCACTCCCATAATAGCGTCACCATTCAAAATAATGCACGGCTCAGAATAACTGTACAAGCATGTGTAAGACTCCAATACAATTGTAAAGCAATTATTCCATCACGAATAAATCTTTCAATGAGTAAAACTGGCTGTGTCCATAGTATTATAGACTACACAACATTATTATATTATTTTCAAATTAATTTGTAAATTATTATCATTTTAAATTATTGTCCCTAGATAAGTAGAGTACTCTTGAAATAAAGTAGCAGTGGCTGGGACAGATTTTAAGTATCAATTCCGCTTAAAAAGATGCAGTCTAATCCTGTTTACATGAAATAAGCTCACGAGCAGGTTTAAGCTTACGGACCAGTTGCTATGGCAGCAAGTCCAGGATGAACGTCGAAGAACCGAATAATCCAAGATCATGCCAAATCATCATCAATCAAATCCAGCAACATATAAAGAACGGGCCCCTGTTCAGCGAGATGTATGTGTGTGTGTGTGTGTGTGTGTGTGTGTAAGGAGGTGTGTGTGTGTGTGTGTGTGTGTGTGTGTTTTGTTCAGCTCTGTGTTGAATGTCTGAACATGTTTCTTCATCTGTTGGCCCACATAGTTTTGAAATATGCTGTATAGCTGTGTTTTGTAGTGTTTATTGTCAAGCTCCAAAAATAGTTTGCATTTAATTATTAACAAAGCCATTGTTTTATATGAAAAGTTAATAATTTAATCATATATATAAATGTCCCGCTCTTCCCTAATGAACAGACGTAAGTTATTCTATCCACAATTTTTCCTACGCCCCATGACGCTTTGCCATAGATATTTTTGTCATTTTACAGCCCATTATTTGTAGAGCAACCTTATTATTTGTTTTAGTCTTTTTGAGCGGAAGTTCCCTAAACCGAAAGTGCCACCCATAAATGCAGTAGGCTCGTTAGGAAAAAGGTGGATAAATATTATTTAAGTCTGGAAGAAAATTACGCATTAAATATTCTCAATATTTCCATGAATATGATCACAAGTGTCTGGGTGTGCATATGCCCTAAAAAGTCTCTTATATCGGAAGTAGATGTGCCATGTCATGCTGCTGAATGGGAGTGTTTTAAGATAATGAAAACATAAATAGCAACAATTTATATTCTCTTGGAGAGATTAAAGATTTGTAGTGAAGAAAGCAGAAAATACCAATTAGTCCACAGATAAAACTGATAATTTAGTATATCAAAGCTTTTTGATATACATATAGGCTTGACAAAACTCACCCAATTCTGGATTGGTTGGTTGATCAGATGTGGTTGATTGCGATGCTCCCATTTTTTGTCTTCCTGTTTTTCCCTTCTATATTCTCTTTAAATGCCAAGTTTTGTAAATTCAGAGAGGCAGGAACTACTTGAGAACTGCTCAGATTGTGTTCTCGTGTTCTTCTGTATCTATGTGACAACAGTAGCCTAATCATCAGAGGGCGTACCTTCAGCCCTGTATACTTTCATTTTCACTTTTAAACACAAAACAACAAACAATGTGTTGCCTAAGTACATGATGCATAAACTTAAGTCCAATTTAAAGGGGCACCCAAGGAGGATTGTTAAAAGCTGTATTTGAGCAAAAAGTTTTATTTGTTTGTAAAAACAGAAGATAACCTGGAATACACATAAATATAGTGATGGCCGATTTCGAAACACTGCTTCATGAAGCTCCGAAGGGAGATAAGAGGGTCTGTATCTCTTACCATTGGAGAAAGCATAACGGCTAACTTAATCACGTGTGGCACCTTTCAGCCTGTCGTGTAATGGCAGTGACATTAGTTGCAACATTCCCTAGTCTGCCTTCTCGTAAAAAATAAATTTTTATCAAGCTAAAATCTACATAGTTCCCAACGAAAGTATTGTTTAGTGTAAAACATGCTGAAGATTAGCAAACAGGCTGTTGACTAATTAAATGATTAGCTATTTCCCCACAAAGGCTGTTTAATCAGCATAGTGAAGCATCTCATCCATTGACATCCATTCAAAAAACAGCCTCTGGTCTCCTTCCCTGCTTACGGCCAGAGGCGGCATTAGCCGATACACTTTTTTAAATTATGATTAAGATCATTATATAGACAAAAAAAGAAGCAATCACAATATAGAACAAATAAAAAAATAAATAAAATGAAAGGTACAAGACAGGGGTATATAATCTGCGACAGCTATTATAAGAGTGGCTTGATGAAGCGCAGGAGATGCAGATAACTTGATCTTGACCCTTGAGAAACTTTAATTAATGCTGTCAAATCTGCTTCAAAGGTAAATTAGTTGCTTATTACAACACTGAAATAAAAAAATAAAGTGCCTGTACAAATAGGCCTACTAGAAATCGTGAATATAGCCTAAATAATTGAGTAATCATTTTAAAAAAAAAAAAAGTGCACATTTCATTTATCTATTATATCATTTATGTCGTTCTTCTGTCATTTTGTTCGCTTGGCTGTTTCCTTATAAATATCTATAAATTCGTCAAGTTTTTCGTCAGGTGTCTTTTTTAAATATATGATGTCATTACGTTGCTGTCTTGACTTCAGCCAATCGCTGCATTGATGATCGTGGTTTCGAGTATGGATACATCTGCCTTTTTCAAGAAACACGAGAACGCGCAGTAATCTTAGACAACTTAATCCTGATATTTTAATCCAATTGGCAAATTCGTTTGAAGAACCAAATTAGCCAGAGTTCAGTTATCATGATTAAAAGATCTAGCGTCTGTCAAATCATCTCAGATGTATTAAGCAAGGTACGAAGAACGGACCCCAGGTGTCTGTAGCATTCCATATTGATGCATTCCATACTCTAGACTATCAATGATAACTATAACCTATATGTTATATATACACTACTCTTTCCAGCGTCTTATTTTGTATTCTGTCTATATGTATTACACCTTGGGCAGGGTGGGATTTGTCAATGCAAAAACTACAAAAAAAAAAAAAAAAAAAAAAAAAAATCAAAAAACACAATCAAACATTCACACACACTGAGAACAAAAACAACAACAGCAACAACAATATTAACATACATAAAGATTACAATATATCTCTTTAAATCCAAAGCTTTTCTTCATTATACTTCAAGGGATCAAAGAAATAGTCCAAAAAGGTCAGAATATTTTCAGGGTCATAAATGGGACTGTGCTCTTCATATTTATTTAGTCCAAACCAAGTGTTTTTCAGTAACTTGTCCAGCTGAAGACCACATGGTGAAATTCAAAGCTCCCCTTTACTTGTGGACAAGCTCTCAGCAGAGATTTGGAAAAGAACAATACAGCTTTCTAACATCATCAAAGAGAATATGATGTACCTTTACTGCCCTTAGCACTGCCATTAAAAGAAATATTCATCGATATTAAACTCTCACCCCACATACTATACACGCATATACATATACTCACACATATTAGCATTTCTCTGATTAATTATATTTAGAAAGCTTGTCACATAGTCTCTCTTACAATTGTGCTTATCTCTGGTAGCAGCATGACAGCAGGCCATATTTGCAGGTAAGAATATGTACTTGCAGTACCTATTCTGGCCACTAAGACGAAAGGCTGGTGGACATTGAAAAGGGATTAGGAATGATGTTAGTCAAAATGTAGATATTAGGCTTTTCTCAGAGATGCTCAATTGTAGTTTGACTTTTACACACGTTAGAATGAAAAAGCTTAATTTGCCCTATAGAAGATCCAATCCTGCTGAGGCATCCAAATTGGTTTTGGTGGTCCACACTGAAACACTTCAAGAAGCTTGACTGTTTCACACTTCCAATAGAATCTGATATACTTTTTCATTTTTAATCTAACATGGCCTCCAACTGGTCCGCAAAGTCATCAAACATGCTGCCAGTGTCATCGAGAATGTTAACTGTGCTCTTGTTGTCCACAGTGGAGCTGAAGAGGAAAAGAAAGAGAAATTAGAGGAAACAGAATGGAAGATTTCAACAAGTAACATCATCATCATGCAATAAAGAGACTGTTTAGTGCCAAGTAGGAAGAACAGAATTTGTTTTAGTGTCTAGAAACATCTACTTGTATACCTGTCATCTTTCTTAATCTTCTCCTCCACTACTTCCAGAGCAGCAGCCAGAGATGCGCTGGTCTCCTCCAGTCTGAGTTGCGCCATGTTCCCTGAAGTAGAGCCCCCGTTTCAGCAACTATCAATAATCCTTGGCTTTCCACCTCTATTTTTCCATGTCCATCTTGTGGTTCACCCTCTACTTGTGTCTGTCTGGCTACGCCTAACTTCCTTCTTCTCATTACCACCGGTTCCGCTCCCTCCCCTGTCTCTCTGAAATGACTCCCTGCTGAGGAACCTAAAATCAGGCCTTGTTCACCTTGAAATGTTATATCACCCTGGATCAGACCTATCAATTCCATTCTAGCAATTCCGACTTCCTCTACTCGTTCTTGCTTCCTTGCTTTATCTTCCTCTATCTGTTTCTCTACTTCTCAGCCTCTTTTGCATATCCACTCCAGGCAGCTCCACTTCCAGAGGGCTTGGGATGTCCACTGAGAGACCGGCCATGGAAGACCTTGGGGGCTTCACTGGAGCTGAACCTGAACCTGGTGTAGAGGGTGTTTGTGGGGTTTGGGTGTCTGGAGTGTCTGTGTGCTCTGAGCTGGAGAAGTTGCTGGATGTGGAGACAGCATGCTTCCCTCCATTGGTTTTGTGGTGACTGGACTCTGTGGTCAATGTTCCAGTTGTTCAATTGAAGCAGGGCTAAAGGAGGCACTGGATGGGCTGAGAACATCTGCCTGAGGAGAGCCAGGAGTTCCAATGGTATGGATTGGCTTGATTTTTACTGGTTTGGGCAGTGTAGGAGGCGGACTTGGCTTGGGAGATACTGGAGGAGGGATTTTCTTTGTCTCAAGAGACTAAAAAAAAAAATAATATGTACAACTTATTCAGATCCTTTCAGAAAATTTATTTTACTACATCAACCAGATATCAGGAAGGTCTCTGTGGCTATCAAGCTAAGCAGAGACCTATTTTTCCTTCAACTGCTGTCTAAAAATACCCATTAATTTCATGCATGCATGCCTTTCTATGTTGGCTTGCTAGGCTGATTTATGCTTGCTTGCTAGTATGCTACAGATATACTAGTTAGCAGGACAAAGGGTGAGATGTTATGAGGAACACAATGACCTCATAGATAACATTCTTACCTGGGCTATGTTGACCTTCTGGTCCAGGTAATGGAACCCTCCTTGTAGGAGTTGGGGGATCGAGTTTTCGAAGGGCCATTGCTGGTTTAGGTGAAACTGGGGGTTTTAGTATTTGTCTGGGAAGAGAGCCAAAGTCATCATGTTGCAGTTCTTCCTCCCTACCACCATCTCCAATGCAAGCTTCTGATACAGGTCTTTTCCGAAATGTCTCTGGCCCATCCCCATCAGTGCCATTACTCTGTGGTGGAGCCAATGCTTTGGGCCTTCGCTTTATCATGCTAGTTTCTGTCAGGTTAAAATGATCACTATCTGAATAGCTGCTTTTGAGAGTCGTAATATTCACTGATTATGCAGCGGCGACTTTAATCCTGTTGTAATTCCGCATCGGAATTCAGAACTTCATGGTTCTGCTGCAGGAGGTTTTGGCTTGCCTGGAGGTAAAACATCAAAACTCAGTTAGGCGTCAATACTCTCCATCAGAAATATAAATGCATTGCATAGTTCAAAGTACTTAAATATACTTAAAACAGTGCTATTTTACTAATAAAAATGAGACTTTTTAAGAAAGTTAATAGGAACAATTCTGATGTCAGGTAGAAATATTTTATCAGCAATAATTGCTCTGAATCTGAAAGTTAACCACATAATGTTTGTTTTAGATTGAGAGTAAATGTTTAATTACCTGCAAATAACCACTTCCACTTCCTTTACCACTGCTTCCAAGATTAGACATTTCAAGCATGGCAGCAATGTCTCTGACGCTGCCCCCAGATGAAGTTTTTCGGAGGCAATTCCACAATCGCTACGTCTGCGCTACTCTGTATGTCACATTGAGTAGCAAATTGTTAGCCCTATTTTCGCCAGACCTTACATCATCAGCCACAGTCTCGTCAGCCAGGTTACCAGTGGAAATGGAAGAGCACAAGCGTTTTGGTGGAGTTGGAGGACGAGTCAGTCTGCGAGGCCGAGCTGTAGCGAATGACTGACTGCGATTGACACTGTTGATGTCAAGGGTTTCACCAGAGTCCTTCGCTGAACTGCTGGGAGTGACCCTATGTCCACCTAGTGTTGCGTATTTCACAGAGGAGTCTGGCAAGGGTAAGTCATGCTAAGAATCAGTAACACTATGTTCACGTCTTGGCTGGGATGGAGTTTGCCCTCTTCAGTTTCTCCTTCAGGTGGTAAGCAAAGTAATGGAACGTTACGAGCATGAGCATGTGAACGGGGAGAGTCACAAGGCCCTCTGGCCCTGCTCTGTGTTTTTAGCGGGGAAGAAGGGATGTGTGAAGGAGAACTTGAAGCAGAAGATGAGGTTCTGCCTTTAGTAGGGGTGTGTGGAGGTGTTGGGGTGGGACTCTCAATTGAGCTAGGTTTCTTCAGAGGAGGAGGAGCATTAGTTCTTTGTATGCCTCTGCCTTGGGTGCTGTGCCGGGGAGAGCTACGGCCTTCTGTTCTTTTGCGTGTTCGAACAGAGGGGGCGGAGTTCACATCTGATTCTGAGCTAGTTTCAAATGATTGTTCTGAGTCTGTGCTTTCTTCTATCTTGGTGGGAATGTCTGCTTCTGGAGATTCACTCAGTCGTTTGACGGCTAACATCAACATCTGGTGTCCTTGGTGGGAAAGAAAAAGAGACAGTTATTTTTGTTTGTAAGGGTTAAACCTGTAATCTTTTCCCTGTAATCATTTCCCTATTTTAACGGCATTAATGGTGCCTGGTACCCTGACATTGACATCAGGCAGAAATGCACCATAAACATTAAAACAGATATATGTAAAATTAGACAAAAACAACATGTATAAAAGAAGACACAAAGAAACCATATCCACATTAACATTTAGCAGACGCTATTATCCAAAAGCAACTCACAAGTGAGAAACATCAACAGTTTATCATACAAGAGCCAAAAGTACTCAGAAAATCACAATGCTGTATTAAAAAAAAAAAAAAAAAAAAAAAAAGAAAAAGCTAAAGCAGAAGTAAAAATACATAAAGTAAGAGAAAAACATTTAGTTTAGGAAGTGCTTTTGATTGTGGTTTAGCTGAAGTGCCGAGTGAAGAGGTGTGTCAGCTTCTTAAAAATCCTCGTTCCACCACAGAGGAACACAGAGAAAAAAAAAGGAACATAGATTTTTTTTTTTTTTTAATGGCTAAAACTTGTATTTGATATACATCTACTATCTAACTTGCTTAATTTCGGTGTTCCAGAGTGTTCAAATGTCCTCTTATGTCTCATGGTGTTCAATAGCAAAATGTAGTTGGTGAAGCTGCTTGATCAAGTATGTCTTGCTGGTTAAGTTAGTTAAAATGTCTGATTGGGCACACCAGCTCATGCATCCCTCACTCAAGTTGACCATCCAAAACACAATATACTGGTGACCAACTATGCAAATCTTTTCAGCTGGGATATCATGAAAAAAATATGTTTATTATACATATAAACATAAGTATGTGTAGTATACTTACCTAGTTTAGTGATGCCAATCTCCTTTAGGTCCTCCAGAGTAATATCACTAATGAAGTCCATGTGTAATGATGGGTCAACAGAGTGGGGATCCATTTGCAGCTTTATTGATATAGTCACCAATAGTAACAGGGCAAAGGCAGAAGCATAAACAGGGACAGGCAATGGTCGAGGCAGGTGGCAGACAAACAGGGTCGAGTCACAGGCAAGGATCAGGGCAGGCGGCAAACAAACACAGTCCAGTATACAGGCAGAGATCAGGGCAGGCAGCAGAGAATCACAGGGTAATAAACAGTCCAACGGTAACAGGGTAACAGTCCACAAGAAAACGCTCAGAAATGATCACCAGGGCAAATCAAGACTTCGCGATGTGAGTGCGTGTGAAGGTGGTTTAAATAGTGTGAGTGTGATGGGGTGCAGGTGTGTGTGCAATCAGTCCCAGGAATGAGGGCCTATGGGTAATGTAGTCCGAATGGGAAATAGTCAATACTCAGGTGACGGCTCCCTCCGGTGGTGTGGAGGAGGAGGCGTGGGAGCCACATTCATGACAGAGCCCCCCCCCCCCCTGCGAGCGGCTCCGGACGCGAGGAGGCGGACGCCGGGGTCTACCACGAGGTCGAGGGGCCGGTCTCTCCGGATGCGTCCGATGAAACTCCTCTAAGAGAGATGGGTCCAGGATATCATCCGCGTTAACCCAGGATCGCTCCTCCGGGCCGTACCCCTCCCAGTCGACCAGATATTGTAGTCTCCTACCCCGGCGCCTGGAATCGAGTAGCTCTCGAACCTGATAGGCTTCCTCGCCTTCGATCATCAAGGGCGGGGGGGTTGCGGGCCACGGCTCCCTCCGCGTCTCCTCTCGGACCACCGGAGGGTTTCAGCAACGACACATGGAAAGTGGGAGAAACACGGTAATTAGCAGGTAACTTAAGACGAAATGATACAGGTGTAATTTGCTTGAGAATTTGGAAAGGCCCTACAAACCTGGGACTGAGTTTTCTGCAAGGAAGTCTGAGACGTAGATCCCTTGTGGACAGCCAGACCCATTGACCCACGGCATATTCAGGATTGGGACGACGATGTCGATTGCCTTGAGTTTCCTGCCTTCTTACAGCCCGCTGCAGATGGTGATGAGCCAGATCCCAAGTCTCCTCACTTCGCTGCATCCACTCGGTTACTGAGGGTAGATTAGATGGTTCCCCGGACCAGGGGAATAGAGGTGGTTGAAACCCCAGGACGCATTGGAAGGGTGTGAGCCCAGTGGCAGGTTTCTGTAGGGAGTTTTGGGCGTATTCAGCCCACATCAGGTAGCGACTCCATTCCTGCTGATTCTGTTGGCAGTAAGTGCGTAGAAACCTGGTGAGTTCTTGGTTCATGCGTTCAGTTTGTCCATTGGATTCAGGATGGTACCCAGAAGTGAGGCTGACGTTGACGTTTAACTGCTTGAAGAAAGCTGACCACACTCGAGGCGTAAATTGGGGTCCCCTGTCTGACACAATATCCTCCGGTAGCCCATAGAAACGAAATACATTGTCACACAGAATCTCTGCCGTTTCAAATGCCGTGGGTAGTTTGGGCAGTGGGATGAGACGACATGTTTTGGAGAACCGGTCAACTACTGTGAGGATGGTGGTGTGATCGCGGGATTCAGGGAGGTCAGTGACGAAGTCAATGGCAATGTGTGACCAGGGACGTTGTGGAATGGGTAACGGCTGCAACAGCCCTGCTGGAACTCGATGAGATGATTTGGTGGTTTGACAGAGTGTGCAATCATTGATGAATTGGGCAGTGTCCGTGACCAGGGTGTTCCACCAGAACCGATTCTGTAAAAGGTGTTGCGTGGCCGTAATGCCTGGGTGACCTGAGCTGGGAAAGTCATGAACTTGATGAAGCAATTTGTTGCGTAGGTGTTCGGGGACGAAAGTGCGATTAGGCGGGCAATTCGGTGGTGGAGTGGTTTGTTCGTTGGCTTGATTGATCTCAGTCATGACGTCCCACTGAACCGGAGCAAGTAGCAGTCTGGTAGGAAGAATACTTTCTTCATTGGTCGACCTTTCCACTTCCTCAGACTGGCGGGATAGAGCATCCGCTTTGACATTCTTTGAGCCGGGTCTGTAGGTTACTGTGAATTGTAAGCGTGTGAAGAACATGGCCCATCTTGCTTGCCGGGGATTTAGACGTTTCGCTGAACGAAGGTATTCCAGATTTTTGTGATCGGTGAGAATCGTGAGCGGGTGTTGTGCTCCTCTAGCCAATGGCGCCACTCCTCCAACGCCGCTTTCATAGCCAGTAGTTCCCGATTGCCCACGTCGTAATTGCGTTCTGCTGCTGACAATTTCTGTGAGTAAAAAGCACATGGGAACATTTTTGCGGGATTACCCTGACGCTGGGAGAGGATGGCCCCAATGCCAGTACTGGAAGCGTCAACCTCGACTATGAAGGGAGTTCTGGATCTGGGTGACGAAGAATGGGTGCTGTAGTGAATCGTTCCTTCAATTCTTGGAAGGCGCAACGCCTCAGGAGACCAGTGAAGGCGTGTCGATTGTCGTTTGGTCATGGAGGTTAAAGGTGCTGCAACGCCACTGAAGTTTCTAATAAAGCGCCTGTAGAAGTTAGCGAAACCCAGAAATCGCTGTAGTTCTTTCAATGTGCGGGGCTGGGGCCATTCAAGCACTGCCCTCACCTTGCTGTCGTCCATGGCTACTCCTCCTGACTGATGACATAGCCCAGGAATGCTGTTGAAGTGCGGTGAAATTCACATTTCTCTGCTTTGGCGTACAGCTTGTGTTGAATGAGGCGTTGAAGCACGGACCTGACATGTTGGATGTGTTCTTGAAGTTCTTGGAGTATATGAGAATGTCGTCAATGTAGACGATGACCCAGCGATTTAGCATGTCCCGAAAGACGTCATTGATAAACGATTGAAAGACAGAGGACTATTGGACAGCCCGAACGGCATAACGAGGGTCTCGTAGTGGCCAGTAGCAGTTGAGAAAGCCGTCTTCCACTCGTCGCCCTCTCTGATGCGGATCAGATTATATGCACAACGGAGGTCCAACTTGGTGAAATATTTGGCTTGCCTTAGTTGTTCTAGAGCTGCGGGAACCAATGGTAGTGGATAGCGGAATTTCACTGTGATGTCATTCAGACCACGATAGTCGATACAGGGTCGAAGACTGCCGTCCTTCTTTTGACGAAGAAGAAGCCGGATGCCGCCGGAGATGTAGAAGGTCGAATGAACCCTTTGGCCAGTTCCTCCTCAATGTAGGTCTTCATGGCAGCAGATTCCGGCTGTGACAGGGGAAATATTCTGCCCTTAGGGGGCGTGGTACCTGGCAAAAGGTCAATGGCACAGTCACTGGAGTCGATGAGGGGTAATTCTGTGGATTTACTTTTGCTAAGCGATCGCCAGGTCAGCATAATTAGCGGGTATATTGAGTGCGTCGACGTTGGGCTCGTGAATTGAGATGGTTTGTACTGGTAATGGGGTGATCTGTTTCAAGCATTGTCCATGACAAGCGGCATCCCACTGAACGATTTGACCCTCCTTCCATGAAATGAGCGGATTGTGAGTTCTGAGCCACGGGAGACCAAGGATGACTGGGTTATTGGGTGAATGAATCACGTAGAAACGGATGCGTTCGTGATGAAGCACTCCAACTTGCAGTGCGAGCTCGGAGGTGATGTGCGCCACTTTTCCTCCTCCAATGGGTCTCCCATCTAGCGCCTCCACTGTCAATGGAGAATTACAGTCCGTTAGTGTAACGCTGTGTTCTTTGATGAATGTATCTGACATGAAGTTGCCCACTGCCCCAGAGTCCAGTAAAGCGTGCGTGGTTATATGCTGGTCATTCACAGTTATTTGTATGGGGATCTTGAGGCAGTTAGTGGAATAATGGGAACTCACCGCCTTCGGGTTAGCTGGGTTAGGTCGAACGGGACAGTTGAGTTTGATGTGCCCAGCTTGACCGCAGTACAGACACAGGTGAAGTTGTCGTCTTCTTTCTCTCTCCTCGGGATGAAGTGGGGTGTATCCTAGTTGCATAGGTTCCGTTGTGGGATTGGTGACAGGGGGTAAGCAAACGGGTCGGCGTGGCGAAGAAGATTGTCTATGTGGATGGTTAGTTCGATGAACTCGCTGAGTGATTTGCCCTCGTCACGACATGCGAGCTCAGCTTGAAGTTCCAGCGATAGTCCTCTACGAAACAGTAGTTTCAGTGTGTCTTCAACCCAGTTCGTTTGAGCGGCGAGGGTGCGGAAATGTAGTGCATACTCAGCCGCTGTGGTTTTACCTTGACTCAGCGATAGTAATTGGTCTCCAGCGCTCTTGCCACCCTCCGGGTGTTCAAGACCTCTTTGAAGCTTTGTAAAAGGCAGAAAAGGTGGGGAACACGGAACTATCCTCTCTCCACACAGTTGTAGCCCAATCCAGCGCCTTACCAGTCAACAACGAGCACACGAAGGAAATCCGACTGGTTTCGTGGGATAGAGAGATGGTTGCTGATTAACAAAGAGGGAACATTGGAGAAGGAATCTCTTACACTTCAGGGAGTACCATCAAACTTCTCCGGGAGAGCGAGGCGTGGATTGACTGCGGGGGCAGCCGGGAAGGCCTGACGGACGGGAGCCGCGGGTGGAGGTGTGGCGGTCTCGGCGGCGTTGAAGCGAAGACTCTGCAGGGTTTTCACCAGCTCTTCGGTAAGAGAAGTCAAGCGATTCAGTTGATGTTGGTGAACCGCGAGCTGGTTGGCCTGGGCAGACAGCTCGGTGGAGATCTGCATGAATGCTGCTGGATCGCTAAATGGCGAAGTCTTCTGTAATGATGGGTCAACAGAGTGGGGATCCATTTGCAGCTTTATTGATATAGTCACCAATAGTAACAGGGCAAAGGCAGAAGCATAAACAGGGACAGGCAATGGTCGAGGCAGGCGGCAGACAAACAGGGTCGAGTCACAGGCAAGGATCAGGGCAGGCGGCAAACAAACACAGTCCAGTATACAGGCAGAGATCAGGGCAGGCAGCAGAGAATCACAGGGTAATAAACAGTCCAACGGTAACAGGGTAACAGTCCACAAGAAAACGCTCAGAAATGATCACCAGGGCAAATCAAGACTTCGCGATGTGAGTGCGTGTGAAGGTGGTTTAAATAGTGTGAGTGTGATGGGGTGCAGGTGTGTGTGCAATCAGTCCCAGGAATGAGGGCCTATGGGTAATGTAGTCCGAATGGGAAATAGTCAATACTCAGGTGACGGCTCCCTCCGGTGGTGTGGAGGAGGAGGCGTGGGAGCCACATTCATGACACCATGTTGTCATAGCCTTTCTGAACCAGAGTCTGGAAGTATTGATTCAGACCAATTGCAGACAGCTATTCAGCCAGACTAGACTATAAGGTTACACAGATATTTAGTAACTGATATGGAAGATGTATTCGTACAGATGTATATATACATACAGTGGGGTCCAAAAGTCTAAAACCTAGTGAAAACAGGTTAATAGTAATTTTGACTTACAAATTTTATGTTGTTTTTATTTATCATTAGTAGAAATGAGATAATCAGCAAAACACTTTATATAAACAATTTAAATAATCTTTTGCTTCATGTGTAACAGAATTAGTACAGTATGTGTTAAATTTCTCTTATTCATTTCTTATTCAATTGTTTTTCAAAATAATAAAGTTTTCTTTTTCTTTTTATTAATTAAATGGCATGGGCCGGGCAAGATCTCACAACTCAAGAGGATAGACACACTGGGCACAATCAGGCACAGTGCTGCTAGGTAGATACAGTGAGTGGCCAGGGAACCTCAGCCTGCAGGACTAGACAAGACAAGACGACAGCAGACAAGACACTACATGACAAGCAGAAACCAATGCGAAGCAAAGACTACCGCAAAAATAAATAAATGAAAACTGGGATTAGAAAATAATTGAAAAACAGTTACTGAAAACAGTAATTTTCCTGCATTTCCGGTTGTTGTTCCTCTAAATCTGACTTGATTTTGCACTTTTCTTCAGTTCATATAGATGAGATATTAAAATACCAAAGAATAATACAATAACATAAGTTAGCAATTGAGTATTTCTTCAATGTGATGCAGGAATGGCTAGCTTAAAGGGATAGTTCACAGAGAAATTTAAATGTACTCATCCTCACCCAAATTACATTTTTGGGTCATCTACCCTTTTAATTGAATCTGTGAGGGTGTCCCGGCGGTGAAGGTGTAAAATCATTGACGAAAAAAGAAGGAATATACAGTCCAATGTGACAATATTTATGGCAAAGCAATAAAGTCCATCATAACAATCAATTAACAATTTATCATAAACACTTTTCAAATTTTGAATCTTTCTAATAATTTTCAGGTTTACATTAGATTTTGAATCCCAGATTTTCACTGATGTAATGTTCATCTTTATAAGTGAGTGCCTGCTCCTCATTGAACTAAAAGATGGGAAATTCAGCAAAATATGTTAAAAGTCAAACCTACTGCACACACACAAACTTTATGTTAAAATAATAATGTAGTGGTTTATTACTTTATAGCCGTCCTTCACATGGCCAGACACAGCATTAAAGATGTCATCTGTTTGTGACCCAGCCAACACAGCAGGTTCTAAGCCTATTACGTCCTTGAAGACAAAGGGCAAAGTTTTTTCCCCACTTCTGATGGGGATCCTTTGAGCTACAAATGAATACCAAAATATAGAAACATAAATATTTGTAAACAATTTCCAAGAAATCTTCATACGATTATCTAAAACGCTTAATGCACAAGAGTGGGTCAACTGACATTTATGGGTCTTTTAGATAAAAACACGCAACTACTGTATAGGTCACAAATACCTACTTTTTTTGTGAAACTGCGACCGTCACCACCAGCAGATGTATTAACTAGCGCTCTAGAGCAGATCCGTCCTTGAAAGACACTATCAATGGAGTTGATAAAGCTGGACATTCCTGCTCCAACTTGTCCAGCTACCAGGATCTTGATGTCCTGGATCACTCGGAGAGAAGTTTTCCAGCTTTTCTTTCAGAGCTTCTTTCAGACTGTCAAAACAAAATATAATTTTGTGTCCTACAGAACTTCACTTGAAGCAGATTTTTTTCTATTGTCTTACTGCCTATATTTGGAATAACATTACAACACTACACTTTTTTAATGAAATGATATAACGCTATATAACCTTATTTAGATCTTATGTAAATTTCTCTATTTCACCACTGCTTGTATAGGCAAGTATGCACATTTTTGGAACTTCACTACAGAAATCTACACTTGGTGAAATGAGTTAAAACAGAAAATATGAGAATTTATCATGTTTGTGGGCCAAACTGCTGCCATCTGGTGAAAAAAGAAAAATAACTTCATGTCGGGTCAAAATCGTGTTATGAAAATAATGGCCAGTAGATGGCGGAAGTGTTCTGCATCCTCCCGCTGTGCAAGAATTCTAGACTTTCTGCTTAGAAAGTATACATTTGAATATTTATTATGAAATGATCCAACTATTATTTTAAAAAGTTTGGTGTATATATAATAATAATAATCGTTTTGAATCATCATTTTTGCAATTATGCTTACAGCCATAAACATTAATTTCACTTTCTCTGTCTCTGTAAGAGTGTGTGGGTGGGTGTGAGAAAATGTTGTACTCTGGATGTTTCAGTCTCACTCTTTCATGTGTGTGTTTGATCAACATTGCGGCCGATATATAAATTTTATCCAACACATATGTAGGGCTGAGCGAAAATGAACTATACTGCCCTAGTACTTCAGAAATCCCTTTAAAAGTATACATGTGAATTAAACGTGGCACAATGGCCTTCATCATCACAGTAAGCTAATGCATATCTAGTGCAAGGGATTCATCAATATGCTGATTGAGTTGGGACTGTTGGGACACTCCAGGCAGAGGATGGTTCTGTCTGGGGAGACAGGGTCGTTTACACCTCAATGACATATTTGCTTTACATGACATATATGCTTTCAACTAGTATTTATCATTGTTGGGTCTTACATGACAGCTTATAAACCCAACTGAATGGTAGTGAACTTACAGTTTGCTTTGGCACAATTTTCACAAGCAATTGAAACATTTTCTAAACTCTCAGTACTAATATCACAGCAGATCATCAAAAGTGCACTTTTTTCAAACATTTCAGCATATTTTCAATTTTGTTAGTACAATACACAAAATCACAAAGTATCCTTTTCACTACGCAAAATAAGTGTTTCATGTAAAGGTTTCATTCACAGTAACTGCCTTTCATAATGCTCATACTATCAAACTTTTCATTTGTATCTCTTTTCGCTCAATTTAATACATTTGTCTATTATTTAGACAAATGTATTAAACAACTGATCTTAATCATGGTTAATCAATGAATCATTTGGAACATCTATATATTTCTATTGATACAGATTCTATAGATATAATTTCTATTTTGTTTGTAATTTCTGATAAGGATAACCAAAAGCAATGCTTTTTTTTTTTTTAATTATTAGCAATTTATCTTAGATTATAACCAATGTGTGTGTGTGGTCATGGTATTCCCTACATTATGGGGACCGAATTTCCCCACAAGTATAGAAATACCAGTAAATTCTGATCTTGTGGGGATTTTTTTATTTTTATTTTGGTCCTCAAGAGGAAACAAGCTTATTAATCATACAGAATGATCTTTTTTGAAAATCTAACATATCATAAAGTTTTCTGTGATGGGTAGGTTTAGGGACAGGGTTAGTATAGGGGTATAGAAGACTTTGTACAGTATAAAAACCATTATGTCTGTGGAATGTCCCCTATAAAACATGGAAACTCAACGTTTGTGTGTGTGTGTGTGTGTGTGAGAGAGAGAGAGAGAGAGAGAGAGAGAGAGAGATTTGCAATTTGTGATCAC
The DNA here is from genome assembly GCA_037950665.1 of Hypophthalmichthys nobilis. NCBI lineage: Eukaryota > Metazoa > Chordata > Actinopteri > Cypriniformes > Xenocyprididae > Hypophthalmichthys > Hypophthalmichthys nobilis. The sequence goes on from CM075480.1 coordinate 6,550,157, forward strand.
TGTATAACATCAGGTTGATCAAAGATGCATAAATAGAAGGGAGACAGATGGAATCAAATACAGCATTTTACATTACAGTATGACATGTAATCCTGTAAACAGTTTACCATGGTAGAGACTGCCACATTACTGTAACTCACCCTTCATCTGTAAAGGTCAACTATAGGATAAATTCAGTCATATGGTGCAGTGAGAACATTTATTGTATTGGCAGCAAACTCTCATGGCCATTTCATAACTTTATCACACCTTTTGATAACACACTGAATAGATACTATTACAAACATTATGGATTTTATATTACGTAAGCTAGATAACGTAAGTGTATTTTCTATTTTGCTAATGTGGCATCTGTAGCCTGTATTACTTTAATTATTTCAGCAACAAGGGTGATTTGAAACATGTATCTTGCATTGTTTGTTATTGAATGAACTGATTGTTAAAAGTACTAGACTGTAAGAAGAACATACTGTTGTGTTTCGGTCAGGGGCGGACTGGGGCAAAAAAGTGGCCCTGGACTTTATGGCACAAAGTGGCCCACCACATCCGGTCCACAACAAACCTCACCATAAAACCCACCAGCTCATTATGCACAGAGGAATTATTTATGCCACTTTTTATAACATAAAATTATAAAGGTTATTTATATAGAAATATAAATGCTTTTTTTTCAATTATCATTATTGAAATGCTTATCATTACCTTTAATGAATGACATACATCTTTATGTTATTATTTGTCTTTCCTGATCTACATGGCAAATAATTTTGAAAAAAAAAATCATATTCCATCCAGGGAAGTTTAATATCACTAAGGTTCAATACCTACCCTTCATAACAATGCTCTGGTATGGTCTATACTTAGAATGTAGTGCAGAATGTGAACTGTTTTATGGTGCCTTTCTAGTGGTTATAGTATTTGTCCTTTCAGGAGCTTGACAACTGTCATTTTATGGAATAGAGGTCCAGTTGTGGAAAATAGTGTAAAAATAATTTTTATAAAAAATACAGCATATTTCTGAAGGATCACGTGACTGAGGACTGGAGTAATGATGCTGAAAATTCAGCTTTGATCACAGGAATAAATTACATTTTACAATAAATCCACATAGAAAACAGCTATTTGACCGTATTTTTTATCAAATAAATTCAGCCTTCCTCTTTCAAAAACATTAAAGAAGTCTTATTTCAAACTTTTGATCACCAGTCTGTAAAATAATGCATGTGAACTACTTAGAAAATTATATATTTTAGACACTTTCCTAACACGGAACAAGCTACTTGAATATGAAAGTTGCCTGTTTTGCCATGTTTAGTGTAAGTTTGAGAATGATATTTCGAGTTTTATGAATAATTTTCAAATGATTGTGAAATTACTGAAGAAATCCTGACAACAGATAGGCCTACACAAAAATTCACTCTTATCTGACATGCTGAAAACAGGCTACGTTAATGTTTCTTTGTGCACTGTGTTACGAATAATGTAAACGGCATTAAAATATGAAAAATCCAAAAAAGGTCAGAAGTGCATCCCTGGAAATTAATGTCCGTCGTTTAACAGTTTTTATTTATTTATTTATTTATTTATTTTTATCGTAAACAGTCGGCAAATATTGCTGTATATTAGGGTGACCACCTGGCTAGTGATCTGTTGCAGAACAGTAGATGTGATTTTGCGGAACAATGCGGGACACGTGAGACAGATAAATTTACAACTATTAGGTTATGTAAATATTTATTTAAATTTGTTGGCAAACTTGGCATATGCATGCGTCGATTAATGGGTGCCCACACTATAATGTTGCGCTTATGGCAACATTAAATCCTGGAGAGAAGACAATTCTAGATTCACGGCTGCACATGCAGGAGGACAAAGTTTGAGCACGCAGATGTAATATCTGAGCGAGAGCGTGCGCGCGACCAGTTTTGTGCAAGGAAATCCGCCTGTGAGTGGAGAGATTGCTCGCGCATTTGATGCGCTCTCGTGATACAATAATGCGCTCTCGACATTTTTAATTATAATAACGCCATAGAACCCGCATTAAATGAACTATTAACGTGAGAATAAAGTCGTGTCTGAACGTCGCAATTTTGTATTGGTTTTTCCGTAGGTACTCGATCATTTCCGTGGGTGGCGCTTGATCGCCGCCGTTCGTTGGAAATATTTAACATCAGGATGGATGATTACATGCTTTAAATCATCGATTTGGGCAGCTTTGAGCAGCTCTTGAGGTTCTTATCCAGTATGTGAGATGAAATCCTCGCTGGTGTAGTTGTGTTTACCGACTTTGAGGCCCGCTCTTATCCCTTTGCGCTGTCCACTCAGTCCACTCATCAGCGGGAAAACCTCTTGGTTAGTTATTTTCACAGCTAGAATATGACGGCTGCACAAATAGATTTTTAAATGCCATTCATAGTTTTTATTATATTTTCTTACTGTGGTATTGTAATTTCAGGGATGAAAAAAAATTACAGACATAAATGAAATGAGGAACACTACTTAAGTCTTGCGGGACAAAGCTCCCAATTTCGGGACTGTCCCGCAAAATGCGGGACGGGTGGTCACCCTACTGTATATTGTCTCGTCATGTTCAGCTGTTTATCTTACCTCGGCTCGCATTCCTCAAGCATTAGTACTGCTCTGTTTCTGTGGACAGTAAATCCCGCCTCCTTTTATTTTGATTGGATATCTCAAACATTTTGACATTGACGAGCGCTTTTAGACAGACTGAGTGAGCACACTAAACGGATTGTTTTTTGCCTCAAGTGGGCCGCGCCCGCGCTAACAGTATGTCTGGGCTGACGGAAGGATATAGACTACGTAAATTTACTATAATTCATTCTTCATAATATATATTTACGTTGCAACAGGCCGGCCCACATTGTCCAGCAGCCCAGCGGGAAAACTCCCGGTACTCCCGATGGCCAGTCCGCCCCTGGGCAGTTCTAAGCAATTCTCCGGTGAGTTTGGGAACTCTCATGAGCCACGTGACAGTCTGACTGTCTGTGTTGACTCTCAAATGGGTGATTCAAACGATTAGAAAGTGGCACAGACTTCAGTTTGCCAGAAAACCCCACTTTCAGCTGTGTTATGTTTTCTCACACAGAAGAGAGCTCCGCTCACATTCTGAAAGACGAGATCTCTTCTCAAGAAAAGGGCGGGGCGAGTAGTACCTCTGCATCTTTACGAGCAGGGTTTTCACTCTCATTGTCTAATTCCCATTATGACGGTCTTTGTCCTTTTCTGGATCTCAGTGTTGAGCAAAAATTTCAGAAAACACGATTTCAGAATGTTAACCCACTGTCACCTCTCTCTCGAGTGTTTGCATAAGGCAATCTGATTGGCTGATGCCTGCGTTTTCGCTTAAAGTTGAGAAATCTTCAACTTCTGCCACTTGCAACGCGAGTGCAGCGAAGCGACAGAACCCACAATTCAGTTAGGCAACGCATGACGTCACTCATTCAAAGTAAACGAGAAGCGTTAACGCCGACGCCCCGTGTGAATGCAGTGTGAGTGTCACATGAAGCCCCGCAATGCGAGCAGTTTGCTCTGGTCCAGAGACAGGAGAGCACAGAGCGGATCGTATGCGCGAGTCAGCACAAACCACAAAAGGTATCAGACCCATTTGAATTCTGCACAGAATGCTGTGTATTAAAGCGATATAAAGGACATTAGGAGGATAAACGGTTAGATATTAAAAGGAAAATGAGCTTTTACAGAGTCTAACGCTCTGGCCGAGCTGTAATATAAACAAAACGCTATTGTCTATTTTAAAAAAGGGGCGGGGCTGTTCGATATATATCGCCCTGTCTTCCTGTTTCAGTTGAAATTACGTCAACACATTGAATAATGCTGCACGTTCCAACGCTCTTTAGTGGGCCTTTAAGCTTTTTCTTTAACGGTTTTCTATGGGAGGAAAACACAATGTGTAATTAAACGAATTGCGTTCATATTCTGGGCTCATCTGCTTTTCTGTACATGGTATGGTTTATTAGTATGATGTTTACGGAGTTCGGTCTTTTAATATTACTGTCTTAGTACATTATGTTAAGCCGTTTTCTATGGGAGAAAAAAACGCTTAACGTGAAATTAAACGCATTGCGTTCAAATTCTGGGCTCAACTGCTTTTCTGTACATAGTATGGTTTATTACTATGATGTTTACAGAGTTTGGTCTGTTAACATAACTGTCTTAGCACATTAAACCACATTAAGCGTTTTTCCGGCATAAGACTCGTTAGCGGTTTTGCCCCCTGAATGCGCGTGCATCCAGTATTGTTTGTATACAGGAAACCCGTCCCTATATGTAAATACAAATCTATCTATTACAAACTGTCTACATTCACAAATATTCAATCAAATCAAAAAAATTAATCAAACACACCTGATCCAGGTCATCAGCTCATTAGTAGAGACTCCAAAACCTGAAAAGTGTGTGTCAGAGAAAGGAGACATGCAAAATGTGCAGGGGTTGGGGTGCCTCCAGGACCAGGATTGGGAACCACTGGTTTAGGGGTAGTGAGGAGTTAAACACCAATTACAGGAACAAGATCTCTCATAAACATAAGAGAATTTGATGTCTTATTGACAGATTTAAGGGAGATGTGACATTAATGTGTCACAGATCTGTAAAAGAGGACTCAAGCGCACAATGAGTGTTAACAGGTTTATTGACAGGACAAATGACTTCAGACAAGATATTCAGGTGGAGGTGATGATAACAGTCCAAACAATAGGGATGCTCAAACACAGGCAAACAGAGAGGCCGCGGAGTCCAGCCCAGGATGACAGAGGGTTGGAGAGCAGTGATGGTAAGGCTGTGTCTAGATGTAAATTTTTCTGGAACAATTTTTTTGACAGTATTCACTGGAAGAGAGCATGGTTACTCCCTGAAAAATATTGTATGTCCAATAAAATAAGAGAGGTACATTTCAAAATTTTACATAATGTTTACCCAACCAACTCCCAAATTGCCACTTTTTTTGATCTCTCTGACTTATTTTGCAAAGTTGAGGAAGAAACTTTGCTTCACTTATTTTACCATTGCAATCATGTTAAATCTCTTTGGGAGAACTTATGTTGTTATCTTTCTCCTTTTATAAAATGTGATTTAAACTTTTCTTTGAAGGATATATTCCTTTATTTTTCTAGGAGTGACTATGCTATTGATCTTGTTGTTAATTTCTTTGTGTTGCATTGTAAAATTTTTATTCACAAAAACAAATTTCTCAAGACATTGCCTAGATTTGATGTCTACATTGCTGAGATTTCCCTTGTTGTTAAATCTCTTAAACTCATTGATAACAACAAGAACAGGGGTGCCACTGAGGTGCCATTGTTATTTGTCTGTATGTTTTTTTTTCCTCCATTTTTTTCCCCCCACTTCTGATGGAGAATCCTTTGAGCTAAAAATGATGACCAAAATAGAAGCACAAATATGTGTGAATAATTTCCAAAAAAAAAAAAATCCTTATATGATTAATTAAAATGCTTAACGCACAAGAGTGTGTCAGCTGACATTTCTGGGTCTTTTAGAAAAAAACATTTAACTACTGTATAGGTCACAAATACCTACTTTTTGGGTGAAACTATGACCAACAGCAGATTAATTAACTAGCGCTCTAGAGCAGATCCGTCCTTGAAAGACACTTTCGATGGAGTTGATAAAGCTGGACTTTCCTGCTCCAACTTGTCCAGCTACCAGGACCTTGATGTTCTTTACATTTGGATCAAAATACAATTTTGTGCCCTACAGAACTTCACTTAAGATTTTGTTCTATGTGGCACAATGGAGTCTTACTGGCTATATTTGGAATAGCATTACCACACTACACTTTTTAAATGAAATTATATAATGCTAATTTCCTTTTAGAACAAAATGATGCGCTTCTTTTAGGATTTTGGGTCATTTAGACCTTAAAATAAAAATCTACACTTGGTGAAACAAGTTAAAAAAAAAGAAAATATGAAAATGTATCATGTTTGTGGGCCAAACTGCTGCCATCTGGTGAAAAACAACAACAACAAAAAAAAACTTCATGTCAGGTCAAAATCATGTTATGACAATAATGGCCAATAGATGGCGGAAGTGTTCTGCGTCCACCCGCTGTGCAAGAATTCTAGACTTTCTGTATGTTTTTTTTTTTTCTCCATTTATGTTAATGTATTTAACGCAGTGCTGTTTGTTTTCTTGCAAAAAAAATATATATATATAAAGTTTAATCAATTTTAAAATGTCCATCACAGTTTACTTTGTATAATTTAACTACATTTTGTTTTTCATATTTACAATTTAAAGATGTAAGCTACAACCTACTGTAAATCAGTTATTATAAAACAGCTATTGTTTTTATGAGCACACCCAAAATAAAAAAAAATAAAAAAGGATCCAGCACATAGACAGTCAATTTGTAATAAGCAGTTTATTAAGCTGTTTATTCAGTGCACTGAGGGATCTCCATGCTTGTCAAAGCCATGGACTAAAATCCTCACAGCTGTTTTTCTTACTCAATTTTAATTTACATTTATGCATTTTACATTTATGCATTTAGCATGCACTTTTTTCCACAGCATCTCAGAGGAACATATAAGCAATTTGTCACATCAACAATATTCATAGTAAACAGTAGCAGATTTATTAGGAAGCTAAACTGGGAAACAAGCTAGAACAGAGGTGAAATGCCAAGAAGAGAATATATTTCAACATTAATTTCAAGAAAATGTACCCATTGCTCCAGATACCCCAATGCACTGTTTTAGTACAGGCTGAATACATATATTGTAAAGAAAAATTAACAATTCAAGATTATAAATAGGATTTATTCATCTGATCTCAATAAGCAAAAGTTATTTTGTTTATAAATGTTTTGAAGAATCTAAAACACAAAATGCAGTGCATTATTCCCATATTATTTATGTAATTTAATAGTTTTAATGTTGTTAAATGGAGAAAGATTTTACATCATTTTACAAAATTTTACAAGATTTTACAAAATCATATGTGATTTTGTCATGTGATTTATATGCATTAATAACTGTATATATGTGATTTGTGACTTGAGGAATCCCCACAGCAAATGTAGAGGCAATGTAAAGGCTCTATAACAAGTTTGTTTTTTGTTTTTTCCTCAACAAAATTTAGAGCATTTGTGGCAGTTTGCTAAAAGGTATATTTACATATCTACATAACTGACCCACATACATTGTCTGGTTATATAAATAATTAAGCAGAAATATTGAGTCTGACATGCCCATGCACTTGTAGCCTGTATGGATTTTGTCCACCTACACATTGAAAAACACGCACAAACCCAACCCACTTTATGCCCACTTCTCTTCTATGTAATGTAATGTATGTGAACTCATGAATAAAAATAAAAATCAAACATTCAGTGTCAGTTTTACCCTGATCACTGATTCTCTGGCGGATGATCTTCAACTTGTCAATAAGTTTATCATCTGTGAATTGGACTGTATTTCCATCTATGACATAAACCAGGCAGAAAGCCTGATCGGAGAGGGTAGGGTCACAGGTGAAGCTTTCATGCGTAAATAAAACTGCCCACACCCATTCTTGTTCTTTTCACATCAGATCCCATAATGACAAAGCAAAAAAAAAAAAAAAAAAAAGTATTTAGTGCCATACATGTCAATACACAAGTAGTAAGGTGGACTGGCATAGGCTACACGTACACATTGAGAAAGCCAATTAGCAGTGTTTCCTCTACATTCCTTCAAGTGGTGGACCACCACAGCAAAGAATATACACTAACGAGAAGTGACACTCAATAGAACGTTCCATTGCAACACCGGCGCATAGCAGCAGCCCTGCAATTCCGCCATTTTGTGGTGAAAGTGACTCGGCAGTTCTATGGCAATATCAGCTGCTTTGTTAAAAAAAAAAAAAAAACCTACATTAAAGCTGAAATCCAACCTGAATGATGACAACACAGAATAAAATCTATCACTAGTGATCATCAAATCTTTTTAACAGTTTATTTTACAGACTTTGTGTTTAAGTCTTCCACTTTTTTCACAAAACCTTTGCTCTCTAGAAACCCAGTCAGTTTGGGTTAAAATTCTTTAAAATATCTAGTATTAGCATTAGGCTTATAAACACTGAATTAATACCAACATATGAAATGAAATTAAGGACATGCATCAGAAAAATTGGGAATGTTGGACAATAAATATATGAATATAACAGCTTGATTTTGCAGTCTAATGTCCTTTAAAGCAAAATTGTCCAAAAGTGGGAATTAGCCTATGGGATAACGGACATAGCAATGCATCATGTATTATAAGATTGTTATGTTTGTAGCGTGATCCATTCATACAATATATATTTTTCAATTCAGATAGTGGAGTAATACTATTATTAGCCTACTATTACTCCACTAGGTCTGAAATATATTGTTCGTTACAAACATGATGATCTTAAATGTATTAATTATTAATTTACTATTAATAAATGTGTAAAGTTGCAGAAAATGGAAATACTCAATAAAGTAGGCTAACTACGTTACCTCAGATGGTTGAATGGTTGGATTCCTGTCAACGTCAGCGACAAAGAAGTACAGAAGATCCAAATGCGAGTAAATACAGGTTTATTGACAGATGTTCAGAGAACAATAAACAAGAGAACATTGGCAGGCGTGAAACCGAAGGTGGTGGGCTGGGTGACGCAGGGCTGCAATGGGTACCAGAGACCGAGGGAATAATCCAGCCCAGAAAACGGCAACACACGAACAGTCCAGAGAATCCAAAATCCGGGAAGACACAAAGGAAGGGAGCGAGCACACACCAGGACAGCCTGCAACGATCTGACAAACACGACACGTTGGCACACACATTAAATAGAACACCGAAACAAGACACAGCTGACACAGATCACAATCAGTCATAAACAAGGTAACGCCCACACAATACACTCACGCACATCCTCAAACATCCACACGAGGGCGAGTCAGTGAACCCATGAACCGTGACAGTACCCCCTCTCCTAAGAACGCCTCCTGGCGTTCCCAGGAGAACCTACCTGTTGATTGTAATCATCAATCAGAGAGTGATCCAGGATGTCCCTGGCAGGGACCCAACTTCCTTCCTCTGGACCGTAACCTTCCCAGTCCACCAAGTACTGAAATCCGCGTCCCCTCCGTCTAGCGTCCAAAATACGACGAACCGAATAAGTTCCCCATCTACGAAACGCGGCGGGGGGGGGAACCGGAACCGGCGGATTAATGTGGGAATGAAAAACAGGTTTGATTTTAGAAACGTGAAAAACGGGATGGATTCTCCTGTACACCGGAGGAAATTTGAGGCGGACTGTCACCGGACTAAGGATTTTAGTGACAGGAAACGGGCCAATGAATTTGGGTGCAAGTTTATTACAAACGGAGCGAAGAGGAATGTTCTTAGAAGAAAGCCACACTTTTTGACCGACAACGTATACGGGTGGCTTCAGCCGGTGGCGATCGGCCTGAGCCTTAGTGTGCGCTCCCACCTGAAAAAGAGTCTCACGGGCTCTTCTCCATGTGTGATGACACCTCTGGACGAAGGCGTGGGCGGAGGGGACCGCGACTTCGGATTCCAGACTAGGAAAAATAGGTGGCTGGTACCCTAAACTACACTGAAATGGCGACAGGCCCGTAGCAGACACTGGTAACGAATTGTGGGCGTACTCCACCCATGAGAGCTGCTGGCTCCAGGAGGAAGGATTCTGAGCCACCCAACATCGTAGCATTCTCTCCAAGTCTTGGTTGGCTCTCTCAGCTTGCCCGTTACTCTGGGGGTGGAACCCAGATGATAGACTGACAGTCGTCCCAGCAAACGACAAAATTCTTTCCAAAATTTGGAAGTAAACTGGGATCCCCTGTCAGAGACCACGTCTACCAGGAGGCCATGAATACGAAAGACGTGATCTACGACAGTAACCGCTGTCTCCTTGGCTGAAGGTAATTTGGGCAAGGGAATAAAATGTGCCGCCTTCGAGAACCGGTCCACTATGGTTAAAATTACCGTATTACCCTGTGAAGGAGGGAGGCCTGTAACGAAATCTAGCGCTATGTGGGACCAGGGTCTCGAAGGGACAGACAGCAGTTGAAGAAGCCCATCTGGGGGACGATTGGAAGTCTTACTGCGAGCACAGACTGAGCAAGCCAAAACAAAGCTTCGAATGTCACGAGCCATTAAGGGCCACCAAAATCGTTGCTTGACCAAAAAACTGGTACGACTGACTCCTGGATGACAAGCTACATTAGAACCATGACCCCACTGGATAACGTCTGACCGTAATTCCTCTGGCACGAATAAACAACTCGGTGGGCACCCGGGCGGAGGAGTTACCCCTTCTAAGGCCGTGTGGACCCTTGATTCGACCTCCCATGTGAGTGAAGAGACAAAGAGTCTCTCGGGTAAAATGCACTCGGGAGTAGATGGGCGCTCAGAACGATCAAAAACGCGAGACAAAGCATCGGGCTTGATGTTCTTAGACCCGGGACGATACGATAGGGAAAAATCGAAGCGACCGAAAAAAAGGGCCCACCGAGCCTGCCTAGAGTTCAGTCGTTTGGCGGACCTGATGTATTCCAGATTCTTGTGATCGGTCCAGACGATAAAAGGTACCCCCAAGCCTTCCAACCAGTGACGCCATTCCTCCAACGCTAACTTGACCGCCAACAACTCTCTGTTACCAATGTCATAATTGCGTTCGGCAGCAGATAAACGATGAGAAAAAAACGTGCATGGGTGCATCTTGTCGTCCGCGGCGGTACGCTAGGAGAGAACTGCGCCTACCCCCACCTCTGACGCATCAACCTCCACCACAAACTGACATGACAGATCAGGGGCTACAAGAATGGGAGCTGAAACGAAGCGGCTCTTAAGGTTGGAAAATGCAGCCTCAGCTGCATTAGACCACCTGAACGTAGTTGTGGTGGAGGTTAAGGTGGTCAAAGGAGCGGCTAGTTGGCTGAAATTGCAAATAAAACGCGGTAAAAATTAGCGAATTAGGGCCTTGCGGGAATCTGGGATTGGCCAATCCACCACCGCCTTAACCTTGTCAGGATCCATGCGTACTCCCTCGGACGAGACGATATAACCCAAAAACGGAACTGACTGTGCATGAAACACGCATTTCTCTGCCTTGACAAAAAGCCCATTCTCTAACAGCCTCTGGAGCACTCGTCTGACGTGTTGAACATGTTCCTGGAGAGAGGAAGAAAATATCAATATGTCGTCCAGGTAGACATAAATGAACTGATCGACCATGTCTCTCAACACATCATTGACGAGTGCTTGGAAAACAGCGGCCGAGTTGGAAAGGCCGAACGGCATAACCAAGTATTCAAAGTGCCCTCTGGGAGTATTAAATGCCGTTTTCCACTCATCCCCCTCCCTTAAGCGGACCAAATGATAAGCGTTGCGCAGATCTAATTTCGTGAAAAGAGACGCTTCCTGCAACCGTTCAAAGGCAGAAGACATCAACGATAAAGGATAAGTATTCTTTACCGTGATGTTGTTCAGTCCTCTGTAATCAATGCACGGCCGCAGCGAGCCATCCTTCTTACCCATGAAAAAAAAACCTGCCCCCGCTGGAGACAAGGAAGGGCGGATGAGTCCAGCTGCCAAAGAATCAGAAATATATTTCTCCATGACCTCCCTTTCTGGATTAGAAAGTGAATATAACTTGCCTTTAGGCGGAGAAGTTCCTGGCAATAACTCTATGGCACAGTCATAGGGACGATGCGGAGGAAGAGAAGCAGCCCGGGACTTAGTGAACACTTCCTTCAGGTCGAGGTAGTTCTCTGGCACGTTTGACAGGTTCACCGACTCCTCCTGTAACACAGAACGAGACACATAAGAACAAGCAGACAACAAACAAGAGGCATGACAGTGGTTACTCCATTCCACCACCGAACCCTGGCCCCAATCGATCCTGGGTCTGTGCTTGACCAGCCAAGGATGACCCAGTACGACGGGCACAAGCGGAGACCTGGAGATGAAAAAAGAAGTCTGTTCTGTGTGATTACCGGATGTGATGAGTGTCAAAGATCCTGTGGTATGCGTGATGGTTGGCAATTCTTGACTGTTGAGAGCATGTACCGAGATGGACTGATTAAGTGGAAATATAGGAATACGTAAATGTTTAGCCAATGAATAATCCAGAAGGTTTCCCTCCACTCCTGAGTCGATCAGTGCCTGGCAGCTGTAATACCCCGATACCCATTGCAGTCTCACCGGAAGGAGAGTCGCTGAAGAGGATTTCTCCATGGTTAACCCACCCGACAGTAACCTCGCTACTACTGCCGGGCTAGACCTTTTACGGGACATTCTCTCAGGAAATGTCCAGCTTTACCACAGTACATACAAAGTCCTCTCTCTCTCCGATGTTCTCTCTCCACCCGGGAGAGCCGAGCTCTACCCACCTGCATGGGCTTGTGTTCGACTGGATGACTGACCCTGTTACACCCACAGGGTCAGTGAACCCATGAACTGTGACAATTGCACAACTGGTAAAATAAAACATATATAAAACAATACAACATTTACTGTAGGTGCCATAAAATTTACTGATGACTTAAAAAAAAAGTTATTTTACGCTTCTGATTTGGCAGTGAAATTCGCCGATTTTGGGTGCGTAAGATGTGAAGGATTCTATGGTCCAGTAGTATTTTCACCCCATAATGGCGGCCGCGCTACCGGAGCGCCATCTAGTGGCTGTTGCCCAAAAAGTATCAGAGTGTCGCTTCTTGGGTTCTATACTCTTTGACCACAGTAAGAAAATTACCACCACACCACATAGGAAAAATGAGAAATTGAAAATCATAATAAATAATGAGCCTTTAATTGCCTATATATAGGCTTACATAGCCTAATCAGATAAAGTTTGCCACAGCGCACCGGCAAACGTAATGATTATGAATGTGTAGTGAAAGAACAGCAAGGAGACTGTCTAAACATTTTAATAATTTATTGATAATGCTGATTCGTCATCTCCGCATAGTGGACGTGCCTAGCCCATGGATGTACGGATTACATAACTGAGAATATAGCTGCAAGCAGCGATGGCGGGCCAAGCCCGGTGGCACCGCCACCCTGGTGGCTTCAGGGCAACTGTGCACAGCGGGCAATAGGCATTTCAAATGGTTAAACATCAAAGGACTATGTCAAATTCACTCCACATTTACTGCACTTTAAGGTGGCGCTATAGAGCCCCTCCTCCCCACCCGTTTTTAAGGCTTTGCCCATATCTACTGGATAACAATCCTGACGTGTATGTCGAGTTTCATGCAATTTGAAGCATGCTAAGAGTCTCAAAAGCATCCAAAACGAATATTAAAGTTTGATGCGTTGCCAAGGCAACTGTGTTTGAGATATCACAAATACATTCACAGGTCTACATCTGCCATGTTTTGATATTATTGTGATGAAGTTTGAAGCAAATCGGGTAAAAATAAGAGGGTGATCTCAAAGCATTTTGAAAGTGACACACTTCCTGCTGCCAGTTGGTGGTGCTATAACTTTGACTCACAATAGTCACATCCATGTGATCGGGCTCCTACAACCAACACACTGCTGAAGTTTCATAAAAATCAATCAATGTATGCAGACGTTATAACACACTTCCTGGTTCCCTTTTCTCGCCATAAATTCGTTGCCTCGCAACGGCCAAACCGTCTGAGATATCAAAAATCCACTAGCAATTTTACATCCTCAATGTCTTGACTTCATGCTGACCGAGTTTGGTGGTGATCGGATTAATTGCCTAGAAGGAGTATATCAAATTCCAGAGCATGCGTTTTTCAAACAACCCGTAATAGTCGACTTCCTGTTGGGGTGGCGTATAACTTAGAGCAAGAAAGTTGTTAGGCCCGATGAGGTCTATATGTGTACCGAGTTTCATACAAATACGTGCAAGCGTGTTTGATATATAGACCAAGTTTTCGGACTTTGTTCAAGGGGGCGATGTCGAGCCCCTCTGCCACACCCGGTACCAGCCTCTGCGGCGTCCTAATGGCCGCAGATTCCAATGTGTGTGCCAATTTTCAAGAGTTTTTGAGCATGTTAAGACCCCCAAAAAGCCCCGGACGACGGGAAAAAAATAAATAAATAAATAATAATAATAATAATTAAAGCTGCAAGCAGTGATGAAAGGGCCCTCGCACTCAGGCTCACCGCCACCCGTTGGCCTTAGGAAATCAGTGAACAGTGGGCGACATGCATGTAAGCAAGAAAATACAGGAGAATTATGGCAAAGTGATTTCAAAGTGGCACACTTCCTGTTGACAACAGGTGGCGCTTTAACCGTAACTGAATATTGCCATGTAGATGTCTTCAGGCCAGGACTATTATCAAACGTGAAGTTTAGGGCAGATCGGACATTGTATGTCTGAGTTACAACAACTTCCTGTTTCGTGGTGTTAATGACATACATTAGCACTTAGCAGAGTGTTGCATGATTTAACGTGTTTCTAGTATGTTTGGTACTACTTGGCATATTAAAATGTGTTTCAGGGAGTGAATTACAGTGTAAAGCATGCCATTTCCTGTTGCCAGCAGGTGGCGCTATGACTAACTGAATATTGGCATTTAGATGTCTTTAGGCCAGGACTCTTATCACACATGTGAAGTTTGGGGCTGTAAGATTGAAAATATCTAAAAGATATTTTAAAATGAACAAAGACATTTGCTTTACTGTTTCAAAAAATTACACAAACCAAATTTGAAGATGATCGGATTAAAACTGTAGGAGGAGTTCGTTAAAGTATGAGGCCTGCAAATGGCAAAAACTGCACAAAAATCGCACAGGAAATTCAAAATGGCTGACTTCCTGTTGCATTTAGGACTTCACTCCAAGAGACTTTTTTGTATGTAATGGGACGGTACATGTATGTACCGAATTTTGTACATGTACGTTAAACGTAGCCCGAGGCGCACACCCTTGAATTTTTATAGGTGGCGCTATCGAGCCATTTTGCCCCACCCAATTCTGAAACCCATATCAGATGTCAATTTTCGCCAGTCCTGACATGTGTGCAAAGTTTTGTGAGTTTTCGAGCATGTTTAGGCCCTCAAAAATGCGATTATGTTTGGAAAAGAATAATAATAATTAAAGCTGCAAGTTTTGTCTGAATCAATAAATGAAATCATAGTTGACGGGAACTAAGAATTGTAACTCAAGTGTAATTTAGAAATGTAGTCCTGTCCAAATAGTGACATAGTGTCATAGTTCAATTTCAAATGAGTGTGAAGTTATCATTTGCATTTGCAGTACTTTAATTAAACTAATTATCAAACTAATAATATAATACTATGTTGTCAGTAGCCTACAAATAAACTAGCTTGATTACCTGCTTCAGGTATGTTTGATTATGGTTGGCACTAAACTCTGAAGCACAGTGAGTCTGCAAGAAAAGGGTTAAAGAACTGATCAAGGGTGGAACTGACACACACACACACCCAAGTGAACCTGAGGGATTAAGGGGGAGGGGAAGGAGAGAGAGAGAGAGACAGACTGAGAAGATCATTTTAAACAAAAAAAATAACCTCTAAATTGTGATAGAAAGTAGTCTTTGATAAATGTTTAAATATACCTGCACATACAGTATAAAATAAAAAGAAATTATTGCTATATCTATCTAAACTATTGCTCTATTGCTTGATTTATCCAACCCCGTTTAAAAATAGGTATATGCTGCCCTCTAGTTGTTACTCTAAGTATGACATTTATCCATTTTTTCAATCAGATATAATTAATCTGCCTATTTTTAACTTACACATGCTTTTTGAATAGAAAAAAATGAATAAAATGTGTTTATTTCAAACATTTCTATTATTCTATATATAAATTAATTGTGTATAGTGTTATTTTTCAGAAAATATGAGTCATTCCGTTTCCCTTTTTTGACATTAAATTAATCTCTCACCATGGCGACACCGTTCGAGATATCCATTCGCAATTTTACATCTTCAATGTCTTAGCACCATGGTAAAAAATGTTTGGTCTGAATCGAATAAACCCCCTAGAAGTAGTAGTTTAAAATTCAGAGCTTGTTTACTCAAAAAATTCACATTCAAACCAAAATATCTGACTTCCTTTTGGTCTGAGCTAATGACTGTAAATTAGAAAGTTGTCCGGCTTAATGAGAACAATATGTGTACTGAGTTTGGTGACTGTAGGTAAAACTAACCCCCCCCCCACTTTTGTCAAAAGGTGGTGCTATAGAGGCCCTGCTCCCCGCCCGTTTCTATGGTTTTGCCCATGTCTACTGGCTGACATCTCTGACGTGTATGTCGAGTTTCATGCAATTTGAAGCATGTTAAGCGTCTCAAGAGCATCCAAAAGTAATATTAAAGTTTGATGCATTGCCATGGCAACAGTGTTTGTGATATCACAATTCTTTTAACAGGTCTACATTTGCCATGTCTTGACATTATTCTGATGAAGTTTGAAGCAAATTGGGTAAAAATAAGAGGGTGATCTCAAAGCATTTTGAAAGTGACACACTTCCTGCTGCCAGTTGGTGGCACTATAACTTTGACTCACAATAGTCACATCCGTGTGATCAGCCTCCTATAACGAACACACAGGTGAAGCTTCATAAAAATCAATCAATGTATGCAGACGTTATTACACCCTTTTCTCGCCATAAATTTGTTGCCTCGCCACGGCCAAACCGTTTGAGATATCAAAAATCCGCTGGCAATTTTTCATCATCAATGTCTTGACTTCATGCTGACCAAGTTTGGTGGTGATCGGATTAATCGCCTAGGAGGAGTATATCAAATTCCAGAGCATGTGTTTTTCAAACAACCCATAATAGCTGCCTTCCTGTTGAGCTGGCGTATAACTTAGAGCACGAAAGTTGTTTGGCCCGATGAGGTCTTTATGTGTACTGAGTTTCATACTAATACATGCTAGCGTGTTTGATATATGGCCAAGTTTTCGGATCCCATTCAAGGGGGCGCTGTTGAGCCCCGTGCCACGCCCGGGTCCCATCCTCTGTGGCGTCCTAATGGCCGCAGATTCCAATGTGTGTGCCAATTTTCAAGAGTTTTTGAGCACGTTAAGGCCCCCAAAAAGACCTGAAAGGTTGAAGAAAAAAAAAAAAAAATCCTTAGGAGAACAATAGGCCCCTGCACCTTAGTGGCTTGGGCCCTAATAATAATAATAATAAACGGACGAAATCCAATAGGGTCCTCGCACTTTGGTGCTTGGGCCCTAATAATAATAATAATAAATGGAGGAAATCCAATAGGGTCCTGGCACTTAATAATAATCCTAAAGAAAACAATAGGGCCTTCGGCTTGGGCCCTAATAATAATCCTTAGGGGATCAAGAGGGCCCTGCGCCACTAGTGGCTTGGGCCCCAATAATCCTTAATAATTCTTAATAATCCACACCCCCATGCTAATGGTATAGCCCACATCGCAAATTAAAAGACAAAAAAATGGAAAAATAGAAAATAGGTTCGATTTCGTTTATTCAATGATTGTTTCTAAAGTCATAATTTAGCAAAAGTATTGATAAGGTACTTAAACACAATTTATGTTATTTCTATCATGGAGTATTGCAAAGTTTTGATGGCATTTTCTTTTACACTAGTGTGCCGTAACAGGTGTGCCATGGAAAATGATCAAATTCCAAAAAAAATGTTAAAAATAAATGCTACAAATAAGAATATATCATCGCTGTTGGGCCAAAACCTTGTCTCTCTATATTTCGTCATTTTTGTTTTATAAAATTAATACTATTGGTGATCCTTTACGTTTTTGTTTTTAAATGCATTTAAAAGAGTTTGTGACTAAACCTCGTAAATCCATTGGCTCCTCAAACTGTCAGTCAAACCTCATAATTCCTCCCCCGCTTCCATTTAGAATCTGCCGCACACAGTTTGGAGCAGTGTTGCCAAGTCCGCAGTTTTCCCGCAGAATTGGGCTACTACACTGTTACCGCCGGTGTTTTTTCATGTCCACGGGTTGAATCGACTCAAAATAATGTGATATTTAGCCTCTGGAATTACGAGGGGAGCCCCTATAAAAAGTGAATTTTACCCCCGGAATGCGATTTTTACCCTGGGACCCCCTTGAAATGCGATTGGGTTAGTTTTGGGCTAGTTTTGAGGAGCAATTGGGCAGGTTTTGTTGTGAAAACCTGGCAACCCTGGTTTGGAGATCTGCTTGTTGGTGATCTGCATGCAACGTTAAATAAAGAACTGATGTTTGCGCAAGTACAGCATTTTCTTTACTCAAGAAACACTAGGTCCATTAAGGCTAATGACTCTGCTTCGCGTTGTGCCTAACAACGTCCTTCAGCCTTGACCTATTCACGATACAGCACAGCCTCTCGTACCTTATTGCTTACAAATATCATTTAGTTCAGTTAGAAAACAGACACTGCAATTAAAAACTGAATGTGTCTGCAGCAGGAGTCAGATTTCATTCATTACGAGAGTGAGGACCTGATAGTGACAAGATGATAGTGGAAGATTTTTGGATTTTTGCAATATTTTGGAATTAAACCCAGTGCTAATAGGGAACCTGCAAAGGATTAGTTGTGTTTTTCTAGTTGTTGTGTTTTTCATTATTATGCACCATTTTACAAGATGTAAAATAAGTTTCTGATGTCCCCAGAGAGTGTATGTGAAGTTTTAGCTCAAAATACCCCACAGATAATTTTTTACAGCTTATTAAAATTGCCACTTTTTGGGGTTGAGCAAAAACGCGCCGTTTCAGTGTGTGCCAATGCAAATGAGCTGCTGCGCTCAGCATAAGAGGGCGGAGCTTCAAGAGCTCATTCGGTGTCAGAAGTAAGTCAGGATGCACTATAATGTCAGAAACTGCAAATGTATGCTGCATGGAGATAGAACATGTATAGTTTATTTCAATTACGGTTATAACTTATATTGTCTTCTTCCACTATATTAGTACAAGCCTGTTGTACTGGGCCCCATCCGAATGATGGCCAAAACTTTACAGATGAGTTTTATGATGTTTATTGTACTTTACACAAAAGATGAAGCGTCCGTTTTCACTCTAGAAAATCACAGTAAGCTTAATAAAACACAGTGCAGGTGTGCATTAAAATATTATCCATAAACTCCCTTTCTCCCTTGCATTATCATCAACATACACAGCAAAGTACACAGAAACACTTGTTTCAACTAACAGTAAACAAATATATAAAGACCTTATGCCTTTTCGGGTGGTGCTTAATAAACTGGTAAACTTTATATCCGTAAATGAACTCCAATGAACTGTAATAAAGTGCTCTCACCTTTATTACTGCTGTATCCATTATGACTCTGGAGACTGTAAGCTGGATCACAAACAGTTTACTGATCTATCCTTGAGTAACTTTTTAGCATCACCTCTGTTTTGTATTTTGCCTTTGTATTGACATTCATTCACAAAGCAGTCCAGTGTGAAATGATTCGCGCAGACATAAACGAATTTCGTTAGAGTTGAGGGAACATTTTCTTTCGAAAACAAAATTAATCCACCTCGTCTTCAGCGGCTCAGATTTCGGGAGTAAATGGAGAGAGCTATGTGGATTAATCCATCCAGCTACAGAACACCTAAAACACTTGGGAGACATTATCATCAGTGCAGCAATGGCGGACTGTGTAAACTCGCTGTGAACTCGCTCAGGGCAGTTCTATGTTAAAACTGCAGTGTCTGTCAACATTAGTGGGCGGGGCCTGTGGCTAATGTGACGTCACATTGCCAGGGATCTGGAAACGGCTTGTTCTGAGACACTGCTTATGATTTATGGGGATTAAAAAAAAGGAGTGGTTGGATTTTTATCATTATAGGGTGGTTGTGTACACACACTGCCAACACACATTTATAGCCAAACACCATGCAATAGTGAATTTTGCATAATAGGTCCCCTTTACAGTTTTTCTCAATTGCTTAAACACTATAAATAGGCTTTTGAACTAAAATTTCAAAACCATAACGCCATTTATCAAAAAGCACACCCATTTCCCTAAACTATAAACACGATTCCCCTGTTTTGACACATGAGTCAGATTTGTTGAACTGTCACTGCAAAACTCTAGACACAAATCCCTTCATTTCTCATTGCCTAGACCATGTGGTCATTTAGAAAGCAATAGCATTCTATATTGTTCACTCAAGTCAGCACAGCTTCAGCTCACTTAGCATACAAATACCCAGGTGGAAACACTAAGAATCAAAGTTTATCACACACCATCAGAACCTTCAATAGATAGATAAAAGAGCCTCAGTCAGTTCATTCAGTTTTGGAACAATGGATCCAGAGACGTGATAGAAGAGGTTGAGGACACCAGAGAGGATGTGAAGGAAAGGGGGAAAGGAAGAGGATGAGGAGGAAGACGAGGAGGATGAGGAAGGGGAAGGGGAAGGGCAAATTCGTGTCACTCTTGTTGACCATGTCCTTGTCCATATGACTATGAGGGAGGCTGGGCAACAATTTTCAGTTGATGCATGCTGGGGGGATCAGGCATGCAAGAGGATTTTACCCCTGCCAATATAGCCTGTGATGTTCACAAGATTCTCTGGCCTGTCCCAGACCAAAGACAGGATGCTGGGGTGGGGCAGAATATTTTTTTTTTGTTGTTGTTGTTGTTGTTTGGTGTATTGCTCTGTACAGTATATTAAGGAATAAATAAAATGTGCAAATGTATACATTTGTTGTGTCTTTTGTTGTGTTGATCATGTGAAAATGTTTTTGAGGGGGAGAACCAAGAAACATAATTTATTACCGGTTTTTGTAGTATTGTTTTGAATTTATCTCACCAGTGTGTAAGACTATGTTGTAGTGTGTGTGTTTTTGAGAGCTTGTGTGTCATGTCTGAGGGCAAAGTTTGGTTTTTCACCTAGATTGAATGGTTTTGAGTGGAGAGTTTCATTTTGACCTGAAAATAGTAAGTTTGGGGAACTGGGTGAGAAGTTATAAATTTGTGTTTAAAGTTTCGAGAAAAGGAGGCATAATTTCAAGAAATGTGTTTAAGCAATTGAGAAAAACTGTAAGAATAATAACCAATCATTCAAGCAATTAGCGCTAATTAGAAAGCGAAAGTAAAATACGCACGGGCATTCATAACAGAGCGTCTACTTGTACAGACCGTTTTCAGTTCATTCCTATGGAGGCTCAACTTCCATAGGAATTAATTGAAAATGCTTGCTCTGCTCCACACCGTTTACCATCTGATCTCACTCAGCTATTAGCTGCATCATTTCGAAGGCTGCGTCCTCCGGAGGTCGCATTTGAAGGCTGCATACGTCAATGAGGCGGCCTCATTTAAGAAAAGTAACTGTTAGATTGCAAAGTAAGAAAGAAATAAAAGTTACAGTAAGAAAGAAACACCTCACAAGGAATAACAGTCAATTTCATTACAGTTACTTTTCTTAAATAAGACATCCTTGATGACGTATGCAGCCTTCAAATGCGACCTCTGGAGGACCCAGCCTCCGATTCACGAGTTCCCACTTACAGATAATCAGATAGTAAATAGTATGCGTATTTGGCGTGCTGTCCGAGGAGAGGGCTCCAAGCTTGGTATTTGGTCAGCGCAGCGCTGCATGAAGTCGAACAAGCCTAACCATTCACGAACGAGACTGGGGCTGTTTCTCAATTCCAAGAACGCCGAGAACGGACTTGCGTTCTCGTGGAGTCCGGTCTTGCCAGGCGACCTTGAAAGAACGAACTTGGAAGGATGCGAGGACACAGAACGCATCATTTGAAAATTGAGATATGCTGCGATCTTGTTGCTCACCTGACCATCCCAGCATATTATAAGTAGCGGCTAATGCACAATAAATGCAATATAACATCACAAACAAATGTAATAACCTATTAAAAGACTTCTATCATAATATTATGGACATCGTTTTCATATAATTTATATCTGTTTATTTTACCGCATGTATTTATGAAAATGTGTAGCCTTTGTGTTATATGCTTTGTCAATGTTAAGATTATTTTTTATATTCCAATAAAAATACTGCAGGCTTTCTTCAGGTTATCACTTTATTAAAATTAGGCAAAACAAACAGATTTAAACAAAACAAGCATATTGAGAAACAGCCTGGATAAATTTGAGCTGAAATCACATGACTTAAATACACAGACAAACAAGGTGATTAACAATACACAGCTGACAGTGATGAATGAAATCAGACAGACTAGTGGAGGGAAATGGTTTCAAAACACAAAATAAAGTCTAAACAGGTGATATCATGACATTACGCCCCTTCCTGGAAGGTGTGTCCTTGAACTGTAGAGAGAAGAAGGCGAGGAGGATGAGATGGTGAAAGAGATGGCACAAACAGGCAGGAGGAGGCTCTAGAGTTAGACGAACGAATGGTATGGGTATGGGTTGAGGACCAGAGAGCAACAAACGGCCCGCAAATCTGTGATGAAGTGATGGCGATGTCTGAGCCAGGCGGAGCCGATGGTCAGAGGGAGTCCAGTGGAGCTAAAAGCTCAATGGTCACTGTTGGAGATGAGGGAAGAAGGAGCGAAAGCAGAGGAGGGTGATGGGCCGAGGTGGCCTAACGGGATTTGAGGCCGGGGGCAGAGCTACGGGTTCTCCACGCCCAGGAGAAGCTGGCTCACAGTGGGCCCCAAGTGTAGCCGTGCCACTGAGAGGAGGCTGATGAGGGACTGATTCGAGACAGTGAGGGCTGGCAGCAGGCATGTCTGAGGGCTGGAGAAGGGACTGAGGAGGAACAGAAGGACTGGCAAAAAAAAAAAAAAAAAAACATTTTGGTCCAAAGTCTGGAGAGGAGGTGGGAGAGGGAGGCTGGGCGGGACCAGCGAGTCCAAAATAGAACAGACAGGATCGGGTGGGATTAAAGGGGGTAGGGGTTCTTCCTCTCCAAAATCAAAATAACAATGGTGTGGACCAGAAACTCACTCTCAGTGGTGGGAGTGTGGGTGGGGCTCCATCCCCGAACTCCCTCGGCGTCGGATTATGTAGCCGGCTAACACACCTGATCAGATTTGCAGCTCTCCGGCTCAGCAGCAATGTTTTGCTCAGTCGTTCCATTTGTTGCTGGCTCCTGCATCGCAGTAGAGGTGGGCTTTTGAAGAAGAATGAACAAAGGCACTTGTCCGGAAAGTTCAACTGATGTGCTAGGTCGAGGAATTCTGTCACGTGCCTCGAGGGAGCGATTTCTGTGCTCAAGGCAGATTAACAGGAACGAGAGAGAGTCCATGGTGATGGGGAAAAATAACTACAAAAAACACTGATACAAAACAAAACCATGCCGCAAGCAATATCACCTCTTTTTTTTTTTCTCTTATTTGACCACTAATAACTACTACTACTACTATTAACTACATCAAGAGAGAGATAGACTTTATTATCCCGGAGGAAATTTGTCTTGGACACATACAATCCAGTGACTGCTGCTTAAATAAGTAACATAATACATACATACAATACATACACACGCACTATGGACATCAACTATGGACAAAGTTAATAGAATACACAAAGAGTACACAAAGTCTGCATATATGTATAGCTTAACCCCAGTCAAATTGCCTCCATGGCCTATCCAGTTCTATGGAAAAACATAAAGATCATATAAACAATTCAGTCTGACAATAAACTGGTAGTATCTCTCTCTTTGAGAATGTATAATATTCTATAGTTGTGTGATCTGTACAAACACAGGGGGGAAAAAATCACATACAAGGACCCTCTCACCTGGATTTGGTGGTTTTTGCTCTAGTTTTGCTCCTCCCATTTTGTTATTTTTGCCTCTCAAATATATTTATATCAGCCCTACCCTGAAACACAGTTGACTTGTATCTCACTTAAAGCAACTAGAATCAAGTTTGTACCACAACGCTATATATATTATATATTATATATCAATTTACTTTCAGTTTTGCAAGCTATATTTGTCATATATACTCACATGCTTAAAAAAATGAGACCCACACACACATGCCCTTATTGATGTCACAGACAGAAGGGTAGGAGACAACAGGTTTGCAGAAATGGTGAAGTTTATTAACAAACAATGGTGACACACAGATGAGCAGGTAAGTGAATGAGATACTGGTACTTTGTAATGGTAAATAGGAATCTTGATACTGTCCTTTGTGTTGCAGGTTGACGGATTGTGGATAGCTGGGAGCAGAGTGGAGAAGTGGACTCACGGAGACAGTAGGTAAACTCACACACAGATACACCGGAACGGAGACTGGGGTAGCACGCTGGAGTAGAAAGGTAACTTATGAACATTTTCTGTTTCTATTTCAAATGTATCTAATGTTTGAAAAATATGCATGTCAATAAGTGACCGATAGCTTGGACTTAAAGAGTGTGTGTGGTTCACATGAAAAACCTTTAACATATGGAACCATTCCATTGCACAAAAGATTCTGAAACTTATGAATTTTTTATATTTCTATTTTCACAGTATTTTGCAATAATATGCCAATAAATCAATTGTTACAGACTCGCCAGGCTCATCCATCAGCCAATCACAGCGCACTCCCTCACCAGAGTTCTAACCACACACACCTGATCACCATCATCACGCAATCACCACCAGATACTTAAGCACAGCACTCACCTCAGTTCACTGTCTGGTCTCATTGATACCTAGGACTTCGCATGTTATGCTCCAAGCCATAAGAACCAGCTGCATTTCACTGAAATAGAAACTGAAAGTCATTTGTAAGTAAAGGCTAAATTTAACTTGACTTTGCACAGTCATGCTGTCGGCAGGGCTCACAAAATAACACTTGAGTTGCAATAGCAGCATGAGTATTTGATTTATGTAAGAGGTCTGCTTTCCTATTTCATAGATGAAATGATGTTGAGTAAATGTAAAACTATTTCTGAAATGTAATTTTTGGGTGAACTTCCCCTTTAATGTTAATAGAAATACACAGTCAATAGGACTGCAAAATGCAACCCAATGAAATACCTTAGCAAAATTAGCAAAAAACAATATTTTTTTCCCATGGAGTATTTATTGATAAATACAAATATATCTGTTACAAATCATCTGCATTCACAAATATTCATTGGAATAAAAAGTGTGACAATTCTGTCTCCCTTTTCATTTATAGATATGATACAAAAAATACTTTACAAGTGGAGTTTAGGGCTAGTAAG
Organism: Hypophthalmichthys nobilis; assembly: GCA_037950665.1. Lineage (NCBI taxonomy): Eukaryota > Metazoa > Chordata > Actinopteri > Cypriniformes > Xenocyprididae > Hypophthalmichthys > Hypophthalmichthys nobilis. The sequence goes on from CM075480.1 coordinate 6,575,286, forward strand.
GAGTTAAACACCAAATTACAAGGTTCTCTCATAAACTAATAAGAGAATTTGATGTCTTGCTGACAGATTTAAGGGAGACGTGACATGAATGTGTCACAGATCTGTAAAAGAGGACTCAATCGCACAATGAGTGTTAACAGGTTTATTGCAGGACAAATGGCAGACAAGATTATCAGACAAGATAATGAGGGAGAGGTGGTGATAACAGTCCAAACAATAGGGAGGTTGGAGGCACAAAGACAGGCAGACAGAGAGGCCACTGAGTCCAGCCCAGGATGACAGAGGGTTGGAGAGCAGTGATGGTAAGGCTGTGTGAGACCGGAGGGAAACGGCATGGACCGGGCAGGATCTCACAACTTAAGAGGATAGACACACTGGGCACAATCAGGCACAGCACCGGTCTTGCTGCTAGGTAGATACAGTGTGTGGCCAGGGAACCTCAGCCTCCAGGACTAGACAAGACAAGAGACACAGCAGACAAGACACTACACAACAAGACTGATAACAGAAACCAATGCAAAGCAAAGACTAGAAATACTACTAAAGTAGTGAGCTAAATAAAGAAAATTAAAGCTAGGAATAAATTAGAGAACTAGTAAATAATAAAAAAAAGACTACTAAAGTAAGATAAAGGAAAACCAACTACTCAAGTAAATTAAGAACTAAACTAAAAACTGAAAACACAAAACAATAGCAAGTATACTCTAAGACAAAAGGCTGGACAGGACAAGACTAGAATGAACAAAATAGATAGACAAGTTACTTCAATAAATACCTACAGACATATAACTACAACAAGAAAAGTACTAGATAACACAGAGGACCACGAACTGGCAAAACACGAGCTCCACTCAGTAGTCAGGGCACTGATCAGGGAGTCAGCCACATTCATTTACATGATATACTGATTCACGACCTAGGAAGTTTACACTGAAGAAAATACTTGTCCATGAAAGAGGACAAATAAAGGAAAATATCTTGTTCTATCAGTGCAAGTGAAACTTGTGAAGTCACTTTATATAGTTGAATATATACACAGAGGCTTGAACATGTAAGGTCAGATTTATTCATTTAAGCATTATTTTTCTACAGCTTATTACATATTATCTGTATATAAAGCAAATAATAAGATGCACTTGCTCTTCAAAGCCAAAGACTAAAATCCTCACAGCTAAATTTATTTCTTCCTCAATTTCAATTTACATTTCAATTTATATGTATGCATTTGTCACAGATCCAACAATATTCATAGTAAACAGTGGCAGATTTATTAGGAAGCTAGACTGGGAAACAAGCTAGAACAGAGGTGAAATGCCAAGAAGAGAATATATTTCAACATTAATTTCAAGAAAGTTATGCTTTCTCTCAATCTGAATGTACCCATTGCTCCAGATACCCCAATGCACTGTTTTAGTACAGGCTGAATACACACATGTACGGTCAAGAAAAATGAACAATTCAAGATTAAATAGGATTTATTCAACACATTTCAATAAGCAAAAGTTATTTTGTTCATAAATGTTTTGAAGAATCTAAAACACAAAAATGCAGTGCATTATTCCCATATTATTCATGTAATTTAATAGTTTTAATGTTGTTAAATGGAGAAAGATTTTATATCATAACTTAAACAATTTTCAATTTCTGAATCTTTCGATTCATTTTCAGGTTTAGATTAGATTTAGAGTCCCAGATTTTCATTGACTTTGAACCCCACTGTACATATATTTGTAAAACTAAACACAAAACATAATCCATTTTAATCCACAATCTTCCCAAAATGATGTTCCTCTGATAAAGAAATTTTAAGAATGACAGACTCCAAATGCATTATATGTGATTTTGTGTTGTGATTTATATGCATTAATAACTATATATGTGATTTTGTCAGTAGTTTTCACAGTCCAACAATCTATCATTAGCAATCTGAACAATCTGTTCAAGTGCCTTTAGTATCAGAACATCAGTGTCATCCTCTGTGTCAATCTCATCATGGTAGTTCTTCAGTGGGAAGATGTTTGTCAATGGCACACCTATTTTGGCGCTGCACAACTCCATCTGGACAGGAACAGAATGTTAGATCAGAAAATTAGATGTGGCTGTTAGACTAAATCAGCATGGACAATATACTTGCAATATGTAAAAGTGAAACACGTGTATGTGTTTGGATGATATCACATACCTTCTCTTTGATCTTCTTGCTACTGTAGATCTTCCTTAGATTATTGTTGACCAGCGGACATACTTCATCCACTTTGGTCACGACAATCACTTGAGGAATCCCTACAGCAAATGCAGATGCAATGTAAAGGTTTTATAACAAGTTTTTTTCCTCAACAAAATTGAGCACATTTGTGGCAGTTTGTTGAAAGGTATATACATATCTACATAACTGACCCACATACACTGTCTGGGTCATACAAATAATAAAGCAGAAAAGAGCCTGACATGCCCTGTTTGCACTTGGCATTACAATGAAGCCTGTATATCTGGATTTTGTCCACCTACACACTGAAAAACACACACAAACCCAACCCACTTTATGCACTTCTCTCTCCCATGTAAAGTATGTGAACTCATGAATAAAAATCATAAACATTCAGAGGTCAGTTTTACCCTGATCTGGCGGATGATCTTCAACTTGTCAATAAGTTTATCATCTGTGAGTTGGACTGTATTTGCATCTACGACATAAACCAGGCAGAAAGCCTGATCAGAGAGGGTAGGGTCACTGATGTACTCTTGATCCTTATGAGTGAGTGCCTGCCCCTGGTTGAACTAAGAATGGAAATTCAGCAATATAAGTTGAACATCAAACCTATTGCACACACACAAACTTTATGTTAAAATGATAATGTAGTGGTTTATTACTTTATAGCCGTCCTTTACATGGCCAAACACAGCATTGATGATGTCATCTGGTTGTGACCCAGCCAACGCAGTAGCTTCTAAGCCCATTATATCCTTGAAGATGAAGGGCAAAGTTTTTTCCCCATTTCTGATGGTGAATCCTTAGAGCTACAAATGAAGACCAAATATATAGAAGCACAAATATTTGTGAACAATTTCCAAGAAATCTTCACATGATTAGCTAAAATGGGTAACAGGTTCCCTTTGTAAAGGGTTTATAAAGGTATTTGTTAATGACTAATAACTTAGCATTTGTAAACTAATAATTACAAATGCATGATAAGTCATTGATAAGGAGTTATAACTGCATGAATAAAAAGGGTGACTTTACCGTAATACCTGCCAAATAGTGAGCCATTTTTTAACTCACATGTTATAAATGTTTAATAAATGTATTTATTCACACATATTTTACTCAGAACCAGATGTCTGGTTATTTTATGATGCAGCAAAAATATACTGTTATGGTGAGACTGAAGGGTGATTTACTTGTGGTTTTCTCAATAATATCTCATGACTTATGTCACTTTTCTCACTGTTGCTCATCAGACTTTACTCTGTGCATTACCCATGATACTCTGCAAAAAGGTCATGCTGCCTTTTCAGAGCAATGTATAAAAACTGCTTTCATGTTTATCAAGATGAAATGATCAAACTTTATTTTGGAAAAAAAAAAACATACGAGCACAACCATAACTTAATGAAATATTAATAATGAAAAATGTAATTACATTACTTACCTGTGAAGCCTAATGAAGGGTGAACCATTTATTTATGAGTTATAAACGTCAGTAACCTGTGAAAGTGAACCTTAATGTAAAGTAGAAACATGTGAATCACGGCTTTATTTATAACGTTTATAAATCATGAATAAATGGTCCACAGGACTTCACTTTACATTAAGGTTCACTTTCACAAGTTACTAATATTTATAACTCATGAATAAATGGTTCACCCTTCGTTAGGGTTCACAGGTAACTAATAATGTAATCACATTTTTCATTATTAATATCTCATCAAGTTATGGTTGTGCTTGTATGTTTGTTTGTTTATTTTTTCAAAAAATTTTGATAAACATGAAATCAGTTTTTATACATTGCAGAGTATCATGGGTAATGCACAGAGTAAAGTCTGATGAGCAACAGTGAGAAAAGTGACATAAGTCATGAGATATTATTGAGAAAACCACAAGTAAATCACCCTTCAGTCTCACCATAACAGTATATTTTTGCTGCATCATGAAATAACCAGACATCTGGTTCTGAGTAAAATATGTGTGAATAAATACATTTATAAAGCATTTATAACATGCGAGTTAAAAAATGGCTCGCTATTTAGCAGGTATTACATTAAAGTTATTCATGCAGTTATAACTCCTTATCAATGACTTACAATGCATTTGTAAATGAGTTATTAGTTATTAACAAACACCTTTATAAACCCTTTACAAAGGGAACCTTAATGTAGAGTGTTACCCTAAAATGCTTAATGCACAAGAGTGGGTCAGCTGACATTTAGGCTATGGGAATTTTGAAAAAACATGCAACTACTGTATAGGTCACAAATACCTACTTTTTGTGTGAAACTAACACTGTCACCAGCAGCTGAATTAACTGGCGCTCTAGAGCAGATCCGTCCTTGAAAGACACTGTCGATGGAGTTGATAAAGCTGGACTTTCCTGCTCCAACTTGTCCAGCTACCAGGATCTTGATGTCCTTTACATTTGGATCACTCGGAGAGAAGTTTTTCAGCTTCTTTTTCAGAGCTTCTTTCTGTCTGTCAAAACAAAATACAATTTTGTGTCCTACAGAACTTCACTTGAAGCAGATTTGTTAAATCTGGCAAAATGGAGTGGAATAGCATTACAACACAAATTTTTTTTAATTTAATTATTTATTTATTTATTTTTTTTTTTTTACAGAAAATATGAGAATTTATCATGTTTGTGGGCCAAACTGCTGCCATCTAGAGGAAAAAGAAAAATAACTTCATGTCAGGTCAAAATCATGTTATGAAAATAATGGCCAGTAGATGCGGAAGTGTTCTGCATCCACCCGCAGTGTGGAATATTTATTTGAATATTTATTTTGAAAGTATCCAACTATTATTTAACAAAGTTTGGTGTATATGTAATAATAATAATAGTTTTGAAGCATATGTTTTGCAGTTACAGTCATAAACATTAATTTCACTTTCTCTGTGTGGGTGGGTGGGTGTGAGAAAATGTTGTACTCTGGATGTTTCAGTCTTACTCTTTCATTTCTGTGTGTGTTCAATATTGCGGCTGATATATACATTTTATACAACAAATGCTCTGCATTTAGCATCTTTCATTTTCTGCGGTCGGTCAGTTTTGACTGCGAATGGCCAAGTGACTTTAATGACTACTTAGACTCATCAAATGCAGTCCAGTTTTTATTTTTCATATTGCATATCTAAAAAGGTATTGGTAACACTTTAGAATACTGATCCTTCATTAATGAATAACTACACAGGAACAAATGAGTAATGCATTATTAACACTCTAGTAACTACTATTAACTAACAAGAAACTCTGATTAATGAATTAGTAAGTAATAGTGCTCAGTTGAAGGTGGTAGTTCACTTTTAGCTAATCAGTAACTACTGTTTTTTCATACCTCCCAGAGAACTACTAAGAACTACTATATACAGGTTCATAATTAACATGTATGATGCATAATGTATAATTAATTCTAAAGTAAAGGTCAGGTAACCCACTAGTAATGACTGAAGTATTACCAAATCATTCAGAAGGAATTACTAATTATTTGGATCAGTATTCTAAAGTGAAAAGCATGATAACTACTGAAGTCATTGTAAACTTTTGATGTTTTTGTATGTTTTTGTACAGTTTTGTACAGTAATTCCTTATGATGTATTTGGTAACACTTGAGTAATTACTAGTGGGTTACCATGATCTTCACTTTAGAATACTGATCCAAATAATTAGTAATTCCTTCTGAAGGATTTGGTAATACTTCAGTCATTACTTGTGGGTTACCTGACCTTTACTTTAGAATTAATTATACATTATGTATCATACATGTTTTTTATGAACCTGTCTATAGTAGTTCTTAGTAGTTCTCTGTTATGTAGGAGCAATAGCCTTATGGGCAGCACAGCCATATGACATAGCTGTGCACAAGGCAACCCGTGTTCGAGTCTCAGCTCGAGGTTCAGGCTTATTTGTTGATTAATCAGCGACTAGTTGACGCCAACTCAACTTTAATCACATAAATGCCATAAAACCCCTACAAACACGTGTTTGATATCACATACCTTCTCTTTGATCTTCTTGCTAGTGTAGATCTTCCTTAAATCATTTTTGACCAGCGAACATGCTTCATCCACTTTGGTCATGACAACCACTTGAGGAATTCCTACAGAAAATGCAGAGGCAATGTAAAGGTTCTATGACAATATTTTTTCTTCAACAAAATTGAGCATATTTGTGGCAGTTTGTTGAAAGGTATAAACATACACTATATTGCCAAAAGTTTTGGGACGCCTGCCTTTACATGCACATGAACTTTAATGACATCCCATTCTTAATCTGTAGGGTTTAATATGGACCCTTGATATGCACCTTTTGCAGCTATAACAGCTTCAACTCTTCTGGGAAGGCTTTCCACAAGGTTTAGGAGTGTGTTTATGGGAATTTTTGACCATTCTTCTTGAAGCGCATTTGTGAGGTCAGGCAGTGATGTTGGCAAGAAGGCCTGGCTCACAGTCTCCGCTCTAATTCATCCCAAAGGTGTTCTATCGGGTTGAGGTCAGGACTCTGTGCGGGCCAGTCAAGTTCCTCCACAGCAAACTCACTCATCCATGTCTTTATGGACCTTGCTTTGTGCACTGGTGCGCAGTCATGTTGGAACAGGAAGGGGCCATCCCCAAACTGTTCCCACAAAATTAGGAGCATGAAATTGTCCAAAACGTCTTGGTATGCTGAAGTATTAAGAGTTCCTTTCAGTGGAACTAAGGGGCCAAGCCCAACCCCTGAAAAACAACCCCACACCATAATCCCCTCTCCACCAAACTTTACACTTGGCACAATGCAGTCAGGCAAGTACCGTTTTCCTGGCAACCGCCAAACCCAGACTCGTCCATCAGATTGCCAGACAGAAAAGCGTGATTCGTCACTCCAGAAAACACATCTCCACTGCTCTAGCGTCCAGTGGCTCTTCAGAAAGTTGGCGACTTCTGCGCACTGTGCACGCCTCAGCATTCATTGACCCCGCTCTGTGATTTTACGTGGCCTACCACTTCATGGCTGAGTTGCTGTTGTTCCCAATTGCTTCTACTTTGTTATAATACCACTAACAGTTAACCGTGGAATATTTAGTAGTGAGGAAATTTCATGAATGGACTTATTGCACAGGTGGAAACCTATCACAGTACCACACTTGAATTCACTGAGCTCCTGAGAGCGACCCATTCCTTCACAAATGTTTGTAGAAGCAGTCTGCATGCCTAGGTCCTTGATTTTATACACCTGTGGCCATGGAAGTGATTGGAACACCTGAATTCAATGATTTGAAGGGGTGTCCCAATACTTTTGGCAATAAAGTGTATCTACATAACTGACCCACATACATTGTTTGCACTTGGCATTATAATGCAGCCTGTATCTGGATTTTGTCCACCTACACATTGAAAAAACACACACAAACCCAACCCACTTTATGCCCACTTCTCTCTCCCATGCAATGTAATGTATGTGAACTCAAGAATAAAAATCATAATCAAACATTCAGGAGTCAGTTTTACCCTTAGCTCTCTCATTCTCTATGATCTTCAACTTGTTAATAAGTCGATCATCTGTGAATTGGACTCTATCTGCAGCTATGACGTAAACCAGGCAGAAAGCCTGATCGGAGAGGGTAGGGTCACTGATGTAATGTTGATCCTCATAAGTGAGTGCCTGCCCCTCATTGAACTAAAAGACAGGAAAATTTAGCAAAATATGTTAAACGTCAAACCTATTGCACACACACAAACTTTGCTAAAATGTTATTTTCACAATTAATATAGTGGTTTATTACTTTATAGCCGTCCTTCACATGGCCAAACACAGCATTGATGATGTCATCCATTTGCGACCCTGACAATTTATCAGGTTCTAAGCCCATTATATTCTTGAAGACGAAGGGCAAAGATTTTTTCCCACTTCTGATGGTGAATCCTTTGAGCTACAAATGAATACCAAATATATTAAAGCACAAATATTTGCGAACAATTTCCAAGAAATATTTATACGATTAGTTAAAATGCTTACAATGCTTAAGAGTAGGTCAAGTGACATTTCTGTCTCTTAGAAAAAAAAGAAAAAAAAAATTAAATACCATATAGGTGACAAATACCCACGTCTTGTGTGAAACTATGACTGTTACCAGCAGATGAATTAACTAGTGCTCTTGAGGAGATCCGTCCTTGAAAGGCACTATTGATGGAGTTAATAAAGCTGGACTTTCCTGCTCCAATTTGTCAAGCTACCAGGATTGTGATGTCCTTTACACCTGGATTATCCAGAGTGAAGTTTTCTAGCTTATTTTTCAGGGCTTCTTTCTGACTATTGAAACAAAAGACAATTCTGTGCATATTGGAATGCAATACTAGGCATAATATTTCTATAATAATAATAATAATAATACATTTTATTTGTATTGCGGTTTTCTCAACCCAAAGCGCTACACAGGAAAATGGCAACAAGACATCAAAACAATAATTTAAAAAAATGAGTCTTTAGAGACTTCTTAAAACAGTCCAGGGTTGGCGAATTTCTAATTGTCAAAGGAAGAGCATTCCATAACATAGCTTATCTTTTAATATTCCGAAAGTGCATTAGGTAAGGTGGGGTTATTACTTATATTTGTATCTTGATGAATATTCTAAAATGTGAGATTTTATTTATTTCATCTTAGCATTCAGCTGTTAATTAAAATGCTTTGATGTGCCTTTAGAATTAATATACAAGGGGCAAATAAACAGGAATAAAAAGAAAAAAATCTTGTGTTTTATCTATAAAAACATTTAAAAAAAAAAAAAAAAACGTTTTTAAAAAATATTTCCTATTGGAGTTTTATTTACATTATATTTGCTTTTTTAATCAATAGTCAATATTTTTGATGAAAATATTATCATGTTATATTGTTAGAAAATAATAAACATAATAATAAACATCATGATTGACAATCTAGGATAGTAAACAACCAACTTACGTCCAATCAAATTTTCTCCATGGTTCGTTCAGTTCTAGGAGAAAAAAAAAATAGATCATATAAAAAATCAGTTACTTTAATGTATGTTCTCCCCATTAAATATTAATACAGCTCAAGTAAATATGTTATACTGTATATCTGGAATTAAATGACCCTCTTTACCTAGGTTTGGCGCTGGTGCAGCATTGGTGCTTTATAAAAACATTTTTTTAAAAAAACTTTAAAAAATATATATATTTTCTATTAGAATTTTATTTACATTATGTTTGCCTTTTTATTTCAATAAGTCAATATTATTGTTATTATTACAAAACAACATCATAAATGACAGTCTAGGATAGTAAACAACCAACTTATATTTTCTCCATGGTTCATTCAGTTCTAGGAAAAAAACATAGATCACATAAAAAATAATTACTTTGGTGTCATTTTTGCTCCCAATTAAATATTAATACAGCTTATGTAAATATGTTATACTGTGTATCTGGAATTAAATGATCCTCTTACCTGGGTTTGGTGGTGGTGGTGGTGGTGTATATGTTCGCACAGTTGGTGTGACCACAGGCGTAGGTTCAGGTGCAGAACTTGTTCCTGATGATCCCATTTTTGTTTTTAAGTTGTTTTCCTCCTAAATCATGAATATCTAGCAAAGAACACAAACGTTTTGCGAGCGAACGCAAAGTTCTCAAGGGGAACGCAAAACTTTTGAGAACAAACATAAAAGCATTGAAATATATTTTAAGGGATCCATAGTTACGAGTTTAATTTAGGCTATGATAACTCACCATAAAAAACTGACAACCTTTCTCCAATGCAACTGCACACATCCAATCAGAGCCCTAAAGGAACATGGTGAAGGAAAAAATAAGAGATGGAGGAAAAATTATTTGTCAATTCTTTTGCGTTCTCTGAGCAACTTTGTGTTCCCTCGCAAAACCTTTGCGATCCACTAAGAAACTTTGCATTCACTCTCAACGAGCTCAAAAGGTTTTGTGAGCGAATGCAAAGTTTCTCGAGAGAACGCACAAGCACTGACTTCATTTTCCCTCCCATCTCATATTTTTTTTTACCACCACCATGTCCCTTTAGGGGCTCTGTTTATCCAAGATCACTGAAGTGATGCTGTGCAAATACAAGCGTGAAGCACCACGCAGAACATAACAGATTTTGCGAGAACGCAAAATATTCTTGAGTGAACGCAAATATATTTGCTATAGAAAGCAAAAGTTTACAAGCAAACGCAAATATCTTTGTGAGTGAATGCAAAGTACTCGGGGGAACGAAAAAAAGTTTTGCGAGGGAACGCAAAGTTTATTGTGGGAACACAAAAGTTTTGAAAAATATTTTTTCCCCGCATCATGTTTTTTGACACCATGTCCCTTTAGGGGCTTCGTAGGATCCTCACTCTTGCTCTCTGTATCATCTTTCTTTGGAGGAGAGACAATAAACAGAGAAATAGAATGCATCATAAATTAAACTTGTAATATTTCAAGACATACAGACAACAAACAACATCTTCAGTAGGGTTCGTTTTTGTCAGATCTCCTCATGCTTATTCTTTACCATACTGTGGTTCTTCAAACTCAAGTGCAAACTTGATTTGATTAGCTAAACTTCGTTGTCTTAACATAATGGCATTAATCTCTGTTGACTTGGGGGACGACACTTAATTAAAACAACAAAACAGCAATGCAGTCATGAGGCAGAGCAATGAGAAAAAGAATGAGAGCAATTCAAATAATTTGAACAATTAGGAGAATTTCAGTAAGGCATAGAAGAAAAAGAAGATCTTGCCAGATATGTTGAAAGGAGGAAGAAGCAGTAGTGGCTCCTAAACGTAAATTTAGGTTTAGGCAGGCACACTTTTGGCTGAGGTCTAACGTCCTTGCGTTATTCAGCCTGAAGGTGGCGCTCTAATGTTGATTGACAGGCTTTAAGTACACACCACAGGCATAGAATCGCCTTAATGTGGTACTTATTGCCTCCGAATGTTGGAAATATACTTGCACTAGCATATTGTATATGACAATTTAGTTCAAACTTTGACCTGTGGAGGGCAGTAATACACTTAGCAGCATCTACACTGCTGGAATTGTAATAGAGAAGAAGAAAAAGAGAGCTAGTTCAAGATGAGCGTCTATGGTTAAAACATATATATATATATATATATATATTAGAAAATGGCTGATTGTTTCGCTAGATAAGACCCTTATTCTTCGTCTGGTATCGTTTAAAGCCCTTTGAAGCTGCACTGAAACTGTCATTTTGACCTACTCTCAGATTTGTTGAAATCACCACCGTAAATAAAGCATTACAAAATTAAAAATAAGTAAATAAACATTTGTAAAAAATTACAATAATAAGGATGAATGATTCACGGGTAAGTTATCACATTACATCAAATAGCTGACTTAGCAGCTAGCAACAACAGTCATTTAAAATGCAGAAATTATGTCAATAAAATATTATAAACAATAAACATTATTTGATATTTAAAAAAATAGCCTTGTATATTTCACTCGCAGTCTGATTCCTTACCTGCAGCTGAAATAACAAATGATGATGTAAATATTTTTCCACCATCAAATATTAGCAATTCACATGTCACAAGTTTCTATGTAACTTTATTATGTAAAACTATACTGTCATTGCACAATAGTTACACAAATGAATTAGATCAATCAATGCATTTATTTCCATTCAAAGGGATAGAAACCAATCTATTAACATTAGGCTTAAACGATTCCTTATCCTATGGCTCGCTCTAGTGGGTTTAGACTAGAGCAAGGGTTATAATACCAAAAATACAATTAAAATAGATTTCTCAGGAGGAGAACAGCAAATTGTAAACCAGGGGTGCTCAACTGACTAGGGTTGGAGCTAAATTCAGAAATTCATTGTTCTCCATGTCATTTAATGTTAAAGAAAATGTTTAATGACTTAAAGAAAATTAAGACAACATCACAAGAAAACAAGGAAGAAAGAAAAAATTGTGCATGGGCTGTACGCATGGGCTTGTACCAGTGGTAATTGCCCCTGCCATTACAGACGTGCCGCGGCTGGGAAGAAATCTAGTGGAAGGTCCCATAATTAAATGAAACTTGTTAAAATTTCGAACTTCATTTTGTCTTTTCTTGCATTTTAACAGTTTTTACACTACAATCTAAGAGTCAGTTTTGCTGACACTGTATAGGCTTTACAGTGACAACACCATCAATGTTAAATGTTTGGCCTACAATTCTCTTCCCAACTTTATGAAATTTCACTTTAAAAAAAAAAAAAAAGCCAAACACCATACTTACCAACACACACACACACACACACAAAGCTTTATTTAACCAGGAAATAAAACTCTTGAGATTTAAAATCTCTTTTACAAGAGGCAAGACAAGCAGCACACTTAATTACACAAAAACATTTAAATATAAGACAAATAGGCCTACATTAATTTACATATACAAAATGACATACACATATCACTCAAAACAATTACAATCAGGTAAATCTGAGACCAAATCATTAATTTTAAATAAATAATTTTAAATACCCTTCACAGCATTTCACTTCAGTCAGACGCTGCTCTATTAAGGCTACTTCTTTCACCATCCAACTGAAATAAAATGTGTACTGTATATAATAGTTTTCCCTACACACTAAAATTGTAACTTGAAATGCTATCAACAAAACCTGAAAATCATGTAGGCCTACCAAATCACTAAACCAATTCTGCAAAATACAACCAAGCCTGCACAGCTCCTGCTTTATACACTCTTTGCAAAATAATACACACAGAGGCACAACATTCCAAAGGGACTGAAGAGATTTTAATTTTGAAAGCAGCACCAATCACAATGTCAAGCAAATTTTCTCATGCAAAACTGTTTTGAATGCAGTGTTTGCTTTTGCTAGAGATTTGTAGAGTTCTGTGTTTGTGGTTTTATGTTTAGAATTTTGAGACAATGGGGCAAAGATTCTGCAAACGTGTAAATAATTGGGAAAAATAAAGCAAGATAAATATACCCTTCCTGGTCACCCAGTGTCAGTCTTTTTTTTTTTTTCCTTCCTTTTTTGTATAATAATTGCAAGTATTAAATAATTATTGCCTAACAAATGCTAGAACCCTCATTCACCTTGATAACATAGCTTACTTGTACCTTGAATTAAAAAAAAAATAAAGCAATTAGTTAAAAAGAAAGAGATAATCATGCAATTTAAAATAGTGATAAAATCGAATGTTCATTAAAAAATGAATGATTAGCAATACATGAGAATGATGAAAGATAAGCCAAAAAATATGTATCCCTTCTGTTCTTTATTTCACTGTTCTTTATACTCTTTTTTTTAAAATTTCTGAATCATTTTGTTAATTTACCCTGATTTTTAAATTACATTTTAAATATTGTTATATTTACCCTAGTACGAACAACTAAAGTCAAAATATAATCCTCAAGGGAGCCATTTTAATTCATGATTTAAATGTAATATGAGAAGAAAAAAAGCGCATGTCAAGGATTAATGCTCCAAATGCATGTTAGTTGATTTCATCAAGCAATCTATCATATGCAAGATTAATAATCTGATCTAATGCCTTTAGTATCAGAATATCAATGTCATCATTTGTGTCAGTCTCTTCATGGTAGTTCTTCACTGGAAAGATGTTGCACACTGGCACACCCACAGTGGCACTGCACAACTCCATCTAGACAGGAGCAGAAAGATAGGACAGAAAATTAGCTGTATGGGACAATTAGATTAAATTAGTGGGTTACTAGGCCCTTTTTAGGGGGTCTTTCTTCCATCATTTAATTTAAAAATAATATCATATTCAAATATTCAAAATGTTGTTTAAAACAATATTCTAATAGCATTATTTATTCAGCTGTAACTGTGGTGGCAATGCTTTTATGCCACCTCTGAGCTGTATTAAATACATTCGGTAAATAAAAAAAACAGATGTGGCTTCTAGGCATCTGCAGTGGAACAATGGATTTTGTTGACATTGATTTTATTTGATTGGTAACATCCCTATACTTATTATTCTAACTGAATTTATTGAATAATGTTAGAATCTGACATAGAAAAGATGATGCATATATTTAAAAAGGTAAAAAAAAAAAAAAAAAAACCTTATAAAAGTAAAACTACACCTGGAAATCAAAAACAAAACAAAAATAACGACTTTATTCAACAATATCTTCTCTTTTGTGTCATTCTCGTATGCTCTTTACATTCAGCACTTCCAGATTCTATGTCAGAACCCTGACTCCTTATTGGCTGGCTCAAAGACACAAAATGAGAAGATATTGTTGAATAAAGTCGTTATTTTTGTTTTGTTTTTGCGCACAAAAGTATTCTTGTCGCTTCATAAAATTAAGGTTGAACCACTGTAGTAACGTTGACAATTTTAACGATGCCTTTAGTACCTTTCTGAAACTTGAAAGTGTTGATTATATTGCTGTCTATGGACGAGTCAGATACCTCTTGGATTTCATCAAAAATATCTTAATTTGTGTTCCGAAGATGAACGAAGGTCTTACGTGTTTGGAACCACATGAAGGTGAGTAAATAATGACAGAATTTTCATTTTTGGCTGAACTAACCCTTTAATGGAAAACAGTTTCTGGTAACTGCTAACAGAAAATGAAAATATAATATAAAAAAATCTAAAACTTTGCACCCTGTTTGTATAGGGATGAAGGAATTAGGTAGTCTCATATTTGGTTCATTATTCACAAGTATAATTATTCATCTATCTACGTAATACAGTAGAATACTGCAATAGGGTCAGTATACAACTCTACTCTTAAAAATAAAGGCATCAATGGTTGCATGAAGAAATTTTAACATCCATGGAAACTTTGCATTGCCCCAGGACTAAATCAGATAAACATGGCAACATGCACTTGGCCAACAACAGTTACATTGTGGAACACATGGATGTTGATATAACATACCTTCTCCTTTATCCTCTTGCTATGGTAGATCTTCTTTAGATCCTTTTTGACCAGGGGACATGCTTCATCCACTTTGGTCATGACAACCACTTGAGCAATCCCTACAGCAAATGCAAAAAGGCAATGTAAATGGACTATAATAAGTCTAAAGGATTACAATACATTCCTGTTTTATCTCTATGGTATGTTAAGTATGCTAAACTAGTAACACAATCCAAGACTGAGTCATTTGGGGCAGTGTCTGTTAATGTATGTGTATAGTTAATTCTAGTTATATCATTACACAAAATAAAAGGAAACTTTTGATACTTAAGTGTTGTGAACACTAGACACCTCACTTGCCTTGTGCAAATAACATAGATGCTATTTGTATCCCAATTTAAATACTAACACAGTATAATGCCATCCCTGCATTCCAGGCCAAAGTATATATAGTACTTTGTTTTACTATATGACATTGTCATATACACTATAGCCAAAAGTTTTGGGACGCCTGCCTTTATGTGCACATGAACTTTAATGACATCCCTTTCGTAATCCTTAGGGTTTAATATGGAGTTGGCCCACCCTCAACTCTTTTGGGAAGGCTTTCCACAAAACTTAGGAGTGTGTTTATGGGAATTTTTGACCATTCTTCTTGAAGTGCATTTGTGAGGTCAGACAGTGATGTTGGACGAGAAGGCCTGGCTCGCAGTCTCCGCTCTAATTCATCCCAAAGGTGTTCTATCGGGTTGAGGTCAGGACTCGCTCATCCATGTCTTTATGGACCTTGCTTTGTGCTGGTGTGTAGTCATGTTGGAACAGGAAGGGGCTATCCCCAAACTGTTCCTACAAAGTTGGGAGCATGAAATTGTCCACAATGTTTTGGTATGCTGAAGCATTAAGAGTTCCTTTCACTGGAACTAAGGGACCAAGCCCAAGCCCTGAAAAACCAAACTTTACACTTGGCACAATGCAGTCAGGTAAGTACCGTTCTCCTGGCAACCGCCAAACCCAGACTCGTCCATCGGATTGTCAGACAAAGAAGTGTGATTCGTCACTCCAGAGAACACGTCTCCACTGCTTTAGAATCCGATGCTTTGCATTGCACTTGTTGATGTAAGGCTTGGATGCAGCTGCTTGGCCATGGAAACCCATTCCATGAAGCTCTCTATGCACTGTTCTTGAGCTAATCTGAAGGCCACATGAAGTTTGGAGGTCTGAAGCTATTGACTCTGCAGAAAGTTGGCGACTTCTGCGCACTGTGTTCCTCAGCATGCGCTGACCCCGCTCTGTGATTTTACGTGACCTACCACTTCATGGCTGAGTTGCTGTTGTTCCCAATTGCTTCTACTTTGTTATAATACCACTAACAGTTAACCGTGGAATATTTAGTAGCGAGGAAATTTCACGAATGGACTTATTGCACAGGTGGCAACCTATCACGGTACCACACTTGAATTCACTGAGCTCCTGAGAGCGACCCATTCTTTCACAAATGTTTGTAGAAGCAGTCTGCATGCCTAGGTCCTTGATTTTATACACCTGTGGCCATGGAAGTGATTGGAACACCTGAACTCAATGATTTGGAGGGGGGTCCCAATACTTTTGGCAATATAGCATATATTATATTAAATATATTATATTAGTAAATGAGCATGTAAGTGAATTCATTAATAATGAATTAGTTTTACCCCCATCACTGATTCTCTTGCGGATGGTCTTCAACTTGCCAATAAGTCGTTCATCTGTGAAATTTACTGTTGCTGCATCTATGATGTAAACCAGGCAGAAAGACTGGTTGGAGATGGTAGGGTCACTGGTGTAATGTTCATCCTTATGACTGAGTGCCTTCTCTTGGTTGAACTTAGATTGGAAATCAAGACAAATATGTTAAACGTCAGACACATTCAAATTTTATGTTAAAATGTTATTTTTACTAGTATTGCAGTGGCTTATTACTTTATAGCCGTCCTTCACATGGCCAAACACAGCATTGACAATATCTTCTGTTTGCGACCCGGCCAATACATCAGGTTCTAAGCCCATTATATCCTTGAAGACGAAGGGCAAAGTTTTTCTCCCACTTCTGATGGTGAATCCTTTGAGCTACAAATGAATACCAAATATATTAAAGCACAAATATTTGAGAACAATTGACAAGAAATCTTCATACGATTAGTTAAAATGCTTACAATGCTTAAGAATAGTTCAAATGGACATTTTTGTGTATCTTAGAAAAAACGTGCAACTACTGTATAGGTGACAGATACATACGCTTTGTGTGAAACTACGACTGTTACCAGCAGATGAATTAACTAGCGCTCTAGAGCAGATCCGTCCTTGAAAGGCACTATCGATGGAGTTGATAAAGCTGGACTTTCCTGCTCCAACTTGTCCAGCTACCAGGATCTTGATGTTCTTTACATCTAGATTATCCAGAGTGAAGTTTTCTAGCTTCTTTTTCAGGGCTTCTTTCTGACTATTGAAACAAAAGACAAGGTAACACTTTAGTATGGGGAACAATTCTCACTTTTAAGTTGCTTATTAATTTGCATATTGGCTGTTTATAAGTACTTATAAAGCACATATTAATGTCTTATTCTGCATTACCTTATTCTACATCCCTTAATCCTACCCCATGAAATGAAAGCTCTAGCGTAAGTTCTTCCAGGAAGACTCAATGTTACGTCACCTAGCCTATTAGTTTAGATCCACCCAATCATTATCTTACACTTGGAGTATTAAAGATCACTGACACATGTCTGAGTCCGCAGATGCTGACGCCAACCTTCACTTCCATCCTCCCCACCACCACCAGGATGGTCTCTGTCCATACCTCCCAGGGGGTCAGCTACGCCCCTGCCTTCATCTTCAGGCAGGAAAAGCGGAGTCTACAACCCTTTAGGATGTGAGCTACGGACTGGGCCTACGGCAAAGAACTTTCTTACAATATTTTGCTTGCTGATTGTTAATAAATATCGTTGTTATGTTATCTTGCCTCCTGAGTCTTTCTGGTAGAACTTAAATGCTACAACAACTAACTATTAATAAGCAGTAAATTAATAGTTTATCGAGACAAAAGTTGTAGTTAATAGTATATCGTGTGAATACTGTGCAGGGTATGCATGTAATAGATAATCTTGCCACTGTTGCTCATTTTGGGCACATAAACAAATAATAGTCTATATTTATTGGTGAAGCTGTAATTGAAACTACTAAATTCACAAACACTATATTATTCTCTGTAGAGCTGCTTTGTTGTACTAGTACCTGAAGTTGTACGTGAGAATTGACACATTTTTACTGTAAATCTGCTTGATTTTCATTGTAAAGCTGTTTTGAAGCAATTTGTATTGTATAAAGCACTATATATAGTAAATACATTTGTCAAAATGTACAGCATACAACAGAATACACAGAACAGAATAATGTATCCACAATGCAACATGCTTGACTTGTCACAAAACAATCAGACAATTGTGATGGGCAAGAAGATGGTCCGACCGCTGAGAATAAGATTTGTGCCACATACTATAGTTGTTATTTCCTAAATGTTGGCTAATGGCTATAACCAGTATTTCAGAATGAACATTATAATAACTTATAAGTTAAATTAATTTTTTGCATGATTTAAAGATAATTGCTTAAGTATCTGCCGGTGTGGATAACATGGAATGATTCCATTCAGACAATCTTTTTATTCCTTGACTCAAACTGAGCACTTTAATCTGTACTGTTGTGATGTAAATTGATTATGTTACATAAAAAATGTCCATCTGAGTATAATTTTCAAATAATTTTCCCAAATGAATATATATATATATATAAGATATAAAAAAGATTATCTCTGAATATTCAAAACTTACTAAAATACTAATTGCACTTTAAAACGTAGCTTATGTTTTAATATTCCGAAAGTGCATTAGGTAAGTTGGGGTCATTATTTTAATAATCAGTTCTTATATTTGTATCTTGATGAATATTCTAAAATGTTAGATTTTATTTATTTCATCTTAGCATTCAGCTGGTAATTAAAATGCTTTGATGTGCCTTTAAAATTAATATACAAGGGGCAAATAAGCAGGAATAAAAGAAAAAATTTCGTGTCTGAGTTTGGATCTTTATAAAAACATTTAAAACGTTTTTTTTTAATATATTTTCTATTTGAATTTTATTTACATTATATTTGCCTTTTTATTTGAATGAGTCAACATTTTTGATGAAAATAAGTATTATAAATGATGTTATATTATTAGAAAATAATCAACATCCTGAATAACAACCAACTTACATCGAATCAAAGTTTCTCCATGGTTCGTCCAGTTCTAGGAGAAAAAACATAGATCATCATATAAAAAAAATCAGTTACTTTGGTGTATGTTCTCCCCATTAAATATTAATTCAGCTTATGTAGACTAAATATGAATTAAATGATCCTCTTACCTGGGTTTGGTGGTGGTGGTGGTGGTGTATATGTTCGCACAGTTGGTGTGACCACAGGAGTAGGTTCAGGTGCAGAACTTGATCCTGATGATCCCATTTTTGTTTTTAGGTTGTTTTCCTTCTAAATCATGAATATCTATGTCAGCAATATCTCCTTAAAATTAAAGGCAAAGACAAAGCAACTTGTTTCTCACTCACCGCAGCTCTGAAGACCAGTGTCGAGGTTCAAGATTTCAAGGTTTTATACTTTTTTTAAGTTTCAGTTTGACGTTCATCTTTGTCACACATTCATATGCAAATCAAATCCAATACCACACACCAAAATCCCCACCTACTATTTAGAATTTTTGGATGACACTTTACTTTAATAACTTTAGCTAACAGTATTGCATTTTATAATGCATAGAGATCATTAGTAATAGAGCATTCAAATTCATGGAAATGTCTGGAAATTTTGATTTTATATCATTTTTTATGTACACCATATTCACCATATAATTTGGTCAGTTTCTTTGAAATATTCTTGAGAATTCATGTTCAGTAGATTTATACTGTATAGCAGAAAAGAAGATTAAAATTGAAACATTTCTATGACCCTTGTCCTTTTATTAGACTGTCTTTATTGTGAGTTTCCTAGTTCCCTGTTCCTACTTCCTCATATGTATATTCATAATAGGGGTGGGAATCTTTAGGCACCTCACAACCCGATCTGATAAAAATAATGAAAATGATAAATACTACAGAAAAAAACAAATGTAATGTTTACATGAAAAAGTTAGTTCGGGCAAGAATAAAAAAGTAAAGTAAATTCTATGTTAGTACTCAATTTTAGCTTGTAGAAATTAAAGTGTAAATATCAACATTATAAAATTAAGTAAAACTACTAAACTTTTCTTACACTGGTGTTCCCATCATGCACTGGGCCTTGAATAATTGATGAGGTTGATTTTTCACTGTTTTCCAGCTGTTTTTACACTGTTTTATCATTGCTTTTGTGGTTATGTTTAGTAACTTGCCATTTTGTGACATTTGGAATTCATTTTCTACTCAAAATGGCACATTCACACTCAAAAACGATGCATTGAATGTTACCATCATTGTTGTGTACCTAGTATTCAGGTCTCTGTGTTCAAGAGCAGTGTTACTTCTAATATATAGATATGGTGTCTACACATTATCTGTTGTATTATTTACTTAAATGTTTTTAATACGCTTTAAAAGCATGGTTTAATTCAGGGTTATATTATTTGAGTAAAATGTATTGCAAAGAAACTTTAACTAAGTAGAAATTACTCAACCTTTGACCAAGTTAAAATTACTGTAACACTTGGAATCGAGACAACAGGGTGGCTGATCTAAATGCAAGCTTTATTAAAAGAGCGTAGTCAAACAGGCAGGAGGTCAAACACCAGCAAACAGGATCAGGAGAGGCAAGGCAAAGAGTAGTCCAAAAAACAGGCAAAGGTCAAGGCAGGCAGCAAACGATCAAGGTCGAATACAAGGCACAATGCAGGGCTAAACAATACTTAACCAAGAGTGTGTGTGTGAGTGCAGCTTATAAAGGGTCACTGATGGGAAACAGGTGTGAGTGCATGATTGGTTCCTAGATGGGGAATTGTGGGAAATGGAGTCCATATGATAAAACAGAACACAGACCCAGGGCACATGTAACAGAGCTCCCCCCTCAAAGGAGTGGCTTCCAGACACTCCTAAACAGTCCAGGAGGGAGGTGGAGTGGAGGTGGAACAGGGGGCGGGATGGAAGGCCAGGTCCGTGGAGAGGAAGGCGGCCTGGAGACTGGGGCAGGGCAGACGGCCAGGTAGACAGGCTTGAAGACCCCCAAGGTGGAGCAGACGACCACCAAAGCAGTTCAGATGGGCTCTAAGACCCCCACAGTGGAGCAGATGACCACCACTGCAGCTCAGACGAGCTTGAAGGCCCCCTCGGTGGAGCAGACGACCACAACAGCAGATCAGGTAGCACTGGGAACCAACATGGCTGAACAGGAGAAACTGAAACATGAATCACAGAGAGATTAGCATTGGCCATTAGGGCCATGGCAGTACAAGCAGGGAGCTCAGAAAAGCCCTCCAGGGCTCTGACTGGAACGTCCTCTCTGGTCATGTAGCGGCGAGCAGACAGTTCAGGAACAACCTCTGCGGTTGCGTCGGGACAAACAGACAGTTCTGGTACGACCTCTGCGGTTGCGTCGGGACAGACGGACAGTTCTGGTACGACCTCTGCGGTCATGTCGAGGCAGACAGGAAACTCAGAGACGACCTCCGTGGTCGTTTCAGGGCAGACAGAGAACTCATGGATGACCTCTGTGGTTGTATCCAGGCAGACAGGAAGTCCATAGCCCACGAGGCTGGGTTCTGGGACCACGGAAAACTCTGGAGTGGACTCACAGACTGAGGCGGACTCTGGACTGGACTCATAGGTTGAAGCAGGCTCAGGAGTGAACCCGTGGGCTGGATCACGCTCTGGAGCTGATTCATGGGCTGTAGCGGGCTCTGGAGCAGATTCGTGGATTGGAGCAGTCTCTGGAGTGGATTCATGGACTGTAGCGGGCTCTGGAGTGGATTCATGGACTGGATTCGATGTGTGTGCAGCCCACACACACCGAATGGCTGTGGCCATAATGGCCAGCACTGCAATCTCTGAGGGCTCAGGCGTGGCAGCCATCTCGGCTGAGGGCTCAGGCGTGGCAGCCATCTCGGCTGAGGGCTCAGGCGTGGCAGCCATCTTGGCTGAGGGCTCAGGCGTGGCAGCCATCTTGGCTGAGGGCTCAGGTGTGGCAGTTCTCTCTAACTAACCCTTTAAATGAAACTTGTTACGTTTCTAACTTCATTGTTTTTCCTTGCATTTTAACAGTTTTTACACTTTTTTACAATCTAAGAGTCAGTTTTTTTTACACCGCTTTACAGTGACGACTCCATCAATTGGCCTACAATTCTCTTCTCAACACAGAGTGCAATCTTCATGAAGTTTCACTTAAAAAAGAGCCGAACACCATACACGATAAGCGAGGAGTGAATTGTGAGAAGAGTAGACCATCAGGGAAGTTAAGGTGCTTTATTATTAGGGCCCGAGCACCGATGGTGTGAGGACCCTATTGGAATTGTTCCGTTTATTATTCTTCTTCTTCCGCTTCTTCTTCTTTTCCCAAATGAATCGCATTTTTGAGGGCCTAAGCATGCTCGAAAACCCGTGAAACTTTGCACACGCATCAGAAGTGGTGAAAATGTACGTGTGATATGGGTTGCAGAATTGCCAAACATACTAGAAACACGTTAAATCATGAAACACTTGGCTAAGTGCTAACGCGTACGATTAATGCCACGAAACAGGAAGTTGTTGTAACTCAGGCATACAATGCCCGATCTGCTCCAAACTTCACGTTTGATAATAGTCCTGGCCTGAAGACATCTACATGGCAATATTCAGTTACGGTCAAAGCGCCACCTGGTGTGGCGCTTTGAAATGACTTTGCCATAATTCTCCTGTTTTTACTCGCTTACATGCATGTCGCCCACTGTTCATTGTTTTCTTAAGGTGATGTTTTTTGAAAATCTAAAAATGCAGAAAGTGATGGGTTGGTTTATGCTTAGGGGATAGAATATACATTTTGTACAGTATAAAAATCATTATGTATTTGGAATCTCCCCATAAAACATGAAAACCCAACATTTGTGTGTGTGTGTGGCCCAGGAAATACAGCGCCCTAGCGCCCTCTATTGGCCAGCTGCCACATGTTTTCCTTCAGAATTTCAATTTTCCTTGTTCTTCACTCTTAATGCATAATTTCCCATATGCACAATATGGGTTAATGCCCTCAGAATCAGAACATCTATGTCCGCTTGTGTATCAATTCCCTCAGCTCTTCACAGGGAAGATGTGGATCACTAGGATACCCATTCACTCAGAACACAACTGTGATGTGCTAGGCACATGTAAACCTGTAGTACTGTCAAGCTATGTAATGTAATGGAAAATGTAAATTTTAAACCAATTTCGACTGTAACAGAAACTGTGACAATTTCTTGCTTTTATACTCAACTAGTTCATTGTCCTTATTCTTAATATATTTCATCTTCTTAATTACATTTTCATCCATCATTGATATCTTGTCAGCTGGCATCACAAAGACCAGGAAAAAAATTTTTTTTAAAGGGTTAGTTCACCCAAAATGAAAATTCTGTCATTAATCACTCACCCTCATGTCGTTCCAAACCCGTAAGACCTTCGTTCATCTTCAGAACACAAATTAAGATATTTTTGACGAAATCCAAGAACTCTCTGACTCCTCCATAGACAGCAATTTAATTAGCACTTTCAAGGTCCAGAAAGGTAGTAAAGACATCATTAAAACAGTCCATGTGAGTACAGTGGTTCAACCTTAATTTTATAAAGTGACGAATACGTTTTGTGCGCAAAAACAAATAACTTCATTCAACAATTTCTTCTCTTCCGTGTCATTCTCCTATGCTGTTTATGTTGTAAACAGGTTCTACATCGGAATGGCTCATTATTGGCCAGCTCCTGCGTCAGCATCGTGGTGCTCACATGGACAGCGTTGGCCAATACTGAGTCACCGTTCTGAAAGCTACATCTGAAAAGCTGCATCTGAACAAAATGTTTTGTTAATTTCTTTGTAAAAACAGAAGATAACCTGGAATACATGTAAATATCTAGCTTCCACCAGCCCACCTTCCGTATTCAATGTGCGAAGAAAATGTAAAACTCTAGCAGTTCAAAAACTTTACGTTACGTCCTACGCCTTCCCTATTACTTACGGACGCCAGTTTACACTTTCTTCGTAACTTGAATAAGGAAGGTGGTCTGGTGGAAGCTAGATATTTTACTTCATAACTTGTTAAATATGGATATTTTTTTACACAAATGCACCGTTTCACTTCAGAAGGCCTTTATTAACCCCACCGGAGCTGTGTGGAATATGTTTATGATGTATAGATGTGGATGGAGACACTTTCTTCAGCTCATACTTGTTCGGTAACATTTACTGCCATAATAAAGCTTGGATGCGTCAGGATTCAGGATATTTATTAATATTTATCAGTGTTCATCAGAAAGAAGAAAGTCATATAAACCTAGGATGGCTTGAGGGTGAGTAAATCTTGGGGTAATTTTCATTTGAAAGTGAACTAATTGTCAGCCAGCACCATGCAACACATCGTCACCGGATCTTCACGCTCCACCCACTTGTTCACAATCCCCTGAGTTCTGATCACCGACACCTGCACCTCATCACCAGTGACACTTAAAAGACTCTCACTCCCTGCACTCAGTGTCTGGTCTCGTCAGACTTACATGGACTTCTTACCTGCTACTTACCAGCGTCTTCCCGTGTCTTCCTCCCATCGTCTTCTGTCTCCAAGTCGTTTGCTCCACGTCGTAATCCCAAACTGCAAAACAGAACTCTTATTACCATCAGCTAAGTGATGTTTCAAAGTGCTTGTTCATCTACTCACCTGCAATCTCCACTACCTGTGTCTGTGCCTCTGTTTAAATAAACATCTGTGTTCACTCACCCCTCTGCCTCCGTCTGTGTCCTGACACTAATCCTTTAAGATACCTCAAATAAAAGCATAAGAAGTGTTATAACAATTTTTAATATGATTCAAACCAAAATATAATATGATATTAATAGTGTATGGCCAATTATAAATTAACAAAACTCTCATTTGCCACTATGGTGTTATTCATAACAATTTATTTATATTAATTCCACATATTCTCAATGCTTTTTACATGGAAGAGGTCTTTGATGATTTTTTCACCAGGGTCAGACAAACACATTAGCCATCTGAAGGTTTACACAAAATAACAACTGATTATTACACAGTTTTACACTGTAAAAGATTTTATACTCCAACATCTATTCCATTGACTTTGCAGGGTCATAATCAAGGACAACATTGTCACGATTGTCGGAAAATGCTCAGTTCTGTTGTATCCCAGATGGCTGGTTTTAAAGTATCACTTATAAAGCTAAATTAATAACATGGTGCATGGATAAAAAATATTGCTCTGTAGTCTTATACATCTTGCAATGACAGTATTAAATGATCTAATTTTAGCCACTTGTATGGAATATGCAACTTCTCCTGTCAGCAAGTCTTTTTTGTTTGCATGACAAAACAGGAATAATTGCACTGTCCAAGAGATCAACACACTCAGCCCTTACAAAAAAGTACTGTGCTGGTACTGTGGTATCAGATGGTAATACAACAGTACTTGGTATTGTACCATGGTACTGTATGATTACCATATTCATGTACTGTAGAAAATACAATACATGGTCATCCAAGATATTTCAAAAATACCATGGTACCATGTCCAAAAACATGGTACATTTTTGTAAGAGAAGACAAATATACTTTCTCTTTCCTAGAACTATAAGCACACACTTCCTAATTCACTCACTCTCAAACAGACCTCTCCTCCAAACACACAAACACACACACACACACACACACACACACTTATTAGAGCACATTAGGAATGAGCAGGTGTCTGTAGCATTCCATATTGATGCATTCCAAACTCTAGACTATCAATGATAACTATAACCTATATGTTATATATACACTACTCTTTCCAGCGTCTTATTCTGTATTCTGTCTATATCTATGTTTTACACCTTGGGCAGGGTGGGATTTGTCAATGCAAAAACTACACTACACAGTCAAACATTCACACACACTGACAACAACAACAACAACAGCAACAACAACAATAATAACATACATAAAGATTACAATATATCTCTTTAAGTCCAAAGCTTTTCTTCAATATACTTAAAGGGATCAAAGAAATAGTCCAAAAAAGAATAATTTCAGGGTCATAAATGGGACTGTGCTCTTCATTTTTATTTAGTCCAAACCAAGTGTTTTTCAGTAACAGTAAACCAGCGGAAGACCACAAGGTGAAATTCAAAGCTCCCCTTTACTTGTGGACAAGCTCTCAGCAGAGATTTGGAAAAGAACAAAACAGCTTCCTAACATCATCAAAGAGAATATGATGTACCTTTACTGCTCTTAGCACTGCCATTAAAAGAAATATTCATCGATATTCAACTCTCACCCCACATACTATACACACATATATACATATACTCACACATATTAGCATTTCTCTGCTTAATGATATTTAGAAAGCTTGTCACATAGTCTCTCTTAAAATTGTGCTTATCTCTGGAAGCAGCATGACAGCAGGCCGGTGGAGACGAAAGGCTGGTGGAGAATGAAAAGGGATGAGGAATGATGATAGCCAAAATGTAGATCTTAGGCTTTTTTCAGAGATGCTCAATTGTAGTTTGACTTTTACACACGTTAGAATGAAAAAGCTTAATTTGCCCTATAGAGGATCCAATCCTGCTGAGGCATCCAAATTGGTTTTGGTGGTCCACACTGAAACACTTCAAGAAACTTGACTGTTTCATATTCCCAATAGAATATGATATACTTTTTCATTGTTAATCTAACATGGCCTCCAACTGGTCCGCAAGGTCATCAAACATGCTGCCAATGTCATCGAGAATGTTAACTGTGCTCTTGTTGTCCACATTGGAGCTGAAGAGGAAAAGAAAAAGAAATTAGAGGAAACAGAATGAAAGATTTTCAACAAGTAACGTCGTCATCATGCAATAAAGAGACTGTTTAGTGCCAAGTAAGAAGAGCAGAACTTGTTTTAGTGTCTAGAAACATCTACTTATATACCTGTCATCCTTCTTAATCTTCTCCTCCACTACTTCCAGAGCAGCAGCCAGAGACGCACTGGTCTCCTCCAGTCTGAGTTGCACCATGTTCCCTGAAGCAGAGCCCCCCGTTTCAACTATCAATAACCCTTGGCTTTCCACCTCCATCTTGTAGTTCACCCTCTAATTGTGTCTGTCTGGCTACGCCTACCTTCCTTCTTCTCATTACCACTGGTTCTGCTCCCTCCCCTGTCTCTCTGAAATGAGTCCCTGCTGAGGAACCTGAAATCAGGCCTTGTTCTCCTTGAAATGTTGTGTCAACCTGGATCAGACCTGTCCGTTCCATTCTAGCAATTCCGACTTCCTCTACTCTTTCTTGCTTCCTCACTTCATCTTCCTCTCTCTGTTTCTCTACTTCTCTCAGCCTCTTTTGCATATCCACTCCAGGCAGCTCCACTTCCAGAGGGCTTGGGATGTCCACTGAGAGACCGGCCATGGAAGACCTCGGGGGCTTCACTGGAGCTGAACCTGAACCTGGTGTAGAGGGTGTTTGTGGGGTTTGGGGTGTCTGTGGGCTCTGAGCTGGAGAAGTTGCTGGATGTGGAGACAGCATGCTTCCCTCCATTGGTTTTGTGGTGACCGGACTCAAAGTCTGTGGTGGATGTTCCAGTTGTTCAATTGAAGCAGGGCTAAAGGAGGCACTGGTTGGGCTGAGAACATCTGCCTGAGGAGAGCCGGGAGTTCCAATGGTATGGATTGGCTTGATTTTTACCGGTTTGGGCAGTGTAGGAGGCGGACTTGGCTTGGGAGATACTGGAGGAGGGATTTTCTTAGCCTATCACGGTACCACGCTTGAATTCACTGAGCTCCTGAGAGCGACCCATTCTTTCACAAATGTTTGTAGAAGCAGTCTGCATGCCTAGGTGCTTGATTTTATACGCCTGTGGCCATGGAAGTGATTGGAACACCTGAATTCAGTGATTTGGAGGGGTGTCCCAATACATTTGGCAATATATTGTAAGTGCTGGTGTTCTCATTAATTAATTGAATTCATTAATTAAAATGAATAAATCTGTTGGTTTATACTATATGATTAAAGGTCCAGAGGTAATGGAGCAGGGTCTTTTTAGTGTTGTTTAGTTCACAGTGGATAATGAAGTTTAAATCCATTCAACAAAACCACCATCTCCTACACACACACACACACACAGAGAGAAACACACGGTGAAACTGCATTACTAGGCTAAGCATTTTTGCTTTACTATGTGTCATCTCATTACTCAAAACAAACACACTGTCTTTTTCCCATAACTAAGCAGGTTAATCACCATAGTAACACACTGGTTTCCATGTTTTATGAGGACTTCCCATAGACATAATGATTTTAATACTGTACAAACGATATATTCTATCACCCTACACTAAACCTACCCATCACAGAAAACTTTCTGTATTTTTAGATTTTCTAAACACTTCATTTAGGATGATTTATAAGCTGTTTTCCTCATGGGGACCAACAAAAATGTCCCCATAAGGTAAAAATTTACTGGTATTACTATTGAGGGAAAAATATGGTCCCATTATATAGAGAATACCACACACACACACACACACATACACACACACACACACACACACACACACACACACACACACACATACATGGTGAAACTACATTAAGCATTTTTAAACATGCTTTACTATGTGCCATCTCATTGCTCAAAACAAACTCACTGTCTGTTTCCCATAACCAACCAGGTTAATCGCCATAGTAACATACCTGATCTGCCTCAGGGTATGTTATGTTTAAAATGTTTTAAACAATTATTAATAATAAAGTAAATCAAGAAAGTGAAATAGAAAGAAATAGAAAGTGAAACGAGAATTGATGTTTTGTCCTAATGATTCTGAAATCATTCAGTACTTTTGCAACTCAGGCACTTGTTATCAGTGAATGAAAATTAAACTGGGATCAGCAGAAGTCATTATTTAAAGGAAAAGGAAAGTGAAGGCTCTTTATATTGGTGCAAAAGGCAGAATGTTACCTCTGTGGATGAATAACATGGATGTTAATCATCCTTACTGGAAAATTACTGAGATACTCAAATGCTTTCAACCAACTAACTAACCTCTGGCATTCTGCCATCCAACCAATCAGAAGTAGACAACTGTACATCAAATAAAACACTACAGAGAGCTGTGCTTCAACCTCTATTGTCCTGTTATGAACATTCAACCCAGTTTGAAGTCTTAAGCAGTCTTGACAAGGATTTCATTAAGGTTATCTCTGTTTTTTGTTGCATTAAGCTTTCCTTTGACACTGAGCTGCATGATGCTGCAACCATCATCCTTCAGCGTTCACACTTAGAAGCAATAAAGTGTGAGAGGTTGCGCTGTATGGTGAATAAATCACAGCTGAAGGGCATTGTTAGGCACAACACGAGGAATAATTGAAAAATAATTTTACTTTCAGATATGCAAGCTGTTATTGTCACACATTAAAATGCATATATAAAAAATGCATGGAATGAAATGCAGTAACAATAACATGACACAAATCATGTCATTTCAATTTGGAGTCTCACGGCACTGTTAAGAGAAAATGTTACATCACCCTGTAAATTGACTGATATATTACTTTCTTCAATATGTGTTATTCAGCAAGCAGCATCCTGTTTCAGTTCGGAAATAAATACGGTTATCTTCAAACCAGACAAGGACACATGTAAGAAGCTAAGCTGTTTGTGTGCGGTTTCTTCTTGTTCTCCGTATATGGCATTGGTTTTGAATAACTGTAATCATTTCAAGTAAATGGAAAGTGAAAGCAAAACTGCATGTAATGTTCTGTGGTCATGTATAGATGTGAAGTTGTTGCAAAGTTGTTGCATGTGTGAAAAGGACTTCACATCTATGTACCTTCATGTACCTACTTAACCATATTTTGAGGAAAAATTTGTATGACAAAAACTCCCAAAACCTCCTTTTGCACCCTTTGACATCCTCATTTGTAAAAACATCAAAATAAAATAAATAGTTAAAAAAAAAAAATGTTAAGGTAAAAATGCAGAATGCAGTTATGTATGTATGGACGGGGCTTTATGCACAGACTTCCAACAACAACAATGAAAATGTGTCTCACTTACTGAGAGAAAACAGCATGGAATGTGGGAGGCAACTTTTTTGTTTTTGTTTGTTTTTTACACATCGTAAACTTTTTTTACACATTGTAAACTTTTGATGTTTTTGTATGTTTTTGTACAGTTTTGTACAGTAATTCCTTATGATGTATTTGGTAACACTTGAGTAATTACTAGTGTGTTACCATGATTTTCACTTTAGAATACTGATCCAAATAAGTAGTAGTTACTTTAGAGTTATATAGTAACTCTTGAGTTATTACTATCCAATACTTTACAAAAACCTCAAAAGTTTACAATGACTTCAGTAGTTACTAGAGAGTTATCATGTTTCTCAATTTAGAATACTGATCCAAATAATTAGTAATTCCTTCTGAATGATTTTGTAATACTTCAGTCATTACTAGTGGGTTACCTGACCTTTACTTTAGAGTTAATTATACATTATGCATCATTCATGTTAATTATGAACCTGTATATAGTAGTTCTTAGCAGTTCTCTGGAAGGTATGAAAAAACAGTAGTTACTGATTAGCTAAAAGTGAACTACCACCTTCAACTGAGCACTATTACTTACTAATTCATTAATCAGAGTTTCTTGTTAGTTAATAGTAGTTACTAGAGTGTTAATAACGCATTACTCATTTGTTCCTGTGTAGTTATTCATTAACGAAGGATCAGTATTCTAAAGTGTTACTGTATTACACTATTGATGCTGTTAAAGCTACCTCAGAAAATTGAAGACACCGCCACACCAACAAGTGACTTTTCTGCAGATGTTTTTTCAGCTGGCTTGTATTATAGCAAATTGGCTAAACTGCTACATAGACTGAACTTTGGACATCCAGACAGTCAGAGGGGACATGCAGGTAAAGATGATTTTCTGTATTATCATATAAATATCAGTTTATATAATGTATTATTATTTTGTGTGTCTCAGGGTGGGCGGTACTTTAGTGGCCTCTATTACCCACCACAGAACTTCATTGAGAATTTTTATTTTCATTGCACTTCACTGTCAAAGCATCATTTTAGTTTATGAAAGTACACTTTGAAGTACTCTCAGTAAAAAAAAATAGTTTAGTGGTTTTATACTGCAAGTATACTTGTAAGTTTTCTTTAAGTGACATAACATCATACTTATAGTTTACTATTTATATATTACTTTTGCACTTTAAGTATACGATGTATGTTCCTATTTAGGTATTAATTTTTTACACTTGAAATACTTTTAACTGTACTTTAATTTAAAAAACATTTTATTCTACCTTCATGCATCATTTTTTTTTTTATCAACACTTGAATGTGGGTAGGTTTCATTCAAAAAAAGAACATTTTAAACAAAAAGCTGAGAAAATTGACAAAATCGAGTCCATCAACACCCCAAAAGCTTCATAGTAGTTTCTTCTGAATGGATTTGACATTTCATTCAGTAATGTTAGGCAGTTTTGATTTATATACTGTTTAATGTTTGAT
This sequence comes from Hypophthalmichthys nobilis, assembly GCA_037950665.1. Classification (NCBI taxonomy): domain Eukaryota; kingdom Metazoa; phylum Chordata; class Actinopteri; order Cypriniformes; family Xenocyprididae; genus Hypophthalmichthys; species Hypophthalmichthys nobilis. The sequence goes on from CM075480.1 coordinate 6,607,147, forward strand.
GATCATATTGTTTTACATTTGCGTGACAATCAGATATATCACTTGTTTCAACTTCTTCTTCCCGTATTTTGATCTGAAGATTCTGTACTCTTTCAGAAGATGCGTAATAGCGCCCCCTACTGTATAACAGTGAAAACATGGATAGCTGGAAAATTCAGTCAAGAGTAAAGTAGATGTACACTGGACTTATTCATTCATTTCATTCATGGATCATATACAAACACCAGTGGACTAGCCTACACAAAAAGTCAGATAATCAGAATTAGGAACAAATCTGCTTTCTTTATAAATTAATATTTTCAAACACTAAGTTTATAAAACTATATGTAAAACTATGTGAAAAAAAGCCTATTAAATATATTTAATAGGCTCTTCAATCAAAAGATTAAACACAACTACAAACCAAGTATACTTAGAATACTTAATTATAGTTTTAAGTAGTAGTTTTATAATTCTCGATCAAAAGATACAAGTATAGGCCAAATATACTTAGTCTTTTCTGTCAGTATAAGTCAAGTATACTTAAGTGCAATATGAAGCCAAATGAATAAATGTAAATGTAAACTGTTACAAAGTTCATAAAACATATATTTCAAGAGGAAAAAAGCTTCATCCTTAATCTAGGCTTTAAAGCTGTTTCTTTAAACGAGCCAGAATAGAATCATGCAACACCGCTGGTCCCGCTGGCCAGACGGAGCCATAGGGGTGGAGAGACGGAGCACAGAGGATGGTTTGCAAGTCAGTGCAGGCAACATCCAACCGAGGTGGAGCCGGAGGATCAAGGGAGCCTGAGGTGGAGTGACAGGAACAGAGGCTGGAGGCAGAGTCAGAGGATGGGTGGGAATTCTGGAGACTTAGAGCTGAACGGAACCAGCAGTCCATTGATTTTCTGTCTTGGTTTTGTGTTGTCACACTATGGCTGTATAAGCGCACAACAAAGATGAAGTATATCACACTAACAGTCTTCATTAATATCCACAAGGCAAAAAAGGAGAACACTGGAGAAAACAACCACATAAAACACTGACGACACAGAAGCAAGAACTGAATGAACTAAGGGCTAATATACACACAGAGATAATTAACGTAGCAAGGAACACCTGCATAATGCATAACTCAGTCAACGACCATGGAGACAAACTAGCAAAGGAAACACTGGCAAATAGGAACTGAACACAATGAACACAAAACCAAAACTGACTATACAGTACATGTTACAAATATAATATATGGCCAATTATAAAATGCTTGACAAAACTCTCAGATGCCACTATGGTGTTATTCATAACAATTTATTTATATTAATTCCACATATTCTCAATGCTTTTTACATGGAAGAGGTCTTTGATGATTTTTTCACCAGGGTCAGACAAACACATTAGCCATCTGAAGGTTTACACAAAATAACAACTGATTATTACACAGTTTTACACTGTAAAAGATTTTATACTCCAACATCTATTCCATTGACTTTGCAGGGTCATAATCAAGGACAACATTGTCACGATTGTCGGAAAATGCTCAGTTCTGTTGTATCCCAGATGGCTGGTTTTAAAGTATCACTTATAAAGCTAAATTAATAACATGGTGCATGGATAAAAAATATTGCTCTGTAGTCTTATACATCTTGCAATGACAGTATTAAATGATCTAATTTTAGCCACTTGTATGGAATATGCAACTTCTCCTGTCAGCAAGTCTTTTTTGTTTGCATGACAAAACAGGAATAATTGCACTGTCCAAGAGATCAACACACTCAGCCCTTACAAAAAAGTACTGTGCTGGTACTGTGGTATCAGATGGTAATACAACAGTACTTGGTATTGTACCATGATACTGTATGATTACCATATTCATGTACTGTAGAAAATACAATACATGGTCATCCAAGATATTTCAAAAATACCATAGTACCATGTCCAAAAACATGGTACATTTTTGTAAGAGAAGACAAATATACTTTCTCTTTCCTAGAACTATAAACACACACTTCCTAATTCACTCACTCTCAAACAGACCTCTCCTCCAAACACACAAACAAACACACACACACACACACACACACACACACACACACAAACACTTATTAGAGCACATTAGGAATGAGCAGGTGTCTGTAGCATTCCATATTGATGCATTCCAAACTCTAGACTATCAATGATAACTATAACCTATATGTTATATATACACTACTCTTTCCAGCGTCTTATTCTGTATTCTGTCTATATCTATGTTTTACACCTTGGGCAGGGTGGGATTTGTCAATGCAAAAACTACACTACACAGTCAAACATTCACACACACTGACAACAACAACAACAACAGCAACAACAACAATAATAACATACATAAAGATTACAATACACCTCTTTAAGTCCAAAGCTTTTCTTCAATATACTTCAAGGGATCAAAGAAATAGTCCAAAAAAAGACAGAATAAGTTCAGGGTCATAAATGGGACTGTGCTCTTCATATTTATTTAGTCCAAACCAAGTGTTTTTCAGTAACTTGTCCAGCTGAAGACCACAAGGTGAAATTCAAAGCTCCCCTTTACTTGTGGACAAGCTCTCAGCAGAGATTTGGAAAAGAACAAAACAGCTTCCTAACATCATCAAAGAGAATATGATGTACCTTTACTGCTCTTAGCACTGCCATTAAAAGAAATATTCATCGATATTCAACTCTCACCCCACATACTATACACACATATACACATACTACTTTTACATTACTAGCATTTCTCTGCTTAATGATATTTAGAAAGCTTGTCACATAGTCTCTCTTAAAATTGTGCTTATCTCTGGAAGCAGCATGACAGCAGGCCACATTTGCAGGTTAGGATATGTACTTGCAGTACCTATTCTGGCCACGTAAGACGAAAGGCTGGTGGAGAATGAAAAGGGATAAGGAATGATGATAGCCAAAATGTAGATCTTAGGCTTTTTTCAGAGATGCTCAATTGTAGTTTGACTTTTACACATGTTAGAATGAAAAAGCTTAATTTGCCCTATAGAGGATCCAATCCTGCTGAGGCATCCAAATTGGTTTCGGTGGTCCACACTGAAACACTTCAAGAAACTTGACTGTTTCATACTCCCAATAGAATATGATGTACTTTTTCATTGTTAATCTAACATGGCCTCCAACTGGTCCGCAAGGTCATCAAACATGCTGCCAATGTCATCGAGAATGTTAACTGTGCTCTTGTTGTCCACATTGGAGCTGAAGAGGAAAAGAAAAAGAAATTAGAGGAAACAGAATGGAAGATTTTCAACAAGTAACGTCGTCATCATGCAATAAAGAGACTGTTTAGTGTTTAGTGCCAAGTAGGAAGAGCAGAACTTGTTTTAGTGTCTAGAAACATCTACTTATATACCTGTCATCCTTCTTAATCTTCTCCTCCACTACTTCCAGAGCAGCAGCCAGAGACGCATTGGTCTCCTCCAGTCTGAGTTGAACCATGTTCCCTGAAGCAGAGCCCCCCGTTTCAGCAACTATCAATAACCCTTGGCTTTCCACCTCTGTTTTTCCATCTCCATCTTGTAGTTCACCCTCTACTTGTGTCTGTCTGGCTACACCTACCTTCCTTCTTCTCATTACCACTGGTTCTGCTCCCTCCCCTGTCTCTCTGAAATGAGTCCCTGCTGAGGAACCTGAAATCAGGCCTTGTTCTCCTTGAAATGTTGTGTCAACCTGGATCAGACCTGTCCGTTCCATTCTAGCAATTCCGACTTCCTCTACTCTTTCTTGCTTCCTCACTTCATCTTCCTCTCTCTGTTTCTCTACTTCTCTCAGCCTCTTTTGCATATCCACTCCAGGCAGCTCCACTTCCAGAGGGCTTGGGATGTCCACTGAGAGACCGGCCATGGAAGACCTCGGGGGCTTCACTGGAGCTGAACCTGAACCTGGTGTAGAGGGTGTTTGTGGGGTTTGGGGTGTCTGTGGGCTCTGAGCTGGAGAAGTTGCTGGATGTGGAGACAGCATGCTTCCCTCCATTGGTTTTGTGGTGACCGGACTCAAAGTCTGTGGTGGATGTTCCAGTTGTTCAATTGAAGCAGGGCTAAAGGAGGCACTGGTTGGGCTGAGAACATCTGCCTGAGGAGAGCCGGGAGTTCCAATGGTATGGATTGGCTTGATTTTTACCGGTTTGGGCAGTGTAGGAGGCGGACTTGGCTTGGGAGATACTGGAGGAGGGATTTTCTTAGCCTATCACGGTACCACGCTTGAATTCACTGAGCTCCTGAGAGCGACCCATTCTTTCACAAATGTTTGTAGAAGCAGTCTGCATGCCTAGGTGCTTGATTTTATACGCCTGTAATATGGAAGTGATTGGAACACCTGAATTCAGTGATTTGGAGGGGTGTCCCAATACATTTGGCAATATAGTGTAAGTGCTGGTGTTCTCATTAATTAATTGAATTCATTAATTAAAATGAATAAATCTGTTGGTTTATACTATATGATTAAAGGTCCAGAGGTAATGGAGCAGGGTCTTTTTAGTGTTGTTTAGTTCACAGTGGGTAATGAAGTTTAAATCCATTCAACAAAACCACCATCTCCTACACACACACACACACAGAGAGAGAAACACACGGTGAAACTGCATTACTAGGCTAAGCATTTTTGCTTTACTATGTGTCATCTCATTACTCAAAACAAACACACTGTCTTTTTCCCATAACTAAGCAGGTTAATCACCATAGTAACACACTGGTTTCCATGTTTTATGAGGACTTCCCATAGACATAATGATTTTAATACTGTACAAACTATATATTCTATCACCCTACACTAAACCTACCCATCACAGAAAACTTTCTGTATTTTTAGATTTTCTAAACACTTCATTTAGGATGATTTATAAGCTGTTTTCCTCATGGGGACCAACAAAAATGTCCCCATAAGGTAAAAATTTACTGGTATTACTATTGAGGGGACATATGGTCCCATAATATAGAGAATACCACACACACACACACACACACACACACATACACACACACACACACACACATACATGGTGAAACTACATTAAGCATTTTTAAACATGCTTTACTATGTGCCATCTCATTGCTCAAAACAAACTCACTGTCTGTTTCCCATAACCAACCAGGTTAATCGCCATAGTAACATACCTGATCTGCCTCAGGGTATGTTATGTTTAAAATGTTTTAAACAATTATTAATAATAAAGTAAATCAAGAAAGTGAAATAGAAAGAAATAGAAAGTGAAACGAGAATTGATGTTTTGTCCTAATGATTCTGAAATCATTTAGTACTTTTGCAACTCAGGCACTTGTTATCAGTGAATGAAAATTAAACTGGGATCAGCAGAAGTCATTATTTAAAGGAAAAGGAAAGTGAAGGCTCTTTATATTGGTGCAAAAGGCAGAATGTTACCTCTGTGGATGAATAACATGGATGTTAATCATCCTTACTGGAAAATTACTGAGATACTCAAATGCTTTCAACCAACTAACTGAACCTCTGGCATTCTGCCATCCAACCAATCAGAAGTAGACAACTGTACATCAAATAAAACACTACAGAGAGCTGTGCTTCAACCTCTATTGTCCTCAGTTTGAAGTCTTAAGCAGTCTTGACAAGGATTTCATTAAGGTTATCTCTGTTTTTTGTTGCATTAAGCTTTCCTTTGACACTGAGCTGCATGATGCTGCAACCATCATCCTTCAGCGTTCACACTTAGAAGCAATAAAGTGTGAGAGGTTGCGCTGTATGGTGAATAAATCACAGCTGAAGGGCATTGTTAGGCACAACACGAGGAATAATTGAAAAATAATTTTACTTTCAGATATGCAAGCTGTTATTGTCACACATTAAAATGCATATATAAAAAATGCATGGAATGAAATGCAGTAACAATAACATGACACAAATCATGTCATTTCAATTTGGAGTCTCACGGCACTGTTAAGAGAAAATGTTACATCACCCTGTAAATTGACTGATATATTACTTTCTTCAATATGTGTTATTCAGCAAGCAGCATCCTGTTTCAGTTCGAAATAAATAGGGTTATCTTCAAACCAGACAAGGACACATGTAAGAAGCTAAGCTGTTTGTGTGCGGTTTCTTCTTGTTCTCCGTATATGGCATTGGTTTTGAATAACTGTAATCATTTCAAGTAAATGGAAAGTGAAAGCAAAACTGCATGTAATGTTCTGTGGTCATGTATAGATGTGAAGTCCTGTTCACACATGCACATACAAACAAAGTTGTTGCATGTGTGAAAAGGACTTCACATCTATGTACCTTCATGTACCTCCTTAACCATATTTTGAGGACAAATTTGTATGACAAAAACTCCCAAAACCTCCTTTTGCAGACATCCTCATTTGTAAAAACATCAAAATAAAATAAATAGTTTTAAAAAAAAAAAAATGTTAAGGTAAAAATGCAGAATGCAGTTATGTATGTATGGACGGGGCTTTATGCACAGACTTCCAACAACAACAATGAAAATGTGTCTCACTTACTGAGAGCAAACAGCATGGAATGTGGGAGGCAACATTTTTGTTTTTGTTTGTTTTTTACACATCGTAAACTTTTTTTACACATCGTAAACTTTTGATGTTTTTGTATGTTTTGTACAGTAATTCCTTATGATGTATTTGGTAACACTTGAGTAATTACTAGTGTGTTACCATGATTTTCAATTTAGAATACTGATCCAAATAAGTAGTAGTTACTTTAGAGTTATATAGTAACTGTTGAGTTATTACTATCCAATACTTTACAAAAACCTCAAAAGTTTACAATGACTTCAGTAGTTACTAGAGAGTTATCATGTTTCTCAATTTAGAATACTGATCCAAATAATTAGTAATTCCTTCTGAATGATTTTGTAATACTTCAGTCATTACTAGTGGGTTACCTGACCTTTACTTTAGAGTTAATTATACATTATGCATCATTCATGTTAATTATGAACCTGTATATAGTAGTTCTTAGCAGTTCTCTGGAAGGTATGAAAAACAGTAGTTACTGATTAGCTAAAAGTGAACTACCACCTTCAACTGAGCACTATTACTTACTAATTCATTAATCAGAGTTTCTTGTTAGTTAATAGTAGTTACTAGAGTGTTAATAACGCATTACTCATTTGTTCCTGTGTAGTTATTCATTAACGAAGGATCAGTATTCTAAAGTGTTACTGTATTACACTATTGATGCTGTTAAAGCTACCTCAGAAAATTGAAGACACCGCCACACCAACAAGTGACTTTTCTGCAGATGTTTTTCAGCTGGCTTGTATTATAGCAAATTGGCTAAACTGCTACATAGACTGAACTTTGGACATCCAGACAGTCAGAGGGGACATGCAGGTAAAGGTGATTTTCTGTATTATCATATAAATATCAGTTTATATAATGTATTATTATTTTGTGTGTCTCAGGGTGGGCGGTACTTTAGTGGCCTCTATTACCCACCACAGAACTTCATTGAGAATTTTTATTTTCATTGCACTTCACTGTCAAAGCATCATTTTAGTTTATGAAAGTACACTTTGAAGTACTCTCAGTAAAAAAAAATAGTTTAGTGGTTTTATACTGCAAGTATACTTGTAAGTTTTCTTTAAGTGACATAACATCATACTTATAGTTTACTATTTATATATTACTTTTGCACTTTAAGTATACAATGTATGTTTAGGTATTAATTTTTTACACTTGAAATACTTTTAACTGTTCTTTAATTTAAAAAACATTTTATTCTACCTTCATGCATCATTTTTTTATCAACACTTGAATGTGGGTAGGTTTCATTCAAAAAAAGAACATTTTAAACAAAAAGCTGAGAAAATTGACAAAATCGAGTCCATCAACACCCCAAAAGCTTCATAGTAGTTTCTTCTGAATGGATTTGACATTTCATTCAGTAATGTTAGGCAGTTTTGATTTATATACTGTTTAATGTTTGATGATCATATTGTTTTACATTTGCGTGACAATCAGATATATCACTTGTTTCAACTTCTTCTTCCCGTATTTTGATCTGAAGATTCTGTACTCTTTCAGAAGATGCGTAATAGCGCCCCCTACTGTATAACAGTGAAAACATGGATAGCTGGAAAATTCAGTCAAGAGTAAAGTAGATGTACACTGGACTCATTCATTCATTTCATTCATTGATCATATACAAACACCAGTGGACTAGCCTACACAAAAAGTCAGATAATCAGAATTAGGAACAAATCTGCTTTCTTTATAAATTAATATTTTCAAACACTAAGTTTATAAAACTATATGTAAAACTATGTGAAAAAAAGCCTATTAAATATATTTAATAGGCTCTTCAATCAAAAGATTAAACACAACTACAAACCAAGTATACTTAGAATACTTAATTATAGTTTTAAGTAGTAGTTTTATAATTCTCGATCAAAAGATACAAGTATAGGCCAAAATATACTTAGTCTTTTCTGTCAGTATAAGTCAAGTATACTTAAGTGCAATATGAAGCCAAATGAATAAATGTAAATGTAAACTGTTACATAGTTCATAAAACATATATTTCAAGAGGAAAAAAGCTTCATCCTTAATCTAGGCTTTAAAGCTGTTTCTTTAAACGAGCCAGAATAGAATCATGCAACACCGCTGGTCCCGCTGGCCAGACGGAGCCATAGGGGTGGAGAGACGGAGCACAGAGGATGGTTTGCAAGTCAGTGCAGGCAACATCCAACCGAGGTGGAGCCGGAGGATCAAGGGAGCCTGAGGTGGAGTGACAGGAACAGAGGCTGGAGGCAGAGTCAGAGGATGGGTGGGAACTCTGGAGACTTAGAGCTGAACGGAACCAGCAGTCCATTGATTTTCTGTCTTGGTTTTGTGTTGTCACACTATGGCTGTATAAGCGCACAACAAAGATGAAGTATATCACACTAACAGTCTTCATTAATATCCACAAGGCAAAAAAGGAGAACACTGGAGAAAACAACCACATAAAACACTGACGACACAGAAGCAAGAACTGAATGAACTAAGGGCTAATATACACACAGAGATAATTAACGTAGCAAGGAACACCTGCATAATGCATAACTCAGTCAACGACCATGGAGACAAACTAGCAAAGGAAACACTGGCAAATAGGAACTGAACACAATGAACACAAAACCAAAACTGACTATACAGTACATGTTACAAATATAATATATGGCCAATTATAAAATGCTTGACAAAACTCTCAGATGCCACTATGGTGTTATTCATAACAATTTATTTATATTAATTCCACATATTCTCAATGCTTTTACATGGAAGAGGTCTTTGATGATTTTTTCACCAGGGTCAGACAAACACATTAGCCATCTGAAGGTTTACACAAAATAACAACTGATTATTACACAGTTTTACACTGTAAAAGATTTTATACTCCAACATCTATTCCATTGACTTTGCAGGGTCATAATCAAGGACAACATTGTCACGATTGTCGGAAAATGCTCAGTTCTGTTGTATCCCAGATGGCTGGTTTTAAAGTATCACTTATAAAGCTAAATTAATAACATGGTGCATGGATAAAAAATATTGCTCTGTAGTCTTATACATCTTGCAATGACAGTATTAAATGATCTAATTTTAGCCACTTGTATGGAATATGCAACTTCTCCTGTCAGCAAGTCTTTTTTGTTTGCATGACAAAACAGGAATAATTGCACTGTCCAAGAGATCAACACACTCAGCCCTTACAAAAAAGTACTGTGCTGGTACTGTGGTATCAGATGGTAATACAACAGTACTTGGTATTGTACCATGGTACTGTATGATTACCATATTCATGTACTGTAGAAAATACAATACATGGTCATCCAAGATATTTCAAAAATACCATGGTACCATGTCCAAAAACATGGTACATTTTTGTAAGAGAAGACAAATATACTTTCTCTTTCCTAGAACTATAAACACACACTTCCTAATTCACTCACTCTCAAACAGACCTCTCCTCCAAACACACAAACACACACACACACACACACACACACACACACAAACACTTATTAGAGCACATTAGGAATGAGCAGGTGTCTGTAGCATTCCATATTGATGCATTCCAAACTCTAGACTATCAATGATAACTATAACCTATATGTTATATATACACTACTCTTTCCAGCGTCTTATTCTGTATTCTGTCTATATCTATGTTTTACACCTTGGGCAGGGTGGGATTTGTCAATGCAAAACTACACTACACAGTCAAACATTCACACACACTGACAACAACAACAACAACAGCAACAACAACAATAATAACATACATAAAGATTACAATACACCTCTTTAAGTCCAAAGCTTTTCTTCAATATACTTCAAGGGATCAAAGAAATAGTCCAAAAAGACAGAATAAGTTCAGGGTCATAAATGGGACTGTGCTCTTCATATTTATTTAGTCCAAACCAAGTGTTTTTCAGTAACTTGTCCAGCTGAAGACCACAAGGTGAAATTCAAAGCTCCCCTTTACTTGTGGACAAGCTCTCAGCAGAGATTTGGAAAAGAACAAAACAGCTTCCTAACATCATCAAAGAGAATATGATGTACCTTTACTGCTCTTAGCACTGCCATTAAAAGAAATATTCATCGATATTCAACTCTCACCCCACATACTATACACACATATACACATACTCGCACATACTAGCATTTCTCTGCTTAATGATATTTAGAAAGCTTGTCACATAGTCTCTCTTAAAATTGTGCTTATCTCTGGAAGCAGCATGACAGCAGGCCGTATTTGCAGGTTAGGATATGTACTTGCAGTACCTATTCTGGCCACTAGAGTAAGACGAAAGGCTGGTGGAGAATGAAAAGGGATGAGGAATGATGATAGCCAAAATGTAGATCTTAGGCTTTTTTCAGAGATGCTCAATTGTAGTTTGACTTTTACACACGTTAGAATGAAAAAGCTTAATTTGCCCTATAGAGGATCCAATCCTGCTGAGGCATCCAAATTGGTTTTGGTGGTCCACACTGAAACACTTCAAGAAACTTGACTGTTTCATACTCCCAATAGAATATGATATACTTTTTCATTTTTAATCTAACATGGCCTCCAACTGGTCCGCAAGGTCATCAAACATGCTGCCAATGTCATCGAGAATGTTAACTGTGCTCTTGTTGTCCACATTGGAGCTGAAGAGGAAAAGAAAAAGAAATTAGAGGAAACAGAATGGAAGATTTTCAACAAGTAACGTCGTCATCATGCAATAAAGAGACTGTTTAGTGTTTAGTGCCAAGTAGGAAGAGCAGAACTTGTTTTAGTGTCTAGAAACATCTACTTATATACCTGTCATCCTTCTTAATCTTCTCCTCCACTACTTCCAGAGCAGCAGCCAGAGACGCACTGGTCTCCTCCAGTCTGAGTTGCACCATGTTCCCTGAAGCAGAGCCCCCCGTTTCAACTATCAATAACCCTTGGCTTTCCACCTCTGTTTTTCCATCTCCATCTTGTAGTTCACTCTCTACTTGTGTCTGTCTGGCTACGCCTACCTTCCTTCTTCTCATTACCACTGGTTCTGCTCCCTCCCCTGTCTCTCTGAAATGAGTCCCTGCTGAGGAACCTGAAATCAGGCCTTGTTCTCCTTGAAATGTTGTGTCAACCTGGATCAGACCTGTCCGTTCCATTCTAGCAATTCCGACTTCCTCTACTCTTTCTTGCTTCCTCACTTCATCTTCCTCTCTCTGTTTCTCTACTTCTCTCAGCCTCTTTTGCATATCCACTCCAGGCAGCTCCACTTCCAGAGGGCTTGGGATGTCCACTGAGAGACCGGCCATGGAAGACCTCGGGGGCTTCACTGGAGCTGAACCTGAACCTGGTGTAGAGGGTGTTTGTGGGGTTTGGGGTGTCTGTGGGCTCTGAGCTGGAGAAGTTGCTGGATGTGGAGACAGCATGCTTCCCTCCATTGGTTTTGTGGTGACCGGACTCAAAGTCTGTGGTGGATGTTCCAGTTGTTCAATTGAAGCAGGGCTAAAGGAGGCACTGGTTGGGCTGAGAACATCTGCCTGAGGAGAGCCGGGAGTTCCAATGGTATGGATTGGCTTGATTTTTACCGGTTTGGGCAGTGTAGGAGGCGGACTTGGCTTGGGAGATACTGGAGGAGGGATTTTCTTAGCCTCCACTATAAAGAGACAAAAAAAACATGTAATGTAAAACTTATTCAAATCCTTTAAAAAAAAAATGTCTTTTACTACATCAACCAGATATCAGGAAGGTCTCTGTGGCTATCAAGCTAAGCAGAGACCTGGTTTCCTTGAACTGCTGTCTAAAAATACCCATGAATTTCATGCATGCATGCATTTCTATGTTGGCTTGCTAGGCTGATTTATGCTTGCTTGCTAGTTTGCTACAGATATACCAGTTTGCATGACAAAGGGTGAGATAATATGACCTCATAGATAACATTCTTACCTGGGCTATGTTGACCTTCTGGTCCAGGTAATGGAACCCTCCTTGTAGGAGTTGGGGGATCGAGTTTTCGAAGGGCCATTGCTGGTTTAGGTGAAACTGTGGGTTTTAGTATTTGCCTGGGAAGAGAGCCAAAGCCATCGTGTTGCAGTTCTTCCTCCCTACCACCATCTCCAATGCAAGCTTCTGATACAGGTCTTCTCCGAAAGTTCTCTGGCCCATCCCCATCAGTGCCATTACTCTGTGGTGGAGCCAATGCTTTGGGCCTTCGTTTTATCGTGCTAGTTTCTGTCAGGTTAAAATGTTCACCATCTAAGTAATGTGGTGGTCGAGGTCTTCTCAAAGTTGCTGTGGCATCCATCCGTGACCACTCCTCCTGTGGCAGAGAAGAAACACCCCCTTCCAGATGAGTGATCATGGAACGCGGACGTGGCTCAGGGGCCAGTTTAATTGGATGGGATTCACAAGGTGCTGGTCCATGATGTGCGAGGTCATGCATGGCTCGGCTCATCTCAGCCTCTTGTACATCATTGCTAGGCTGCTTTTGAGAGTCGTAATATTCACTGATTGTGCGGCGGCGACTATCCGCGTCGGAATTCAGAACTTCACGGTTCTGCCGCAGGAGGTTTTGGCTTGCCTGGAGAACGGGAAAAACATCAAAACTCAATTAGGTGTCAATACTCTCCATCAGAAATATAAATGCATTGCATAGTTCAAAGTACTTAAATATACTTAAAACAATGCTATTTAAATAATAAAAATGAGACCAGGAACTTTTTAAGAAAGTAAATAGGAACAATTCTGATGTCAGGTAGATTGAAATATTTTGTCAAAATATTTGATCAGCAATAATTGCTCTGAATCTTAAAGTTAACCACATAATGTTTGTTTTAGTTTGAGAGTAAATGTTTATTTACCTGCAAATAACCACTTCCACTTCCTTTACTACTGCTTCCAATATTAGACATTTCAAGCATGGCAGCAATGTCTCTAACGCTGCCCCCAGATGAAGTTTTTTCAGAGGCAATTCCACAATCGCTACGTCTACGCTCCCTGTATGTCACATTGAGTAGCAAATTGTTAGCCTTATTTTCGCCAGACCTTACATCATCAGCCACAGTCTCGTCAGCCAGGTTACCAGTGGAAATGGAAGAGCACGAGCGTTTTGGTGGAGTTGGAGGACGAGTCCGTCTGCGAGGCCGAGCTGTAGCGAATGACTGACTGCGATTGACACTGTTGATGTCAAGGGTTTCACCAGAGGCCTTCGCTGAACTGCTGGGAGTGACCCTATGTCCACCTAGTGTTGCGTATTTCACAGAGGAGTCTGGCAAGGGTAAGTCATGCTCAGAATCAGTAACACTATGTCCACGTCTTGGCTGGGATGGAGTTTGACCATTGCCCTCTTCAGTTTCTCCTTCAGGTGGTAAGCAAAGTAATGGAACGTTACGAGCATGAGCATGCAAACGGGGAGAGTCACAAGGCCCTCTGGCCCTGCTCTGTGTTTTTAGCGGGGAGGAAGGGATGTGTGAAGGAGAATTTGAAGCAGAAGATGAGGTTCTGCCTTTAGTAGGGGTGTGTGGAGGTGTTGGGGTGGGACTCTCAATTGAGCTAGGTTTCTTCAGAGGAGGAAGAGCATTAGTTCTTTGTATGCCTCTGCCTTGGGTGCTGTGCCGGGGAGAGCTACGGCCTTCCGTTCTTTTGCGTGTTCGAACAGAGGGGGCAGAGTTCACATCTGATTCTGTGCTGGTTTCAAATGATTGTTTTGAGTCTGTGCTTTCTTCTATCTGGCTTTCCTTGGTGGGAATGTCTGCTTCTGGAGATTCACTCAGTCGTTTGACGGCTAACATCAACTTCTTCTGGTGTCCTTGGTGGGATAGAAAAAAAAGAGGTGGACAGTTATTATATTTGTTTGTGAGGTTAAACCTGAAATCTTTTCCCTGATGAAAAGACCAACATGTTTTTTAATGGTGGATCAGTGTAGTCATATTGTTTATTTAGCAACTCACAAGTGAGAAACATCTACAGTTTATCATACAAGATCCAAAAGTACTCACAAAACCACAACGCTATATTTCAAAAATAATAAAAAAGCTAAAGCAGAAGTAAAAATACATAGTAAGAGAAAAACATTTAGTTTAGAAAGTGCTTTTGATTGTGCTTTAGGTGAAGTGCTGAGATAAGAGGTGTATCAGTCAGCTTCTTCTTAAAAGTCCTTGTGTCACCACAGAGGAACACAGAAAGAAAAAATGGAACATAGATTTTTTTTTTTTTTTTTTTTTTAACTTTATGGCTATAAAACTTGTATAGGATATACATCTACTATTTAACTTATTCAATTTCTGTTCAAATGTCCTCTTATTCCTCATGGTGTTCAATAGCAAAATGTAGTTGGTGAAGCTGCTTGATCAAGTATGTCTTGCTGGTTAAGTTAGTTAAAATGTCTGATTGGGCACACCAGCTCATGCATCCCTCACTCAAGACCACCACCCAAAACACAATATACTGGCGACCAATTATCTTTTCAGCTGGGATATCATGAAAAAATATGTTTATTATACATATAAACATAAGTATGTGTAGTATACTTGCCTAGTTTAGTGATGCCAATCTCCTTTAGGTCCTCCAGAGTAATATCACTAATGAAGTCCATGTTGTCGTAGCCGTTCTGAACCAGAGTCTGGTAGTATTGATTCAGACCAATTGCAGACAGCCATTCAGCCAGACTGGACTATAAGGTTACACAGATATTTAGTAACTGATATGTAAGTTGTATTCGTACAGATGTATATACAGTAAACATACAGTGGGATCCAAAAGTCTAAAACCTAGTGAAAACAGGCACTGTAAAGTGTAACCATTTTGACTTTTCAATTTTTATTTACTTATTATTAGTAGTAGAAATTAGATAATCAGTAAAACACTATATATAAAACATTTAAATGAATTTCAGAATTGGTTTGTCATTTTTTTTTATGTGAAACAGATATAGTACAGTATCTTAAATATTTCTTATTAATTTTATGTGCTGTCTTTCAGTGAACACAGTCAAGAAGAACTTGCACGCAGTTCTTATCGGCTATTGATTCCATCGTTTAGACCTTGGAAATATATGTCTGTAAGTGCTACATTTTATACTAAATAGTGCTTTTAAGTGTTGTGTAGATTAAAGTAAAGTGTAGATCGAGATTATTGCTATATTTTTGTTTAAAAAAAAAACAGACATGATTCGCGTGCCTTGTTGTAGCATACTAGCATGCTAATTTCTCTTCTGTATGTACATAATCTCATTAGAATATAATTTCTTGACATGTACATTACTTAACATAATGTTAAAAAGGAACTATGTGCAAAATCAAACTGTAATGTTAAGCTGGATGTATACATAATGTTCATACATATTTTTCTTCTTGTTTGTAGTTTTACATAAAAGAATTGAGAAGAACAATCACCAGTAAAGTCACTAAAGTTATGAAGACTGCTTTCTGGAGTACTTTTCTGAAAGTGTACGCTATCTGTACGCTATTTGCTCAAGCTACGCAATTGGTCAGAACAGATTATTTTACATTAAATTGATTTTCAAAATAATAAATCTTACTTTTTATTTTTATTAATAGTTTAAATTATACTTTGAGTTCCAGACTTCTGGAACCCGACTTTATTTCTCTTACAGGTTTCTCTTGAGGTATCCAGTCTGGGATGTTCATTTTGCCGATCTCTGAAAGCATTTTCTTCCTGTGCCCTGGTTTTGTCACCCCAATAGCAGTGAGGTCCTGTGGGGTATAAACAAACACACACACACACACACACACACACACACACACACAGAGAGAGCTCAAAAAATTCTACATCGATATAAAAAGCTGTTGAAATAAATGTGAATATATAATAGCTTAGGTTGAAGAACTGTTTGCAAAAATGTATCTGACTATTCTGACTATCATTAAAATGTACAGTGGCCCCTAAAATTAATTTGGAGACTTAAGTCACTCTCCAAAATATAATGATATATTTTAAGTGTTAAAATACTTTTCGAGGCCACTGTATTTTGAAAGATGGCAGCTGTTTATGGTGGTACAATATAGCAGAAAAAATAAAGAAAGAAATTTTGTTTCAAAGAATGAAACATTTATTCTATCTTTAAAAGATTAGTTCACTTCAGAATTAAAATTTCCTGATAATTTACTCACCCCCATGTCATTCAAGATGTTCATGTCTTTCTTTCTTCAGTCGAAAAGAAATTAAGGTTTTTGAGGAAAACATTCCAGGATTTTTCTCCATATAGTGGACTTCACCGGGGTTCAACGGGCTGAAGGTCCAAATTGCAGTTTCAATGCAGCTTCAAAGGGCTCTACACGATCCCAGACGAGGAATAAGGGTCTTATCTAGTGAAACAATCAGTCATCTTCTAAAAAAAATAAAAATGTATATACTTTTTAACCACAAATGCTCGTCTTGCGCTGCTCTGCAATGAGCCAGGCATTACGTAATCACGTAAGAAAGGTCACGTGTGATATAAGTGGAAGTACCGCGGTAGGTAACTATTTTCTCCTCTAACTTCAAAATCGTCCGACATCATTGTTTTACCTTTTTTTTTCTTGTAAAGGCCATTTGGTTTAGTTTTTGCACGCTCGCTTTGTAGACACTTGCTTGGTACTTCCATCTACGTCACACGTGACATTTCTAACGTGCTTACGTCATGCATGGCGGATCGCAGAGCAGTGCAAGATAAGCACTTGTGGTTAAAAAGTATATAAATTTTTATTTTTTTAGAAAATGACTGATCGATTTGCTAGATAAGATCCTTATTCCTTGTTTGGGATCATGTAGAGCCCTTTGAAGCTGAAAGTGCAATTTGGACCTTCAGCCTGTTGTACCCCATTGAAGTCCACTATATGGAGAAAAAAACCTTAATTTCTTTTCGACTGAAAAAAGAAAGACATGAACATCTTGGATGATAATTTACTCATCTTGGGGGTGAGTAAATTATCAGGAAATTTTAATTCTGAAGTGAACTCATCCTTTTAACAGAAAAAAAGTATTGATCACTTTATTATTTCAAGATACTTGGAATCATATATATTAAATGCTTACAGAAAGGGATGCACCGATACCATTTTTTAAGGACAAAGTATGAGTACCGATACTTTTTTTTTTAGTACTCGCCAATACCGATGCCTATACATTTATAAATTTCTCTTTTTTTTTTTTTTTTGATGTTGCAGTTTTCCAAGCACAACACAGTGAGACTAATGAATGAAGGACAGCTTCTTTATTATTACTCTAATGAAAAAAGTAATAATTTTTATGTGCTTGTCACAAACGTAAAGAACAAAAATTTCAGTGTCCAATAACCTTCAAAGGGCATAATTATCAATATATATAATTGTTGTTAAAAAAATGAAGAAATTTACAAACAAATTACAAACAATACAACAAATACTATAGAAATACAAATTAAATAAACTTGTTTTTCAGATACAGTAGGTTTAGTTACTATGTTATTTAACATATTTTGTTGTTTTATTAACATTAATGGCAAATATAGGCTACGGTCCCTTTAAGACCAAATCCATGGATACTGACACATATCCTGTTTTCACCCAAATGTTTACGTCTACTTAAGCCATAACCGACTGTATTTATGTGAGATACTCCACACGATGGACATTTTGACAACTCTGTGTGCATTTGACCATTCAGTAGCAAGGAGAACTGATTGCGCGCTGTCTGAGAGAACTGGGATCGCGCAAGAAAGAGAAAGAGAGAGAGCGTGTGCGAGAGAAAGCGCGCTTCTGGTCTGTGTCATTCAGCGCGATTCCACCTATCCAGCATGCAGTTCGCAATGTGTGTGTTGTCATCATTAATTTTGAAGTATTTCCACACCTCTGTCAGTTACGTCACGTGAGGTATCGGCCTTTGGTATCGGGGGTATTTTTACGAGTACGAGTACAAGTACATGAGCTTGGTATCGGTGCATCCCTACTTACAGAGCTACATGGAATGATGATTGACAGTGTTTATCGTAGCTTTGTGTTTGTGTTACCTCTGGTGTCATTCTGCTGATGGTCTGCAGGTCATAACCAGCAGTGAGAAAGTTTGCTGTGTAGAACTGCAGCTGTGCACTAGTGAGCCATTCAACAACAGCCTCTGAGCTCTACAACACACACACACACACACAAACACAGTATGGCAGGGAAAGACAGAAACGCATCAATAATTCAGACATTGCTTTGACAGAGTCATGATTCCAATTCCTGGTATAAAAGTGTGTCAGGTAATACACTCTACAACCACTATGTGGCAGCAAATAATATTTTTGCTTCAAAATCATATTACACAAACCAAAACATGCCATAGTAATGCTGTGGTTTTTGGACATATTCTTTGAAACACCTTCATGTAAACCCTGATATATGAACATAATAACCCTTACACTTAGGGATGTCATGCACAAGTGACAGTAAATACAATTATAATCATGATGTTAAAAAAGATTTCTATTTCACATAAGTGATGTTCTTTTGAACGTTCTATTCATCAAAGAATCCTTAAAAAAATGTTTTACGGTTACCACAAAAAAATATTATTGATAATAATTTGAAATGTTTCTTAAGCACCAAATCAGAATAGTATGATTTCTGAAGGATCATGTGACACTGATCACAGTAATGATGCTGAAAATTCAGCTTTGCCATCACAGGATTAAATTACATATAAAATATATATCCAATCAGTTATTTTAAATTGTAATAATATTTCACAATATTACTGTTTTTACTGTATTTTTGAACAAATAAATGCAAACTTGGTGAGCATAAAAGACTTGACCAGTAGCGTACGTTTATAAGTGATTAATCAAGCTTTACTTTCATACTTACAATATTCATTCTCATTAAAAGACTAACCCACCAAATATCTGACCATACAAGAAACAAATATAGACACATTAAAAGATTAGTTCACTTTAAAATGAAAATTACCCCAAGCTTTACTCACCCTCAAGCCATATAGCCATATATGACTTTCTTCTTTCTGATGAACACAATCAGAGTTATATTAATAAATATTGTGACACATCTGAGCTTTATAATAGCAGTGAACGGGACCAATGAGTTTGAAGCTCAAGAAAGTGCATTCAGTAAGTAAAATATCTATCTTTCGCCAGACCACCTTCCGTATTCAACTTACGAAGAAAGTGTATTGCCTCTCGCAGTTCAAAAGGCTTACACTACGCTTTCCGTATTCAACTTACGGAAAAAGCGTAACTGGCGCGATGTCAGTTACGCTTTTTAATAAGTTGAATACGGAAGGCGGTCTGGCGGAAGCTAGATATTTTACATTTACATTTACATTTATTCATTTGGCAGACGCTTTTATCCAAAGCGACTTACAAGTGAGGAATTTGAGGGATTTTACTTTATAATTTGTTAAATATGGATATTTTTCTTACGTAAACGCATTGCTTCGCTTCAGAATGCCTTCATTAACCCCCCGGAGCCGTGTGGAGTACGTTTATGATGGATGGATGCACTTTCGAGCTTCATACTCGTTAGTCCCATTCACTGCCATTATAAAGCTTGGATGCGTCAGGATATTTATTAATATAAGTCCAACTGTGTTTATCAGAAAGAAGAAAGTCATATACACCTATGGCTTGAGGGTGAGTAAATCTTCGCGTAATTTTCATTTTAATGTGAATTAATCCTTTAAGATTAACATAAACAAATCTGGACCACCACACACACACTTGCCTTGCTCTCAGCTGAAGCTTCATCTTTCCTCTGCAGCAACGGATCCACAAATGGTTTCTTCTTTTGCTGACGTGGGGCAGCAGATGCACTCTGAGTGTGCTGAGAAGACACTATAGCAAAAAAAGTAAATAACATGTAAAACATATTTTTACTAACCAGGACTTTGAATACACGTATGGGCTTATTAAAACATCCGGAGTCATAGAACAATGGACATATGAGATGTGTACAAATGAGACATATGAGACAAACCTGATCTAAGATCAGTCTAATATTTGAATGTAAATAGGGCTTTAAATGCATAAAATAAAAAACACAATGGCCCTAAAAAGTATTTGCACACACTTAAAATTGATCTTATGGCATTTTATAGCAAAATATCAAACCAAGGGCATTTATTTTAAAGAAATAAAGCACAAACACACTCTTCAAAAAATCAAAAGTTTTGCGGTTTTACTGACTTCATACATCCCCTAAAATTCACCTGAACACCAGTAATTGTACAAGAAAAGTGAAGTTAGTTCTGAAAATGTTGGTATACATATCGTAGTACCTGAATTAGGATCTAAAGACTGTGATTGGTCCATAAGATGTTCTTTTGCTTTGGCTGACTGGGACAGCACCGTGGCCAACAGCTAAAACACACACGCAAATGCACACATACATGATCAGTAATGTGAGAAATAGAGAGAAAGACAGACAAAGAGAGAATTTACACATCTGTCCTCATGTGCGTCAATGGTCTTTGTGTGCGCCGCACCTTCACGCCCTCGGCCTGAGCATGCAGTCCTGGCACATTGAGGCCATGCGTGTTAACTCCCGATGAGTGTGTGGGGGTGGTCGGCACGGGCACTGGTGAGTTGGTGAGGTGAGCGTTGGCATTACTGCTTTGTCCACTAGTAGATGAACGTCCACTGGTCAGACTGCCTGTGCTGCCCATACTGCCAACACTGCCCCCTGCTGGCAGGTACATGTTATCATGCAAGAAACCAGAAATAAAAACTGTTGACTATGTCCATGTTTGTGCATATGCTTTATTTCTATAGTACACTTCAGACATTGTACTAACTGTAAGTAACTTTGCAACTACATGTCAACTATAGCAGTCATAAGTGTAGACTGTCTGCTTAATATCTGCTAACACTTTATTTTGATGGTCCCCAACAGACATTCTACTGACTATAAGCAGTGTTGGGGAAAGTTACTTTTAAAAGTAATGCATTGCAATATTAGGTTACTCCCTAAAAAGTAACTAATTGCGTTAATGTAAGCAGTACAGCTGTTTTCAACATTGATAATAATAAAAAATGTTTCTTGAGTAGCAAATCGGCATATTAGAATGATTTCTGAAGGATCATGTGACACTGAAGACTGGAGTCATGATGCTGAAAATTCAGATTTGATCACAGTAATAAATTACATTTTAAAATATATTCAAATACATAACTGTTATTGTAATAATATTTCACAATATTACTGTACTAATGTATTTTTGATCAACTAAATGCATTCTTAGTGACCATAAAAGAGACTTCTTTTAAAAACATTGAAACAATTGTACTGACTCCAAACTTTTGAACGGTAGTGTATATTTTTAAACATATAAATATTTAATGTAGTCTCCTAATTAATACGAGATCATAAAAGCTGCAAACATAATAAACATAAATAAATTAAAATAGGTTTAGATAAAGTATATCACACTACAGGACACTGCTCACGTCACATCAACTGCATTGAAAAACTGTGTATTTACCAGCTAAAGGTTTTCTCAGTACCCAAATCTCCTCATTTCCGCCGCTCTGCTGGCCGCTGAGAGTTGGAGAACCATGAGGGCTGGAAACGGAGCCTCTTGAGCCTGAAAGATAACACACACACAAACATAGTGAGGTAAGACTGAAATACACTGCATTGCAAACTCCTAATTGGCAAAAACAGATACACACAGAGGGAGCAGATAGCAAAGGGAACATTTGGGGCAGTTCATATGGACTGTAGCATATCCAACAGTTATCTGGGATCCTTGCTGATGAAAATGTATGTCATGTTTATAAATACAGTAAAAAAAAAAAAATATTCAAAACCCTTACGGAATTACAAAATTTTAGTTAGCTATGAAATTTTATGTCTACCACTGAAACAAACAAACAAAAAGATTCTCATTACTCTAATATAGTAATTTATATAGTATTACAGAAATTACTATCATACTTTTTTTTTTTTTTTTTTAAATGCGTAAAAAGGAAGTACAACAAAAATACACTACTGTTCAAAAGCTTGGGGTCGGGACTCTGTAATATTTTTAATGTATTTGAAAGAAGTCTCTTATGCTCACCTAGACTGCATTTATTTGATATAATACAGTAATATTGTGAAATATTATTACAATTTTATATAAATGTTTATTATTTTAATATATTTTAAATATAATTTATTCCTGTGATGCAAAGCTGAATTTTCAGCATCATTACTCCAGTCTTCAGTGTCACAAGATCCTTCAGAAATCATTCTAATTTTTATCAAAGTTGAAAACAGTTGTGCTGCTTAATATTTTCGTGGAAACCGTGATATTTTGTTTTCAGGACAAAAAAAGAAAAAAGAAAAAGAAAGCATTTATCTGAAACATTTTTTTGTATCAATATAAAAGTCTTTATTGTCACTTTTGATCAATTTAATTAATGCTTACTGAATAAAAGCATTCATTTCTTAAAAAAAAAATACATTTAACAGTAGTGTATATAATATACAGTATACTCATGAAATGCTAAATAATTTATGCCTTTTCAGATTATGATCATTTCTGCACTATAAGGGAAAGAGAATTGGAGGAAAATATGCTAAATGGACATAAAAAATAATGTCAGCGATAAAAAGATTATTTAATTTTCTTTATGGAAAACATAATTTTTAACTTTTTTCTTGGGGTAAAATATGCCCTGGACATGTTCTTTACACAAAAATTGATATTGCCAATTACACCAGTTACACATCCAACTTTTCCAACGACATTCAGATTCACATCCTGTTTACTGCATTTTACTATGGTCATGAAGTAAAAAAAAAAAAAAAAAGCCAGGTATATGATATGATACACTTATGATGGGTAAATGTGTGTTTTTCTGACTGTGTATGTGTGTGTTTATACCTGTCTCTTTTTGTGGCTCCTCTGAGCCGGAGGAGGCTGGTTCATACCCAATTGTGCTGCAGGTAGGCATATTATAGCCAAATGAGGTGAAGAGGGGCTGATGGGTAAGGGGCTGGGTAGGAGGGGGTGGGGGAGTGAGGGGCAGAGAAAAAATGTGGGAGAAGTCACCGTTCACCATGACAACTGAACCAATTGCTGGCGGACGGATCTGTATCTTAAGATACTGTTGGGTTGAGGGACCTAGGCACAACAGAACGGCAACACCAAAAAAACACAAACAACAACAACAAGAACAACAACAACAAAAAAAAAAAAAAACAGGAAAGGAAACACAAAACAAAACATGTTCAAGCAAAAATATCTAACTCTATAGCTGAGCTTATCTTTACCCTGTAAGTTAACATGCAAGGTGAAAATGAACTTATGTACATTTACGTTTAGAAAATTAAATAAAAAAAACAACTATACTCATGCATACTATTTTCACAAAATATATACCTGCAATGCATTCCCAAAAAACACCAAATTTATAACTGATCTATGTTATATGCATGCAGACTACATTCATGCATGAAAAGGGAGAAAATGGGGGTTTTAAGTGTGTGTAGGTTACATTTCAATATTGGTGCATTTCTAATATTGCAGTGGTGTAAAGTAAATGTAATTGGTTGTTGTGCTTGATTATCTTTTTGGCTACTTTGAGTTTTAAAGATGTTAGCTTTAGAGTAGGTTCTATCAGGAAGACTCTAATGCCACGTCATTCATTCATAACTTAGGTTTGGCCATTCACTGCTTGACACATTTGGAGTAAATAAGTACTGAACTTTCTCTTTTACGTTCGCAGTTGATGATACTGACAATCCCCTCCATCCTCCCCACCACCACCAGGTTGGTCCCTGTCCATCCGTCTCTGGTAGGCTCCGCCCCTGCCATCATCTTCAGGCAGGACCAGCCTGAATCTGGTTCAAAAACGTGCACTTTGAAACCTGTTTTCAAAAGTTTGCGTTTACAGGCCCCCAAAATGCCATTGTTGTGTAAATGAACGGACAAAACGCATAAAAAGTTTTCTGTGTTTAGTTTAAAACGGTGTTGTGTAAACAGCCCCTGAGACTTGAGTGTTTGTAGATGTTTAAGAGGCTGTTGTGTCGACCTTGATTTATTGCAATATTGAGGTGTTTTATTTCGATTTTAGAAAATAAACGTGATTGGTCTCCTTACAAATCAAACATTTTTCCACAGATGAAATATGAAGGACCGAGGACAAACATGAAGACAAATGCATTGTTGGTCGGCGCAACCTAGCGTGCAGGCGTGAATTAGCAGAAGATGATCAGTCGTTTCGCGTTCGGTGTGAAAGGTCCGTTCTTCCGTGATTCGCCTCGCTTTTTCACGCCGATTTCAGTGTGAAAGGGCCTTAAGACTTTTACTCAGATGGTATTGGTTTTGCTGACTTCTAACTTGTAATGGGGTCATTTTCACTGTAAGGTATCTTTACTTTTACTTAAGTGGTTTTCATGTACTCTTTACACCACTGAAATATTGAAGTAATTTTTTTTTTTAAAGTATAAAGCAATATACAGCAATGGATTTTATGGACACACGGCCCATAGAGTCCCACTGGGAGTCTATGGCACATACCTGTATATCACTGAATTTAAATGATACAAATATCGATGTTCATCCAGCAAGAGGCTCTAAATACACTATTTTGGGTCTTCAATAGAAGTTTTTGAGAGAATCATAAGTGGTCTGTACATTGGAAAAGACCATGAGATTTCAATAATGGCTGCATGATTCAGGGGTGGGAAAAAAAAAAAAAAAAAATAATAATAATAATAATATATATATATATATATATATATATATTTTTTTTTTTTTTTTTCATAAAATTGCAATTGTATTTTAAATTTTGATTAATAAAAAGTAGAGCTGCACAATTTGGACAAAAAATGTGTGATTATATATCAATATGACTATAAAAACGTAATAAATATTAAACAAAATAAGAAATAATACTATTACTATTATTATACAGTAATATTTCACTGTAAAAAAATGGATATTCTAGAAAAAAAACCCTTAAAGCTTCTCTTTTGTTGACATCAGCTGGTTTATAAGTGCTTCTCAAGTTTGGAAGATTGTTGGCACATGCTACGTTCCCAAATGCACATTAAGCGGCCAAACTTAGAGCAGATGCAGAGACGAGTTCGTGTGGAGCAGCTTTTACTGCCCCGGAAAAAAAAAAACCCCTGGATCATGAACTCCTTGTGTGTAACACAGTGCCGCACTTCACTCTGAAACATGCAGCCCATATATTTATATAATTAAATCACAACCTTTGGGATTTATTAAGCACACTAAGCCACATCGCAATTTTGTTTTTCTTTCGATTAATTTTGCAGCCCGTTTTAATCACTGTAATTTTTGTCTTGACTAGAAGCTCAGCTTCTCGAATATTTTTAAAAAAGCAAATTACATACACCAGAAAAAAGTAAATCTGAGTACACATTCTGACATCGATAAGTGATGTTGTTTCTTCACTCTTGAGAAGCAGCGGCCGCCACTTATCTGCATGTATAAATGTGTGAAAGCCTGTTTGCAAGTACGTGAATGTGCAGAAGTGTGAATCCACTGATGTGAGTTGAAAGGAAATGAAGGGGGGGCATGGAAATGATGGTACAGGTGGACGCAGAGATGACCGAACAGTGACAGATAGATGAGCCACTCTCATCTGCCCTCTTTTCCACTCCCTCTCTTTCATGTCTTCGACCTGACGCCTTTAATTAGAATCACTTGACTGGTGATAAAGGGCAGGACAGTTGGATATAGAGCAGTGTTGCCAAGTCCACAGTTTTCCTGCGGAATTGGGCTACATTTACACTGTTGCCGCAGGTTGTTTTGTTTTTTTAGTCCGTGGGTTGAAGCGACCCCCGCCCCCCCATTTGCCAGAAAGTGATCTTACCGGGGGACCCCACCAGAATGCAATTGGGCTGGTTTTGTTGTGCAGACCTGGCAACCCTGATATAGAGCGAATGAACAGTCACCCACACATCCACACACATACACTAGGATTGGGCTTGAGTAGTGAGTACTCATGTATTTAAATACACAGAAGACACAGAAGACAGCAGCTCCGTCAATGTAAGTTTATAATCTTTCAGGGAAACGATCATCTGATCACAGCAAGCTTCATAATTTGAGGTATCATTCATGTGAATAGCACAAACAGTACTTTGGAAGTTTAATAGTGCAACAGTCAGGTTCCAGAAGTAAAAACTACAGAAAATTACACCAATCAGAGAGTCAAAAAAGCAACACGCGCCAAAAGATCTTGTTTGTTCTGCCCAATCCCATGAAGCACTGCGAATGACGAGTCGATCTCTATACACTCTCAAAATACTTACATGTTTGTGTGTATGTGTGTATGTTTGTGTGTGTGTATATATATATATATGTTTGCAATGCTTCATGGGATTATAGTTATTTCCCTCACTAAAGCAGTTAAGTACGCAGTCTTGTACCTTTTTTATTTTTGTCTGATTTTCAAATACTTTTTTGCTTCAAATCAAAGTTTGTAGTGTTGTGATTCACCTCCTAGCTGATTCGCTTGGTTCATGGCTTGTAACTCTTTAATGAACACTTTTTAAAAAATCCCTATGGGAAAAATGAATGGAAAAAATACTTCTGGAACCAGCACCGATGAAAAAGGTAGCGGGCACTAATGCACTATATACTTAAACTTAGAGGTTTGTTCCAATAGTAATAGTGATGTGTACTCCCTACTCGATCGATTTATCAATTGAGTACTCTAGAAGACGAAATGAACTAAATGCCCATCCCTAATCTACACACACAACAATAAATATGTATGCAGAAATGCATGCACTAGATACAAACTCACCAGAACACACACACACACACACATACATGAACATTTAAGTGCCAGGTACAGTAGATGAGCCTCAGATTGACCTTGATTTTAAAGTGTATTAAAATGTGCATGTGTCACATGACATTCTAGAAGGCTCATGTGACGATGCGATGGCACACCTGCCCTTTTGATGACTTCCACCATGTTGGACGGAAAGTAACCCACACGGTCATTTCCTGTACGGTTGTCATGAATACAGCCCTTCCATCGTCCATCAGAATGCTGCTCCAAGACCTGAGGAGCATGTGCCTTTATTATTAAAGTTAATAGTATATAAATACATACTGTTGTTCATTGTTAAAGGATTAGTTCACTTCAGAATTAAAATTTCCTAATTATTTACTCATGGGGGTCATCCAAGATGTTTGTCTTTCTTTCTTCAGTCAAAAAGAAATTAAGGTTTTTGAGGAAAACATTCCAGGATTTTTCTCCATATAGTGGACTTCAACAGTTACCAACGGTTTGAAAGTCCAAATTGCAGTTTCAGTGCAGCTACATGATCCCAGACGAGGAATAAGGGTCTTATCTAGCGAAACGATCAGTCATCTTCTAAAATAAATAAAAATTTATATACTTTTTAACCACAAATGTTTATCTTGCACTGCTCTGCGATGCGCCATGCATTGTGAATCACGTTGGAAAGGTAATCACCTTAATTTCTTTTTAACTGAAGAAAGAAAGGCATGCACATCTTGAATGACATGGGGGTGAGTAAATTATCAGGAAATTTGAATTCTGAAGCGAACTAATCCTTTAATTCAAATTAACATTAACATTGTAATAAATTTTTAGTTCATGATACCTATTACATTAACTTTTCTTAACATATACAGTAGAGCCTTATTGTATAGTCTTACCAAAAAGAAAAAAGTTACAGTATAAAGACTATTAGGTGAAACCCAGGTTTCCAAAAATTATACTAATCATGTCTTACACACTACTGTTCAAAAGATTGGGGTTAGTGAGAATTTTTTTTTTTTTTAAATAAGTATTGTATGCTCACAAAGACTGCATTTACTTGAACAAAAATACAGTGAAACACTAATATTATCAATTATTAATACAATTGTTACAACTATTTTGTATTATAATTAATTTTTAATTTAATTTATTCCTGTGATGCCAAAGCTGAATTTTCACCATCATTACTCCAGTCTTCAGTGTCACATGATTATTATTATCAATGTTGTGCTGCTTAATATCTTTGTGGAAAACAAAAACTGGGATACATTTTTTTTTCAGGATTCTTTGATCAATAGAAAGATCAAAAGAACTGCATTTATTTAAAATAGAAATCTTATAAATGTCTTCACTGTCACTTTTGATCAATTTAATGCATCCTTGCAGAATAAAAGTATTAATTTCTTTCCAAATTAATTGTACTGACCCAAAAATTTTGAATAGTAGTCTATATAAAGAACCACTACTCCTGCATTAAAAAAATGTGCATGACATTCCAGGGTGTAAAGGTTAGTTAAGCTTCAAAAAATGCACAACTTTCTATATTGTTACAGTAAAATAACTGCTTCTTTACCGTGATGATGTCGCCTGCTTTAATGTTGAGGCTTGTAAGGTCATAGTTGTTGCAGTAATCCTTCAGAGCCCTCACTTGCATGGCAGCCGATGCATCTGTATGCAGGAACACACACACACACACACATACCCGTGAGTTCAGAAAGCCTTGGATTCTACCTTTCTATGTGAATTTATGTTTTCAAAAACTCTCTCCCATTGTACCTCTCAGCATCTGTTTGATCTCCTTGCTGGCTTGGGTAGTGGTGAATTGGTTAACAATATCCAGCGCTGTCTGACAGAATGTGTTCCTCACTCCAGCACTGATACCACTCTGAAGGGAAAAGCCAGAATACACATTCACATGGTACATAGTGCTTACACTGTCAATACAAACATGCACACATTCACATATATGATGAATATAAACATATCAGCAAACTCCCAAACACAACCAGGGACCAAAATTAACACTCCACAAGCACCAAATGCAAGTAAAAGTCGGCTTTGTCGAGTAAATAAAGTGCAGTTGACGGCAAAATAATATATGGTTCAAATCAAACTCACACAGCCTAAAAGACATCTGTTACGACTCTTCTATTCTTGTGTCTTCTAAAAACCTTTACCTCAGAGCATTAAGATTAAAGGCTCATATTGCCTGAAGTTTGCCTAAATCCATGTGGCAACAGATTTGTAATATTTATCAAAATAAGGTTCACAGAGACCCATGGTGTACAATGCATGATGATTTGAGCGACTTAGTGACCTGCGCTTTCTGTCACTAGTATGCAAGAGGGAAAAAATCCATTGTGACAGTGACAGAATACACTACTGTTCAAAAGTTGGGGTCAGAAAGATTATTTTAAATTGTAATAATATTACAATATTGCTGTTTTACTGTATTTTTGATCAAATAATTGATCAAACAACCTTCCAGACTCCTAAACATTTGAACGGTAATATTTTAGATATTGAGTATTTTTGTGTATATAAAATGAATGCATGTCATTAGTGGCAAAAAGTTCATTTTGGACACCTCCCATAATATAACAATTTTAATAATGAAATACTCACATCCAGCAGCAGCCGTACAGCCTCGATTTTCCCACAGAGAGCAGCTTCATGCAGCGCTGTGCCTGATTTAGTCTGTCGGTTTATATCTATACCAGCCTGGATCAGTAACCTGAAAATGTACACAAAAAACACTTTATAAAAGATTTTTTTATTAGTATTTTATTTAAACACATTAAAAGGCATTCGTTCACAACATTATTCTAAAGAGTACAAAGTTTATCAATATGAACATTAAAAATAAAGTCAGAGTCTAAGAGACTTTTTGCAGTCTTACTTCTACTTATTTCCAGGGAAAGATTATTAAAATGTATTTGTTTTTACACCAGATGTGAAACAAATATTCAATCTGGCTGAATGAAAACAAAAATTCATTCCAGTACAATAGGTGATGAAATGTACTTTTCAACAGGTCTTAAAGGAGACCTGTTATGCCCTTTTTCAATTCTTGATTTTGTTTTTGGGGTCTACTAGAATAGATTTTCATGCTTGAATGTTCAAAAAACACATTATTTTACACATATTTTACATTATTGCAGAACCTCTCTTCCCAGTCTGTCAGTAACGCTCTGTTTAGTTCCTGTCTCTATAAAGCCCCTCCTTCTGGAAAGCCCAATGTGCTCTGATTGGCTGGCTGGACCAGTGTGTTGTGATTGGTGATTGGGAAGTGTCACGCCCCTTACCATAACCGCTAATTTAAACACATTACTAACTCAACCAGGCCCCGCCCCTTCATTTTGTGTATGGGGGAATATGGGCAGGAATTATTTAAATGAGGAATATTGTGACGTGCTCGTTTCCGGAAGAAAGACTACAGTCGAGGAGTTTCAGGGAGAATAACTCCCTTTGGAGTGTGCTTTGTAACTTTTTAGACCTTTTTCACGCTCAAACAGCAACATTACACACTAAAGAAATTTGAAAATGTAAAAAAAAACATAATAGGACACCTTTAAAATATATTAATTCCTGTGTAAAACTAAGGTAGATGAACAAAATGCTTGCTTGGTCCAGATTTGTGCAGCGATTCAATCAATTGGAGGGCCATATAATAGTGATTTACAGGTCAGATTTGGCCTGCTAGTTGAGAATCCGTGGTGTAGGAATTGATGTCCTGGATGGGCATTTAAAATGTGTCTTTCACCATCCATCAAACCAAACACACATTCATACTGATCCACAAGAAGCCTAAAATGTGTGATGAATGATGAAATCACTAATTAACGATGTGCGTCACCAGGCAGTGACGGCACTGTCCATCAAAGGGGAAAACGAGGACACTGGGTTTGAATGTGTGTGTGCGAATCTAATGAATGAAGCCTCCAGGGACTGATCGGACAGCCCACAGTGCCTTTCATTTCTCCCATCATCCCCGATCCCTTTTCTCCTGACCTGTCTCACCACATCAGTCATGCAACAGAGACAGTTTTGTGTCACTGAGCTAAATGCTGTGTCAGGATTTTGCACAGTCAATGTCTGTCCCCTTGTACAGAATTTATAACTGCTAAATGAAAGCAATGTAAAACAATTTCTCGTAAATAACTTCACAACATCCTCACTTAGCCTCTTCAGTTTTGCAGACTTAGCATATATTCTACATAAAATTGTTTATATACAGAAGTCATGTGAGTCCAAACTGTAAATGGGTGAATCTCACAAAACCTGTAAAGAAAATAATTTTTTATTGTTAATTTAGTGTGTAAATTAAAGTTAATGGTCCTTAAAACAGTCCTCACTATCTTTATACAACATATAATTTCTTATTTTTCTTCTTTGCTCTTTGGGGTGAAATATTACATTTTTTACAAACATTTTTTGTGAGATTCATGACCAAATGTAAAAATACAATCATGATATTCAAAAATATAGATTATAATTGTGTTCTCATCAACTAATTTAATCAGTGGATAGTTTGAGAAAGTTGTAATATAATCATGTCAATCTGACTATAGGACATCTGCAACATATGAGCACTTTTATAATAATGTCCTCACTTGAATGATGTGGCAGCTTAAATAGACCATGCAGTTAAGTAAAGATTGGCTGACTGTAACCTAAGTGACATCTTTACAGCGGTTGTTACTTTAGCATATACGCTGAAATAAAGTGGCAAGAACCAAGTCATCATAGTTGCAATGCCATTAAGTCCAGTGAGCACCTACTTGATGATCTCGATGTGCCCATTCTTGGCAGCCAAATGGAGCGGGCTGATGCCATTGGGATCAGAGGGCTTCGGTTCTAACATAGCAGCACACATGTTACTGCTCAGGAGCAACTGCACCACCTGTAGAACACACAGAAACATGCATGCATTCACACACAGCGGTTGTACAGGTGTACAGGCCTTATCCCAGAACAAAAAGCAGACTGCGGTAATACCATAGTAAAGTTATGTTATCTGATTGCTTTGATATATGGTTACTGAATGATGTCATACTCATACAGCATGGTATTTACACTATCATTCAAGGGTTTGGGGTCTGTAATGAAATTAGTACTTTTATTCAGCAAGGATGCATTCAGTTGATTGAGTGACAGTAAAAACATTTATAATGTTACAAAAGATTTCTATTTCAAATAAATGCTGTTCTTTTGAACTTTCTATTTATCAAGGATTCCTGAAAAAAATGTATCATGGTTTCCACAAATATATTAAGCTGCACAACATTTTCAACATTGACAATAATAATAATCATAAATGTTTCTTGAGCAGCAAATCAGCATATTAGAATGATTTCTGAAGGTGACACTGTAGACTTGAGTAATGATGCTGAAAATTACAATTTAAAATATATTCAAATAGAAAACAGTTAATACATGTTCCCAGATTTTGTGTTTCTTGGTTTTGTTATTAGGACTTTTATTCTGAAGTATGTTTTCTGTTCCCCTTGTTCCAGTGTTTCATTTCCTGTGATTAGTTCCTGATTGCCTTCGTTTCCATAGCTGCCTTGTTTGTTTCCATAGTTACCCTCATTAGTTTCCATTGTGATATATTGTTCACACCTGTTCCTCATTAGCCCCTTGTTTCCCTGTGTATTTATACCCCTGTGTTTCTGTAGTCTGTTGTCGGTTGTTGTCTTTGCATACTTTTGTGAAGCGATTGTGTTCTTTTTCCTTTGGATTTTTGTTCCTGGTTTTTCTTTTTCTTTGTGTTTTTGAATAAACTTTGCTGCAGTTGGATCCTCACCCCTTCTCTTCCCTGCTGCCGAATTAACAACAGTTATTTTAATTTGGTAATAATATTTTACAATATTACTATTTTACTGTACTTTAGATCAAATTAATGCAGCCTTGGTGAACAGGAACGTCTTTCAAAAATATAAAAAAATCTTAATGATCTAAAACATTTGAACGGTAGTGTAAATAGTACTGAATGAATATGATGGTTTATGTGTTATTAGCATGTAAACCATAGAAACTGCAAATTGTTTCAACTATAAAAGTGCAATAGGGTCAGGGTTTAAGAGTTTAATTAATTTGTATTAATATGTATAACTAATAATAATTATTATTATTATTTTTACACTGTAAAAAAATACATCAGTTAAAAGTGCTGTAAATATATTTTTTTATAGAATAGCATGCAGTATATATCACTGAAATAGGTATCATGAGACATCACACCTGTCTCTGTGACAGCTTTAAGAGCAAAAATGAATTTGATCGCTATTGTTTAGCCAGAGGACTTTGAGGCGCTCACTGCCTGTCAGTCACTTCGAGCATTCGGGTAAGCTGACATCAGGTTTGCTGACATGTTTTTGGAGCAAGATGTTTTGGAGAGAGGGAGTGATCTAATTCAGATTCTAAATCTGGCTGGAAGTTAGCGAAACACTTACAGCAACTTAACATTAAAAAAAAAATGTACTTCATGGCCTAAGAAATTATTTAATGTGACAAATAAAACAATAGGGGCAGTTGAGTCCTAATGGCTAGAGAGTCTGACTTTTAACCCGAAGGTCGTGGGTTCGAGTCTCGGTATTGGCAGGAAATGTAGGCAGGGGGAGTGAATGAACAGCGTTCTCTTCCACTCTCATTACCCACAACTGAGGTGACCTAAGCAAGGCACATAACCCACAATCACTTCCTGGGTGTCGCAGCAAAAAATGGCTCCCCACTGCTCTGGGTGTGTGTGTGTTCAATACTCACTGCTGTGTGTGTGTGCACTTGGATGGGTGAAATGCAGAGCACAAATTCAGAGTATGGGACACATGTCACGTCACTTTCAATTTCAAAACAATATGTAATGTGTCAAATAAAACAAAAATGAATAGCAAGGAATAGTTTCCTCAATGACTCACCCTCATGTTGTTCTAAACCCATATGAATATATTTCTTCCATAGAACACAAAAGAAGGGTTTTAAGCTTCAAAGGGATGCCAGACACCATAAAAGTATCAAAAACTCGTAATTCACATATGGACTCATAAGCAAGACTTCTGAAGTTGATAAGTTTATGTGAGGAACAGATAAGTCATTTTTCAATGGATCCAGACAGTGTTTATGAGCAAAGCAGTGATTCATCTGTGCATGAATCATCCTTTTGAGTGGAATCTCCTAAGTGAATTGGTTGCTCAACTTCCCAAATCTGGGCTGCGTCTGAAAACTTAAAGGGATTGTTCACTCAAAAATGAAAATTCTGACATCAATCTGACATTCAAATCTCTTAATTAACTTTTTGAAGTGTCAAAGTGGTAGTTGCGTAGCTGTCTATGGAGGGACAGAAAGCTCTCAGATTTCATCAAAAAGATCTTGATTTGTGTTCCGAAGACGAACGAAAGTCTTATGGGTTTGGAATGACAGTAGATGGTGACAGAATTTTTATTTTTGGGTGAACTAACCCTTTAAACAGCTGACTTGTTGTCAGGCAATGACTTTGTAGGCACAGTTTGCGCACAAAGGTACCTCACAAAACCCTGACAAAACTAAAGTTTTAATGATCTAAAGCAAAATAGCTTTAAAGCTTTAGTAAAAACTAAGCAAATATTTAATTACAGCAATAGTAATTTCTCACAAGAAATGACATCAGAAATGAAAAACGTTGGTCAAAACATACATTTACACACTAACTGACCACCAACTGCATCTTTCAGATGCCATCTTTATCTTTTAGCTCAACTGTCACAGAATGGAAAGTACAGGATTGTGGGATATCAAAGGCAGCGAAGGATACAACAATATATCAGTCAATATAGATGAAATTTTGCTCTGTTTTTCACACAAAACTATAATATGGCTTCATAAGATTTGAAATAAAGTGTACATGGACATTTATAATACATTTGTGACCCTGGACCACAACACCAGTCGCAAGTCAATATTTTGAAATTGAGATTTATACATCATCTGAATAAATAAGCTTTCCATTGATGTATGGTTTTAATATTTGGCCGAGATACAACTATTTGAAAATTTGGAATCTGAGGGTGCAAAAAAATCAAAATATTGAGAAAATCGCTTTTAAAGTTGTCCAAATGAAGTCCTTAGCAATGCATATTCACTCACAAAAATAAATTTTTGGAAATTTACAAAATATCTTCCTGGAACATGATCTTTTCTTAATATCCTAATGATTTTTGGCATAAAAGAAAAATCGATAATTTTGACACATACAATGTATTGTTGGATATTGCTCCAAATATACCCGTGCGACTTATGACTGGTTTTGTGGTCCAGGGTCACATTTATGGTTATTTTGCATGAAACAAGAAGATTTGAAATGATTAAATGAACAAATAGAGATAATAATCAAATAAATAAAGACATGAATGCATAAATAAATGTATAAATAAGTGAACAAGGAGATTTGAAATGCATGAAAATAGCATTGAGTACAATTTTTAAAATGTTCCTATTGTTCCACGGAAGAAAGTCATACAGGTTTGGAGCAATGTGAGTTTGTAAATAATGACAGATTATTAATTTTGAGTGAAAACTATACCTTTAACAAAACCCAAGTCTGAATAAACTGTAATGAAAGTCTCTTGTGCTCATTTGCAAGCAGTGGAAACCGGGGTGTGAGCGCATATGGGGCTTCTTACATTTGGCTGAGAACGTGAGAAGAGGTGTAGATCCCACAGGGAAGCACCGCTTCTCATCTATCTATCACAAACCCCTGCGTACACACAGACAGACACACACAAACACAGCGTAACTGACCGTGACTCGTCCAAATTCGCAGGCCAAGTCTAGAGGCGTTTTCCCAGCGTGGTCTCTGAGGCAGGGGTTCGACTGATGCTGGAGCAGCATCTCACTCTGCAAACACACAGTATAATACAGTACAGTGAGTATGTGTGTGTGTGTGTGTGTGTACAGCTGACTGATGTGCATTTACTCACTCCTTCATAATGGCCGTGTTGTGATGCGAGGTGTAAAGGGATCTGTCCCTCATCTGATTGGCTGTTGACTGATGACCCGGCCTTGAGCAGCATTTTCATGGGCTCACACTTGCCCTGCCAAGCAGCGTAATGTAAGGGCCGCATGCCTTCAGAAAAAAAGGGAGGTAGTTTGAATGAAAAACAAATGCACTACTATTCAAAAGTGTGGGGACATTATTGTTTCTTTTTAGATAGAAATTAGAAAACAAATATTTTAAATCGTATTCAAATAAATACACCCTTTGTGAGCATTTCAAAAATATTTCAACGGTAGACTAGGGATGCAAGTAACAACTATTTTAATCTGTATATTGAGTAAATACTGTACATACTGTACATATGAGACAGTTGCTAATAAAAAGGTACTGTGTGTGTTTGTACCATTCTGGTCTTTGATGTCAACAACGGCTTGTGACTCGAGCAAAAGTGCAATCAGCTCCACGTTACCATTAAGAGCAGCATGATGCAGGGCAGATAACCTATAAAACAAAAGCGCACAAACACACTATGCATTAACCAGTCCTATTGACGTATAGAATCTGCACATTTTTTCTGTTTCTAGGGGGAAAACCTTTGGAATAGATTTAAATCTGGTAAAATGTTAAAGTAGGAAGAATCTTTTGGTACAAGGAACATCATATGGCAAAAGTACTGTACCATTAAATGACTCAAATTTAATACAAGACGTTATTTGTTACAATAAGAGTGATTGGGTGCAATTGTAAGAAATTAAATTAACCTGTATCTCAAATAAAAATGGCAGCCAATTTCTGTCACATAAAGAGGAAATAAAATAAATAATAAATAAATAATAATAAATAATAATTATGTCAAAGTGATATTATCATTGTGTTTATACTTATGAAGTAATACTTACTAATATTATTGAATATTTTTCACCTTTATTTGGTACTAAATCTTTTAGCATCTGTCATTCATGTAAACTTCAAGAGATTAGATAGATATTACTATGCATTCAAAGACAATTGTAGTTCAGGCAGCAGAAGAAAAGTACTGTTTCTGATTAAATTTCTCTTTAAGTCATTTTTCTCAGTTAGAGACAGAACTGTGCATGTGTCCTGAAATTTGGAGAAACTGTCCCCGCAATCACCTCTACTACACTTTTATTGATTCTATTTAGAATAGCTAAAAATAATGACATTTTAATGTTGAACAACTTGTATTCAACATGTATTTAAAATGCAATTAAATAAGGAAAAACATAGTGTGTAGAACTTGTAAGGAGTGAATGACAGGCATTTCTATTCTGCAGAAAATATTTAGGGTGAATCTGTGTGTGTCTACTAATTTCTAGGCCACTTCTTATGTGGTCAAGATATCTTCTTCAAAATAGCCTATATGTCCTCCTCATGATACCCTATCAGTTCTTATTTCCAATCCAAGAGCTCTGAAGTGCCCCTATATGCTTTAAATGTTGCCATTTTTGTTTTGTAAGTCTCCTACAATAGGTTTACATGCATCCAAGGTAAAAAAAATATATATATATATATATATATATACACACACACACACACACACATTGCAGCATCACCTCTTTTCTCACAGTGTCTAAAATGGTTTGATCCAGTCACTCTAAACCCCTCCTTTCCAAGAGCTTACTCTGCTGTGATTGGTCAGATAGCCCAGGCAGTTGTGATCGGTCTACCACTTACAGTGCATATAGGAAACCAATCGCCCATTACCATATCTGATTTTTGAAATTTGTTGCAAACCTACATGGGTTACTGACAACTCGTTTTAGGCAGTTCAGTTCGGTTATTGTTTTAGGGAGAATTAACTCCATTTATCATGCATTTTGATCTTTGAAACTTTGCAGACCTTTTACACTCACAGGAAGTTATATTATTATTATATATTACTATATCCGAAAGTATATAAGTAAATAAGTAATTCTTCAATGGATTCATATGGGGCACTTTAAGGCTTATGCGTAACTTTTTAGAGAGTCCCTAATCGGTCTTCGCTGCAGCTCAACTCTGCCACTTTACTCCGATCCCTCACTGTCTAACTGAGCAGGAGGCTATGACCTACTTCCATGAGTAAGAGATTTTTCTCCCCAAACCACGTGTGTACACACACACACACACAATCTCTCTCTTCTACTCTAGTAGCTACACCGCAGCATTTTAATAACAACACACCTCTGCTCTAGCTGTAATCTGCACTTTAGGAATCTTGGGAATTCATACAAAAGCTCATTTAACATCATTACTGACTGTCCACTAGATAATTTTACCATGAACTCAAAATAGACTGCATGGTACTAATGTCACCAATCACTCATAGTTTTCCCTCCAACCACCTAATGACCATTTCAATATATAATGTGCACTTTTCAAAATTAAATCAATTGCTGATGAATAAAACAAAGTACTTCCCTATTTCACCTGGAAATAAGTTACA
Source organism: Hypophthalmichthys nobilis (assembly GCA_037950665.1). Taxonomy (NCBI): domain Eukaryota; kingdom Metazoa; phylum Chordata; class Actinopteri; order Cypriniformes; family Xenocyprididae; genus Hypophthalmichthys; species Hypophthalmichthys nobilis. The sequence goes on from CM075480.1 coordinate 6,645,777, forward strand.
TTAAAGCTGCATCTCATTTCGAAGGCTGCATCCTCCGGAGGTCGTATTTGATGGCTGCATATGTCATCGAGGCAGTCTCATGTAAGAAAAGTAACCATTAGATTGCAAATTAAAGGAGGGGTATAATGCTATTTCATGCATTCTGACTTATTTACACTGTTAAAGAGTTGGATTCTCATGCTAAACATGGCCAACGTTTCAAAACACAAGTTGGACGTATGATGGAGTATTTCTGTGCCAAAAATACTCTTCCAAATCCTCACAAACTTCGGGATCTTTTTTTCAAGTATGTGCCTGTGTGACATCAGAATGGTCGGAATTCCTTGTACGGGCCCTTCTCCCGGAAGAGCGCGCGTGCACACGTCGACCAGAGCGAGAGAGCAAGAGCACGCCCATCAACGTGCTTCGTTCGGCTTTACGGAAGTCATCAGCAGCGCTGCACAGGACTTGCTCGAGAAAGACTTTGTTTTTAGACAACGAAATCAACAATGTCACCAAAGAAGTGTGTTTTTGGTTGTGAAGGAAAGATAACCTTGCTTCCCAAAGAACCCAGTGTTGGAGCTGAGAGATTTGTGCTCAAGCATTACAATGATGCGCTCTTGATATTTGTTATTAAAATAACCATAGAAACTAATAGTTGCAATCACTTTTTTATTGGTTAAAATGAACTGAGAATATCTCGTGTTTTTCCGTGGCTGCTCGAGCCCTCAGGATCGGCGCTTACGGTTTCATAAACAAGGCCCAGTTCTACGCTGGATTTACAGATTGTTTGAAATTGAAAGATGGAGCGCTCACAGTGGTAATGATGCCGGTCATGAGTCAGAACCACAGGTGGTAAAACTGCATCAAATGTCTGTTTTGTTGGCAATAGGCGCCTAAGTGCATATAATGTAAACAATACGAACGTAGTGAATTCATAAATTCATTATTCATCATACACTATACGCTATATTCATTATAGTGATTCAAAAGTTATCCATGGATAATGCAATGGTGTATTGTGTGTGTTTAAATTTAGCTGACCATTGATAGCTTGCAGACGATCTCTACACAAAAGCTGCGCGTGCTCGTGACAGCTCGTCACTCTATCTCCGCTCACACGACATGCCTCCAGGCGCTCGGCTGTTTTCGGAAAGACTCGGTACAGCGTATGTATCTTTTATAAATATGATAAAACTAAAGACTTTTCGCGATATGAAGGATGCTATACTACTCTATAGGTACTTAAGTTTAACATGAGATGGCATGAAAACATGGCAGAAACTGTATTTTACGCCTCAATTTTATTACGGTTACTTTTCTTAAATAAGACATCCTTGATGACGTATGCTGACTTCAAATGCAACCTCCGGAGGAGGCAGCTACACTGTAAAAAAGAATTGTTGGTTTAACCTAAAAAAGTAAGTTACCTGGTTGCCTTAAAATTTTGAGTTCATTGAAATTTCAAAATTTGAGTTAATACAATGAAGGTGATTGGTTTAATCAACAGAAACTCAAAATATTATGTTATCTGAACTACATTAATTATCTAAGTTGATTTGACAAAAGAAAAAAATGTTATGATAACAAATCATAAAAATAATTTGTGTACTGTTTTCTTTGCACTGGCCACTGAATAGCCAATATCAGTTGATCACTACTTAATTTAGTTGATGGACTAAATTGTGATGTGAGTATGTAATGTCACTGAAGAAGAGATGAAACTCACCCGTCTGTGTCCTGGAAATTCACATTCACCTTCTTAGCAGCACCCAGGAGCTCTGCAGGAGAAAACGGAACGTTTTGAACTCTGAACAATCAATAATGATAAAGAATTACTGCATTTTATAATTGTGAAGGAAGATGTTCCATTAATCTGGCCAAACTGACACATCTGTTAAACTAAAACATTCTTGGTCAGACATAAACATAATGCAATGATTACATATGAAAAGATGGCACAAAAATAGTCAATCATAATAGGAATTTTTTGTGTTTACTTTTAATAAATAAAAATAATTAAATAATAATAATAATAATTGTATAAATTAAATTTTTAATGAAGTGTTCTTCCACCTTGTCATCTAAAATAAAATGTTTTAAATATAATACTTCTAAATATGCATTTCAAACACTGATAATTTTTAATGGTTCTGGAAATATTCACATGACGAAATGTTAATGTGTATTTATCACGTCGATCGCGTTAAAAGCCAGATCTGTGAGCCTGATTTGCTACTGCTGCGCCACTGAAGATGTTGAAATCTGGGCGTCTTTTTTAAAACTTAAGTGGTCCATCCAGACATTTGTGGGCGGGGCTAGTGTAAATAGTGTGTGCCAACAAGGGACGCTATTTGCACTTAGTGTAAATAGACACTCCATTAAGTTATATGAATATATTCCAATTTAAAAGGCATTCTTAATTCCTTTATGAATTATGTCATACTTTTGTAAGGAACTATCTAGGTTTTGTGTCTGTTTGGGTGAGTTTTGCACGCAATTAGTTCTGTTTCCTGTGTTTTCAGTTGGTTTCCTTGGTTATTCATTGTTTGATTATCAGTTACGCCTGTTGTTCATTTTGTTGATTGGTTTGTTCTATGTATTTAGGCCTGATTTTCTTTCTGTTCTTTGTCAGTTCTCATCGTGGTATTACGGTTGTTCTGTTCCTGTTTCTGAGTATTTTGAGTTTTGTTTAACATATATTGACACTGCTTCAAATAGATCCTTTCCTCACATTTGTGCAACCCTTTGTGACAACTATAAAGCATGATCCTAATTAGCAGGTATAAAATACTTTCCCACCATGTTTATATTGAGGACTAAGGTCAAAGTGAGAAGTGGATCAGTCACAGAGGGGATTCCTCTCAGCCAAAGCCAGCAGGTAGAGTTTTCATTCATTAAACTCTAGCAAAACTATTTAATCACAGCTGGTTATAAGCCACCCATTCACACAATGACATATTACAGTAAAACACTGACGACCCTAATCAAAATCACCAGAGTTGTGCATTAAATTCTGGGTGATATTTCCATCAAATGTCTATGGCTTGATATATTAATCTCCAGATGTATGTGTGTATATGTGTGTGTGTGTGTGTGTGTGTGTGCTAAATGAAAGTGGTCCAGATGGCAGCCTTCTCAGAGGGTGAGACAGGGGATGGGAATATAGAGATAGACAGAAAGCAAGAGAAATTTAAAATGCAGAAAAAAATATCACTAAATGGTGAAATAAACAACCTGTATGTGTGTGTGCTGCTCATTTGACCTTAATAGCAGTCTTATTTTACTAAACATGCTTAAGAAGCTATTCATTATGTATAAATTATATTATTATTCATACTCGCTGATCACAGCCTAATCATTTATGCTTACGCGGTGGTGATGATGAGGAATTCGTTCATTAATTTCCCCATTCTACATTATCTCTTGAAAACAGTAAATTAATAGATACGTAATTATTGCACATTTAATATACAACAACTAATTAAGCATCTCATTTTCGACAAACACACTCCCAGACATTCAATCTAAGGCACCTTCAAAATCACTACAGAATGCAATGAGAAAACGCAAATGAGCATTTCCATGACGACTCAATGTCGCTGTGATGCTAATTAGAGGATGTGACAGAAATACCATGGCAACTCCTCACCTGGAGTTGCTATGCAGTGTTTCTCTAGTAACGGTGGTGATGGTATCACAATATATGAAGAAGTTAAGGGCAGAAACATACATTTTGCATACATACAAACAGGTGCACATACAGTCACACTCCATGAGGTGTTTTGGAACTCAGTTATAATCCTTCCATGTGATAAATTATTCATACCATTATCACTGCAACCTCAATAGTGCCTGTTGCTATGGAAACATTGACCTTAACCATGACAATAACAATCAGTGTTGCCCAGCCCCTGCTCACAAGCACACAAAACATTCTTTAATACTCATCTTCCTTTGGATCTTCTTTCAATAATGCATTCAGTGTATTCACAGCAGACCCAGCTGGAGTGTTTGCAAGACTTGGAAATCTACAAAAGGTTAAGGGTTAAGATGATATAATCCATCATCTGTCATGGCAAAATGCTGAAATCATATTTTTCCCCTGAAACTCAACAAGACTTCTCCCCAAGTAATGCTCAAAAAGAACTCAAATCCCTGGCATTATATTGCCATACAGTTTACGGCCTTTTAAAGGATTAGTTCACCCATGAATGAAAATCTTGATATCATTTACTCACTATCATGCTATTCCAAACTCTTGCTTCCATGGAGCACAAAATGAAATGTTTAGCGGAATGTCTGAGCTGCTTTCTTCATTATAATAGAAATGCCAAGATGTGCTTAAAATCTAAAAAAAATGTGAAAATGCATAAAAAAACGTTTACGCTTAACTGAGGCGGATACATTTTTTGTCCAATAAGACAATATGCGCATAAACTATGATGGAAACGTTTACCAAATAAATCCCTCGATGCGCAACAAAAAACTTTGCCTGAATGTGATTGATTGGATAACAGGACTAACCAGTAGGCCAGTTTCATTGCACAGCATCTCAGATGTTGGTTTGGTCATTCTGAAATGCCTGAGCCAAAGTCTGTCATCAGAATGATTTGGTTTAATTACAAAGTTTATTGTGTTTTGTCTGAGAGCTCTGAGACACAAGACATTTATGATGGAGGAAAAAAGAGCCACATTGGCTTCCCTGATTGCAGCAACTTCCATTTTTATTACAGACATTTTGCGCCAATTTCCCAGGAAGTGGCAATTTTATTCTCTTGAACACAAGGGATGGAAATGCTGCTTTATTCGCAAAAGTTTTATGCGATATTCCAATTTTGCGCACAAGTTAAATTCACAGCTTTGGATGGAAACATAGCTACTGTGGGTATAAGGTAATGTTTTTGGACTTATGTAGGTATTATAGCAAGACTGAGCCATCATGACATGAACCAGTTAAGTTCATTAGCTATGCAGTGCACTGATAAATCAGAAAGTCAGAGCTGGGAAACATTAAAAAGTGCTCTAATAGTTCCTAATAAACCTACAGTCTCTCACTGCAGCAATCCAAGTATAGCACTCAGACCCTCTGATTACTCATCTACCTTCTCTAGCTTTTGAATATCAGTCTCTTCGCCACATGAAATCAAGACAGTTATTGAAACATCCAGCCAATGGGAGGCCACCAGCTGCTCCATCTTTAACAAAAAGCACCTGTAGCATGGCGATTTCACAATTTTGTTCTACAAATTGTGGATAAAATGTAGATGCCCTCATTCCCCTCTATTAATGGTGAAGAAGCTGTATTGTTTTTTTTTTATTATTAAATTAGGCAAAGTTAGGCTGTGGGCCAGATTAACCATATGGGTAATTGGGCACTCGCCCAAAGGGCGCCATCCATGACCACGCAACACCCACAGAACAGTCATTATTTTTGCATTCATAATTGGTGCTGCTAGATACACAGAAATGACACACTTCACTTTCAAAATGCACAGTTTTCGTCAAGCCTGTTCTGCACTTTCTAATCCAACTCTAGTGCTGCATGATAGCCTATAAATTACCTAGGCTCTCACACCTTGTTAACATTTAGGCGCTATTGTGCTTATTGTGGTCTCTAATTCTCAAGAAAAGGGGATAATTGTTCCACTAAAGCAGCAGTTTTAAAGCCCTTACTTTGTACTTCATTTTGTTAGTAATTAAGTAATCAATTCATTGACAGCCTATGACACATACGCCTAGACAAGTATGTGACTTACATCAGCTCCACAATCACAGATGCGCAGCCCGCAGGATCTAACTAGATCCAAATGACAGTAATGTATCAGTATATTGATACTTCACTGTAATTCACCCGATGTGGCTTACAATAGGAACATTATGGATTAATGCTAATCAGTGTACAAGGACGCTTTAGGTTATTAAGGACCAGGGTTATTATAGTTAACTAAAACTAAAAACATGTCCATGACTGGAAATAAAATAAACGTTAACTAAAATAAAATATATAAAAAAAATATTTTATTTAGGCTGGTTGCCAGGGAATATTTTCATTTAGTTTAATTTGATGTACTAAAATAACTAAAACTGAAATAAAAATAAAAATAAAAACTTAGCAGACCATTTACAGTCATACAAAAAATGAAAGGTAATATTTGAAAGAGCATAATAGGGGCACTTTTAAAAGGATTTAACATTTATCTTGAATATTTTAAGTGCTATAGTGCTATGTAACCTAATTGCAACATTGTGAAAATGTTTTGTGCTTCCTGGGTACATAAAGTCTATTCGTATAGAATACATTTCTTTTTTTCCCCCCTTAAACCATCAGATTAAATACTTATAAAGGTTAAATAGTTATATAATAACAGTATATCCTTGTTAATAACTTGCTCATAACTTGCTTGTCTTCACATCTAATGGTATAAATCAGCTGTTTTATGGGTAACACTTTACAATAAGGTTCATTTGTTAACATTAACAACAAAAAACTCCCTGAAACTTCCTAACTCTTCCATCCAGATAGTGGTATTCTCTGTTTTTACTGTTATTTTTATTTCTTATGCATTCCATTTTTATTCTTATGTATTTGTTTCCTCTTTATGCAAAGCACTTTGAATTACCATTGTGTATGAAATGTGCTATACAAATAAAATTGAAATTGAAAATTGAAATTAGTTAAAGTGCTATTTTAATGCTTCTTAATTTTGTTTTCGAGGTCTCCTATAACAGTTTTACATGTATCAAAGGTCAAAAAACACTTTCATTTTCTCATAATGTACATTGCACATAATCACATTTTTCAATGATTCTCCAACGACTCGTCCAATGCTTCAGTCTCTCTAAATCCCTACTTTTGGCGAGCCTGCTCTGCTCTGATTGGCCAGACGGCCCAGTATTTTGTGACTGGTCTACCGCTTATAGCGCATGCAGAAACAAACACCCATTACCATAACTGATTCAGCTCCAGAGGCTTCCTAAAGCTCAGCAATTGTACACACTGTAAAGACAGCAACAATGGCGATTTTACGATGTCAATCCAAGTGCAAGTCCAACAATGAAACATTGGAAGAACTAGTTATTCAACCAGAACCTTCATTGCAAGAACGATTTGAGCAGGACGTTTCTTAGTGAAACACTACTCCATTTGACATTCATCATGAGATGTTGGAACTGTAATTCCTCTACATCAGCATTAACAATTGTATGTCCATCAACAAACCAATGTGCACATGTGGGAACTTTCATTGGCCAAGGGCCGCCCAAGAGGACGTTTGACTGATATGTAACGCAACCAAACACAGTTAGTTTTGTTCCGCGTCATGTTTAGGGGCGTCAAAATGTAAAGTCGAACAACAGACTGGATTGCATCTAATAAATTATTCATTCAAGAATGTTGTGCAAGTTTACTGCAACAATGGAGCCACGAACTTCACATACTTTTGAAAATCCAGCATTTAGAGACTCGTTGTCACAGTTGTAAACACAACGGCTTTCTTCTTGAACGAGGGGTTTGGCATCACGGCATTTGTTTCCAGGTGGACCGTTAAAGAACACGATACACACCCGGACATCCTGTAGAATTCAACAAACCAGATGACGACTTTGAAAATCCTGAAGTGCTTCCAGTTAAGTGTGCCATATGCATCAGATGTACAGCCAGCAGTCCGTGGGCGTGACGTCTGAGGCTGAGACTAGCCGAGCACTAACATGAATGACTGATGTAACATTAAAGTTTGTAAAACAAATCTTGCTCCATCCTTTATCATTACTCAGAGTAGTGAGAACGACAGACAATCTGCATTAATGGACACAATTTTAAGTAATATATTATTTGCTGTTTCAGCCCATGTTTGGGTCAAATATGGAAAAACATATCATCAGCATGCGCTAGTGGTAAACAAAACACTATGTTGAATCACACTTTGGCAGTTGAAGTTTTTATGTGTGCTGAAAATAAAAAGGAAGCGGCAAAAGAAGAAGGGAAAAGAGCTTGAGGTAAGCAGTTTTAAGTTTTAGCACCATGTCGTGTTCATTTCATGACACATTTTTATTGGCTGGTCAGTAGACGTGTGTCGTAGCAGCAAACACACTGTGCGTTGATCAGGCTGAATTTCTGACACTGTCAGAAAATGATCGAAGGCTATGTCGCAAGACCGGGAAAACAGCCGTCTTTGAACCTCTCTCACTGTACGACACAGGACCACCGATTAAGAGCCACGATCACAGAAATCGCCACGATTGTTTCACGATGGCAATCTTTCGCCTGGGACAGCCAAAAATCGTGCAGTGTATCCCAGGCTTGAGAGACAATAACTTTATCGCGCACTTTTGACTTCACTTTACAACTTTGCAGATTGTTTACATTTACAGACAGCTACATTACACATTGCATGAAAGATAATATTCGAAAAAGCATAATAGGGGCACTTTAATGTATTAACTAACATGAACTAACCATGAGAAATACATTTGTTACTGTATTTGTTAACGTTAGTTAATACAAATGCAGCTGTTAATAGTTTGTTCATGTTATTTCACAATGCATTAACTAATGTTAACAAATACAAGTCTTTATGTATTAGTAAATGTTGAAATTAACATTAACATAGATTAATAAATGCTGTAGAAGTGCAGTTCATTATTAGTTCATGTTAACTAATGTTTTTAAATAATGTTAACTAATGAACCTTATTGTAAAGTGTTACTGTTTTATGTTTGAAAACCTCAGTGTTTGTGTGTTATAAGAAACGTTACATTTAATACTCAAGGACCTCGCAATGTTCAACATTCCAGTCAGATGCAACATTAATCTGTCAAGCTGCATGATATTGATGCTATACACGGGATAGGGTGAACACAGAACATGACTTACTGAGCTTCAAATCCCCTGCAGGGACGAGTCTAAGACTTATCCAGCCTTATCTCTGGTTATGAAGATACAGTGAAGGATACAACACAAGTTCAATACAAAAGAGGTGACAAGAGCTGCAAACCTTTCATGGAACTGACATTGAGGTGAATAATCACAATTCAGGATTAGATTAAGGTTACACAAGTGTACTCCGCCAAGAGGAAATGGAAAGGGAGTATAATTTATAGTGGATGATAAGGTTCGCTCTGGAGACGTGATATGCTTTACGGGTGAATCTCACCAAACCTGTCAAGAACGTGTGTACATGTCACAACAAAATCAAAAAGAAGAAAAAAAGAACTGATATTTTGCTTAATGAAATTAAAGCCATTAAAACTTTTTGCATTGTGCCATTATTATCATTACAATGAAACATCAATTATCAATAATGTAATTTAAAAACTATTATATAAAACTATTATTTAATTTAATGAGAATCTAATGACAAAAGTCTTATTTTAACTCATATAAATCCTATTTCCATTAATGTAATGCTAAATAAATTCTATATTATTTCAGTTGTATTTATAATTAATTTAATTTAATTATTTAATTTAATTGTAATGAGAATCTAATGAGAAAAGTATTATTTTAACTCTTATAAATCATATTCTCATTAATGTAATGCTAAACAAATTTTATATTTCAGTTGTATATATTCATTTAAATTAATTTATTTTAATTATTTATAATATTATTAATATTATTTCATTTGTAATTATACATTAATAAATAATAATTTTATTTTATTTAATTTTTTATAATTTTTTTTTTATTTAGTTTAATGAGAAAATCATCTTATTTTCTTTATGCAAAATGTAATGTAAAAATATAATCCCTAATTTTAGACTGATGTGAGATTCACCTTTAAAAACATAAAGAACTGCACTCAATGGCACAGTGAGTAAATTTATTTGAGTAATTCAGAAAGCATGCATATAATAATGGCATTCCACCATGCCCTTTTTTTTTTTTTTAAAGGAAGTAATTTAATCTCTCAGCTCTGGAGCATAATCTGGGACAAGCACAGTAATCTGAACAATACACACACAGACAAACACACACACACACACACACACCCTTTCTCAGGCTCTAACTCAAAGCTATAATTATAGATATTTAATGATTATCATTTTAAGATGACCTGAAAGCATGAGCACAATATATAAGTGGGAAGAATGGCAAAACACATGCTGAACATATCCTGCAACATTTACTCCCTTTGAATTCTGCGAGTTATATTTGGTTCTTTGTGTCAAAGTAAATGTACCACGGTCTCTTCAATACCACCAAAAAAGGACTAGTGTGCACTGCATATTTACACACACTCTCACAATACACACACACAAACCCTCAGCATCCCTCAGCATCATCTAACTCTGTTCAGTTTAAAGCAGCCATGGCCTGAAGCTTGAGCAAGCTGACTGTGAAAAGAAAATGAAAGAGAGAGAACATGGAGAGAACAACAATTTTCTTCCACTAGTTTGGCCTCACATGCCGCACACGTGACTGGCAGTTTCACACTAGACTCTAAAAATACATATGAGGGAACCCATAGAAAAGAATATTTCATTTGTGATTTTCTTTAATATCTCAACTGTTCCTCCTAGAAAGCAATGAGATTAAAGGGTTAGTTCACCCAAAATTCTGTCATTAATTACTCACCCTCATGTTGTTCCACACCTGTAAGACTTTCGTTTATCTTCGGAACACAAATTAAGATATTTTTGATGAAATCCGAGAGGTATATGACTCTATAGACAGCAATTTAACCAACACTTTCAAGGTCCAGAAAGGTACTAAAGACTTTGTTAAAACAGTCGACATGACTGCAGTGGTTCAACCTTAATTTTATTAAGTGACGAGAATACTTTTTGTGCTCAAAAACAAAACAAAAATAATGACTTTATTCATCAATATCTTCTCTTCTGTGTCATTCTCATCCATTGTTTATGTTCAGCACTTCCAGGTTCTACATCAGAACGAAGACTCATTATTGGCCGGTTCCTTTATCAGCATCACATGCATGCATTGTGCTGCTCACGTGATCAGCTTTGGCCAATACTGAGCTGGCATTCAGACGTAAACACGGAAGCCTTCACTGTGCTTACTGCATCATCTACATAAGGATAATAACAGGGAAGAGATTGTTGAATAAAGTCATTATTTTTGTTTTGTTTTTGCACACAAAAAGAATTCTCGTCGCTTCATAAAATTAAGGTTGAACCACTGTAGTCACGTCAGTTGTTTTAACAATGTCTTTACTACCTTTCTGGACCTTGAAAGTGTTGGTTAAAAAGTCATATACCTCTCGGATTTCATCAAAAATATCTTAATTTGTGTTCTGAAGATGAACGAAGGTCTTATGGGTGTGGAACGACATGAAGGTGAGTAATTAATGACAGAATTTTCATTTTTGGGTGAACTAACCCTTTAAATAGAGACCTGTTTAAAATGTTCTCCAGAAAAAAATGCATTGGTAATCAAAAAGATAGCTTTATACTTTTACGTCTCATTTATGTCTCATCTTAGATAGCTATATCTTGTCCATGTAAATCCAAAAGTTTTTTTTTTCCAAACTAGTCACAGTGAGCTTCAGGACATTTTGTCAATTGATTGGTTTCTATTTCTGAGGTGTTGTGCTGCATAGCCCCACCCACCAAAAAATCTCATTGGTCCAAAATTCCTTTCCACTCTATAGACCGTATGTAGCCCCGCCCACTTTCAGTGCTGCACTCGTTGTGTTCTGTCTTACAGTTTGTATTTCCACAGCATGAAGGTAAGATCTTACGAATTTATGAATAAAATCTTCCCAGTCCACTGACATTAATGACATCCGCTTCAAACATTACAATGCTCATGATAATTTTAGTTTACTCTGCAATAAGTAAATCCACTTCACTAGCTAATTACTTTGCGACAGCGCTGCCAAAGGCTACCGCAAAAACGGAAAATCAAACACAAAATTCTAAAGGTGGCTGTGCGCTTGTTTCTTTGGCGCATTAGGTCTAAATAGAGTGCAATAGTTGGGTTCCAAATGTGTACAAAAATGTATAATTTACTCCATAGGGGAACTGATTTTTAATAATAACTTTTAAACCGTTAAAGAAAGACCTACTGTAAGCTCTGAAGTTGTTAATCGATGACATATGCTTTTGTTGAAGCCAACAGCATTATTTCAACTTATTATTTCAACAGCATAATTATTGGTGAAAAACTACATTTCCCATGATTCTGCAAAGAAATATCCAGCATCAGAGAATTGCGGCAAGCAAATGACAGTGGCCCTATGCTCTCAAAAATATTTGTATATATATACCTATTTTGCAATAAACATAAAATATGGTGATTCTAAAGATTTTTAATCAAAATCTTTAAATCAATAGCTTTATATTTCTCCATCATTTTTAATGTGATTACGTCATTTGCAATGCATCGTGGGATTGTAGTTCTTTCTCTCTAAAAAGCCTTTAAGTACACAGTGTTGTACCTTTGCCTTTTAGTCTGATTTTCAAATACATTTTTGCTACAAATCAAAAATTGTAATGTTGTGGTTCACCTCATAGCTAGTTGGTTTGGTTCATGACTCTAACAAAGAGTTTTTATAAATCCCTATGGATAAAAAGAATCTAACAACAAGAAAAGGCAGCTTCAGATCTCGAGTTTTAGCAGGAACAGTGTTGTCATGTTCCTCTGGTCATTTCTCGTCACCTCAGGGATTAGCCTACCCCAAAAAACACACACACAGACAAAGAGCCTTAAGAGGATAAAAAAATGGATGTGCAATATGTTGATGCTCAGACACACGGCTCTAGTCTGAGCCAATACAGATGCTCAGCATTGCCACGGTCACTCAATTGACAAATAGTTTTATGAATACAGTGCTCAGCATAATGAGTACACCCCCTTTGAAAAGTAACATTTTAAACAATCTCAATGAACACAAAAACAATTTCCAAAATGTTGACAAGACTAAGTTTAATATAACATCTGTTTAACTTGTAACATGAAAGTAAGGTTAATAATATAACTTAGATTACACATTTTTCAGTTTTACTCAAATTAGGGTGATGCAAAAATGAGTACACCCCACAACAAAAACTATTACATCTAGTACTTTGTATGGCCTCCATGATTTTTAATGACAGCACCTAGTCTTGTAGGCATGGAATGAACAAGTTGGTGACATTCTGCAACATCTATCTTTTTCCATTCTTCAAGAAAGACCTCTTTTAGAGACTGGATGCTGGATGGAGAGTGATGCTCAACTTGTCTCTTCAGAATTCCCCATAGGTGTTCGATTGGGTTCAGATCAGGAGCCACTGAATCACTTTCACCCTGTTCTTCTTCAGAAATCCAACAGTGGCCTTAGATGTGTGTTTAGGATCATTGTCATGTTGGAAAAGTGCACGACGACCAAGGGCACGGAGTGATGGTAGCATCTTCTCTTTCAGTATAGAGCAGTACATCTGTGAATTCATGATGCCATCAATGAAATGCAGCTCCCCGACACCAGCAGCACTCATGCAGCCCCACATAAGGACACTGCCACCACCATGTTTCACTGTAGGCACCATGCATTTTTCTTTGTATTCCTCACCTTTGCGACACCATACAGTTTTGAAGCCATCAGTTCCAAAAACATTTATCTTGGTCTCATCACTCTAGAGTATAGAGTCCCAGTAGTCTTCATCTTTGTCAGCATGGGCCCTGGCAAACTCTAGGCGGGCTTTTTTGTGCCTGGGCTTTATGAGAGGCTTCTTTCGTGGACGGCACCCATGCATGCCATTCCTCTGCAGTGTACGCCATATTGTGTCACGGGAAATAGTCACCCCAGTTTGGCTTTCTACTTCTTTAGATAACTGCAGTGAACTTGCATGCCGATTTTCTTCAACCCTTCTCATCAGAAGACGCTCCTGTCAAGGTGTTACCTTCCGTGGACGACCTGGACGTCTCTGTGAGATGGTTGCAGTTCCATCTTTTTAAAATTTTTGTACCACTTTTGCTACAGTATTCTGATTGATAAGTAAAGCTTTGCTGATCTTCTTATAGCCTTCACCTTTCTGGTGTAAAGATATAATTTTCTTTCTCAGGTCTTGTGACATTTCTCTTCCATGTGGTGCCATTGCTGACAGCATGAAATGGGAAGGGGTTTTAACACCCTTTTATAGTCAACTGTCTGCTGGACACCTGTGTAATGAATAATTAGACTCACCTGTGGTTGAATTCTTGTTCAATTAGACATTTGTAGTCTAAAATTTAGCTTTGCTCCAGAGACTTTCAGTGGGGTGTACTCATTTTTGCATCACCCTAATTTGAGTAAAACTGAAAATCTTGTTCTCTAAGTTGTATTATTAACCTTACTTTCATGTTATAAGTTAAACAGATGTTATATTAAACTTAGTCTTGTCAACATTTTGGAAATTTTTTTTGTGTTCACTGAGATATTGTTTAAAATGTTACTTTTCAAAGGGGGTGTACTCATTTATGCTGAGCACTGTAACAGTACTTACTGTAAGCATGTACACTGTCTCCACATACACAAACACCAGTTGTTCATCTCAGGTGTGAGAACAACAACATAAAACATGGAAGTGAAAAACAATCAGCATATTATTTTCCACATAGCCTTAGGCCTCAAATATTTCACAAGCAATATCACAATATTTTGAGTATAAAATGTATTTGAAAAATAGTATAGGCTACAATATAAAATATATTTACTGGAAGAACTGTTGGCGGCTGCTTATATACTCTTTGTGTGGAAGATTATTAAACATGCTCCCTATGTTTTTGTTGGTAATCTCCCTATTATCTGAATCATATTGATAATATCCTCATTAAAGTCACTGAGTTATTTAACAGACAATTACAACCAAGTTGAAATTATGTTTGTAGGAGATGAAGTACTTTCATGCTGTGCTATTGTTGCTGTTTCTCCATAACAGAATCAGCTAACAAAATGTAAAGCTTCCTAAAGTCAGCATCAAATGGAAAAATCTCACCCATTTTTTCACCTCATGTTGTTCCAAAACTGTATGACTTTGTTTCTTACATTAAAGACAAAAAGAGATGCAGAATGTTGACACAGATATATTCCATTCGGTTTAAGCATATAGCAACCAGGAGCCACTTCTGGTACCTCGTACTGGTACCAGAATCCCGATGCAATGATATACATTATTTATGGAGCCTTTATGACCTACTAGCTACTTACTACCTTGAGAAAAAATGGTGCAATCAAATTAAAGTCCCCATGAAATCAAAATGAAGTTTTTTGGCTTTTAGCATGAATAAGTTAGCCTTACTGTTATCTATAAGCTAGTGTGCTCTAAATCAATGACAAAATTCACATTTATAAGATATAAGCATTCAAAACAATATGTATCAAAGATTTTGATGACATCATTCTGCACTTCAGCTTCTCATCAGATTTTCTGTCCAATCAAACGCTCTTTAGAATCTTAAGTATCCCGCCCCCTTCACTATAAACAGACACTAAAGCTGCGGCTGAAATCAGTCACTTTTCACATATTTACTATTTTCTATATGGTGAATGGCACATAGTGCACTATATAGGGGACTTTCAGACAATGTAAATATGCTTTCCATTGAGGCGAATGAAGTCTGGTTTCACGTTAGTGTCAGCAGGAACATGGTCTGTTTCAGTCCAGAGACATGATAGCACAGAGCGGATCATATGAGTCTGTGCAGACCACAAAACGTATATTCTGCACAGAATGCTATATTTTAAAGCGCTGTGGAGGAGATTAGGAGTAGAAACGGTTAGACTCGGCATTAGAAACAGCACTGACAAGTAGAAGAGATAAATTACACATTTTTCAAACTCAAAATGATTATAATCACTGTTTTGCTTTAGCAACGGTTTCATATTAAATCTAAAAGGGGGACTCTTAAGGTGATGATACACGTGGCAACTTTTTGAGCAATGTTGCCGGGCAATGTTGCCGTCAACGGCAACCTGATGAGACACAGGGCAACTAATTAGGGCATTAGACAGTTGGCAGCAACTAATCAGAGAGGAGAAAATCTATTGCCAACCCAGTAAATACTTTATTATAAACACTTGTTAGGCACTTTATTTCAACTTTTCAAATATTTTCTTCATTTTTATTAAAAATAAATGCCTTTCCGATCTGATTTGTGATAGGAAAAGGGAGAAGTGCGAGTTCAGCAAAAGGCAGATTCGAACCCGCGTCGATCGCATCAAAAGCTACATTCATGTGTCATACACCCTACATCCTACGCTACTACAGACAGTAAACAGACCCCGTCTTTTTAGTATTTAACTGAAAACATTCAATGGCTTAATTACAGCTTACATGCATTACATTGAACAGTTGTTGGTATTTTAAGCAATATATGAGGTAAATTCCCTGTTTTGGGTTGATGCATGACAACTTACTAGCGTAAAAAGATACAAGTTCGCACTCCTTTTCTCCGCTCCACTGCCGCTGAGAGGCCGCCATCTTGTTTGAATTTTTTCTGAAATCTCCGAACCGGTCACGTGATCGGCTGCTTACATTTTGATTGGAGGATCTCAAAAAATTGCCCACGACCAATCTAACGTATCCAGATATAAATTTGTTGCTCATTCTCAGTGAGAAAGTGCCCAAACAACGTTGCCCGGCAACATTGCTCAAAAAGTTGCCACGTGTATCATCACCTTTAGTTTGTGGCTGTCATAAATTGTCAAATGTGGCTTTACCAAGCTCAACGGCTCTGGCTAAGCTGTGATATAAACAAAACACTATTGGCTATTTCTTTTAAAAAGGGGAGGAGCTGCTCGATATTCTCTGCCCTGTCTTCCTGTTTCAGTGGAAATTACATCAACACAATGAATAAAGCTGCGTGTTTTAAGGCACTTCAGTGGGACTTTAAGTAGAAGTCAGTTACAAACCAGCTAATAGTTATTGTGTACCCAGTGAGGACTTTATGTTCCAATTTAAGTAAAAACTTACAAACGTCTGGTGCAACCCTACCCAGGCAAAGAAGCAACATAAAAAGAATATGTGCTTAATTCCAAGTCTTCTGAAGCCATAAAATAGCTGAGATTTACAGTACGGTGAGTAGCGACTTAAATGCTCACAAACATGTTTGGAACAGCATGAGGGTGAGTAAATGATGACAGAATGTTTATTTTGGTGTGAACTATTCCTTAAAATACAATACATCATACAAAAAAATACAAATGCATATTTTCAGAAGTTCTTTTCCAAATCCCAGAATAAACCCACAGCAGCTTTATAAAATGACACATGTGGAACCAGCACAAGTCATTTTACTGAAGGCCTGCCTTGTTCTGTTTTCATCTCCAAGACAAGACCTGTCAAGCTCAGCTCAGTTCAGCAAAAACCTGTGCTGTCCAGACTCCAGCTGACCTACCATGACCTCTGAAATATCTTACTACACATTAACATCAACAGCTTCAGGTGCTAGACAACACGCATACCATTTAGACAACGTTGTGTAAGGAAATGCGTTGTTTTCCTATACCTTCTGCCAACATGTGGATGGAAGAGGTTTTCAATTGCACTTGTGAGTAAATAAATAAAAAATGTATGTTACTCTTTTGAAGAAGCAACTCTGAAGCAGTATTATTGCCTAATTTAATAAGTAACGTCATCTGATTATGCAAAACAAGCTCATTTGTTATACAGGGTTATTGTGGTAACACTTTACAATAAGGTATCATTTGTTAACATCAGTTAACGTATTACCTAACGTGAACTAACAATGAGCAATACATTTGTTACAGTATTTATTAATCTTTGTTAATGTTAGTTAATAAAAATCCAGCTGTTCATTGTTTTTTCAGGATAGTTCACAGTGCATTAACTAATGTTAATAAATACATTTGATTTCCATAATAAATGTTGAAATTAACATTAACTAAGATTAATAAACTATGTATTGTACATTCTTAGTTCATGTTAAAGGATTAGTTCATTTTAAAAAGAGGAATTATCCCAAGCTTTACTCACCCTCAAGCCATCCTAGGTATGACTTTCTTCTTTCTGATGAACACAATCGGAGTTATATTAATAAATATCCTGACGCATCTAAGCTTTATAATGGCAGTGAACGAGACCATGAAAGTGCATCCATTCATGATAAACATATTCCACAAGGCTCCGGGGGTTAATAAAGGCCTTCTGAAGTGAAGCGATGCGTTTGTGTAAAAAAAATATCCATATTTAACAAGTTATAAAGTAAAATATCTTGCTTCTCCGCCTTCCGTATTCAACTTACAAAGAAAGTGTATCGCCTCATGCAGTTCATTATTTATTATATATGTATATATAATATTTATTAATATAACTCTGATTGTGTTCATCAGAAAGAAGATAGTCATATACACCTAGGATGGCTTGAGGGTGAGTAAAGCTTTTTTATTAAAATCTAAATAAAACATGAAAATGAAAAATATAAAAATAAAAGCTAATTCAAAATAAATAAAAAAAATCCTTAGTTTGGAAGGAATTTTTGGAAGGAAGAAAATTTGGAAGGAAGGAAGGAAGGAAGTTTGGAAGGAGGGAAGTTTGGAAGGAAAGAAAGAAGGAAGGAAAATAATAATATTAATATAATATTAAAATAATAATATAATATATCTATAATATATCTGTATATATTATTATATACAGATATTATTATTATTATTTAAAAAGAAGAAGGAAGGAAGGAAGGAAGGGTCTTGCCCTCACAACCAATCACACACACTTTACCAAGCAAATACTGGGATGTTTTTAAAGTCTACTACCTGTACATAGCAGCAGTGTCTCTAGAATGCCACAGTGGAGTAGACAACTGAAGTCAATTGAAGAAAAAACTATTTTGACAGGGGGGAAAATGTTTTTTGACATTTTAAATGTAACTGTTTTATGCTCTGACTGCTTGCAAGCACAAAACAAATGAATGAAATACATCTGCCACCAAATGCTTCATATTAGCCATGATTCATTTTGAATCAGCAATTTAGGCAAGGGAATGGAGGTTGAGAAAAATTTGTACTGAATGATGTTCTTTTTCATCTTTATGATTTGGATAGATTTATTACAGATATTATTATTATTATTTAAAAAGAAACTCAAGACTTTAATAGGAACATTGATACACAGAATGGAGTCAAAGCAAAAGGTTTAGTGCACTTCTCAAGGACACAAGGGCTCTGGTCAAATGAAGCGGCCTGTGCAGGAATCTGTGTCACCCTGTTAAAGTGCAGGTTCCTCCTGCAGCACACACTTGGCCTTGTACATACAGATGAATCTTCAGTGTTCGCATTCTCAGCTCCACATTTGGCCTCAAGTCCAATGAAACCTCCTTGTCTGGGAAAATTACGGCCCAACCAATCAGTGTCAGCTGCAACTGCAGACGGATCAGTTTGAGTTTACAATGCGAAGCTCTGACAATGACAAAATCAGCACTGAGGAAGCCATCGTAAAACCCACTTTAGCACTGGGTTTTAAAGATTCGACAGTTATGAATGCATGAAAAGAGCTGGATTAAAACTTTAATAACTCTAGCTGGACGCAAGTAATTGAACTGCTGCTAGACACTCTCACTCCATCTTCTGATTTTATCTACTTCTCAAGGTCAGACAGCATTAAAGGAACCAAAAATGTAAAAATACACAAATATTTGAATGAACAAGGCAAACTCATAACCTGTGGCCTTACAACTGCAATTTTGACTGAATAACAAAGCTAATAAAAACAGATATCTATAGGGATGCTTCAAAGAAAAGATCCAAGATGCCGGAACCTGTGATGCAGGAATTTTTAAATCACAAATGTAAAAAACAATAATAATATCAATCAGTGTGTTATTTTTGTGTTATTTATATACTATTATAGTATAGTATAGTATGTTTTAGTAATTTTATTATGTGGTTTTGTCATTTTTATTAGTTTTTATTTAGCTTTATGCATCAGAGAGTTACATGCAAAAGATGTAAATGTACCAGTCTCAATTGAGGTGAATAACTGTAGTGATATATTCCCTGAATGTGAGATACACTTACAAAAAGTTCTGTCTATAAAGTCCTGCTTGATCTCATGTATTCCCCTTTAGGGTGAGATAAATGGTATTTCCTTCTCTGTCTCTCCCTCCCTCGTTCTTTTTCTGAGAGTGCATTGATGTTCATGGCTGGTTGAGCTGATGTGTTCTGGCATTTTCTTTTCGCTGGTTTGGGAATGTCCTGCTTACACCATACACGGTGGCTAGAAACACACACACACACACACATTGTGCAGAGATGAGGCCCTGTGAGGAGGCACAGTTGCAGAAAAACAGTTACACATGAATGAGGTAAGTTCATGTTAAGAATTGTAACTGTTGTCCAAAAAACATCACTCAAGTTTGGGAATCTATACAAATCTTTAACACCGTGCCTGTTTCCACTTCGAAAGGGATTTATCTGATACGGGGGAAGCAATTCCAATTGTCAAGCATGGGTTTCATTTTGTTTGTGTATGCGATAATGAATGAGTCAGTGCTGGAATTTGTTATTTTTAATATTTTGCTGACTGCTCAATGAGGTTGTTATCAGTAGCAGAAAGCATCAGCGTTTTTTCTGGGTCTGGCTATCTGTTGTACTGTAATCACAACACAAAATTCAAACAAATGTGCCTCGACTCCTGATAAACATCCACTGATCCAAGTTTGGTTCATTAAAAAGGAAAGATTAGAAAACAAATCCCATACACAAAGTGATAACACTTGACCAAAGGATGTCAACCTTATCCAACTCAAGAACCTCTTCCTAATAACTTTTATTAAAGACGACCTATTATGCTTTTTTTACATTTTCAAATTTCTTTAGTGTTTAATGTTGCTGTTTGAGCTCTGCAAATTACAAAGCACAAAGTTCACTTAATAAGGAGTTATTCTCTATATCAGTGCGTGCTGTTTCTGAACCCTGAAACGCCTTGATTGTAGTTTTGAGTTTTTTCCCGGGAATGAACACCTCACAGTATTGGACCTCATGGACCCCAGCTGAAAAATGTCACGTTTGACAGATTATAAATACTTGACATTCAATCTCCATCACTTCTTAAAGTGACACTCATGCATATAACCAGAAAATTTACATTTCCACAAAACTAATAATCCGCCCAAGAAAACTAGCCTTAAGCAAGTTTTCTGCAGTCGTATCTTATAATGCAACAATCCATCTTTCATTTTATGACTATATTACAAAACTATATGCTAAACTATAACTGCAACCACAAACCAGCATATATAAAAATGACCATTTAAAACTATTACAGATGCTGTTAACTGGTAAATTATCAAACATCTGTTCTGCTTGGATTTTCTTTTATCTCTTAAGACCTTTGGGAAACATGTGAAAATGAAATCAGTGACAGAAATATACTAAAAAATAGGTCAAATTACTAGTTAGGCCACACTTACTTTACATCAGGTCAATTATATGCTAATCTACACATTCGCTCATTCTTTAAAAAAATTACAAAACTATTACAAATGCTGTTAGCTGGTAAATTATAAAACATCTGGTCCATTTAGATTTTGTTTTATCTCTTAAGACCTTTGGGATACATGTGAAAATGAAATCAGTGACAGAAATGTACTAAAAATAGGTCAAATGTGCCACCTTGTATGTGGATTTTTGAGAATCATTTATGCTGTGAACAAACATTTCTGAAATGCTTTGATTTTACCCTGCTTTCCATCTGTTCAGCTGCTTGAATGAATCTGTGGGTGGTTTGTCATTCATAAAAGATTTGGAATAACATGAGAAGTAATTAATAGTTTCACAATCTCCAAATCAAATAAGATTTTTTATTTTTACACTTTATTACAAATACAAAAAATGCAACTATGTGTTGTTACTTAATGAAGCTACTGATGCTATTGAACTGATGTATGTGATGTAGTCAGGTTAATTCAGTCATATTAAATCACATTTTAACGGGAAAACTGCTCAAAGGGAACTGAAGGCTACTTACTGCTCTATATGCTAATCACAGTACCAGGTGCTTTAAGTGCCCTGGTGTCAACGATCAGTGGTTAACTGCCCATGCAAGAATAGCATTTAACTGCTCTAGAACAAGAGGAAGGAGTTTCTTGAAGCAGCAGTGTTAAATCAACATGCTTAAGATAAATGAACT
Organism: Hypophthalmichthys nobilis; assembly: GCA_037950665.1. NCBI lineage: Eukaryota > Metazoa > Chordata > Actinopteri > Cypriniformes > Xenocyprididae > Hypophthalmichthys > Hypophthalmichthys nobilis. The sequence goes on from CM075480.1 coordinate 6,667,824, forward strand.
CTTACAGGCACTATTTTAATCTTTTGGGAGATCTATGGACATCTGCTCTACTAAATCAATTTGTTCAGATACTGGTGAGGAACACGTGTTGTTTAAAAAATACTTTTTGTTTTTAAACATTTTAAAGGTGTGTGGAAGCACAAAAGTGATTTATCTACACAGAAATTACTAGTTAAACATACTTTATATCAGGTCAGTTATAAACAAATCTACACGTTTATTCTTAAAAATTACAACAATAAAAAAAAAAACAGACAATGCTTCAAAGGAAATGTTTTAGAATATACCCAGTATTGCCAATGAATTTAAAATCACCATTCATTTAAACTAAGAATAATTACCTAATGTGAACAAGGTTTGGACTGATTAGAAGCGCTAACCCCCATAATGGTGACTTCAAATAAACCAGCATACTGTAAATTAACTGCATTAGTAACACTAAACTGAACTTTAAAGGGGACCTATTATGCAAAATTCACTTTTACATGGTGTTTAAACATAAATGTCTGTCAGCAGTGTGTGTACACAACCACCCTATAATGGCAAAAATCCACCCACTTGATTAATCCCCATAAATCATAAGCAGTGTCTCAGAATAAGCTGTTTGCAGTTTCTATGCACAGGCCCCGCCCACGACTGCTGACTGACTCTGGCTGTACACAGTCCGCCATGTTTATCTCGTCGCCAGAGCATTTAACAGCAGCATTCAAGAAATGTATTCTTATTAAAGCTACTAAAGTTATTCAATCAAGAGCAATGAGTGATTTCCTTTTATTGTTTGATTCATATAGCAGTAGGTACTGTATATTATGCTGCTTTTACTTTAATCCACAGATCTAAGACACGCATGCGATTTCTTTACTTGCTGTTTACATTCACAGATATAACCGACTGTGTTTATGTAAACTTTGTGTGTTTTTGACTAGGGCTGCACGATACTGGAAAAAATTGACATTGCGATATTTTGTTTTTCTGCGATATAAATTGATATAAAAAAAATTACCAGATGACTTGAATAGCTCTGTTTGGAAAGAATTGATCATTCTAGGATGATTGGGGTGAATACGCACAGAAAATAATGAACAAATTACAAGCATAGATAAATATAATTGAACAAAGATACAAATGAAAGAAATAGTGCTTTATATATTTCAAGTAAGCCTAACAGTATTCTGGTACAGAAATTGAATAATCAAGTGTAAAATAACACTTCATACTCTTCACTTTATAAATTAAACATAATTAATCTGTGTTAAAACTACAAAAGAGATGTCTTTTTGTTGTTTGATTAACATTCATGACACAGAAAGCAGCAGGGCTACTGTCACTATAAGACTGAATGCGCGGACCCAAAATACTGTTACACATCTGGTTTTCTTTCTCAACAACTGTGTTTACAAGGATACTCGATGTTTTACTTGCATTTTGACCAGTCTTTTTGCTGCATGTTTGTGCCCATTCAGGCACAAATAGACACGGAAGAGCGGCATTCGGCGTTCATGTGCACCTGCGCGGCTCTGTGTGTGTGTGTGCGCGCGCGCGAAACAACCGCACGTTCAGAATAGAGTTCTCTTTCGCATCTTCGTGCTCCTAAATGGTTTAAAATCGCATGAATGTTTAAATTGTCAAATGATAAACTTTAATTGTATGATGGTCAAACTTTGCAATTAATCAGAGAATCCGCGATTTCGATGCTAAAACGATATATATTGTGCAGCCCTATTTTTGACATAACCTTGTGTGTATTTGATATTTATGCGCAATAACATGTGAAAGAGAACTTAGTTTGATACTTACGGGAAGCGCCGCCTGACATCCAGCTTTCTGTGTGCGTGCTTCGGATGTGTGCACTCAGAAAACCATATAGCTTTAAAACGCAAGCAGATAATAAGCTTTCCTGATGATGAAGAAATGTAGTGTCACGTGAGCGTGGCGGCAATAGAGATGATAGTCAAGTATCCGAGGCATGAGCTGTAAAGGCTCCACCCTCTTCTGGAAAGCGGGGCGGGGAGCAGCAACTCATTTGCATTTAAAGATACATGCACGAAAACAGCATGTTTTTCCTTCCATTCAAAATTGGGCATTTACAACATGGTATAATAAATAATCTGTGCGGTATTTTGAGTTGAAACTTCACAGACACATTCTGGGGACACCTGACCTGAGACTTATTACATCTTGTAAAAAGGAGCATAGTAGGTCCCCTTTATAAACAACTATAGCCTTATTAGTTACTAAATCAACTATATTTAGAATCCTTATAAGCCTCCATTTTTTGCCCTGCTTACCTAATTAAATATTTATATGCAAGAGCAAATAAAATACAGTAAGTTTGTTCAAAACACAAATATATAGAGATGTTATATATTAAGATATTCACTATTTCTGATGTAGTTTCAGGGGAGGCATAAGGGGGATGGTATCAAACAAAGGTCAAGGAAGAGAAAGTTCAAGGATGTCATATAATAATCCTTTAGAAAACATATATTTTCATTTATGAGTCTCTTGAGAGATGAGAACATCCCAACAGCAGAACATATTCGACATTGACATAAAGGTGTTAGCAAGAGTTTAGCAACAATCACAGAAAGGATGTATGCATTCTGGCATACCGACCGACACACCAGCTGATCCTCACTATTACTATGCCTTCAGAGGAAAACAGTAACTGCTCTCTTAAAAGAATATCTACAAAGGTAAATATGTCTTCATTCATGTCTTTTTCAGCACACACACACTCTATAATTTTGTTAAATTACAGGTATACATAAATTCACTGCTTTTTTTTTTCTAAAGATGATGATGTCTAAAAATGCACCAGAGAAAAAGGTTTCTTTACCAACACAAGGAAAAGAAGGGCATCTTCAGTAAAGCTATTATTGTAAAACTCTCTCTCTCACACACACACACACACACAGAGTGGCCTGCTTTCATTTCAGGCCGCCCCTCCTACCATAGCAGGAGATGCATCTCTCACCACCTGGGATGTTACCCAGCACTGGAAGTGGTAATTGCATTTCAATTATAGGCACGTACTGTATGTTTGTGTGGTGTGTGCCTGGTCTTGTGCAACAGTCACTGTATGTATAGTATAGGACTGTATGTATAGGATTCATTGCATAAATAAGAGGAAAGCTATTCCAACCAAGCATTATTTGTGACCTACTGTACCAAAACAGTCAAATACTATCTGCATCCTCATTGTGGGTTGAGACAGCAAGGACGGTCTGTTTTAAGGCAGGTTCACACCAAGGACGATAACTATAACAAAATGTTTCAAGGTCTATGTACACCAAGGATGATAATATATTGTACGTCATTATTATACAATATAATTATAAAAAAAACGTTCTAAATGTAAAGCAATAGCAGAGGTCTCACCACAACTATAACAATAACGCCACAGAGGATTGATATCATTGGAATCACTTTAAAAACTATTTTTCCAGCTGATGAACGATAAAAACATTGACAGCCAATCAGAATCCAACCTACTTTAAAGACCTTGAACATTTAAAGTGACAGATGACAAAACTCATCATAGCACAGAAACTGCGCTCGTTAAAATGACAAATAACTTACTTTTAGCTTCTGACCAAGGCTCAAATCTCAATACTAGTTTTACTTGATCATAGTGCTTCTAACTACTAACTACAAAATTACACTGGTATTCAGGGACAGGCATTAAGGTGGTTTAGATCAGACAGTTACCATTTTGTTTATTAAACGAAGAAAACTGAAGATGACATCAGTAAATGTCAAGGATCTGTGTTAGGGCCTCTGCTATTTCAATATATATGCTACCACTTGGTAAAATTATAAGAAAACATGGAATTAGTTTCCACTAGTTTCCATGCCGATGATATTCAGTTAATTATTTCATCACGACCAGATGAAATCTCTAAAATATTCAAGTTGACAGAGTGTGTTCAAGATATAAAATATTGGATGACCAGTAATTTTATTCTGTTAAATTCAGATAAGACTGAGGTATTACTTATTGGACCAAAAACCTGTACACAGAATCTCTAAGAATACAATTTGCATTTAGAAGGATGTACTGTTACTTCATCCTCTACAGTTAAAGACCTGGGTGTTATATTAGGCAGCGACTTTTCTTTTGAAAATCATATTTCATATGTTACAAAAACTGCCTTCTTCCACCTCAGAAACATCGCTAAGCTACGGAACATGTTAGTTCATGCATTTTACAGTAATGCATTACTAGCTGGTTGTCCTGCATCCTCAATAAACAAGCAACTATTAGTCCAAAATGCAGCTGCTAGAGTTCTTACTAGGTAAAGAAAATATGATCGCATAACACCAATTTTATCATCTCTACACTGGTTACCTATTAAGTTCTGTATCAATTATAAAGTATTGCTACTGACCTATGCCTTATAGGTCAGTAGCAATTCTTTATAATCGAATAAACCATTTATAAATGGTGCATTTAACCAATCTTCTATCGCCCTACAATCCATCACGCTCTTTAAGGTCACAAAACTCTGGGCTTCTGGTAGTACCTAGGATATTTAAGTCCACTAAAGAAGGGAGAGCGTTTTCACATTTAGCTCCTAAACTCTGGAATATCCTTCCTGATAATGTTCGGAGCTTAGACTCTTTAAATCTAGAATAAAGACGTATCTCTTTAGCCAAGCATTCATATAATGCATCTCATAACCTTGTACTCCAGTTATAGCAGATCAAATGCACATGATTGTCTTTAGGTAATGTTATGAACAGCAGCTATGCTAATAATTTTCCATCTGCTTTTCTGTTTTATCTTGGGATGCTCATCCCGAGGGAACTCCAGTTTGGATCCAGCCTCTTATGAAGACTTCAGATGCCTCAACACCTGTGAAAAGACAGCACCAACTCCTGTGAGGACTTCAGATGTCCCAACACCAGTGAAGAGACGACTCAAGAGGACTTCAAATGATGCAAACTGAATCAACATGCACCAATGCTACATTTTTTCTATATATCCTAATCATTTGTTAACAACATGTATTCTTTACTTCATTGAGCTCATCTCTGACCATAAAGCATTTGGTCATGCAATACTAAAAGTTCACTAAAACAAGCTACATATACATCAATAAAATCATGGCACCTAGCAGTAAGTATAGGCCTACCTATTGCAACCAACAGTAATATGACCTGGCGACCGCCAATGATAAAATCGCTGTCAGCGTGAACGCCCCTTTACACGTCATAATGGACAGACGCCCAAACAGCTGAGTGAGTGGCCTCTCACTCTCTCTCTCATGTACTCACACACTTTATTACTCTGACATCTGGCGCTTTTCACTAATATAATCCCTCTTCTCTTCCTGAGCCTTCCCAACAAGGACAAACAAGATGGTCTCTATCTATCTATCTAAATAATTTGAAGAACAGGTACCTGGAAAATTAGGACAATGTCTATCTGATAGGAATAACAGGTACTTTAATATAAAATAAAGACTGTATCTGTCTACTGACATCATAAATAGATATAATATGAAGAACAGTCAGGTACTTAAAATAAAATCTGATGTAACACTGAATGAACCATAAATGTAAAAGACAATATCCTTCTGCACATGTTTCCTTCAGTGCTCCATCCCTTTAATCTTTGGGGATCTTGAGCCACCTGCCATATATGAGCGCGCGCTCATCTGGTCATCAAAGCGGATTTGGCGCGGCCCGCCACTTTCATGCCGTTACACACAGCGAGCATCAAGTATTGACAGCCCATCTACACTGAGCGACGCGACAAAAGTGGAACGCTTCCGTTATAATCAGCGAATGTTGATATCTGCGCTGATAATAACTAAAAAGAACCGACTCACTCAAGAGTCAGTCGGACGACCCTGGCCGCGCTATATGATTTTGAGTCACTAAAAGGAATGGTGCTCATAAGAGTCGTTCGTTTAAAAATCGGACTGGACGCGCCTGGTGCGTGCACGAGAACCGTACGTGAACATCACAAAAATCGTTTAGTTTCGGTACGTTTTAAAATGTATTTAAGCGGTTCCTTACCAGAACCGATTCTCGGTTCCCAATCATAGACGCGTATATACGACACTGACATGCAGAAGGCCTACAAAGTCATTTTTCTACATGCTCTTAAGAGGGAATTCGTTAAAAATACACGAAATTGTTCACCACACATGTATTTATTTGGCTAAAGCAAAGTGTTTTGCCATATATTAGCACATATTCAAAACCCGTGCTTGAGTGGTCATTGAAGCAATAGCAAGGGGGTGTGTAAAGGGTGTGATGAGACATTTAAAGATCGGTGGGTGTGATACTTACTCGCTTTGCCCTGTTTGGGTCTCTGGAGGAGCCGTTGGACGGTAATCAGATCCTCCGTCTTCACCGCCTGCAAGAGTTCCTGTTCTTTCCCCATCCTGTTCAATCACACACTCAAGCACCCTCTCTCACACATGCAGTCATGGCTATACTTCTACATCCAGCGCATCTTCAGGGGACCAGGCGACCACAACGGTGCCGTTAACGCCAGCACATCCTCGCCGTTCATCGTAAAAAGGTCGAGTGCGCAGAGACGCGCAGGACGCGTTTACATGCCCAGTGGAGTGACCAGCGCCGTCCACGCAGTCGCTAATGATGAAAAACGGTCTTATTGCGTACTGAGGTGACAGAACCCAATCGTTTTCAGGTTAAAGGGACGGCGCGGAAACCTTGCGCGTATTTACGCACGGTGACATGTCTCGATACAAAAATATCAGATGTTGTGTAAATAAAAACGGAAGGCGTCTCTTTGACCCGAAGCTCGTAGAGACCGTATATATTACGTAAACATCCAGGCAGATGTGCGCGCGGGCACTGGAGGTTGTAATCCGCTGTCGCTTTCTCATGTGCGCATGTATGTGTGTGTGTGTGTGTGTGTGTGTGTATCTGTGTATGTATGGCAAGCTGTTTTAACATTTATTCTTTAAAACTGACTAGTATAAATCTTATTACTTTATGCAGGCTACTTTTTAATACTAGTAAATAACAAAATAGTGATTAATATTTTTAAATTTTACCGTAAAAAAAAAAACAATATTTTCTAACAGATATAGATCTTTATTCAATTAGTACTAGAAAAACTAGAATAGTTTCTTAGCAGGGCTGCACAATATATCGTTTTAGTATCGAAATCGTGATGTGCGCATCCGCGATTGTCACCTCACAGGATGTGCAATGTCTAGTATAGGGATCGCCATAGGGACACCACGGTTCAAAACGCACGTGATTCTCTGATTATTTGCAAAGTTTGACCATCATACAATGAAATTTATCATTTGTCAGTTTAAACATTCAAAAGAATTTAAATCATTTGAGTGCACGAAGACGCGAAAGAGAACTCAATTCTGAACGTGCGGCTGTTTTAAGTACGCAAAGGCACACACACACACACACACACACAGATTCAGGTGAACACCAAATGCCGTTTTCTTCCGTATCTATTTGTACCTGAACAGACACATACATGCAAAAAAATGCACATAAAAGATCAACTATCCTCGTAAACACAATTAATTATGGCTTAGGTGAATGAAACAATTGAGAAAGAAAACCGGATGTGTAACGGTATTATGTATCCACGCCGCGCATTTGGTCTTAAAGTGACAGAAGCCCCTGCTGCTTTATGTGTCATGAATGTTAATCAAACAACAAAAGACAAAGAGAAAAATCACTTTTGTAGTTTTAACACAGATTAATTATGTTTAATTTATACAGTGAGACTATGCAGTATTATTTTATATTTGATTATTCAATTTCTGTACCTGAATACTGAATATTTTTTTATTAAGAGGAATTAAATAATTAAAAGGGCTTCAAGGGAATAACGAAAAAGAAATAAGAACGGTAAAAGTTCCAGGTCTATTGTAGTTCATTAGCTAAGTAATCAATTTAAACTATTTGCAAATAATATATTTTTTAAATATATTCACTCTTATTTGTATGCCTAATGTTCAAAAATGTGAAACGTTTCTTGTCTTGTCACATTCAGTTATGGATTACGTTAATCATATATTAATCAAATAATAGCGTGTTTTCAATCCAAAACAGCTAAATTTCATAAAAATGTTGAGTAGTTTGCATCACTGGATATCATTGTCTGTTGCTGAATATTTCAATCATAAAACAGTCATCAAATATTAAATGTTTAGCTACATACTCTTTCACTGCTAAAACGAAAGCGTTGCATTGGAATTCGCACTCATCTTCTGTGAACAGTAAGCCACGCCTTCTTTGATTTGATTGGCCTGGCCAGCTCACTCATTCTGACAGTGACCGCTGAGGCAGACCAGCCTAAAAATGTAACTTTTAAAAAAATTTTGCAATCCTAACAGCAAACATAATGGAGTACAGCAGAGCAGCATCAATAAGATCAATAAGAGGGGGGGGGGGCTAAATTTAAGCTAAATTCCAATGAAACAACCAACCAACAAATTATTGTGAGTAAGGGGAACTTAATTTATAGCATAAACACAAGTTTTTAAGATAATTACTCAAAAAGATTAACTTGTTCCAACTAACTTGTGGTCCTGGAACCAATTAATCTTATTTATTTCAGTTAAAATCAACAGCTAACATAATACATACTAACTTATTTAACATATAAATCTAATGAACAAATAAAACATTACTTGTCAAAGGCGTTTGACATTGCTCATAAAGTTATTGTACAGTATAACTTCATGTAGCCACCCACAACCTAACCGTGCACGTGCACTATACTCTTCTGCACAATGATAACCACAACATTTTACAGAAAGGTTGAATTAAATCAATACATTAGAATTTTTAACTTGCAAGCAACCATGTATTTATGTAAATTGCAGTAATGTGTCTCCTGAATTTCTTTTAGTGACTAAGTAAAAACAGAATACTAGTCACATGCTATAAGTAAAGTAAGTACTATTAACATAAAAACACATTACAGGAATAAATGTTAAAGCAGCTTGCCACAGTCTGTGTGAGAGAAAGAGAGAGAGGTTGCTTGGTTAAATTGATGGTGCTGCATCAATCAGGGGGCGTGACTAAATAGACCCTTTCCCATGAGCCTGACAGATTAAAAAGGAAGGAAAGCAGTGCATGTTGTGTTTGTGTGTGAGCGAGTGTGTTTTTGAGAAGAAAGGTTACAGGGCAAATTTTAGTGGGGTAGATACTGACCGTGTACGCTGAGCCAAAGACACATGGTCCTTTAAAGAAGGGGGGAAGATGCACACTGTTAATTGAACATGTCATCCAAAAAATTCAGTCATTGTTTAGGATACTCAACCGTAATTGTTCCAAATCTGACCTCCTTTTGTCCAGCTGAACACAAAAGGGAATATTTCATAATAAGTTCCCACAATATAACAAAAGCATACGATGACAGTGACCACAACGTGACAAGGTTAAAAAAACAGAAAAAGAAACAGTATAGTTATAGCAACAGATGAAAGAAGTACCTCCAAAGAAGTTTTTTTTTTTTTTTTTTTTTTTTTTTTTTTTGTGAGCTGTTTCTTTAAATCTCATTGGTGGCCCTCAGACACTGCCATACAGCTCTGATTATTATCATATAATTTAATCGCTCTCTTCCTCTCTATCTCTGTCATTTCAGCCATAATTTTGGTGACAATCTTACAATTAAAAGTCTGTGATACGATACATTACTCCCTAAGGGTGTCAGCAAAACCAGAGCAGATGTCTAATTTGGGCTCCATTCTAACCCACATCAGTCAGTGGGTAATTGGTCGTTCTTTACTTATTTTGCACTGTCATTTTTAAGGACTGCAATGACTAAATTTAAACTCAGTTATTTGTGAGGTAAAACGTATTATATAAATTAACTGCACAGAGATTCCCCTCCTACCATTTCCTGGCTCTGTCTAACCTGGAATCTGCTACATTTGTGTTTGCCGCCCAGAACCTTAATCACTAGTTTACCAATAGTTTACACCTGGAGATCTGCCTTCCTGCAGAGATTAGTTCCAAATGTAATTAAACACAACTGAATCAACAAATTCAGCAGGTGTGTTGACTGGGGCTGGAACTAACCATTCCAGAAGGTAAATATCCAGGGAAAGGATTGAGCTACAGTAAGGGCGCTCTTCGTTTTTCAGCATGATAGTGTAATGTAGCATAATGCATCCAGATGGTTTCTATTATTTCTATTTCTATTATTCCTATGTGGATTCTCATTAAATTATCATTACTGTAATACAATGATTTGTTTCATTAGGGCAGTACAATAAATACTACTATACTGTATGTTATAATTTATATAATATATATTTTCTGTATTACAGTAATGAGGGTAATAATTATTATTTTGCATTACATTAATGATAAATGAAGGGGGAGGGGTCAAAAGTATTAGGATTATAAAGAATAATAGAAGAGATTAATACTTTTATTCAGCAAGGATGCAGTTAACTGATCAGAAGGTGACAGTAAAGACTTTTACATGTTATTTACATGCATTTCAAATAATTGCTGTTCTTTTGAATTCTTTTCTATCAAAGAATCCTGAAAAAAATTGTATCACAGTTTCCACAAAATATTAAGCAGCACAACTGTTTTCAACAAATATAATAAGAAAGCATATTAGAATGATTTCTGAAGGATCATGTGACACTAAAGACTGGAGTAATGATGCTAAAAATTCAGCTTTGCCATCATAAATTATTATTATTTTTTTTTTAAATATGAAAATAGAAAATATGTATTTTACATGTATTGTAATAACATTTCACAATATCACTGTTCTACTGTATTTTTTATCAAATGAATGCAGTCTTAGTGAGCATAAGAGAAAAATTTTAATTGCCACAAACTTTTCTAAGCAAGACAGTAACAAGTACTGCGTATCAATATATTAACCCTCTGGGCCTCTTCGTTTAGGGGTCACACTTGACTTCTTCATGGTCAAAAGTGACCAAAGCCTTAAAATGTGTTTTATTAAGCTGTGGATTTGGATTTACACTCAAACATTCTCAAAGACTACTTTTGGTCAAGATTTATATTTTTTTTTTTTTTTTTTTTTTTTTTTGAAATGTTGATTTTGAGTGTCAGTTTTTGCATTAATTTTACTACAGTCAAGCCTGAACACAGAGGAGAACATTTTAACATCAAAATTCAATGAAAATGTTACAAAAATGAACAGGTATGCTTTATCACAGCTTAATAAATCTAAGTCTGATCTGATTTCAACCTCTTATTTGAGCCACACCAGTTCATTTGTGTGTAATGTGTTGTGTGTTTGTGTGTGTGTCTCCGCGTTTGTCTAAGTGAGTGTGTGTTTGAGTGGGTGTGTCTGTTTTGTACTCTTGATGTTTTAAAGTGTAACCTTCCTGTTCATTTTTTTTACAGCTTTGTGGCTGAATTATTGATTTTATTTCACACATTTGCAAAAACTTGCTCTGTGTTATAGTCGTGCTAGTTCCCTTTCGATACTTCACTCATACTGCGTATGGGGAAAAAAACTTTTTCCTCGACACTGAAGCCTTTTTCAGTAACGCAGTGTAACTGCACGGCCATTAGTTCAAACTAGAAAAAGAAGCCTGCGCCGACTCAGCAGCAGAGCAAACCAGCGCCCTCTGCCACCCAGACAGCGCCCCCCAAGGAGCAACGTCAACGATCTCGCTCCTCTAAGCGCCCGTCCTTCCCGAGACGTCAGGGACCCCGGCCTAGGATTACGCTGGACCCAACGCCTCCAAAGTCTTCCTGATCCATCAGGAAGGAAGAGGATGGGGAAATGTCCTGCTGTGGCCGGACCACCCCCAAAGCTGCCTCGTTTAGTTCCTCCGCCACCCCATTTACTTCCGGGTGTAGGAGACAAAATGTTTGTTGTGTGCTCTGGGCCCACAGTTGTTGCGCCGTTCTCATGGCGAACAAAAACATACATTTTCAAAAAGAGAGCAAACTTCCTCTTCCACCCTCCACGGTCCACAGGCCCCAACTCAGCGGCCTGTCAACCGACTTAATCCAACCCCTTGCCGCACGGGCCCCGGAGTGTCAAGCTGGGTATTGGGGATAATAAATCAAGGTTACTCACTGCAGTTCACCCTGAAGACCCCCGCGCTTCAGCGGAGTGGTTCCCACTTTGGTAAAAGCGGACGACACACATGTCCTTCACACCGAAGTGATGGCTCTGTTGAAAAAGGGAGCCATAGAGGTGGTCCCTCCTTCCGAGAGCAAATCGGGTTTTTATAGCCGATATTTTCTCGTCCCCAAAAAGGATGGTGGTCTCAGACCCATCCTCGACCTCAGACTCTTGAACCGCTCCCTCAGGAAACGGAAGTTCAGGATGTTAACGTTGAAGCAGATAGTCACGCAGATTTGCCCCGAGGACTGGTTCTTCTCGCTGGACCTGAAAGATGCATACTTTCCCATCCAGATAGCCCCCCATCACAGACGATTTCCTTCCCTTCAGGCTGTCCCTAGCTCCGCGCACTTTTACAAAGTGTATGGACGCGAACAGGACAATTTGGCACCCCCAGCCAGAGATCTGGGCCCTGCACCTTTGGTCCCTCGATGGGAGCCTGTAGACCTCCCCAGGGACACGCTAAATACTATTTCTCAGGCAAGAGCCCCATCTACTAGACGCCTCTATGCCCAGAAATGGTCAGTCTTCGTCAACTGGTGTACAGCTCGAAACGAAGATCCAGTTGAATGTGACATATCTCCGATATTGTCATTTCTCCAAGAGTGTCTGGACAAAGGTCTTACGCCTTCAACGCTCAAAGTGTATGTGGCAGCCATAGCAGCGTTTCATGCCCCTATTGCTGGCCAGTCAGTGGGAAGAAACAGCCTGGTAGTGCGTTTCTTGAGAGGTTCTAGGAGGCTAAATCCCCCCCGCCCTCTCACAGTACCCACCTGGGACCTCTCCACAGTCCTCAGGGTGCTCAAAGGGCCTCCCTTTGAACCCTCTCAGCGCTACCTCCCTCAGAGGACAAGCGTGAGCTGGACTTACTCTGCCCCATTAGGGCATTGAGGACTTACATCAAGCGGCCCGAGTCGTTTCGGCAGTCGGACCAGCTCTTTGTGTGCTTTGGCGGCCGCACCAAAGGGCTTCTGGTCACAAAGCAGCGGCTCTCACGTTGGATAGTGGACACTATCGCTCTTTGTTACTCCTCTATGGGCCTTGACTGCCCCATAGGAGTACGTGCCCACTCCACTAGAGGTATGGCCTCCTCGTGGGCCTGGTCTAGTGGTGTCTCCATCAAAGACATGTGTGAGGCGGCCGGCTGGTCCTTGCCGTCCACTTTTGTCAGGTTATATAACTTAGACGTTCCGGTGTTACATGCTCAGGTCCTTTCAGTATGATTTGACGGCCTCTAGTAGCCTGTCTGTCATGCTCATTACTTAAGGGAGCCAGCTCCCTTTTAGCATGTGTAACATGAGGGTACGACGGCTTTTGCCTCCCTACTTATCCCCTGGGCCCCTTTGGTGCCCAAGATAGGTTCAGTCGTTCCCTCCCATGGCACGGCGGGGATTGTATTCGTTCCCCATACGCAGTATGAGTGAAGTATCGAAAGGGAGCATACTCGGTTACGTACGTAACCTCGGTTCCCTGAGATACGGAACAGCGTTTGCTGCCATGCCTTGGAGCTGTACGACTCAGTGTCGTCACTTCAGTCGATTGACCTGAAATCCTATGGCGAAATGCTCGCTTGTATAGCCAGACGCCCCGCCCATTTTGGCGCACTGCATTACCATAGGCTCGCGCAGCTCCACCGCGCCGTCATTGGTTCAAAAAGTTTTCCAGTTTGAACTAATGGCCGTGCAGTTACACTGCGTTATTGAAAAAGGCTTCAGTGTCGAGGAAAAAGGAGTTTTTCCCCATACGCAGTACTCGTTCCGTATCTTAGGGAACCGAGGTTACGTACGTTCATACATGTGGGGAGAGGGGGATGGGGGGGAGGATGTGTCTGTTTTGCACTCTTGAAATTTTAGAGTGTCATCCCTTCATTGCTGTGCACTTTTTTTCTGCACAGTGGCTGATTTGTAGTTTGTACCACCAAAAGTTTCTCAGCGTTTTCATATTTTTATGTCGGTCAATTTGACCGCGAAGGAGCCAAGTGTGACTATCTGAACATATCCGAATCATGTCCATGATTTTTTTGTGTTCATATATCTAATGCGACAAAAGTCACAGAGTTTCAGCTTATTCCAATAAAGCAAAAAAAAAATTAAAATTTCAAAATGTAAAAGTTTTCGGTCATTTTTGACCTAAGATGCCCATTTCAATGAGAGACAAAATGTCACTGGAATCGTATATGCTGCCATCATTCAAGACTGCTAAGGCCAAAATAATATGATATACTAGAAAGAAATACTCTGAAATACAGAAGTCAGCCAAAGACATTAATTCATCAGACAGTATTTCTCAATTGGAATTAAATGCTTCCTGATATGCAATAAGATGAAAAGATTTGCCAAGAGTTTTCTTTACTAATTAACTTTATCTTGTGTCAATTGTGATGCATTTTCAAAGAAATTAGATTGCAAATACTCCTGCCACTCTGTCAAATAAAGTACTGCTGATGTGAACAGTGACCCCAAACACTAAAGGTATCGCTAGTGAGTATGCTTATGTCCATGTGTAAGATTGATGCTAATGGTTAGTGCATGTGTGTGTGTTAATGGGTAGCACCAGTGGGTTTTTAAGTAAATGATTCACTTTGTTAAGTGTGTCTAGGGATGTTTTTTAGACTCTGACAGTCACATTAGGTTAGTTAGATCACACGTCTAAATGCTCTGATTACACATCTAAGCATCTGTGTGTGAGTATGTGTGTGTTTGTCTCTATGAGCAGGTGCATGTGTAAGTCTCTGAAACCACAGCAAGCAGCAGGGTTTGTGTGTCTTCAGGGATGTGTTTCATCTGCCTTGTTGTTTTCATGTAGGTGCAAGTTTGCTTCATTAAACTGATGTGTTTAATGATCAATTCACACACGGAGCTGACTGACCGGAACACCTTGTGTCTTTTTAGCCTCTTTGTCTTGTCGTGTTAGTCTGTGTTTAGTGTGTGTGAAGGCAGGACATGGAGTCTAACTCTACCACTAAATCTTTCGCCCTTTCCCAGTCTTTCAGCGTATCTGATATCATTGTAATCGGAGCATATTTTTTATTGAACGTCGCAGTTGGAATATGGGTGAGACGCATTAATGTATTGCATAATTATGTGTGTGTGTTAGCTGTAACAAACATTATAATTATTTTAATATTTTCGTTAACACTTACCATTAGGTTCCATTTGTTAACATTAGTTAACTACATTAGGTAACATGACCTAACAATGAAATATACTTCTAAAGCATTTATTAATCTTGGTTAATCCCAATTTCAACATTTACTAATACGTTATTAAAATCGAAAGTTGTATCTGTTAATATTGTTTAATGGACCTGAGCTAATATGAACTAACAATGAACAGTTGTATTAGAATTAGGCTTAATTCATTTGAACAAACATTATTAAATACTGTAACAAAAGTTTTGCTCGTTGTTAGTTAATGCATTGTTAACATATTTTCTGTTGTCACATTGTTATTTATTTTAAAAAATTAATAGATTTCAATTGTGTTTAAGAACATGTGAATGTAAACTGTGGAATTAGAAAGAAAACTTTACTTAAAATATAACATTATTCTAACATTATCTGAGATGTTAGAGTGGGTAATACAACATCTAAAGTTCGGATGAACTATTATGTGTGTTTCAGTCATCTTGCAGAGTGAGTCGAAACACACTAAGTGGATATTTTCTGGCTGGCAGAGACATGGCTTGGTGGCCGGTAAGTGATAATGAATGTAAACTGACCCAATTGAAGTAATAAACGTACATTTACCAGAATTAACTATGGTTATAGCCTGATAATGAGCAGATAAATTACAAATAATCCTTTTTTTTTTTTTTTAACTTTACAACCTAAAAAAAAAAAACTTTATTATTAAGCAGTACAGTAATGTAAACTATATGGTTGATATGATAAAAGTGACCTCAATAAAAGTGACCTCAAGGCAAACATTTTATAGACAATGTTGGAAAAAGTTGCTTCTTTTTTTAATAGGTATTTGAAAAATAACATGGACATGAAAATACTTATTTTCAACATCCAGATTTTAGGTCAGAATTTATATACAGTGGTGTCCAAAAGTCAAACCACAAAACCGAATTTAAATCTACAAATAAGCAAAAAAAAAAAAAAAGATTTTAAGTAAAAATAATACACCAACATGATTATTTAAAACAAAAACAAAAATAGAGGCACAACATGCAAGTTATGCATTATTGGGTCATATTAAATCACTTTGCACTAATGTACAACTATATAGCTATACACACACACACACACACACACACGTTCACCGTATTACAGCAGTGTTCAGTGTCACATGATCCTTCAGAAATCATTTCAAGGGTACGTTTACACAACAACAATGTACTAACAACAGAAAAGTTTTTCCTTTGCGTTTTTCGAACACAGATGACAACGTTGTCAAAACAATCCCGTTCACATGGATCTGTGAAAACAACTGAATACATAATATAATCCTGCCAGGCCAGTAGATGGCGATGTCATTTTGTAAAGAACCACAACCTATAGACTGAGAACATAAATTGCATGTGCATGATGTCAACATTTTCACAAATTCGGGTTTTTGTAGTTTACACAGAAATTATGATAGCATCATAACTTGCACTTTGAATCCTTTTTTCACAACGGCCAGAAAGTTTTTAGTTGAAAACTGTGTCGTGTAAACAGCCCCTAATATGCTGATTTGCAGATTAAGAAACATTTTTTTTTCCACAACACCATTTTCAACTAAAAACAGGAAACTTTTTATGCATTTTGGCCATACATTTACACAACAATGGCGTTTTGGTGGCCTGAAAACAAACTTTTGAATGTGGATTTCAAAGTGCAAGTTTTTGAAAATGATACCGTTATCATCTTCATGTAAACTACTAAAGAAATAATGTGGCATCATGCGCATGCGTATTACATGTTCAGTCTATAGGCGTGTAGTGTTTCTTTACAAAGTGGCATCGCCAACTACTGGCCTGACATGCATACTACAGCATTTTTAGCCGCTTTCTTGGATCCATGTGAAAGAGGATAGTTTTGACAACGTTGTCTGTATGCGAAAAAAGCAAAGGATAAACATTTCCATTTCAGCACATCATTGTCATGTAAATGTGCACCTTATTATTATCAGTGTTGTGCTGCTTAATATTTTTGTTAAAACTGTGATACACTACCATTCAAAAGTTTGGGGTAAGTAATTATTTAATACTTGTTTTAAGCAAGAATGCATTAAATTGACAGTAAAGACATTTATAATGTTACAAAGGCTAAGTTCATGCAGCTGGACAGCAACTGTGATTAAAGCAAAAGACAGACAAACCAAATATATTAGGCATTAAAATTAATGTTAATTAAACGTTTTGCTCATATAGTTATGTATAATTTTAACAATAAATATTGTTATGTAAAAAGCAGTTTAACTAGTGGTTTGAGACATTTAGACCATGCTGTAATAAGAAAAGGCATATATTTCAGGTGCTCAGTTTCATTTTCACTAATTCTTTTTCTTTTGCAGTGGCTTTAATTAGTCCTGCATAGTGACAAATACATTTTTAAAATTATTAACATTGCATGTAGTATCTCAATTAAAATGAGGTCACAAAAAAAAGAGGTCATACAAATATAGGCCTGCATATAATTATTATACATATGAAAGAGGTATAATAATTATACACAAATAAAAAAAAAGTTGATTAAAATGGTTTAACTTGCATGTCACACTGCAGACACTGCCTGACATGTCATGTCAACTATCTTGCAAATATTAAGTGTGAAGCTTATTGTTGTAAATCAAGTTGTTTTACATTGTCCATCCTGAGAACTGCACTAATATGTAGTCTGAATGGGTGCAGATTGGTGCATCTCTGTTTGCCAGCAGTGAGGGTTCAGGACTGTTCATCGGTCTGGCTGGGACAGGAGCAGCAGGAGGGATCGCTGTCGCTGGATTTGAATGGAATGTGAGTTACATCATTTTTTAATGCCTCATTTTCTACTTAATCTAAACAAGTGCATGATATTTATTAGTCATAATTCGTTATTGATCATTACTTTTAACACAAAAAATTTAGCAGTTCATATAAATGCACCAGCATTCGATCAGCACTAGGGGGAGAAAAAGACCAGCCTCTGTCTTAAAACAACATTATGGGTGTTGAAAATTCTATTCTTAGTTATTGTCTAGACTCTAGTCTAGACTGTCAGTAAAAATATTTAAAAAATTCTTACAACAAGATAAATGTACCTGAGGAATAAAAGAGGAATAAAAATAAATAAGACATGATTTTCAAAGAATTTGTCTTGAATAGTATTTTGTCTTTTTACTTGTAAAAGTTGTCTAAATTTATAGAGGTGTATATAAGTGAAATTTAAAAATTAGCAAATTAAATAAAACCTGATGCATATGACTAAATTTAGACAACTCAAACAAAAAAACAAAAAAAAAAAGAAAAAAAGACTTTGGCCAAAATGTATTTTGACACTTTAATTGCACTTAAAGCTATAGTTCACCCAAAAATGAAAGCTCTGTCATTATTCATTCACCTTCATGTTGTTCCAAACCTGTATGACTTACTTTCTTCTGTAAAATATTTCTCAGTGTTTTTTCCCCCCATACAATGAAAGTCAATGGGGTCCAATGTCATTTTGGACCCCATTAACTTTCATTGTAGGGATGTAAACAGCTGAAATATTATTCAAAATATCCTCTTTTGTGTTTCGTGAAAGAAAATCATATAGGTTTGGATCGACATGAGGGCGAATAAACAATGACAAAATTTTCATTTTTGAGTGAACTAACCCTTTAAGCTGTTTGATTGTCATTAGATTATAAAATATCATACCAAATGACATTTATTTTAAAGAAAGACAGCACAAATACTCTTTACAAGCAAAACATTTCCTAATATAATATTATAATATATCTAATAATATAAAAACAGATCTGTCTTAATATATTTTAGGGCCTCTGTGCTGTATATTCAGTCCAAACACAATGTAATATTTCATGCAGTTTTGCTCCTCAAGTAAACTGATCTTGTTGTAAAATGAGATGTTTTACTGGAAAATAAATAAAAGCTGAAGAAAAAATTGATTTTTCACAGTGCTCTAACACTTTCTTTCTCTGTTAGGCAACTTATGTCCTGTTGGCTCTTGCCTGGGTCTTTGTCCCAGTTTATGTGTCTTCTGGGGTGAGTTTTAGACATACACCAAATCACTGTGTTCATACGGATGTGCAGCTGAGCTATACAGTATGTGAATTAATAATTCAGAACTTATGTTCAATGCTGCCACGTGTACTATAGACTCACAGTCTCTTTCTCTCACACACAAACTCTCCACATGTGCTACTTTCCCAGATTTGCCTGTTAATTTGCTTAGATCGTGCCATTCCCTCTGCATTTCCTCTCTCTCTCTCTCTCTCTCTCTCTCAGATTGTCACAATGCCAGAGTATCTGGGTCGGCGGTTTGGAGGAGAGCGAATTCGCATGTACTTGTCAGCTCTCAGTTTGATGCTGTCTGTGTTTACCAAGATCTCAGTGAGCATGAAATCTCACATGCATTCACTCATGTTTTTTGCCGTCTCATTTTCACAAAGCTAGAAGTCAAACATTAATCTACAAAGGCTTCACTTATTGAGTCCTGTATTGCTGTGCTGGCATGTTTCTGCACCCAAGGAATTTGTTGTGAAAGACAATGTAGTTTAGTTGTTTCAAAATCTGTTTTTCACTGTAGGCGTACAAAAGAACTCACACCCAAATGCTCGTGCTGCCTTGTTGGCTTGCTAATGAACCATTTAATGCTAGGTAGGCTTATCACACTTTGGCACTTAACAAGCATTATTTGTCATAAGAGTATTAAGTTAAGTGATAAAACTACCATTCAAGTTTGGGGTCAGTAAGGTCTTTTTTAAAGGAATTAATTTTTTTTATTTAACAAGGAAGGACATATTAAATTGATCGAAAGTGATGGTAAAGACATATAATGTTACACATATATACATATAAAGACATTATAATGTTACAAAAGATTTCTATTTTAAATAAATGCTGTTCTTTTGAACTTTCTATTCATCAAAGAATCCTTAAAAACATATAATTAAGCACTACAACTGTTTTCAACATTAATGATAATAAGAAATGTTTCTTGAGCTGCAAATCATCATATTAGAATGATTTCTGAAGGATCATGTGACACTGAAGACTGGAGTAATGATGCTGAAAATTCAGCTTTGTCTTAGAGGAATAAATTATACTTTAACAATACAAATAGTTATTTCTCATTCTCCATGATAAAAAATCAAATCAGATAAATGCAGCCTTTATGAGGATTAGAAACTTCTTTCAAATACATTTTTAAAAATATTACCGACCCCAAACTTTAGAATGGTGTCGCCCAACACAAGATTAAAAAAATAAAAAGACTGTTCCATTAACATAAAAAACCTTAGCAATTACCCACAATACCCTAGCAATTGCATTGTAACATGCTAAAACTATTTAGAACATGTTAGCAAATGCACAGAAACATCTTGGCACCACCTACTACACCCTAACATCATGGCAACAGGATTTGTGTGCCAGCAAGAACCACTCAAATTTCTTCATAAAAAAATATATCTATTTAATATTTCAACCATTTATCATAGTAAGCAATATGATTAAATGGAGAGCAAACTGAGACGTTTGCTTAAGTATCCTGCTTCTCAGATTGTCCTCTTTTCAGAAGAGATTTTAAACCTGACAAGATACCCAACAAGAAAGTCTAATAAAAAGTCAGATCTCAAATATTTCTCATCAAATTCTTCCCAAGACCAACTAATCTGAGCTTATTCACATTCATGTTATAGCTCTATACTCTTAATGTATGTCAACAACTGTTTTACTTTATTAACAGAAGTACTGTTATTTTAGGGTAAAAACAAAGTTGATACTCAAATGCAGTATAGCTGAAAACACTTCACAATTAAGCCTCCTATATCTAAGAATGAGCAACCTGTGATCTTTCTGTACCGTTTGCAGACGGATCTGTACTCTGGAGCTCTGTTTATCCAGGTTTGTTTGGGCTGGAATCTCTACCTCTCCACTGTGCTCATGCTGGTCGTCACTGCCCTCTACACTATTGCAGGTTTGTATTTCCGTTCAAAAGTGTGGGGTCATTAACCTTGTTTTGTGTTTTTGAAAGAAGTCTCTTATGCCCACCAAAGCTGCATTAATTTGATAAAAATAAAGTAAAAACAACCATATTGTGAAATATTATTACAATTTAAAGGGGTGGTTGACTATGATTTCACTTTTTTAACTTTAGTTAGTGTGTAATGTTGCTGTTTGAGCATAAACAACATCTGCAAAGTTACGACGCTCAAAGTTCAAAGCAAAGGGAGATATTTTCTTTTAAAGAATTCTCTGTTTAAGGACTACAACAAACGGCTGGTAGAGACTACAAGGAGCTTCTTCTCGGGTTGGTGACATCACAAACCCCAAAATTTACATAAACCCTGCATATATTCTCTGGCTCTGTAGGCATCTTACAACAGTTCCCACACGAGCGTTTTATAGATTATCATTACAAAATATGCTAATCAATGACTTTAAGAGAGTTAACTCCACATCAGCTACATGGATTCACCAACTAACCATTCAGAAACGTCCTGTTGCATTCTACATGATGTCACTTCTTCTTGAGCCTCTCCATCATTGTCCGACTCCGGTTTGAACATAAAAGGCTGAACAGTTTCTAACACATTTTAAGTGAGTCTGCGTGAGGTAATCGGCGCTGCTAACGTGAGCTCTTGAAACTCCGCCCTCTTCTTGAGAGCAGCAGCTCATTTGCATTTAAAGGGACACACACAAAAACTGAGTGTTTTTGCTCACGTTCAAAAAGTGACAAATTTAACATTCTATAAAAAATGATCTGTGGGGTACACACTCTGGGCCTGGGGACACCAGAGACCCCTTTATGATCCCAAAAATGAAAATGATCCCATGATTTACTCACCCTTAAGCCATCCTAGGTGTATATGACTATCTTCTTTCAGACAAACACAATTGGAGATATTTTTAAAAATATCCTGGCTCTTCCAAGCTTTATAATGGTAGTGAATGGGGGGGCGCGATTTTGAAGCCCATAAAAATGCATCCATCCATCATAAAAATAATCCATATGGCTCCAGGGGGTTAATAAAGGCCTTGGTTTTTGTAAGAAAATATCCATATTTATATAACTTTATAAACTAAAATAACTAGCTTCCGGCAGACAGCCTACGCATACTGCGCAAGTCGACTTGTGCCAAAAGAGAAACCCCTTGACGTAACGTATGACGTAGGATGTAGGAGTAGCATAAACTTAGTGGTTTAAACTAACACGGCTGGGCAACAAACTCAAGCTCCTCTTCTCTTATATCGAAATCCTCTGACATTTCTCTTTAAAATTTCTCATTTTAGACTTCTAATTCGTGACCGGTGTTTTGCTTCGCTCTATCCTCTGCGCTTCCGCGTTCATCAATACATCATGTGTCAGGTCAGAGGTCACTCTTCCGCCGCAAATCGATGCATACAGCTGTCTGGCGGAAGTTAATAATGTTTTAAATATGGATATTTTTCTTACAAAAATCCATCGCTTCGCTACAGAAGGACTTTATTAACCCCCTGGAGCCGTATGGATTATATTTATGATGGATGGATGCATTTTTTCGGGGCTTCAAAATCTCGCCCCATTCACTACCATTTTAGAGCCATGATATTTTTAAATATATCTCCGATTGTGTTTGTCTGAAAGAAGATAGTCATAGCTTGAAGGTGAGTAAATCACGGAATAATTTTCATTTTTGGGTGAACTATCCCTTTAAATCCCTATCCCTATTTGAATATATTTTAACATGTACGTTATTCCTGTGATGTGAAGCTGAATTTTCAACAGTCTTCAGTGTCACATGATCCTTCAGAAATCATTCTAATATGCTGATTTGCTCAAGAAACATTTCTTATAATTATCAATGTTGAAAAAACAGCTGACCTGCTTAACATTAATAAATATTTAACTTCACATGAACCTAGATTAATAAATGCTCATTATTCATGATGCTTATTGTATAAAGTGGTACCACTACATGTTTCAGTAGGGAGCAGTTGTCATGATTAGCTTGTCCTGTAAACAAGCTCTTGTTTCAACAAGCAGCAGTGTAGCGTGACAAAACAGCTTTTGATATCTAACAGATTTACAGATAAGCAAACAGATGCAATAATCACTTTCACACTTATAGAAGTTTTCTCTTGCACTGCAATGTTGTAAAACTGGATAGAGTGGCATAATGGTTAAAACTTAGGGCTGGTAACAGGAATGTTGCTGGTTTGAGTTGTTGACAGTGCAAATTAACTAGAAGAGTCCTCGAGCGAGGGACTTAACCACAGGTTTGAGTACTGCCAATTGTTTGGATAAAAGCTTCTACTAAATGATTACTTATTTAAACTTTCTCACTGAAGCCCAGTGGTTCAGTAACAGTTCACTTCTGCAGCAGTAATTATGGTCTACATGACTGATTCCAGCATAATTACATAATTATTTTAATCCGTGGCTCTGCTGTCACTGTATTCACTCCTCTGTCTACAAGTGCTGATTCAGACTTTACCCCGATGACTCAGATCATTTTAAACCATCATGAGAGAATTGAACAATACCCGCTTAGTCCTCTGTTTCTCCAGGTGGCTTGGCTGCTGTAATCTACACCGACACTCTTCAGACCTTCGTCATGATTATTGGAGCGGTCATCCTCACCATTACAGGTCAGTCAATCTTAGGCCTTTTCTTTTATTCTCCCCTGGCAGTGATCTCATGTCAGCTGTCACTAGGGAAGTAAGAACATCTTGCATTTTGAAAGTGCCACTGCTGAAAACAGATGGCAGCTGTGACAGGCACATTTTCAGGGTTATGTGGTTTATAACCATGCATTCCATGCACAGATATGTCATGTGTCCTAAATGCAGATAAAATAAGTCTTAGCTTGACTTACCTGCACTGTAAACCTCACAAAACATTTGAGGAAACTTATTACATTGAAACATTTAAGTAAACTAACTCATTTTTTTAATTTAGTAGAACTTTTGTGACAAGTGGGGCGGGGCCAAGAGCCATGGAAGTGGAGCAAGGCCAGTGTAGTACACACGTTTCTCTCATTAACAATCACATCACCGGCATCCCTTCGCTCTCACAGTTCTCAGCCTCGCCCCAATCATCATCATGTTAATTACCTACAGTTCATTTACATAAACATCACATTCAGATCTTGGTTAAATGTTAGTTATAATATAGCATGTGCTATTTGCTATCTATCAAAGAGACTGTTATTATATACTTGTGTGTATATAATCAATCAACATACAGTGTATTTATGGTCTTAAAAGTTTTGCAGCCCATCCTCAGGCTAACCTCAGGCTCTACTCTTCACCATGATGGTAACCCTACAAAACTAACATAACAGATCCCCTTGTAAATCCCAACATAACACAACATTAAACACTAACTTATGTCTCCCTATGTTAATCTTGTGCAAAAACACACAAAATAACACTTAATTTCAACATTTATTTATAAAGTCTGACGCAAAGCATGCTGGGAATTACAAATCTGCTGCAACTCAACTCAATCATATTAAGTTCAGCTTACTACAATGAAATTTTGAGTTCACACAACTTTTTTTCCTATTAAGTACAATGAACTTTCATTATTATTTGAGTGAAACGAACTTATTTCATTTAATTAATTTCACTGTTCGGTTTTAGTGTGTGGTTGTCCGCTGGTATGGGAAAAAACATTATATATTGTAAAATTGCCTATTGATGATGAAAATAATAAAATAAATAATAGTAATAAAGGTGAAATAATGAAATGTGGTTCAATTATTTATCTGTTTTCCAAGTAACAAAATAAATAAATAGTTCACCCAAAAATGAAAATTTGTCATCATTTACTCACCCTCATGTTGTTTCAAACCTGTATGAATTTCTTTCTTCTGATGAACACAAAATAAGATATTTTGGAAGAATTTTTGGGTGAACTATCCCTATAATTTTCCAGGTAAAACAAATATGGAAATTAAAAATTATTTAATTTGCATAAAATGTAGCACCATTAATTATTATTAAAATTTAGAATATTCACCAAATATGAATATTCAGTGCAAACAAAAGAGCTTTAATCAAAAACAACATTCCAACACTTAAAAAATGAAGGTTCCAAAAGAGGGTTTCTGCAGTGATGCCATAGAATATCCATTTTGGGTTCTCTGAAGAACCTTTCAGTGAACAGCTCTTAAAAGAACCACTTTTTTTCTTAGTGTGAAGAACATTTTATAATCTAAAGATCTACTTTTTTCCACTAAAAAGAACCAATGGAAAGGTTCCATGGATGTTAAAAGGTTCTTGATGGAACCATCTATGCCAATAAAGAACCTTAATTTTTAAGAGTTGAGATAACAGTCAAACTTTCACCTTATGATGGAATTTTCTGCCCAGAATTGGTCTTTTCTCAGTGAAAGTGAAAACGCTATGCGATGCTGCACAATAACAGACAAAAATAACATATTTGGCGTAATGTGGAGCAGATTTCACTGTGTTTGTCACAGGCAAAAAAACTAAATGTCCTGTAACTCGACACAGCTGTTTAGTAAGAGCAAAAACGCACCTCACATTTTTGTCAAAGAGAGAGGTTTTATCACATCGCGTCTGGTTAGGACATATTAAAACACTTTAAAACCAGCATAGCTGGTTTGCATGGAGATGTGGAAAATCCCATGACTGTCTTTAGCCACTTAAAAAAACATCTCTAAAGGATTTAAAAGAACTGAAAATGAAATGAAAAATGCACTCACACAGACATTGACACACACAAGTCTAAACAAGTTAAAGAAATTTAAATATTTTTAATTGGAATCAATTCAAAATATACATTGCGTTTTGACGCCTTGTTGTCCTGACGTTACTACAAAGATACATTTTTATGCCAAACCTCTACATTTTACCCAAAACAGTTGTAGTAGATTTAGCTGATATGTATTTATGTATGTTACAGCATTCAATGAAATTGGAGGCTACAATAAACTGGAGAGCGTGTATTTGGAAGCGGTGCCATCTAAGATCATCCCAAACACAACATGTCACCTACCCAGGCCTGATGCCATGCACCTGTTCAGAGACCCTGTTCATGGAGACCTGCCCTGGCCAGGCATGACACTGGGATTAACGATTCTTGCAACATGGTACTGGTGCACTGATCAGGTATGTTTAAACACACACTCTAACAAATAGATAATAAACCTACCCTGGTTCTCACACAATGTAAAAAGCCTCGCATAGAGGACAGTATTGCAAATGTATTTTGCATTATGAGTTGCATTCTGCTATAAGATATGTGATGTATCACTTGTTTGCCACAAAGATAATAATAAAGGTTTAGGAGAAAAAAAAAAAATCTACCAAGCCTGAAATGGACCTAAGTCAGGATAGGCTAGACCCTTCTAATTTGACGCAATGAAAACGAGACTGTGAGAGATTTGCGTCAAATTAAGTACAACTACCCTGACTAAAGTCTATGCTTCTCCTGTGTCACCAAAAACGTCACCAAATGATTCAAGTATATCCTCACAGAAACTGTACGAATCAGTGTGTGCAGACTAGCATCTTTAAAATACCTTGCTTTTTAAGATCATTTATTTAAAAATAATAATAATAATAAACAAGCAAAATTGAGACAATTTAGAAGACTGTTCGTAATAAAAGTTATAACACTTTCCTTCCTTAAAGTATAGTGCACATCACGTCCTTAAAAAGTATATTTCCAAACCTCCTTGGAAGGCAAAAAAAAAAAAAAAAAAAAAAAAAGTCATCAGAAAGAAATTATTAAATTCCTAGAAATACTGACAGAGTTGGAGTCCCCTCAAGACCCAATAAATGTTGGTTTGGTCTGTGTCTTATTACAGTAGGTCCTCTCGTTGGGGGCTCGAATCTTAAAAGTCTTGTTCTGGATCTTGGGCCTCAGTCATGACCACAGTTCACCACTGCGCAAAGTGGCTCAGTATCTGAAATGAATGCTGCACAAATTCAGCAAATGGACAGGTCTTGGTCTGGATGTTGGAAGGTTTGGTCTTGACTCCAACTCAAAAGCTGAAGGCTTGGTACACACCAGCACAAATGTTTGGCATGAAAATGTGGTCCAATTTTTGCACACATTCTTTTTTTTTTGTTCAGACCCATGCAAGAAAAAAAAAGGCAAATGGGCTGAATGAAAATACAAACTTACCTCTGACAGTAGGTGGCGCTTATGGAAAAACTAAAATACCCAGGTTTACTCATGGTTTCCAAGCAAAATAGTCTGTGTTTGTGTACCACAAAGTCGTAGTTTTATGTAACAGCATTTTTTATTTAACCTTATTTTAAAATATATATATTTTTGCAATGTGATGAAAGAGAGGTTAGAAAAAAAGTTGCATTGAAAGCAAGCGAAAGATCAAATTGGTGTGAACAGATTCATTAAAAGCTGTTCATTAAAAATAAAATGCTTATCCCAACGAATTTACGCACAAAACATTTGTCCTTGTGTGAACAGGCCTTGATCTCCTCTGATAAAACCAGGGACAACTGTATTAGTATGTGCGTTTTTAAAAATAGCTCAAATTCAGTTCGTACTTAAACTTTTCAACGTCCTTTTCCCACAATCTAAGACACTAATTAGCCAATAATACAGGTGAACGTGAAATTACCATCACCATGGTCATAAATCCACCACCAAATTCCCTTGCACTAGTACAGATTACTCAAAGGCACGTCAAAAAAAAAAAAGAGTAGGGCTTTATGTAACAAGTGCTCCTTGCCACTGTCCAAAAAATGTCATTGTTTGTGTGCCACTGTAACATTCGAGTCAGTTTTTAGATCCAGTTGAACTCCAGCCTTTATCAGTGGAGACCGGTCGCTACATCATTACACATTTGTGTCTTTGTACTCAATACAAAGTTGTTTTTTGAGGGAAGAAAGCCACTATAAATCAGTTAATTCTCATTGTGACTATGTGTCAACAATTTATCCCCCAAAGCAAAACCTGACGTGTTCACTGGAGCCTTCCCTCGGAGGTGTTTGAAGCTGGCGAGTTTAGATAAAGGGATTCCTAGTGGCGTGCGAGTCTCGACCCGTCTACGAGGAGACGGAGACTTTGTTTGAGAGGCCCGATGAGCAGGGGAGAGAGATTGAGAATGCATGAGCCGCTGAGCGGGTGATTGGCTTGTTCGCAGTCCTTCTATCGTATAGGCGGGGCTTTGTCTTCTGGGGGACCGGCCAGAACGGTTTAGGTTTTGCTGGCCTGATCCATTTGAGGGGAGTTCATTGCCAAACATCTTCCCCTGCCAGTACTTGTGGCCCCCGATCACGTGGCCGCTGCTTTTAGGGGGTCTATGGAACACTCCAGGTTTAGCAATCATCACTTTGGCCCGGCCATAAGTGTCTCGAACAGGTGACCTGGAGACCATCTGATAAAGCTGAAAGGGAGGAAGGTATATGTGAAAAAGAAAAATGATAAACGGGCATGATGACAAACTATAAACTGTTCTGAATTTTTCAACAACAAATCAGTAAAAAAACAACAATGTTGGTTGATCATTGGCAGGTAATCGTGCAGAGGTCTCTGTCAGCCAAGAATATGAGTCACGCCAAAGGGGCGTCCATCTTTGCCAGCTATCTCAAGATGCTTCCCATGATCTTCATCATCCTACCTGGCATGATCAGCAGGGCACTCTACCCAGGTACTACACACACGCTCCAGCTGCTGTATCCGCTAGTGCTGCAAAAATTCAGTGCTATGTCATCTTTTGTGCAAGCTTTGTCATCTTTTAAGCCTAACTAAAGAAAATCAGGTAATTCCAGCTTAAGGTGGTCAAGATGGTTTTTGGTACATGGTAGCTGCTTTTTGCTGGTCCAAGGTGGACTACCAGACCTAATCAAGTTTGACCAAGTTGTAATACACTATTCTGAACCAGCTAGAAAGCATACAAAAACCAGCTACAACCTTAAGCAGGATAGTTAGAGGTCACTAAATACTTGCCACTTTAGCCTATAAAAGCTGTTTTTTTTTTTCTTTCTGTTTTTAATACTGCATACAAATTTACTGTATTTTCTGGTTATGTTCTAATTAAGAGACGGAGAAATAATTACATATATATATATATATATATATATATATATATATATATATATATATATATATATTATACACATATATATATACATACATACATACATACATAAATTCTGACTGATACCAATAAATGAATAAAAAAAGGGACAGATAGCCAATATATCGCATTCCTAGACAAAAGTTTCCAGACCTCTTTAACTCAGGAAATTTTTGTCGTAGACACACATGGACTTCTTCTTTCATGGGGAAGTCCCACCAAAATGAGGATCTGACGAACCCTAATAACATGCTATTTTCCTGTTCTCATCTGATAAGCAACATCATTTACATTTATCCTCGTCCAACCCACTACCATTCATGTGTTTTAGCACTTATAGCAGGTTAAGGCATGCAGAAAATGCCAACAGAGTCCCGGAACATACATTGGCACACCCTCATGCGTTCCATAACGCACTTCTTTTCATATATTTGAGACACTCCCAGGTTTAAGGACTGGTAGAGTGGAGAGCCAAATCTGATAAAAAGCGCTTTCACATTCAGACGCACTAAATCAAAATCCTACCTACCTTTGTTTTGTTTTTGTTCTGCATATTTAGTAGATTCCTCTCGGCAGTGCTTTGTAGATCAGCGTCATCCGAACGCAAGTTCAGCATGGATTGAGAAAAGCGGGCCATCACGTTAAGCGCATTAGGGGTGTGTTCTCCAACACGACCGGAACCAGTTATCCGTCCGTTAGGGAGTTTATCACTGCTATCAGAGTCAGTACATTCATAGTATTCATCTGACATTGTGGAATTGTCATCTTTATCCTTTAATGAATCTGCACAGGTCACAGTGGTGCTGTCGGCATTGTTGTCTTGAGCATCCATGTGTGAATCCTTCGTCTGGTTTTCCTCCCTTTTGACTAAAGTGACCTCTGCGTCTCCAGAGCCTTCCGGCATATTAACCACCAACTGAAAGGTGCGTGGCTTGGGAACAGGCAGATCTGAAACCTGTTGGACCTCTGCTGGTTCATGGTTGGGTTCCTGCTCTTTTGGAGGAAGGTTGGGTTTGGGGTCTTGTTGCTGGATTGGAGAGCTCGGCGAATCGGATGTATTGGCTGGTGTATCTTTATGGGCAGTGCTAGAATCAGTCTCCGCCTGAGGTTGGGTGTTTGATTGAACATTTGCAGCCATTTTAGACAACTGTGCTGTTGAAGGACGAGGAGTTGCCTTATCTGGTAGCGGTTCCTCAGGTGGGCCAGTGAAAGGGTCTTTAAAGCGGATTGCTTGCGATGTTTCAAACATTTGAGAGCGCATTAAATGCACTTGTGTTGGCTTGCTTGTGTCACGGATATTAATATACCCAATAACGTCACTGGATGGGTCTGGCTCGGGCCAGGTGGGCAAGTAGAGAATGAGATCTGCTTTTGGCAAGCCTACAAGTCCTGGGTGCTTTTGTATCTCCCGTTGAGGCTTGGGAATCTGGACCATAGGATTCTGGGAGTTATTGTTCTTGGCACTAGCTTTGTCTGAAGATGATTTGCTTGCTGTATCTACAGTGACCAAAGCATATTTGGGGTTAATTAGTTTTCTTGCAACAGCTGCGGAAACAGGGGGAGGAATGACGACTGGGGCAGGGTCCAGCTCCGGAGCGTCCGCCAAAGGAATCTTGGTGAGATTGACCCCACGAGAGTACAGGTATAGTTCACGGAACTCCTTGTCAAAAGTTTCGACGGCCTGCCCAGTCAGGACTGTAATGATGTTGCGGTCCAAACGAGAAGCTGTCCATGTAAAACTGAAACATAAAAATGCCAGAAGTCAGAAACAAAAACAAAGTGGACAATCAAATAATACATGCACAGAACATGAGCACATAAACTACTTAATGGCAACATTTTTATCCATTTCTGTGACCGTACAGTAGCTCACTACTGTAGCTTTCTTGTTCTTGATTTGTCTGTTCACACTTCCCTTTTTTGTATTCTGGTGTTTCCTGCCATGTGATTGGTTTATTAGGCTTGTCTTGTGACTTTGATTATTGTTTGACTAGATTATTGTTTTGACCTTTTTATTCAGTTTCTAGTTTGACTGTTTTGTTACACTCTTGTAAATTTATACCCTTTAATTTGCCATTGTGTATTAAATGTTTTTCCATGTTCTCTATCAGGTGTTTGGGTGAGATTAGTGAAGTTTCCAGTTTCAAGTTAAGACCTTTCCTGCTTTAGGTTTGATTTATGGTTTTTGTTGTTACTTTGTCTCGGTTTTTGTTCATAAACTGTGCTTGGGTTAAAAACTTAAATCACAGCATTAAACAAAACTAGATTATTGTTTTGTCTTTTTTATTCAGTTTCTAGTTTGATTGTTTTGTTACACCCTTGTATATTTATACCCTCTAATCCACTAGCGTTGGAACTTTTTCAAAGTAGTTGATGTTTAAAGGGTTAGTTCACCCAAAAATTAAAATTCTGTTACCATTTAAGAAGTTCATAAAGAGAACATAAAACTAATCCATATGCATTGAGTTGTTTAGTCCAAATTTTCTGAAGACTCGATTTGTATGACAAAGTAATTCAATTTTAGGCTTTTTATTCACATATAAACATTCATCAGCAAACATAAACAGAAGCTCAACCGTAGTTGATTGACGCATGAGAACAAACCTCATTGGTTGTTGCGGAAGCTGAAACGTGCTGCGTAACACGCGGGAATGGACCTCATTGGTTGTTGAACGTCAAGCAAACATGCTTGAGCTTCCGTTTACCATATCCGATACGTGAGTGATGAATGTTTATATGTAAATAAAAGCTTAAATTAAATCTGTTCAGTGTATAAAGCAATCGTGTCTCTTCAGAAAGTTTGGACTAAACTTCTCAATTCATATAGATTAGTTTTGCGATCTCTTTATGAACTTTTTGAAGCGTCAAAGTGGTAGTTGCGTAGACTGTCAAGGGAGGGACAGAACTCTTATTTCATTAAAAAGATCTTCTTTTGTGTTCCGAAGATGATCGAAAGTCTTATGGGTTTGGAACAGAATTTTCATTTTTCAAACACTAAACAGTATAAACAGTATCAGAGATGCTCTTCATCATTAAAAACATTAACAAAAAAACTCAATCCACAGATTTTCCCATAGCCATTTGCACTTGCAATTTTCAAAGCATACAGTTTTTACTAGCATGCTTGCTATATATCTGTACTTCATCCTACAAGCGCACAGACCAGTTTCTGACACAATGTGATTGGCTTGTGTTTAAGAAACAGCTTCATGTATATGTACAAACACACATTAAAGTGCACAGTACAAACCTGTATGATCCGGACACAGCACGGTCTCCATCCACAAACATGAATTTCTGACTCAACGAGCCACGCACCTTCTGAGATGAGCGCGTGTAGAATTCGCAACCACCGATGCATCGCACCCTCAGATGCTAAAAAAAGAAACAAAAAAAAATTGTTATTCATGCACAAACTACATCTAATCTGATATTAAGAACTTAAAACAGTCTACAAAACAGACATAACTACATGCATCTTCAACTCACATTGAGGTGTCCTCTGTGCATTTTGGCTCTCTCACACATGAGTAGGAAGTTATGTACAGAAGCATTATCTATAATAATGTATATAGCCACTTTCTTTCTAAATCCAGCCTCTATTAGATCCTTAAAAATGTCAACGTCTGTGAAAACGTCCATTACCACAGCTATCATCTGCAAACAAACAAAGTAAATGTTTAGATGTTAGACAGTTCAATCCAGGCAACGTAAAAATCATTTTGTATTATTACATATTACTATACAGGTCATGTTCCAATTATGATTCTATTTTTAGCATGGAGTATGTTCTCTTTATTAAGAAGACAACATGATGATGTAGACACAAAACAACTCCTACACACCCTTTGTCAGTTGTATTGCACCCATTAAGACCTACATCTCATTATAAGTGCTCATTGTGACAAATGTCTTTAGATAAAGGGATCTCTTTGATTGAGTATTTCAGAGTGTGTGCGTTAAAAAGAGAGGAGGAGGAAGAGAATTTGTGCCGGTATGTGTCATGGGCCGAATTTTTGGGTTCAAGCAAGTTCTAACAAGACAAATGAGTCAGTTGTAAACCAGTATGGATTGTGAAACATGATGGATATTTGGACATTCAGCATTACTGCTGAACTCAATTAATAACTAACAATTCCAAGTTATCTTTTTAAAAATTAATCAGCCTGTAGAAGAAGAGTTGTGTTGAATAATGTGTGTTGACATACACTACCAGTCAAAAGTTTGGACACGGTAAGATTTTTAATGTTTTTAAAAGAAGTTTCGTCTGCTCACCAAGGCTGCATTTATTTTATTAAAAATACATTAAAAACAGTAATATTGTGAAATATTATTACAATTTAAAATAACTGTTTTCTGTTTGAATATATTTTATAAAGTAATTTATTCTTGTGTTGGCAAAGCTGAATTTTCAGCATCATTACTCCAGTCTTCAGTGTCACATGATCCTTCAGAAATCATTCTAATATGATGATCTGCTGCTCAAGAAACATTTATTGTGTACAATTGTACAAAATATTTGTGTACAATATTTTTTTTCAGGATTCTTTGATGAATAGAAAGTTCAAAAGAACAGCATTTATTTGAAATATAATCTTTTGTAACATTATAAATGTCTTTACTGTCACTTTTGATCGATTTAATGCATCCTTGTTGAATAAAAGTATTAATTTCTTTAATTTCTTTTCAAAAAAATAAAAATAAAAATTCTTACTGACCCCAAATTTTTGAACGGTAGCGTATAATGTTACAAAAGCTTTGTATTTCAGATAAATGCTGTTCTTTTGAACTTTCTATTCATCAAGGAATCCTAAAAAAAAAAAAAAAAAGTACACAACTGTTTTCAATATTGATAATAATCATAAATGTTTCTTGAGCAGCAAATCATCATATTAGAATGATTTCTGAAGGATCATGTGACACTGAAGGCTGGAGTAATGATACTGAAAATTCAGCTTTGCCATCACAGGAATAAATTACTTTATAAAATATATTCAAACAGAAAACAGCTCTTTTAAATTATAATACTATTTCACAATATTACTGTTTTTACTGTATTTTTAATTAAATAAATGCAGCCTTGGTGAGCAGACGAAACTTCTTTTAAAAACATTAAAAATCTTACCTTGTCCAAACTTTTGACTGGTAATGTACATAAATTTAGTAGCGGTTTTGCTTAGTTAGGGCCTTAGAGAATAGTTTAATATTCAATATTCACATTACTCCATCACCCCACTGGTGTTGTCATTGGTTACTGCTCTTCATAACCATTAAAATTATATCTTATAAATGCAAGATGAGTATTTAGCACATATATTACTAATATTACTAATGGGGACGATTGTGCACCGAGAATTGCTGACAGAAATTTCTTTTAAGAAATCGACCCCCTGAAAGTCACTCACTACTAGACAAAGGAACCGGTTAAGAGCCTTTCTTTTTAAGGGTCTACAGTGTTTCTTTGGAGGACTGACCATACAATAGTGCTTTTCAAGTTTCTCTAGTTTACCTACCTTCTGTGCTTGCGCGATGGCTTTTCTCACAACCTCTTTTATATGCGTCTGTCCGTCCAGCGGCGGTTGCGTGTACACACTGACCCGCGTCACTCCGCGGTAAGAACTGCAGTCGGGCCATCCGAGGTCCAGGTTCGGTATGGAGATATCAGAGCGGTCCGGCCAATACTGCAAAGACACCGCACTGTCATCTCCCTCCGTCGTACCATCTGATTTTTGATGCTCAGAACCGGGCTTATAATCTTCTATGTTCCGACGGAGCAGCTCAAGCTCGGGTTCCGACAGGAAAGGTCGCAGCTCGTGCTCTTTAACATATGCATCAAAAGCATCGCGTCCTTTCGTAGCAAGCGCCTCGAGCGCTAGCCGCTGGTCCTCACTATAGAAAAACTCCGGTTTAGATTCATTTAAACGCCAGTTCACGTGATTATCATCAAGACACTGAACCTGAGAGAGAGCCATCGTTTCCACACACGATTCGAATTAGGTGATAGAAAGCGGTTTCTTTTTTTCTCTCTTCTTCTTATTATAAGGATTTTAATAGTTAAGTCCCACTGTAATCCCAGAAACGTATAAAAAATTCTTCTCAAAGTTTTCTTCCTCAGTTAACGGCTAGAAAAATTCCTTTCGCTATGGCTATAAAGCGTTTCCATGGCAAAGCGAGACCGGGTGATTCAATCGATTTTGTTGTTGTTAAATAAAGCGGCTCAGCAATAACTCAAGCACCAAAAAGCTCGTTTTTTCATTAAAATAAAGGCGATATTGTTTTCCAAAGATATAAACGATGCCTTAAATGTTATTTGATCATATTTCCCCGAGCAGAGTCCTAATTCAGTACAGGACGCTGTTGACCGCTGAGCCGGAGATCATCTTTCAGTTAACCGACAGGTAGAATAGAACAAAGCATCTCCAGAGGCTCTAGTGATTAGACACACCTCAGTCACCTGACCGGGAGGGGCACAGACACACACACATGCATACACAAGCGCAACAGGCTTCAGCCACACCGGCTGGCTCCGCGTTTATCTTCCACAGAAGTCATAATCATCGACGCCGATGAGAAAAACAACGATAAAACAAAAGTTTCCGGGTGTTCACCACAGTGTTGCGAGTTAAACAGAGCTTTCACCGTCTCTCGATTTAATGAATGTCCCGAGTTTGTAGTCCAGTGAAGTCCTGTGGGGCTTTTGTGTTACTTTGCCCTACTTCTGTCGAGCTACAAAGAGGAAGAGGCCAGACGTCGGGTGCATGAGCACCGATGACGCGGCGTGCTGGCCGAATGCTACACAGTTGAGTCAACTGTTACGTGGGTTTGGGCGGGGTGTCCGAGAGGGAAAAAAAGGACAGGAAACGGAGGAAAGTGAAACAGACAGTTCCTATTCCCCCCCTCCCCTTCCCCTCACACGGGGAAGCTGCCTCAAAGAATTTTTTTCTCTATAAAGTTTTGAGTAAAAAGTCCAGTTGGACAAATGAGCGTATTGTCTAGGCCTATTTGTCTAGCAATGAGTTAGCAATGATATATATATATACACTACCGGTCAAAAGTTTGGAATCGGTAAGATTTTTTATGTTTTTAAAAGAAGTTTCGTCTGCTCACCAAGGCTGCATTTATTTAATTAAAAATACAGTGAAAACAGTAATACTGTGAAATATTATTACAATTTAAAATAACTGTTTTCTGTTTGAATATATTTTATAAAGTAATTTATTCCTGTGATCAAAACTGAATTTTCAGCATCATTACTCCAGTCTTCAGTGTCACGTGATCCTTCAGAAATCATTCAAATATGCTGATCTGCTGCTCAAGAAACATTTATTTGTGTACAATATTTTTTTTTTCAGGATTCTTTGATGAATAGAAATTTCAAAAGAACAGCATTTATTTGAAATATAATCTTTTGTAACATTATAAATGTCTTTACTGTCACTTTTGATCGATTTAATGCATCCTTGCTGAATAAAAGTATTAATTTCTTTAATTTCTTTTCAAAAAAATGAAAATTCTTACTGACCCCAAACTTTTGAACGGTAGTGTATAATGTTACAAAAGCTTTATATTTCAGATAAATGCCGTTCTTTTAAACTTTCTATTCATCAAGGAATCCTGAGAAAAAAAAGTACACAACTGTTTTCAACATTGATAATAATAATAATAATAATCATAAATGTTTCTTGAGCAGCAAATCAGCATATTAGAATGATTTCTGAAGGATCATGTGACACTGAAGACTGGAGTAATGATGCTGAAAATTCAGCTTTGATCACAGGAATAAATTACTTTATAAAATATATTCAAACAGAAAACAGTTATTTTAAATTGTAATAATATTTCACAATAGTACTGTTTTTACTGTATTTTTAATTAAATAAATGCAGCCTTGGTGAGCAGACGAAACTTCTTTTAAAAACATTAAAAATCTTACCGATTCCAAACTTTTGACTGGTAGTGTGTGTATATATATATATATATATATATATATATATATATATGTATGTATGTATAAAACATTACTATTCAAATTGCTTTTCTATTAGGCTACAGTCTACCTTTTCCATTATCTGCATGACTGTTTTGTTTCGTAATTGTTCCTTAGGCTATAGTACATTTATTTCAAATAGGCTACAGATGTTTTATTTATTTGAACATGTTGCATTTTCTTTTTTTTTTTTTCCAGACACAGTGGCTTGTGTCGACCCTGAAGAATGTGTAAAGGTGTGTGGTGCAGAGGTGGGCTGTACCAACCTTGCTTTTCCAAAACTGGTCATCGAGCTCATGCCCAGCGGTAATCAGGATCAGGATTTTATGTTTTTCAAATTGTATGGCCTATATTATATCTTTAAACTGTTAACATTACTTTATCAAATGTGAATAAAGTCCATGTCACAATCTATTAGCCCTACATCCAGTATTGTGTGCGTTTCAGGCCTCCGGGGGTTAATGATAGCTGTAATGATGGCTGCTTTGATGTCATCACTGACCTCCATCTTTAACAGCAGCAGTACACTCTTCACCATGGACATCTGGAAGAAGTATCGAAGAGGTGCTAGCGAGAAGGAGCTGCTGCTGGTTGGCAGGTGTCTATGTGTGCTTATGAGTGTGTGTTTGCATTTCATGCCCAGAATTGTGTCACCTTTTTAAAATCATCAATCATTATGACATGCGTAAAGGTTACGTGTTTTCTAAGATCTAACATCATGGTGTTTTTTTTTTTATGCAAAAGCAATTACACAAAAGAATGTAAGAATGATTTATAGCTTCAGAAATGCAATGCACAATGAACTAGATATCAAGGGGTGGATTGATCATTTAGATTAGCTCATATTTATGTCCTGTCATTGGGTTGAGACCATAAATGAAAATAAAACCACAAATTCTTCTTTATATAAACAGACAATGGAAGATAACTAGTAGCCTAATAATGAAATATTACTAATGGGGTCCCATAGGATTTGGATATTGCAGAACTTAACTTTATTAACTTATTAACATAATGACTTTAATTTTTCATATCAAGAACTGTTGCTGAAACTGAAGATGATCATAAAATGTATGTCAATTTGTTCTCTCAGGATAGTGACGGTTATTCTGGTGGTGATTAGCGTGGTTTGGATCCCAATTCTTCAGAGCGCTAACAGTGGGCAACTGTATGTTTACATTCAGTCAGTGACCAGCTATCTGGCCCCTCCTGTTACTGCTATTTTTGTAATGGCTGTTTTCTGGAAAAGAACCAACGAGGCGGTAATGCACACACAAACTCATACATACAACAAATAAACACTGTCTGAGGCCTCACTAATACTATGTACATATTGACACACTGACATTATCAGTCACATGCATTTGAAGAAACCACTTCTCTCGTGAAGAAGGAATGTCTGGCTATTTTAATGGATCAGATTAGTCAGGGTGTGTGTATTTGACTGTTCAAGCACACAGAGTGTGTATACATGTCTGAATGAAAGCAAAAGAGAGTGAAACTTTCACTTGTAAGTGGTTGAGATGATAGATGTCCGTATTTTCCAGAAAATAAGTCACACCTTAATATAAGTCATTATATTGTGTTGTTGACTCATTGTAAATTGTGTTTTTGAGAAGGAAAAATCATTGATAAATCACACCTGTGTATATGCTGCGTATTACATTTACATTCAGTACAAAATGATGGAAAGAACATTTAAACTGTTTGCATAAAATAATAGATAGATAGATAGATAGATAGATGATGGATGGATGGATGGATAGACAGATGGACGGACATATTACAGATAGATAGACAGATAGACAGACAGATTACAGATAGATGACAGATAGATGGATGGATGGATAGATAGACAGACAGACAGACAAACAGACGGACGGACGGACAGACAGATTACAGATAGATGGATGGATAGATGGATAGATAGACAGATGACACAAGGATGGACGGACAAATGGACGGATGGACAGACAGATTACAGATAGATGGATGGATGATGGATGGATGGATGAATGGATAGATAGACGGATGGACGAACAAATAGGTGGATGGATGGATAGACAGATGACAAAAGGACGGACGAACAAATAGATAGATAGACAGACGGATGGACGGACAGACAGATTACAGATAGATGGATAGATGGATAGATAGACAGATGACACAAGGATGGATGGACAAATGGACGGACGGACAGACAGATTACAGATAGATGGATGAATGGATGGATGGATAGATAGACAGATGGACAGATTACAGATAGATAGATAGATAGAGGGATAGACGTATGGATAGACAGATGACACAAGGATGGACGGACAAATAGAAAGCTGGACGGACAGACGGATGGACAGACAGATTACAGATAGATGGATGGATAGACAGATAACAGAAGGACGGACGAACAAATAGATGGATGGATGGATGGATGGATGGATAGACAGATGACAGAAGGACGGACGAACAAATGGATAGATAGAGAGATAGATATTGTTGATAAACCAGTGTGAAGTGTTTTTTTGAGGTGTTTACCAGTGATAAACAAGGATATAGATTCATAGAACAGGAGTAACATTGTGTGAAAGAGCACAAGATACAGAAAAAGAAAAAAAAAAAGGCCTCGTGATTCATTCATTTGATTTTATGAAAACCCCCTATCCTGATGTGTTTTGACAAATATGCTTAGAATGAAGGTTTGCGGTGCACCAGGCTGATTATCTTGGATGTTTCACTTAAAAGCAAAGAACAAAACACTGTTTTTTCACATTAGAGTGCATTAGAGTAAACGTATCTGCCAAAACTCTGTGCTCACATTGTCTTAGCAAAAGATTAGCTGTTAACCAGGCAGTTTAACATAAGAACGAAAACCTGTTGAACACATCATTTCAGGGCTTTAAAAGTGGGAGGGTGGGATTTCAGAATTCCTGTGTGTTTTTAGCCTAAAGGGTCTTTTACTGGAAAGTTATCCCCATCCCCCACAGCAAAAAGGAAGTACCCATTTTAGCTAGTGACATTTCAGATAAGTATAATTGCTCTGAAAATATTTTTCAGTATGGAAAACATGAGTTTAACATCACACATTTTAGGGCATGTTATGTTCAAAGCTAAAGCTGCCCCGAGAAGCTTGCCTTAAGAAACCAAAACTGGCCAGGTGACATTCAGTGGGGTAAGAAATAAATCGTTACAGTGAACATATTTGTGTAAGCGCATCCGTGTGCGTCAATGATACAAGAATAAAATCAGTTTAACTTACATAATTATAAAATCTACTGTCTTTACACTCAATGCATCTTTGTCAAAACATACGTAAATATCAGACACCCATCACGATAGATAGATAGATAGATAGATATCTGACAACTTTCACTGAAATGTGATGA
This sequence comes from Hypophthalmichthys nobilis, assembly GCA_037950665.1. Classification (NCBI taxonomy): domain Eukaryota; kingdom Metazoa; phylum Chordata; class Actinopteri; order Cypriniformes; family Xenocyprididae; genus Hypophthalmichthys; species Hypophthalmichthys nobilis. The sequence goes on from CM075480.1 coordinate 6,708,483, forward strand.
TGTTTCGCAGGAATTTTACACTTGTCAAGGGACTTTCACACTGCACTCCACCCTTAAGTAAGCAAATAAGAACCTGTCATGTCAGGAATCTCGGCTCAGAGTTCATTTAGTGCATCCTCTCAGATCCCTGGAATAAATAAGGGTTTAAAAATAAACAGTTAGTTTAACTGTTTCCCACGCTCATTAAACATGTTGAGAAAAAGGAACACCGATGTTGCTATGTAGAGCAGCAGAGCTGAATGTGTGTTTGTTTGGTATTGTGTATGCAGGGAGCATTCTGGGGCCTGATGGTGGGTCTAGTGGTGGGCTTGACACGGATGATCCTAGAGTTTGCGTTCCCTCCACCTCGCTGTGGGGTGTTTGACCCTGCTCCCTCTGTCCTAAGGAGTGTACACTACCTACACTTTGCCATCATACTGTGTGCCCTCACTGCTTTTGTTGTGATGGTGATCAGTCTGCTGACCCCTCCACCCACTGAGGAACAGGTAATATTCTGTCTTGAAAAATGTTTTCATAGATTTTCAGTTTTCACCCATAATACCCTAGTTTAAAAAAATCAGAATTCCTATGGGAATTTTTTTTTTTAAACCAGTCTAAATGGATCCTAATGGGAAAGTTCTTATAAGATTCCAAAATAAAACAAAGATTTGATCTTTTGCAACACATACAGTAGTTACCAATAATTGAGACTGGATTAGAAGAAATTAACGAATAAGTAAATAATTAAAGGATTTGTTCTTCTCGTCTGGTCTCCTTTGTCTGTCCAGTCAGAATGGCATACACTACCATTCAAATTTTGGGGTTGGAAAGATTGTTTTATGTTTTTGAAAGAAGTCTGTTATGCTCACCAAGGCTGCATTTACTTGACCAAAAATACAGTAAAAACAGTAATATTGTGAAATGTTAATACAATTTAAAATAACTGTTTTCTATTTTAATAGATTTTAAAGTCTTCAGTGTCACGTGATCATTTAGAAATCATTCTAATATGCTGATTTGATGCTCAAGAAATATTTGTTATTAATATCAATGTTGCTGCTTAAAAGATTTGTTGAAACCGTAATGCATTCTTTTTTATTTTCAGGATTCTTTGATGAATGGAAAGTTCAAAAGAACAGCATTTATCTGAAATAGAAATCTAAATGTCTTTCCTGTCACTTTTGATCAATTTAATGTGTATGTATGTAAACATTAATATGCTACATTGTTGTCACATGACCTCATTACAAGCATGTTTAATTCTGCAAGTGGCATACCAGAACAGATATAAAAATGGTTATTTTGCACATTTTGTGGGTAAATTGTCTCAACTTTTGTCAGTCTAATCTTAAAATGCGTAAGGAAAAGATCTTAAAATCATAGCTGATATTACTTTTAGTTCATTTGTCACACTGGAAATAGAAGGTCAAGGTCAAGTGCATTTTGTTTCATTTTATTTTTATAGCACCATATAATTACAGTGTACTTTGTCCAAGGTGCTTTACGGTCGTAAGGTAAAACTAAATGCAAACAAAGATAATAAGACAGAGTTCACATAGCAACATAATTAACCAAAATTATATTTAAAAGCCTAAGAGAATAAATAAGTTTTAAGTTTGGACTTATATGCTGATATGACAAAGTGCTGATCTGATGTGTAGTGGTAAACTATTCCAAAGTTTGGGACCGGCTGCCTTAAACACTCTATGTTTCAATCTGGTTCTTGACACTTTTTTCTGAAGTTTGATTCAGACACTATTATGGGATACAGAATTCTATATACATAAAATGTACTGTGCCTAATATACTGCATAAATAATAAGAGTAGTATGGTAGTATGCTATTCTAAACCTAGCCTATACAAAATACATTTTGATTTCTCCAAAAGTAATTTAATAAAATCCAGTATTATTTTTGCAGCAAGTCATATATATGGCTTGTGTTTGATTTTGTTTCAGATACATAATCTTACCTGGTGGACTCTCCACAACAGCACTGAGAGAGAAATACCACTTCAGAAAGTAACTACACTCAGCCGCAGGACGGACGGTATGGAACACACACACACAGGTTGGGTTTTCATATTTTATGGGGACATTCGATAGACATAATGATTTTTATACTTTACAAACTGTATATTCTATCCCCTAACCCTAAACCTGCCCATCACAGAAAATGTCTCAGGTTACGTATGTAACCATGGTTCCCTGAGAGGGAACGAGACGCTGCGTCAAGCGCTTTGGGAACACCTCTGCGTGATTGCGTCGTGAAGCACATGTGAAATTAGTCCAATGGCGTGACGGAACGTCATAGGTGGGTGACGTCATGACCAGGAAACTATAAAGCACACCTGAACCAAACAGCGCTAGCTTCTGGAAGTCGAAGTAAGTCGGTCACAGGCATGCTGGGAGTATGGCAACGTGACGCAGCGTCTCGTTCCCTCTCAGGGAACCATGGTTACATATGTAACCTGAGACGTTCCCTTTTAAGGGAACTCACACTGCGTCAAGTGCTTTGGGAATGAAATACCCACGCCGCCATAAAACCAAGTGCCTGTCTGTGTGAAACTGAAAACGCACACTAAGACACTAGCACTAATTACCCCAGGGTCGAGGCCACATCTAGGTTATAAAACCTAACGAAAGTGTGAGGCGAGGACCACCCCGCCGCATCACAAATATCCTGGAGGGACACTCCAGATAATAAAGCCAGAGAGGCAGCCATACTCCGGGTAGAGTGAGTATGGACCTTAAGAGGTGACGGTTGGCCGGCCGACTCATACACTAGTAAAATAGCCTCAACTATCCACTTGCTCAAGGTTTGCTTGGATGCAGGGTGCCCCTTACGTGGGGCCCCAAAACAAATGAACAGCTGATCCGTCTTACGCCACAGGGCAGCTCTGTGGATGTAAGCATCCAAAGCCCTGACAGGGCATAGCAAATTAAGTTTCTCCTCGTCTGGATCTTGAAAAGGCGGAGGACAGAAGGCCTGCAGCATAATGGGGCCCGCCACATTAGTGGGGACCTTAGGAACATACCCCTCCTGAGGGAAGAGGAAAGCTTTGACCATGCCTGGCACAAAGTCCAGGCAAGAAGGAGAGACCAAAAGTGCTTGGAGGTCTCCGATTCTCTTAAGAGATGAGATAGTGAGGAGGAAAAGAGTCTTGAGAGTGAGGAACTTTTCGTGAACCTCTTCAATGGGCTCAAACGGAGCTGTAGAAAGGCCCTCCAACACAACGGCCAAATCCCAGGTCGGAACTCTCTGACATGCCGCAGGCCTCAGCCTCAAAGTACCACGAAGGAAGCGAGTAACCCACGGGTGTCTCCCGAGAGAAGCACCCTCTAAAGGAACGTGGTAAGCCGCAATGGCCACCAGGTAAACCTTCAATGTAGACGGGGATAAACCTGAAGAGAACTTTTCTTGCAGAAATTCCAGAACTGTACCAACTGGGCAGTTAGCAGGATCAAAATTACGCTCTCTACACCAAGAAGAGAAGATGTTCCACTTCAGGGAATAAAGCCTCCTTGTGGAGGGAGCTCTGGACTGGAGTATGGTCTCCACTACCTCAGTAGGGAGACCCAAATCTATGAGCTGTGCCCCCTCAGAGGCCACGCCCACAGTTTCCATAACTCCAGGCGGGGGTGAAAAAGTGAGCCTCGGCCCGGCCAGAACGGGGCTACTAGTAGCATCTGGACCCCGTCCTGGTGCACTCTCTCTAAAACTCCCGGAAGTAGAGCAATCGGGGGAAAGGCATACAGACGCAGCCTCGGCCACGTCTGTACCATAGCGTCCAACCCCAGGGGGGCTGGATGTGTGAGGGAGAAATACAGAGGACAATGAGTCGTTTCCTGAGACGCAAATAAGTCCACTTCCGCTTTGCCGAAGCACTCCCAAAGGAGCTCCACCACCTCAGGGGGAAGTCTCCACTCCCCGGGCCTCAGCCCCTGTCTCGACAGGATGTCTGCTTCCTGATTCAAACGCCCTGGAATGTATACTGCCCTGACTGACAGTAACTTCCCTTGGGCCCACAAGAGGATCTGGTGCGCCAGATATATCAACCATCAGGGGCGCGAACACAGACCCCCCTGATGGTTGATATATGAGACCACCGCTGTATTGTCCGTGCGGACCAACACATGATGGCCCCTGAGATCTGGGAGGAAGTGTTTGAGTGCCAGGAACACAGCAATCATCTCCAACTGGTTTATGTGCCATGAAAGATAATGACCCCTCCACAAACCTTGAGCCGAGCGACCACTCATGATCGCCCCCCAGTCGGTGAGGGATGCATCCGTCGTAAGCGTTACACGACGACAAGGAGCTCCCAACACCAGGCCTTGGGAAAGAAACCAAGGTTTCTTCCACATGACACAAGCACAAAGGCATCACTGCGTGACCTTGATCATGCAAAATGGATTTCCCCTCGGGGAAAACCCCTTGGTCTCATGTACAGCAGGCCAAAAGGTATCACGTTGGACGCAGCTGCCATCAGACCTAACAGTCTCTGAAACTGTTTTACAGTGAGTGACTGGCCTAGCTTCAGCTTGTTTACGGCTGTGAGAATCACCTCTATGCGAGCCGGAGATAGACGTGCTTGCATCGAGACCGAATCCCAGACTACGCCTAGAAATGAGGTTCTCTGAGCTGGAGATAGTACACTCTTCTTTGCGTTTAGCCGTAACCCCAGACGCTTCATGTGGGCGAGAGCAGCATCTCGATGCTGAGCCACCAACTCCTCTGACTGTGCCAGAATGAGCCAGTCGTCCATGTAATTCAACACGCGGATGCCCTGGAGTCGCAACGGAACCAGAGCTGCATCCACGCATTTTGTGAAGGTGCGGGGAGATAAAGCTAGGCCGAAGGGAAGAACCCGATATTGGTAAGCTTCGCCCACGAAAGCGAACCTCAGGAACTTCCTGTTTTGAGGAAGGATGGATATATGAAAGTATGCGTCTTTCAGATCTATCGTGATAAACCAGTCCTCGGACCTGATTTATGACACGATTTGTTTCAGAGTTAGCATTCTGAACTTGAGCTTCTTGACGGAGCGATTTAGTAGGTGCAGATCTAGAATAGGACGCAACCCTCCATCCTTCTTCGAAACTATGAAGTACCGGCTGTAAAACACTGACTCCCTGCTGGGAGAAGGAACCCTTTCTATAGCTTCTTTTCACAAGAGAGTCTGTACTTCTTGTTCCATGACCAGAGCCTGCTCGGGGCTCACCTCGGTGAACAAAACCCCATTGAATCTGGGCGGTCGCAACCCGAACTGAATTCTGTACCCAAATTCTACTGTGCGCAGGACCCATTGAGATACGTTTGACAGAAGTTTCCATGCTGCCAAAAATCTACTAACGGAATCAGTCTCTCGAGTGTGTGACCAGCCCGGTGCCCTGAAACGGCGAACCGGCAGGGAGCAACTGAACTGGCCGCTGTTGACCCCTCCTCGGAGGGAGCGAACATCCCAGTGCCACTACGTTGCCGGGTGGACACTGAGATATGCGTTCGCTGAGAACCGCTGCACCCTGAAACGAGGTGGCAGGGTTGGCAGAACGGCCCCCTGAGGGCACCGAGGGGAGACGGGCACCGTGAGATGAGGTGGAAACCGACTCGCCCCGGAGGGGACTGCCCTCAGAAGCCCGACACCACTGGCGTCAGGACTTCTTTCCCGAAGCCTTCCGTTGGATAATGACAGTCCTTAGATCCATCTTACCCTTGGAAGACTTTGGTTGTGAGCGCTGCCCCACCCCCCAGTCTTTCTGTGGGGGAGCACGGGAAGCAACGCTCACTTTTTGTTGTGCCCTGTGAGAGGAGCTTGTACTCGGCTGGGACTGCTCCCACCCAGCAGTCCCAGAGACCTGAGAGCGGCGGGGAAGGAACTTTTGAAATGCTGCCGCCTGCTTCTTAGCTTCCTGGAACCTCTCGACGACTGTGTTGACTGAGTCACTGAAGAGGCCAGGCAGTGTAAGAGGGGCATCCAAAAGAAAAGATCTATCGCGCTCTTTCATGTCAGCGAGGTTGAGCCAGAGGTGTCTCTCCATACCTACCCGGGCTGCCATAGACCGCCCAATAGTCTTGGCGGTCTCCTTGGTAGCGCGGAGAGACAGATCAGTAGCTTTTCTGAGCTCAGCGAAAGCCTCGCAACTAACTTCCCCACCCTCATCAAGGTCTTTTAGCAGGTCAGCTTGATATGCTTGAAGGACGGCCATGGTGTGTAAGCAAGCCGCCGCCTGACCTGTCGCCAAGTACGCTTTACCCACTAAGGCGGATGATGTTCTTAGTGGCTTAGTGGGTAACTTCGGGGCTTTAAGGGAGGATGCAGACTCAGGGGAGTGATAGCTCGCAAGCGTCTCTTCCACCCGAGGCATCTCCCCATAGCCATGCCTTTTTAGTCCCACAATGTTGCTGTAATTCGATATCTGTGGACTATAGACTCGATAGGAGGCGAGTCTATTCCACAACCTCGACACCTCAGTGTGGAGGTCGGGAAAGAAAGGCAAGCCCTGGCTTGGAGGCTGTGACCGTGCCTCGGCAGCAGCGGGACCTGAGCCGCGAGGGACGCGAGCCGAAGCGCCTTCCTCGAAAAGCGCCCAGTGGGAGCGGAGCATCTTAAGAGACAGCTGTTCACAATGCACACAGCCAGCCCCCTCGAGGGCTGCCTGGGCATGCTCCGCTCCCAAGCAAACAACACAAAGCTCATGTGAATCCCCACCCATGATGTAACGAGGGCAGGGAGAAGCACACTGCTTGAATTGCTGCTGTTTAGTCGCCATAATAAATGTCTTTTTAAATGTGCTTGAATAACCTGAAAGACAAACAACACTAAATAAGACAGAAGTTTCACAGAGAGCGCTTACTGAAGACACAGAAGCTAGCGGCGTTTGGTTCAGGTGTGCTTTATAGTTTCCTGGTCATGACGTCACCCGCCTATGACGTTCCGTCACGCCATTGGACTGATTTCACATGTGCTTCACGACGCAATCACGCAGAGGTGTTCCCAAAGCGCTTGACGCAGCACAAGTTGAGGGAACTTTCTGCACTTAAAAAAAAAAAAAAAAATATATATATATATATACAGTCGCACACAGGTTTGTTTTGCTATCAAAGTGAGGACATTCCATAGGCGTAATGGTTTTTATACTGTACAAACTGTACATTCAATCCCCCTACACTACCCCTACCCCTAAACCTACCCATCACAGAAAACATTCTGCATTTTTACATTTTTAATAAAACATTGTTTATTATGATTTAAAGCTATTTTAAATATGAGAACTTATGAAATATCCTCATATTTTATGTTTACGTTGTAATACCAGTGTAATACTCATGTCATTATACAAATTTGTGTCCTCATAAATCACAAAAACATGCACATGCAGGCATTCTCACACACACACACGTTTGTTTGACTATATTAGTGAGGATGTCTCATAGACTTCCACTGTGTCTCATTCACTAATAATTGCATACACTGTTCATATGTATACGCACATTTGAACTTCTCACGAAAACTTTCCGCCTAATTCTTAACACATGCATATGCACATGAATTTGTCCTTAACCTCCTTCTAATGTTAAAGGATTAGTTCACCCAAAAATGAAATTTCTGTCATTAATAACTCACCCTCATGTCGTTCCACACCCGTGAGACCTTCGTTCATCTTCGGAACACAAATTAAGATATTTTTGATGAAATCCGAGAGTATCTGATCCACACATAGGCAGCAACGTCATTGCACCTTTTGACATCCAGAAAGGTAGTTGAAAACATGGTTAAAACAGTCGACGTGACTACAGTGATTCAACCTTAATGTTATGAAGCGATGAGAATACTTTTTGTGCGCCAAAAAAAAAAAACAACTTTATTCAACATTTTGCACCATACTTTATTCAACAATTTGAACCGTTGTTATATATAATGAAGTCGTTATTTTTGTTTTGTTTTTGCGCACAAAAAGTATTCTTGTCGCTTCATAACATTAAGGTTGAATCACTGTAGTCACGTTGACTATTTTAACCATGTTTTCAACTACCTTTCTGGACGTCAAAAGGTACAATGACGTTGCTGCCTATGTGTGGAACAGATACCCTCGGATTTCATCAAAAATATCTTAATTTGTGTTCCGAAGATAAACAAAGGTCTTACGGGTGTGGAACGACATGAGGGTGAGTAGTTAATGACAGAATTTTCATTTCTGTGTGAACTAACCCTTTAATGAATTTGGAGTATTATAAATGAGTGACTGCGTGTCCGAGGTAAGTAATTTACAGAAAACACACACCATGTCCATATAAGGGCTTTCTGCACACCCTTTTCTTTCATCATTGTCAGCAAACATGACACTATCAGCAAACATGATGCATTCTCACCTGAGAGTAATTAATTAATCATGATTTGTTCATGAAAACGTTCATACACAGACTTCACGCATGCTTAGTGAATGAGGCCCATTGTTTTTATACAACTTCTAATGTAAACCCGAACCCTGCCCTTAAACATAAGCCTACAGAAACCTGTCCAAAACACTAGATTTGAAAATAAATATGATTTAGCTCATTTATAAGCCTTTTAAACTAGTGAGGTCCAGCTCAGTCGGCGTTCAACAGGTTTCACAATATTACTGATGACATTTTTGAATAGTGAGGAGATGTTTGACACCACAAGTATAGTCAAACATGTACACACAAACTAATCCTGCTTCCTGATACAGAACGGAGTTTACAGTATGATCGATCTCAAGAGGTTTGTTGCAGTCTATTCATCAGGGTGTGGTGGTGCTGTACATTTGTGTATCAGTTGACAAAACAAAGGAATCTTATATGCGTGAGAACACACACAAGGAACTGAGAAAAATACCAATTGTCATTTACTTGGTTTTGAATGTACAGTAAGTAAGCCTACTGCATAAAGTGGATTATGTTACCATGCACAACATTTGAAAACTGTAAGGCAGTTTAAAATTAGATGCAATCATGCAATATGTCATTTAATTCAGTTATAAAGCCTTTTAAGTATAAAATGTACCATGGCTTTTTAAATTGTACCATAATAATACCTTGGTATTCTTTCAAGAACCGTAAAATACCATATCAAGTCAAGTTTCAAATTCTGCTGTAAAGCAGCTCTACAGAAGGCAATAATGTCATTATTCAGATCAAATCAGTTCAGTATTAGTTCAATAATTAATAATCAATAATTGTGTAAAGTTCATCAATTTGTGGGCAGTTGTGGCCTAATGGTTAGAGAGTCAGACTGGTAACCTGAAGGTTGTGGGTTTGATTCTCAAAACCAGTAGGAAATGACTGAGGTGCCCTTGAGCAAGGCACGTAACCTCCTAATCACTCCCCGGGTGCCACAGCAAAAAATGGCTGCCCACTTCTCCGGCAGCTTCAATTTTGAAATGATTCAGCTATAAGTAAGCAATAAGGTACGAGAGGCTGTGCTGTATCGTGAATAAGTCACGGCTGAAGGGCGTTGTTAGGCACGTTGCGAGGCTGAGCTTTTATAAAACGGTTACCACACAATACAAATATTCAAGCCAAAAATTTCAACTTTCACGAAGTAAACATTCACTAAAAGCCTTCCTTCCGCCGGAAAAAATAGTCCCTGACCGTGAACAGCAACAGAAGTTACATTATTACGCCATTAGATGGTGGCAAAGATCGTCTTTATGAGTGTGTCAGTCAGTAGTGAAGACTTTTATATTGAAACGACTGAATTGTTGTGACCACGGAACAAAACGCAACTGACAAATGCTTTGACTAGCGCTGTAAGTCACAGGAAAAACCCTTACCTGTTAAAAGGACAAGATAATACATCGGACATTTAAACAGACTTTTGATTATGATCATAGGACTGACCTGAAGGAAAATGCTAAATCTGAATGCAGGTAATAAACTCGCTCAATCGATCTCTTTCTCACAATACTCTTATACATGATACAGTAAGCTTCAATGAACAATATCAATTGAGAACATACAGTTTACATTGCTAAGGGTGGTTGCTAAGGGTGTTGTGTAGTGATACACAGAACCATTGGGTGAAGTAGTCATAGCCGTGTTTTATCGTAAATAACACACAGCTATTGACCAATCAGAATCAAGGACAGGAACTAACCATTTTATAAAGTAAATCCTTTAAAGCTACCATGTAAATCTCATAGTTTATGAATATGGTAATCATTTAGCGTCGAAGTACCATGGTATTATCATCTGATACTATGACTGTACCACTCCTTTGCCAGTTAATTTCACAGCTAACATTTTTGTTTCAATCTAGGCTGTGAGTCTGTGCGCAGGGGTAAGTGTGTCCGCACCGCTGGATTCTGTAGCCCTCGACCTGGCCGAATCACATCCGGGCCTCCATCTCCCATCATTCACAGCATCAGAGAAGATCCTTTCTGGTCTCGCTTCTGCTGTGTCAATGCCATCATTCTTGTGTGCGTTAACATCTTCCTCTATGCTTACTATGCGTAACATACTCATCAGTTTCTTGTCCTTTTGATACAAGTGCATCACATAGATGACTGACAAAACCTTCGGGATTTTACTTGTTGCATATCCATGTTAAAATTACATTTAGATCAGAATGATTGCAAAACAGTGCAATAGCTGAATTAAGATTGTCATCACAAAGAACATTTTTTTCCCCATTTTAAATATAAATAGTACAATAAATCGCTTTAAATTTTATTTGGGCTACCCAAAACTAGAGAAGCAGTTTATAGTTTGTTTTAATAGTTGTTCAGTTAGCTTTTCATATGATGAATATATGCTGTGCATTAAATAATTGAACATTTACCTTTGAGAATAGGGCAAAAATAAAAAACTTACCATGAGTTTTTTCACAGTGCATGCTTAAAAGGCAATACGTTAAGCATTAAGTAAGATCTTATGTTTGATAATCTGATTTGATGATCTTATGTTCACGTTAACTCGGAAACCAAAAAGAAAAAAGAAAAAAAGAGAGAGAGAGAAAAACATTACTAGATACTCCCAAAGAAGTGGGTGTAAATTTAACTGCAGTTTTTCTTCTTATAAATAAATGAACAGTGATTAAGCTGTAATGTTCTGTACAGCACATCAATGACATGGTAATTTGTGTCTAAATAATTATTTCAACAATAGTGTGAGAATAGCCATAGATTATATGATGGTAAGAACAGTTTGTAAATGATTTTAAGAACAGAAAATCAGGGTGGCTTACATGAAACGTTGACTGTTGAATTTTTGGTGGCTGTTCATGTTAAACTTTTTGTTTTCTCTTAATTTATATTGTTTTATTGTTAATGTGCAAATGAAAAATTGATACATTAAAATCATGAAGCAATGTGTAAACCAAGTGTGTTGGGTTTGGAGTGTTTGTGTGTGCAGATTTGAAAACATTTGGGGTGAGAATGAGCTTCTTAATGCGCCTTTACATTTAGAATATAAATGTGAACAGGAAGAACAAATAATACATTTATTAAATAAAAGTTTATTTTTCCCCTTGAGTTGAAATTTCATAGAGACAATATCGGGTCGTAAAATACATCCTTAAATTGTTTACGCAATATTACACCTGATTGCTATATTTCTACAAAACTTATACAGTTAAAATGTCAATCATGTATTAAGTGCATGCAGACAATTTAGATGTTAATAGGTGTGAAGATGAGTCAGCGGTTTGACTGACTCATATTTTATTACAGTACATGTCAGACCGTTAGCATTGCAGCAAAGCTTGCTGATATATACTGTGTATTTGCATATCATTTAACAGCAGTTGCGACTTAAAGAGAAAAAACTGTATTCATTTCACACATACATGTCTATGTACAAGAAATTACATTTCTTGTAATAAATAAACTGATCAGCAGAGAAAGAATTGCTTAAATTGCGTCACTCTGAAAATAAAATGCTTATTATTGCTTATTTTTATGGTCATCACATTAACAGCATAGATTCCCAAAAGTTTTCACATGGCATGGGTGGATACAACGTTTGTTTTCCATTAGAACATCAGTCAGAGGTCTTCCTGAACAGACAAATGAATGATAACAATCAAATAACCCTCTCTTAAAGGGATGGTTCAACAAAAAATGAAACTTCTATCATCATTTACTCACCCTCAATTTATTTCAAACCTGTATGAACTTCTTTCCTCTGCTGATCACAAAAAGTTGATAGGCCACATTGACTTCCAAAGTATTTTTTCCCATACTATGAAAGTCAATGGGGCCCATCAACTTTTTGGTTGGTGACATTCTTTAAAATATCTTCTTTAGTACAGAATTAGTTCAATCATTCACCTATTTAACAACATAAATACATTTTTGTTGGTTTTATCAATGATTTGTTAAATTATGGTTTTGGAAATTAGCAATTTCGTGGTCTAAACTAAAATATTTCAACATTACATTAAAAAAAAAAAAATCTATTATTTATTTATTTATTGTTAAAGTGTGTAATTTCTGTAGCACTAAACAGAATTGCAAAAATAAATGCAACAGGGATCCTGGACACTCCCATAATCTGCCATTGGCTGAACAATATGATAGCCCCACCCTAGACTCACGCCATTGGTTGAGCAAATGTTTTTATAGCACCATAAAGCCACAGTGTTTACAAAGAGTCAACATGCAAATGATTTAAAGTTGTCTCTGAATAATAATCTGGGATTGAATCTTTTAAATCACAAAAATGGTCATTAGTAAACTTCAAAAGTATGTTTCTGCTAATGATATAAAAAAGAAGAAAACAAAGAAAATCATTATCAGATTTTCCAAGTATGTAGAACTTTATTATGAATGTTCACTTTAAAAGAGGGAATATATGAAAAAATGACAAAGACAATGTGCTTTTTTTGTAAGTATGTCAATTTAAAACATTAATTAAGTGCAAAAAATATATATACCAAATCAATATCAAACCAAATCAAACTCCAAGTACCTCCATTTGAAAGGACTTGAAAGTATCTGAAAGAAGAATAGACAGGAAGCTCATATAATGGCTGATCAGGGAGTAAATGTCATTTGATAGTCAACTGTTATGATCCTTAAGGGTGTTACAAAACTGGTTTGTTGACAAGTTAAGAATTGCTGCCTGTTTTGCTGAAAATGATTAACAAAGAGATTGATGGGCAAATGCTGACCGTGACACATTAGGTTTCATTCAAACCTTAATCGCCTGATACACCAAACATTGACGCATAAGGCTTAGTTCACCTTTGGATTTATGAAGAGAATGTGTATTTGATGAATAAGTCTCAGGCTCTCATTCAGGTGAATTTGGCTGTTTAGGACATTGACACGCATAGCTGAAGTTCAGTGGTAAATTGGCTGCACATAGTCTGGTGGGAACACGCCCACTCTTCCACGGCACCGCCCCCTCCAGCACTGGGCATCCGAACAGTCCAGCAGGTCAATGACATCACCGCGCAAGAAACGGAGATGGGTCGCATGATGAGATGTGAAGTCAAAGAGGGCATGGGCATGACGTGGCCTCTGAAACACAAACACGCACACATCAGGGACATGACAAGAGTGTGCCTGGTCAAACAACAGTCAAGCAAAACAAAATAACAAAAATAAAATGCAAATGTGAGAAATAAAGTCACAATTAGAAGAAATAACATCCAATTTTTTTGAGAAATAGACATGACTGTGAGCAACAAAGTTGCAATTACAAAAATTACGAGAAATAAATTTGCAATTGCGAGATGCAACATGCCACAACTGTGAGATATAAGGTGAAGACTTTCAGAAATAGTCTCACATGTGAGAAAGTTGCAATTACAAGAAATACAAGAAATTGAAATTTAGGGGAAAAAAAGTCAATAATTACGATAACATCTCACAATTATAAGAAAGTTGCCACTGTAGTGAGATATAACATCCTCTGAAGTTCAAAGGGGCTTCCATAGAAAATCAGCAATGATATTGATAAAGGAGGGGTCACATTTGGCTGTACGCATGCCTCGTAAGAGCTCGTAACAGGATATGATGTCACGCTCAAGCTAATGAGATTTGCATTGAGCCAAGAGATCAAAGTTTAACTTTACATCCTCTATGGTCAAACATCCTTTCGCTTTGCAAATTTGCAGATCAGAGTTCACCAGAGTTGAACTTTGGCACCTCAGTAATGCTGTTCAAAACGGCTCTTACAGCTAATGATCCCTCAGGCTCTTGCAGGAAGACGGTCCTCTCTTTGGCAATGCTGTTGATTTTGTAGAAGTCCACCAGCTGGTTAAGGGAGCTGAAGACTTCATCCCATATGAAGTACTGCCCTAAACCATCTTTCAAAACCCTAAAGTGCTGCACATGGTCCCCGTAACTAGAGAAAGCGAGAGAGAAAGGGTTGTTTACCTTTTAGATAAAGGGATAGATCTTGGCTGAACTTACCAGTTTGTTAAAACTGAACATAGGAGTGTTTGATTAAAGGTTTTGCCCAATAAATCACAGTTTGACATTTCAGCTCTCAGCAAATATTTTGAATCACAATGATGTAGAAGTACAGTGTTAATAACTTCAATCAAATTAGGCTCTAAACAAGTCTGTGCTTATTCTCCAACAGATATATTACAGTATCCATTCCTCTCAGATCAAGTGCTAATAACAGTACATTAAACAGCATATTAATAAATACACTAACCCACGGTTTCACAGACAAGGCTTAAGCCTATCCTAGACTACAATGCATGTTTGAGCTGTTTTAATTGAAAGCAACTTGCATTGACATTTCTTAAAATATGTCAGTGTCATTGTTTTGTCTCAAGATGCACCAGTAATGATTTTTTTCTAAGGCACGTTTATAAATGCTACTTAAATGTCCTAATTAGTCTAAGGCCTAATCTTGACTTAACCTATGTGAAACCAGGCAAATCAGACAATAATCCAATCATTTGTTCAATTACCCATCAGTGCATGCCGTATTTGTGTATATATACATATATATGTATTTATTTATTTATTTTTTACTAGTGATTAAAGGGTTAGTTCACCCAAAAATGAAATTTATATCATTAATTCCTCACACTCATGTCGTTCCAAACCAAGACCTTAGTTCATCTTCGGAACACAAATTAAGATATTTTTGATGAAATCCAATAGGTTTTTTAATCTCCCATAGAAAACAATGAAATGACCACATTCAAGGTCCATAAAAGTGGTAAAGACATCTTTAAAATAGTCAACATAACTACAGTGGTTCAACCTTAATGTTATGAAGTGACGAGAATACTTTTTGTGTGCAAAAACAAAACCAAAATAACGACTTTATTCAATAATTTCCTCTCTACCCTGTCATGGCACAGTGCAGCGCTTCCATGTTTACGTCTGAACGCCTTTCTATGGGGGATAAAAAAAAAAAACCTCAAAATATCTTCATTTGTGTTCCGAAGATAAAAGGTCTTATGGGTTTGGAAAGACTTGGAAAGACTTGGAAAGGGTGAGTAATTAATGACAGAAATTTCATTTTTGGTTGAACTAACCCTTTAATCTTATTTTTAGTGAATGTTTCTGGTAAATAATTCTTAAAAAAACATTTGAAAACATGCTATTAATTGTTTCTGGTTTACTGAGAAATGTGCAGACACTGACGCACACCCTGTGCCTGCGGCAGATGTCTTTGATTACCTGGTGGCTCCACCCTACCACACCTGCCCTTAACCTGTGTGGGTTTTACTCACACACACACACACACACACACAGATGCATATCAGTCCACGCAACACTGCATGGATCACTCTGCCTGTTCAGACAGAAATGGTGACAGAATGAGGAACTGCCTCTGGGATGTGGATTTGTGTGTGTGAGAGAGAGCGGGAGAGAGAGAGTTATAATAAAGATCATCTAAACAACAGGGCATGTTTAGGGAGAGCAAAACTGAGTCATTATAATTACAGTCATTACATATGACCCCACATTAGAACAGACCCGCATTAGCAAGACACAAGCTCCAAATAAAATTGTCTCACAGTAATTTTCTGGATGTTGTGTAGCATTGTGGTTTCTATATTTACATTAAGCTTTAAACAATACAAATGACCCTTTTTGTCATTCTCTATAGGTTCAAATTGCCTAAATACACACCGTTCAAAAGTTTGGAGTCGGTGAAATTTTTTACTGTTTTTGAAAGAAGTCTCTCCTGCTCACCAAGGAAGCATTTATTTGATCAAAAATACAGTAAAATAATAATGTACTGAAATATTAATACAATTTAAAATAACTACTTTCTATTTTAATATATTTTAAAATGTAATTTATTCCTGTGATGGCAAAGCTGAATTTTCAGTATCATTTCTACTGCCTTCAGTGTCACATGATCCTTCAGAAATCATATGCTGCTAAAGAAACATTTCTTATTATTATCAATGTTGAGAATACCTTCATACATTTTTGTCAGGAATCTTTTATGAATAGAAAGTTAAAAAGAACCACATTTATTTGAAATAGAAATCTTCTATAACATTATATATGTCTTTACTGTCACTTTTGATCAATTTAATGCAACCTTGCTACATAAAAGTCTTCATTTCTTTTCAAAAAAATTTACTGACCCCAAACTTCTGAATGGTAGTGTGTCACATATAAAAATATCTTATACAGGGTTCCTACACATTTTCCATTTCAAAACTCCATACTTTTCCAGACTCACATTTTCAAACCTCTCTAGATTTCTCAGACCATGTCTAACATAAATGGTTCATGCCACATTGTTTTCAGTATTATATTTGTATACCAAACAGCAAAGTACAGCCTGATTGAGATGATCATTTGCTCCTTTATCTCCTGCTGGTTTGAGTGGCACACGCACATTCATTCAAATGAGACTCGCTTATACTAAAGACAAACAGTTTCACATAATGCAATTGTGCGCTTTGAATTCATTCAATTGTGTTCGACAATCACTGAACAATCACTAAACTTTTGTCATGAAAACACTCTGCTTGTATGATAAATTTATTTTTAGAAATTCTTAATTCATATTTTAGAAAATTGAATAGGGACAATAGTCTGGAAACACATATATATATATATATATATATATATATATATATATTTTTTTTTTTTTTTTTCCATACTTATATAGACCTGGAAATTACTCAAATCCATACTTTTCCAAAATGTGTAGGAACCCTGTTCTCTATATTAGTTTCAAAGTTCACACTAAATTTTTAGAAAATTCATTTGTTGTATATAACTGAAATTCATTTTAAATAATATACAAGATAAATAATGAATGGATAAAATCTAAAATGGAAATTAACTCTTTGAATGGACCCCACTGTGTGTGTGTGTGTGTGTGTGTGTGTATGTGTGTATATGTGTGTATATATACAGTCAAAGTGTGAAAAAGAAAGGACACCCTATTGAATTACATGGTTTTACGTATCAGGAGGACATAATAAAAATCATCTGGTCCTTGGTAGTTCTTAAAATGAGGTAAATACAACCTCAAATGAACAAGAACACATGACATATTACACCGTCATTATTTATTTAACAAAAACTAGGCCAAAATGGAAAAGCCATGGGTGACAAAATAAGGACACCCTTACTGCTTCCTTAGGAATTAAGAGGGTAAGTAATGGTCAGGCACTGCTAATCAAATACCTTTGAATAACTGATCATCAGCAAGAGTGATCTCCTCTATAAAAGCAGAAGTTCTGGCTGTTTGCTGGTCTGAAGCCTTCAGATGTGTGTTAACACAGTTCCAAAAAGGAAAGACATCAGCAATGGTCTTAGAGAAGCAAATGTTGCTGCCATCAATCTGGGAAGGGTTATACAGCCATTTCCAAACAATTTGAAGTCCATCATTCTACAGTGAGGAAGAATATTTACAAGTGGAAGATATTCAAAACCACCAATCTTCCCAGGAGTGGACGTCCCAGCAAATTCACCGCAAGGTCGGATCAGGCAATGCTCAGAGAAATCACAAAACACCCAAGAACTACACCTCAGACTCTACAGGCCTCAGTTAACCATATAGTTCATGGCAATACAATTTGAAAAACACTGGACAAGTATGGCATATTTGAAAAGGTTGCCAGGAGAAAGCTTCTTCTCTGTAAAAGAACATGGTAGCATGGATTATAATTGCAAAGTTGCAAAGATATTTGGCCATAATGCACAGCATACCAACTGTCCATCACGGTGGTGGAGGGTTGATGATTTGGGCTTGTTTTGTAGCCACAGAACCTAGGCATCCTTGCAGTCAATTGAGTCGACCGTGAACTCCTCTGTATGCCGAAGTATTTTAAAGTCAAATGTGAGGCTATCTGTCCGACAGCTAAAGCTTGGCCGAAATTGGACCATGCAACAGAACAATGATCTCATGCACACCAGCAGATCTACAACAGAATAGTTGAAAAAGTAAAAAAAAAAAAAAAAAAAAATGGCCCAGGCAATGTCAAGACCTCAACCCAACTGAAATGCTGTGGCGGGACCTTAAAAGCAAATCTCAATGAAGTGAAGCAACGTTGTAAAAAAGAGTGGGCCAAAAAGTCCTCCAGAAAGATGTGACAGACAGATAAAGTCTTACAGAAAACAATTACTTCAAGTTCTACAAGCAACTGAATCATAGGGTGTCCTTAGTTTGCCACCCATGGTTTTTCAATTTTGGCTTTATTTTTGTTAAATAAATAATGACTCGGTGCAGTGTATTTGTTGTTGTTCATCTGTGGTTGTATTTACTTAATTTTAAGACCTGCTAAAGACCAGATTATTTTTTATTATGTTCTGATGCATAAAACCATATATATATACACTCACACATTTCCAAATGTATATATTATATATATATATATATATACAGTATGTATGTACTTTATGTATAGTTCAGTTAATTCCTGAATGATGACTAGTCAATACAGCATTCCAGCTGTGCTCAACTACACAATAATTTTGCAATTATGCCACAAAACAGCTGTTCATCAGCTACTGAGCACATTCCCTGGGGGCCCATGAGGTACTCCAGGTTTGTCGACATTACAGTACTGTGCAAAAGTCTTAGGCACGTTTAAAGGGCAGTACCCTTTAAAAAGGTTGTAATACCTACTAATATGCACTCTTTAGGTACAAAGGTGTACCTTTTTGAAAGGGTAACAGCTTTTGTACCTTTTCTCTGAGTGTGTTAAGCATTAATATTAGTTACAGTTCAAAAAAAAATTCTGGCGGTTTTTATACTAAAGGTCTCTGTATAGTTCTGTGAAAGCTGATTTACCTGAAAATATAACTGATTATTATTCCTATATCTTTTCCTCTTTCCCTCTCTTTTTTTCTTCCTTTCTCCCTCCCTTTCCATCACACACATGTAAAAACACACAGGAACATCTGTGCTGGCCTCAGGTACTAAAGCTTGTTATGAGGCACTGTGATAATATGTGACTGGATCGGATTCAATGTGCTGCAATTGTGTTGCAAATATCCCTCGATTTCTCTTTCTATCTCCTTCTCTCTGTCTCAGTAGAATTTGACGTTTTAGGTCAGGTCTTCAGGGGTGCAAAGCAAAGCGATCTAAAAATAATCTATGCATGTCCACCCTCCCTACACACACCAACTTTTTCAATAGAATTCTACCATGAGCTGTGAGCTGTAAATAAAAGAGGAAAATAAAATGTGCTGATGCAAAGGCAAACATTACTATTATTGATATGAACAACCCCTAACAATGAACGATACCTGAAATCATGTAGCCTATTACTTTTAAGCAATCGGCTTGGCGACTAGTGGACAATAAATCAAGTGAAATATCCCACTAAGGGGCCATTTACATTTACAACTAAAAATGGCGTTTTGGACATTCATTTACACAACAACAGCGTTTTGGGGGCCTGAAAATGCAAACTTTTGAAATCGGGTTTCAAAGTGCAAGTTTTTGAAAACTATACCATTATAATCTCCATGTAAACAAAAACATGAATTTTTGAAAACGGTGACGTCATGTGCATTCGTATTACATGTTCAGTCTATAGGCGCGTAACGTAGTTTTTCTTTACAAAGTGGCATCGCCAACTACTGGCCTGGCATGAATAATACAGCGTTTTCGCGGATCAGTGTCAACAGGGATCTTTATGACAACGTTGTTGTCTGTACACAAAAAACATCTCCATTTTTAGCACATCATTGTCGTGTAAACGTACCCTAAGTCACATGTAAAGTCCACAATATCAAAGAAATTTAAAGCTGCAGTCCGTAACTTTTTTTGGTTAAAAATTATCCAAAATCAATTTTTGAGCAAGTACATAACCAGCCAGTGTTCAAAACTATCTCCTTATCTTAGCTCGATTCACAATGGTAAGCTTGTAATAATGTTTTATAATAAATCGATACTGGTGGATTTCCGCGGGAAATTCGAGCATGCAGCAGTTCGTCTTTGCGTCATTACGTCACGTCTGTAAACAGAAAGAAGGAGTCCCAGCTAGACTATGCATAGGATGCTACTGGTAGCGGATCATTTATTGTCTTTCCTCACAGCAACTGCAATAATTAAACTTATCATTTTGATGGCGGATTGTAATCCAGAAAGGTCCAAATGACAATCATCAGTGACAACTGGAGATTCACCCATAGTCAAAAGCAAAAGGCTTTGGACTGTGGAGTGGCTACAGAAATTGAAATCTACAGGTAACGCTAATACACACTAAATACACATAGTCACGCAATGCTGATGTTGTTAACATTAACAATTTGAGAACAAAGTATAACAACAATAATAATTTGCATGGTTTGATGCAATATGAGCTAAGCGATCGTTAGATTTAATCACTATTGGCAGAGTGATTTATTGTAGGCTAATGCTTTTCCCCTCAGTTGGTCAGAACATAAGTGGCAGACATGTTACTTACTTGTTCAGATGACATTTTCCGGTGAAAATTCCTACTTTGGTCATACTTCAAGACTACAATCTGTGATTCTGAAGTACAGTATCCACACCGGTGTGCTGACTGACAGCAAACATTAGATTCATCCACGCTGACGAGCTGTGCCGAAGCACAATGCACATAACAATAATAATTCCGCATATAACTGCAATTGCAGGTTTCAAACAGAGATGGCGACTAAGAGGCAAATCTTACGGTCAGCAGCTTTAAAGTCGGCATGAAATCAAAATGGACAATTCTTGTTTTTATGGATTGCTGCAGTGTTTATTATAAATAATTTATCCGTGCACATCATTTTTTTTAATTCATGTGCCCTAATAATCTTTAATGAGAATAACTTCTTTTCTCTGATGACGTGTTTACTGGTGTGAGGGCGGGACAACCTGTCAATCACATGAGATCGACCAATAGCAAACCACAACCAATTAACGATCCAATCAATTCCCAATGGACAAAATCAAGTCCTGCCCTACATTTTTTTCTTGTTCGTAAAAGTAATGTTTCACTCAGATATACGTCTAAATAGGGAAGAAAAGCCTCTAAAC
The DNA here is from genome assembly GCA_037950665.1 of Hypophthalmichthys nobilis. Classification (NCBI taxonomy): domain Eukaryota; kingdom Metazoa; phylum Chordata; class Actinopteri; order Cypriniformes; family Xenocyprididae; genus Hypophthalmichthys; species Hypophthalmichthys nobilis. Next base: position 6,729,873 of record CM075480.1, read on the forward strand.
TTCCATTTCATGCCCACTTTAATAGGCTCTTTTGAATTGGGAAAGTAAGTAACCTCTTAGCAACCACCCAGAACATCCAAGCAATAATCTAGCAATCTGAACTGTGTACATAAAGCACATACATATACATTAGTGGCTTCTTTGAAAGTGTTACGAAAAGTACTTATTGTTTGGCATATTTAAAAGGATTCAGTTTCCACCAAGAGAACTCTGAACTGTTTAAATAGGTTCCGGAGTGCTGGGAGCAAAAGGATTACATCACAGCAAAACGCTACCATGCACTCCACTCTAATTAGAGTGTATTAATGAACCAGATAGGGTAACAAGGACACACATTAACACACACGCATATGCAACACTCATGTCGACTGTCGACAATTGCAGCACATGCAGGGAATAATAATAACAAGCCTTTATTGTGAGCATCGTATATGAGGTGTACATGTTTGTGGTAGAACAGTGAAGGTAGGTTTCATTTGTAGGGTGCATCTGACCTGACAGACACCGAGAACTCTCCTGGTGTGCTCTCACTCTCCCTAATGAGAAACGCTCCACACTCCAGCGGTCTCAGGCGGTTCTCTGCAGCCTGCCGTGATATTCCACCCACAAACCACCTGCAAAATACAAGCTCATCTGTCAGTTCAACATTGTATTGTATATTTATAAACTGAAAGGGGACAACTGGTATAGTAGTTTACATTTAAATAAATGGTTCTTTGATCAAGTAAAAAAATGTTCAAAAAACTTGATTATTGTAGTACAGCTTTGAAGAACAGAACAGAAGCAATTCTATGCTTTGTCAAACTAGTAAGCACTTTTTTTTTTCAAAAAGGTCTACACTAAAAATTTGACCTGTGGTTCAGTCTCAGTTGACCTCTTCCCAGCATGCACCAGCGTATGAATTAATATGGATGCATTGTTGGACCATTTGCCAGTTTTTTTGTGTGTGTTGTTGTTTGTTTTGTTTTTGTCATGTTTAGTATGTTATTGTCTTGTGATGTCAGGTTGACTTTATTCCTCTATTACAATGATCAGCTGATTTTGGGTGTGTGTCCCAAGTGTTGAGGTTTACAATATGTGATGTTTTAAATTATTTTGTGAGTGTTTTTTTTTTTTTTTTTGTCTCAAGCCCTCCATGTGCATTTCATAGAAAATACATTAGATGAAGCATATAATTTTAAATAATTTAAAATCTTGCAAATAAAGGGAACAATATGCACTGAACTGTAAATATTTCAAGTTAGACTTGATCGAAATAGGCAACTATTACATTTACATTTATGCATTTGGCATTTTTTTTTTTTACTTTTTAAATTGCATTTATGCAATATTTACCCATATTCTTCAAAATATCTTTTGTGTTCATCAGAAGAAAGAGATTCAAACAGGTGAGTAAATGTTGACAGAATTTTCATTTTTGGTTAAACAATCTCTACATTTTATCGTACGTATATTCTCTTTTTATATTTTCTAGCAATCGAACCTATGACTTACACTGCTGTTCAAGCTATAGAAATGCCAAATTATTACAATTATTATTAATACAATTATGGCAACTTCTGTTTTTAAATTGTGCAATGTATTTTTTTCAGTTCAGTGAATATATTTATATATATATTTCACTGAATTGATAAAATTATGTTGCACAATTTAAAATAATTATTTAAAAATAATAAATCAATCACAAAAAGACTAATTTTTACCTTAATATATTTGTTTTTATTTTCTGAACAATTTATTCATAATATATATATATATATATATTTTTTTTTCTTCCAGAACTTCGGTGTTAAGAAGTATATGCATTGTTTTCATCACACTGGATGTTTTCAGATTTTTAGAAATGTGAGTGCTTGCATAATATAGGGTTAAACAACATGTTTAACTGTGCGTTCTGCCATTTAAGCTCAATACTTGAGCTGCATTGACTGTAAGCCAGTGTTTGATCTCATTCAGTCCTCTTTTTCATTACGATCATGAATTTGAACCGACTCATCCTTTCAATTCAGAATGACAGGTATAGGTTCTCAGTCATAAACTGCTCTGATCAGGCCAAGCCACAGCATGTTTTTTGGGCTTTGGTCTGGACTTTGATTAATGCTAATCCTCACCGTTTCACAAGAATCTCAATCATCCACGTCATGGTAAAACTGCAGGGTAAGGAAGTCCTTATCTAGCAGATGTCCTTACTTAGCAATTTCAATCCTAGTCAGACTATCGGGAAGGCCACACCCACAGCATTTTGTGAGTCATATGACATCGCAGTGAAGTGTAATGCTGGGAAATCCCTACGTTTGTACAGATGAAGCTACTTCTTTGAAAGTCTTGTTTTCTAGTCTGGATGATGCTGATTGATTCTAAAACACATATAATCCTAAACCCAACCCAAAACATCCAGCTGTGCATCCAACAACATCATTCGAAGGTCGGGACTGATGCAATCTTCATTGTCATTCTGATGAGGCAATCTGATGTGGGACTGATGCAATCGACATTCAGAACCACAGAGAAAACAACACTTATCAAATACCTTCTGGACTACAACTACTAGAGATATTAGGAAAAATTCTTTACCCTTACTTATGGTGCATCTCAATCAGCTCTATATTCAGAAGTCAGAGCATTGATCAGGAATTTGGCCATTCCAATCACAAAATCCTTTCAGTGCACTGAAGCGTTCGCTCCCTATAAAGTCCCACAATGCACCATGAAAACCAGGGAACATCAATGGTCACTTTGTTCCCTTAACAGAAGTACTAAAGCGCAATAAATGAATTACCGGCTGCCCACCACAGCCTAAGCACAAGCGCCACTGTCCAGCACAATGGTAACCACAAAATTCAAAAACATTACAGAAACCCTTCTAAATGTCCAACAGAACATTACACTTTAATATGCCTTTCTCTTTACTGGAAAACACATAAAATAGCACTTTATCCCTAAATTTACTCTACTAATGCAGCCCCTTCCAAAGCATGCTGGGAACTACAGATCCACTGCCCAGTCAGTTATGTCAACAAAAATGATTCATGTGGTTTTAACACAAATGGATTCAGTTTTAAAAATATTAGGTGGATTGATCAATTAGGTTGTGACAAAATGTTTAAAAATCATGTTACTTTAGCTCTTTTTAATTAATTAAACTGAACAAGAAAAAAGTACAAAGAAAATAAAGTAAAGGTGAAAAATATGAAATGAATTCAACGTCCTAGTTTCCATCTCAGGCAGCATCTGTACATCAGAATAACAGAACATGTGAGCTGTCTCCACTTGAATGCTTCATTGTTTTAATTATCATATGGCTAAAACTATAACATTTATTTCTATTAATAAAGAGTAACAAGAACAGAAGATGACTGCAAAGGTTTCCCAATAAAATGTTTCTCGATGTTATTCACAGATAAAGCCACATGCTAAGTTAGATTCACTTTGGTCATGTGATACTTACGCGTGAGGTCTTACATTGATATAGTTCTTCGGTACATAGCCCCGCCTACCCAACAGCTCAGCTGTGTACCAGTTTGGATCGTCGTCCATGTTTGTCACCTAAAACAAGCATAAGATCAATGTTCAATGTTCTATCAGCTTAGCTTAGATATTTTTAAGACTAGTCTAGGCCAGGGTCTCCCAAACTGGGGTTCATTAACCATGATGGAGGTTTGTGAGATAATGAAAATCCAATAATCTTAATGATGATGATAAATCTTGATAATGATCTCAAAAATGTAAGATTAAAAATAAATATTTTAAAATAAAAACTTTTACCTTATTATTTTAAATTATTTATTTAATATAAATTGTTAAAAAATAAAACACTTACTAAAATAGATTAAATAATTTGTTTACCTATTTAAATACTAACTTCAAATACTATGTAAAAATGTAATATCAAAGGGGTTCAGCTGACAAAAAACGTTCTGGAATCCCCAGACAGGCTCTTTTAAGTGCATATATCAAAGTAGGGTAACTGAATATTCTGCATATGCTTTTCAATGCTCTGGAAGTATACTATATTTCATTATCCAAAAAGAACAGAGTAAATCTACCATTTGAAACTATTTGCTTAGGAAGTGGAAATTTAAAAGACATTTCAAGTACCATACTAATTATATAACAGCCCGAGAACAAATTTTGTAAAAAAAACAAAAAAACAAAAAAAAAAAAATTTGCAAACCAATACAAATGACCTGTTTTCTGCTTAAGTTCAAATAATGCATAAACAAATGACTGACTATGGTGGTGTAACAGTTTAAATGCAGTCTATCCTGAGAAGTATTTACAATTTTCCCTAATAGATTTCTATTTTATAAAGTAGACAATGTTTGTTAAGACACATAAATATCATCACACACGAATGATCTTGTACTGTTCCCTCCCACAAGCTGCCCAGCTACATAAATCACCACCTATTCACGCAGACATCCAATCTGAAATAGATTCTAGAACACTGATACACACACTGATCAAGTATTTTCTGCAAAGGTCCAGCATGCAGACTATGATCCTTATAGTTTCATCTAAGTGTTCACAGTGAACTATTGCATGCACACACATACACACTCAGACTCACCTTCAGGATGTCACCCTTCTGGAAACTGAGCTCATCACATTCACTCGCTCTGAAACTGTAAAGTGCCTCAGCCTCCATTGGAGAAAGAGCAGAAGAAAAAATAACAGGCAGTGAAGTGGAGATGAGACCAGGATGAAGACAAGAAGGAGGGAAGAGATGAAGGGATGGGAAAGGACAAGCACAAATGGAAAGAGGGAAAAAATAATTAAAAAGGATGGAGTATGGAGATGTAGAATGAAGAGGGTGAATGAGAAGATTAATCTGTAGAAGAATGATGAGTATAGCCGTCAGCGCATAAAAATTGGAGCGACAAAAACATTGAGTGGAAAACTGTGGAAGCACAATGTTAATAGAGAAACGGAGAGAATATGTGTGTCTGCTGTAGTACAGCTGTGCAGTGGAGGGGGAAGGAGATGAGTGAGAGAGAGTGAGAGAGAAGTAAGAAAGAGAGAATTAAAGTGAGCAGAGAAGCAGTGACTAGATCAGAACATCACATGCTTTTGATTAGATTTTTCAAATGGCCCAGATATAATGCAATACAATGCACTACAAAAAAATGTACAGTCACAAAAGCTGACAAAGTATGTTGACAAATCCAACATGCTAAAATCCTATTTAAGCTTCTTCTTACTAAATTTAGTCAGCAGCTTTAAAGCTACAACCACCAAACTCGGGTCAGTTCAGACTGTTCTAGGGTTGCTATATCTTTTCTAACTGATTGGACTTATGGTTTTCGTTAAATGGATGATCAAATCCATGAAAAATCTCATAGACTTTCATTGAAGGGGTCAAAAGTTTTATACAATAACTCTAATAGAGTATTTAAGCTTCATCCACCAAGTATCTATCACAAGCAAAGCCAAGCAACTAGCTTAGGACATGCTAACAATGTGTTAAAACATGCTAGCAACATGCTAATTCATGCTAGCAATGATAGCAACATGTTAAAACATTTGCAACATGTTAATTCATGCTAGCAATGTGCCAAGGCATGCAAAACATGTTAAATCATGCTAGTAACATGATATTGTTATTCTTATCCCAGAAAGCACATGTAGGTCTGCAAGATGTCTGTTAAAGATCACTTCATCGGCTGTTTACAAACATCTGATAGACGTCTTTAAGATGTCAGTTTTACATACATTCTAAATCATGAACATCTTAAAGACATTTTCTAAACGTCTTTTGACATCTGACAGGAAGATGTACTGCAGATGAGCAAACACTCTAAAAAATCCTACGTCTTCAGGACGTAAGCACGCACATCAAATAGACGTCTCCGAGATGTACGTGTGCTATCAGGGATTACAATTATATATAGGCCTATTATAGATGAGTTGGACTGAAAAGCTGTCAAAAGTGTCCATCATACATCCAGAGAACACAGAGCTATAATCTAGAAAAGGTTGGCAAAAAAGCTCAAATAAGAGTTTTGACTTAATGATTTTTTTTGTTTGTTTTTTTTTACTACATAATTCCCACATTCTTCCATTTGTGTTACTAAAATAATCTACAAAGATTATTTAGTAGACCTATTAACAATTTATGAAGCATATTTAATCATAAATCTGGTTGGAGGGGGCATATGCTTTTTAGCCTATGGCAGTTTCTGTTGAACCAACAACATGGCCCTTATTAAGGGCACTTGCTGCAGCTGTGCATGTGTATGATTGTTATGCATACTGGTCACGTCCTCTCTGATTCAGATGACACGACATTTAATAAGCGCACATGGTCACGCAATATCTCTGCCTCTTGACTTTGTGAGGCTTGATTAACTCATTTTAAAGAGAGTGTTTCAGAGCTGTACAGCTTAGGCGACACATGAGACTGCACTGAATATTTAATTCTCCGATTTGTGCGTGTTTGCATGGAGATGATTTCAGTTCTCTGTATCTGACAGCTGACAGTCAGTTGGCACCTCTAAGAACATGTGCTGGTGGCAGCATCCACCCAGCCCCCTATCCTGCACAAACACACACAAACATGTAAGAAACCCTCATAGTGCACATCAGTGCTCACAATGAGAGCTTTTATGAAGGATAGCTGTGAGCCGGTGAGTACAGAAGCAATATATTCACTAAAATGAATAGAATACTGATATTATTATAGTTTCTAGAAGTGCAACAAATCTTTGACCCTTATGAAAATTTACTATAGTAGAATTGAATGCTTATGGTGGTAACATTGAGGATTCATATAGGGAGATAAAATTTCAGTTAGGTTTTCATTGCAAGTATCATAGTTTGGTTAGTATAGTTAAGGATCTCAACATGGTAATGAGGAGCCATCTATTGTTACTTTACAATGGTCTTAATTGAAATACCACAGTTTAAATTATGGTTACTATGCAAGAAATACTTCATGAACCTTGCTTTGTTTTGAAACAGACATCGCTGAAAGTAACGATAGCTTGCCATTCATGGGTGCGTTTCCCAAAAGCATCATTAGCCAACTATGGTCCTAAGTTCCATTGAACTCTATTGGTAACGACGGAACTTGCGACCATAGTTGGCTTTGGGAAACGCAGCCCAGAATGTGATTCATTTTATCAGACTGATTCAATTCAGTAACGTAACTGTGATTACAGGGGTCTCCATACTCGTTCCTGGAGTTTAGCTCCAACCCACCTGCCTGGAAGTTTCTAGTATGCCTAATTAGACCTTGATTTGCTGATTCACGTGTGTTTAATTGGGGTTGGAGCTAAACTCTGCAGGACAGTGGCCCTCCAGGACCGAGTATGGAGACCCCTGATTTAGAGATTGGCCCTGTCCCAAATGGCAAAAGGCACTTTTGATCTTGTAGACTTACAATGGCTGCCGCGTGTGTGTGTCCATTAAGCCCATGAGACCGTAGTGTGTCCCATTTGTCAATTTTAGGTCTCAGAAGAGTGCTTGTGAGCGCCCCCTTTGCGGTCGATATGTGCCCTTGAAGCGCACTTTTGCCAAGCCCGCACTGGTGCGAGCTCCGCAGCAGACATCTTCCCGACAGTCAAAGCGGCATTACGTCATGAAAGTGCGGATTCGTAGGAAGACCGCGAGTGTTTAGGGTGCCATTTGGGACAGGGCCTTCATAGCACTTTCGGTCTTGTGGACTTACAATGGCTGCGCGTGCGTATGTCCGTTAAGTCCACGAGACCGTAGTGTGTCCCATTTATCAATTCTAGGTCTCAGAATGGTGCTCGCGAGTGCCCCCTTTGCGTTTGATATGTGCTCTCGATGTGCACTTTTGAGCAGACATCTTCCCTACAGTCAAAGCAGCATTACGTCAGGAAAGTGCAGACTCGTAGAAAGACCACGAGTGTTTAGGGTGCCATTTGGGACAGGGCCATTGTATATGATGTAGAACCTGATTCCAAGTGCAGCATGTTCCTGGATCAACATCTTTGTTGATCCTGGAAAAACATTCCAGTCAACCAAACAGATTTGAGGGACAAGTTTAAAGTTTATGTCAAGTTTAGGCTTACACCCAGGGTTAAGTGCTTCTACATAAGTGTTATTCTCCTAACATTTCCCTCTGATTTTAGGGATAACTTATGGGTAAGGTTAGATTTAGTGGTACGGATAGGGTTAGGACTACATTTTTGGACAGAAATGTTGTTCCAGGATCAACAAAATATGTTGACCCAGGAACACGTCTAACGGCAATATCAGGACGTGAGCACATGACCTCTTGAAAGGAGAGTTTGCATAAACATCATTATTGATTCAAGGATCATACTGACACAAAACCCATTCAAAAGATTAAATGTCAAAGAGTGTGACAGAAGCTCGCTGATGGTTGATGTATTTCAGCTCACTGGAGATGATTTGCATGCATATCAGTTTTTGTAATAAATCTCTCTTATTAGAGACAACTCGGCTTGTCCTCGGAGGAAGCTCTATCTCAGCTTCATACTCAGCTGTCATCTGTCCTACAACAACACAGACAGAGCTGTATAAAAGAGGGCCAATGGAAGGCAAGTGGCTAAAATGAAAGATTCCCAGTGATACCACCAGAGAAGGTCTTTTGTTTGAAGGTCACCTTTTGATATGACGTTGTTCAGGCAGCATGGAGCAGATGTTTTCTGCATCACTCTGTCCGTTGGTCCAGTCTTCACTGGTCAGGGGTTTTACTGACAGCCCTGTGTGCAACAAGTCTGATCACCTGCCATGTGATTGAACCAAACAGGTAACACATTAACTAAGTGCATTTAATTATTATTATTTCCACTTAAATGTTGGTGGGTGTCAAATACACCTTCAAAAAAATACTTTGTGCATCTTAAACACTGAATCATCTGTCATTTGCATAAAGTCTGTAATGTGACACAAGTAATCTTGTTGTATGGTTGTCATAGTGACAGCACAGCTTTGATTGGCGGATGCACAGTGTTGCTTCTCCTTCTGGCTGGGCTGGTTGCCATGACAGTCCTCCAGTGGCTGAAGAGAGAGGAGATGCCCCGCAGAGTGGAGACTTTACTGAACACTTTACAGGGTTAGTTACATTACATGTACCCTACTGAGCACACATCCTGATGGCATCATTCATTTGAATCCTCTCCAATTCTAGTTTGATACAGTGCAAAGAGCGTATAGTCGAGGCATGCTCATCTACTTTTCTTGCCAGGAGAACATTTTATTGCCCAGAGGTTGCTCTTTCATTTGGGAGACTTATATCAGGTGGTGTAAAAACCAAAGTAGGCCTATACTTTAATGGTGTATGTACTGTATTGTAGTTACGTTTATTTATTTAAAATAACAGTTCCTAAAAATAAACATTGTGTCATTTACTACTCACCCTCATCAAGTTGTTCCAAACTGCAAAAAAAAGAAGGAGGGCACTAAGCCAGTCCATTTGTTTGCCATTAGTCTCTATGAGAAATAATAAAAAATTTAAGAGATCTGGAAAATTAAAGGTGTGTTACATCATGGTTGAACTCTGCAGGAAAGTAGGAATAACTCTCCCTTATTTATACAAATATCAGTGTAAGCGGTGCTAAAATAGCAAAGCTGTTAGCAATATTACTCAACAGCATCTAGCTTTTAAATCAGTTTTAACACAATGTTACTTCGTTCGTGACAATATTTCAGCTATCACGTCCTGTATCCGGTATTTTCTGGCGGCTGTTAAGAACAATAGTATCCAGAATGAGAATTACTATCGATGACTAATGCTCCGTATGCTTTCTTATCGCTCTCGCGGTACTTATACCAATCGATCTGCGCAGCGCCGCTTCAAGTCGAACCCAACTGTTTTGAATCGGTTCGGAATCGCGACTCAGTTCGAATCATTCGCACATGCTGTATAGTCGTTTCGAGCTGTTTATTACGGAGCCCCGCACATGACATGCAAGAAAAAAAATTAAATCGTGCGCACAATTTACTAATTCGTTCCCTCGATTTATAAATGATGCGCATGATTTATAAATCGAGGGAACAACTTAATAAATCGTGCGCACGATTTAGCATACTATTTTTTTTCCTGCATGTCATGTCCGGGGCTCCGTAGTTTATCACAGAGAGAACAGGAAGAGAAAACATGAATGCATTCTTTGACCACAACCAGGAACGAATTCGAAGATATCTGCGCACCATTTTCCTAACAAAATGATCTAAATACTAATGATATTTTCTTCTGCATTTTCTTTACTTTGCAAATTGCATTGTACATGAATATGGTAAAGATTCAGTAGCCTACAAATTGTATCTGGTGTAGCTTTTTCTGTTTAATTTATTTTGGAGATATTTTAACACATATTAGGTCAAATTACAGCTGATTATTTTTAATATTTCAAATTTATTTGAAATATTGTAATGCAACTAGCTTTAAAGGGTCCTTTATCTATTAGTTTGCAGCCATTTTTTGTAGATTAGCCTAAGCTAGCTACATTTTTTAAATACCTGGCAAAGAAAAATAATTAAAGACAGCATGAAACAGAAGTTGCAATACTCTTTTTCCCCTGATGTGACGTGAAACTGCTTCTCAAACAAGAAAAAAATGTAGAGCGGGATTTGATTTTGTCCTGATTAGATCGTTGTCATTCGCTATTGTTGTGATCTCATGTGAGTGACAGGTTGCCCCGCCCTCGTGCCAGTAAACACGTCATCAGGGAAGAGATGTTGCTGCAAGATGGAAGGGAAGTTATTTTGATAAAGATTACAAGGGCACATGAATTAAAAAAAAAAAAGAACGATGCACTGACACATCTTACAATAAACACTGCAATATTCCATAAGAAAAGAATTGTCAATATTGATTTCATGATAACTTTAAACTCTTCGAATGCATCTCAGAGTTCTGGAAACATCCTTTCTCTGATTGGCTAAAAGGCACAGAGGACCTGTTCGCCCCACCCTCCCCTGCCGTGTCACGACAGTGGGCCTATCGTGACGGGAAACTGGTCAATCTACCTGTCAGTCTGCTGGTGGAGGGTGACATCATCTCTTTACGCCCTGGCAGTGAAGCACCAACTGAATTAAGAGGAATTCAGGTTAGCACATACATGACATACTCAAAGGAATAGTTCACCTAAAAGTGAAAAGCAAAGCAAAAACACAGTGACCAGAGGCTGCAAAAAGGACAAAAAAGCAACATAGAAATAGTTCATATGACTCATGCACAATATTCTTAGTTCTCTGAAGCAAAAAAATAGCTTTGTGTGACGAACAGATCAGTATTTAGGGAGCTTGATATATGCTTATGTGAAAGAGCACTGTGAACCATTATTATGAATAAATAAGGCTAAGTAAATACAGTTTGTTTTCAATGTGCCCAAGGCACTTGTATCTTTTTATGCTGTTTTCAACAGATGAATTCCATTTGTTCCTTTAACTGTATGACTGGAACTAAATGATTTTCTCTTTGCACAAGAGCATAAAATGAGAGCTCTGGCTCTGTCATAAAACTCATTTTTATTTGTTTGTCTCTGACTGGTCTGTGAGGACAGGAAGAGGAGCATGTTGTCTTATCCCGCAGTGATGTGTTTAGTCACCTCTCCTCTCCCCCATCCCCATTGGATAGTGGAAGGCCCCGCCCACATCGTTTGCTCCAACCGCAGCTCTTCAGGGTAATGAAGACTCCAGCAGCTGAAGTGGTTCAGTAAGCTTTTATTTTTTATTTAACTTTCCTCCTTTTATTATTTTTTTCTCCTTTTTAATAACAACTTGCTTTTCTTTTTTTAATCCATTTTCTTTTCTAAACACCTCTCAGCCTTTTTGGTGTTATGTGATATTGCTATTTTGATTGCTCAATTATAAAACGGTTCAGCACTGCGTCAACAGAAACCCAAAATCTGTCTAATACTTCAGAAAACAAGTGCTTCCCAGAGGAAAATGTTATTGCTTTTTCATAGCTCAGAAGATTTAATGTAGTCCTTAGTTATATTTGATTGAAATATCAGATGTTTCTCCTAAACTCCAAGTAAAAGATAAAGGGTTTCAGATAATAAGCACTATTGTGTCCCAGTGGTGTTCTTCTAGTACTCTCGTTTGAATAAGAGTCTTTTCATGTTAGCTCATCTGTCAGACACAAAACATAGATCCTAGTGGACGACTTAAGAGCTTAAGCACTGTATTCAATATGATAGTCCACTATTACAGCACTGTCACTGGATCAGCTTGTAACAACATGACAGAAATTATCATTGACAACAGCAAAGCATATCCTATACACTTGAACTCCTAAACTACAGCCCCAGGATGTTCAAAAGAGAAGGATTTATGGAAAAAGGCCCAGAATTTGACACAGCATCTCTTTTATATGGATCTTTTTATGTAGGAGGTGTTTGGAGCTCTCTCAGCACAGACCTGTGTCTGTTCTGGATAATGAACGTTTCACTGTGCAAAGTTTATTAGAGAGAGGCCCAGCGCCTTTTGTCTTGGTGAGACTAATCTTTTATGTATATTTTTTATGTTATTCATTTGACAGACATTTTTTATAAGAAATGACTAGCAGTGGTTTCAAAGTATATGTTTGTTTTAATTAGTATGTGTGAATTTATAAGCTATTTTTTTTTATTATTACAAAAAAAAACATGGTACTGTAGAACCATGGTACGTTTTGTTATTTCTTTTAGATGTTATGAACTAAAATGGCTTTTTCACTGTTTATGAAATGGAAAAATTCCCTTGTCCAGGACTGGTTGTAACATCTTTCTGACCTGTATTTTCCAGGTGCTGCTCCTGGTTCTGAATCTGTTGCGTATTTTGTTTGGCGCTCCTGGTGTGGGACCGTGGCCTGTTATACTCCTGCAGCTACCTGTAGGATATCCAAAAACAAACATACACACATCTATACACTAACATACTCTGAAACACACAAATGCAAATACTAGGAAAGTATTACATGGAGTATTTTGCAACAAAACGAACATCATATTTTGTGAGAACATGTGATGTGGTAGAGCAAAACAGGCACTATTTTTTTTTATATTTAAAGGTACACTATGTAACTTCTGGCTCTCTAGCAGTTAAAAAACAAAACCATGCATTTCGCAGAAGAACATTGTTTTGGTTGTGCTTTGGATCTGCGTGACTGTGCAGATGAATATGGTTCTTTCTCATAAATAAAAAAGAGATTATCCTACTGCTCATAAAACGTTCTAGGTTTAAGAGCTACATATGGCAATTTATCTGTTCAAGAGACCGTTCACAAACCCTTTAGTTACTGTTGCTATGTCCAACAAGCCATGCTGATCTCTCGCCACACATCATGTTCTCACGCAGTGAAAAATACATCGCGGAGCAAAGAGGACACTGATAACGCGTCGATAGACAAGACAGAGGAAGTTACTTTTGATATGAAACAAAGTCTCAAATTTCAAATTTTGTCATTTTTAAAGAAATGTAAACAATAAATACCGTTTTGTGGCTCTTTAATGTGTCGTGACAGATCGCTGTAGCGCCTCAGTTCAAGCGGCTCATGAACCGATCATCTCTTCCTACTAGTTCATTTATAGCATCAAATAAACATGAATGAACATCATAAGGAATGTTGTTTCAATTGCAGAAAGCTGTCAGTACACACCATTTTTCAAGTTCAAGTCCACCTACGTTAATCTGCTAACTCTATGACTGCTTTGTCAGACAAAATGTTGGATTCGGCGTTATGATTGTTTAGATCGCCTGTCAATCAAACTCCTGGAGAAGGATCAATTCCCTAAGTTCTCACCACCTTCGAAAAGCCAAGCCAGTGTTGATTCTTGTTTTATTACGAGCTCTGTCGTGTTCTCTTTTTGCCAGCAGTCTCTCCTCTGTTCGGCATTTCTTTAAAATTTTTGATTCCCTGAAGGTTTGAGATTCAGCTGCTCCACATCAACCTTTCTCGCTCGTTGTGACAACTAACCTATGCCACTCCCACACCATACATGCGGCAGAGTAGCCGGAGCAACTTTTCTCTATTTACGGATATGACGAGACACGCACGAAAGAGTGACGTATGAACGCAAATTCCTGCGAAAACTGTCCTGTCATGTCTAAAATATAAACACTTACAACAGGCTTACCATAGTGAATCAGGGTAAGAAAACATGTTTGGAAGGACTGTTGATATATTGGCTCATTATTTAAATTTTGTTAATTTTAAACAAAAAATGTAACATAGCCCTAGTAAAAAAATTATACTAGAATCTATTTAAAATACATTTATTTCATACTAAGCATAGTTCAAATCCATTAACATATATTAATTGACATATCACTTAAGACTTACTGATATAAAATTATAATTAAACTTTATTTGGGGTAATTCTTTATTGCACAATGCACATTTCTTAATATTATGCCTAAAAAGTTTTTTTAATAACATTATTAATAAGGATTGTATGATCTTTGTATAATATCAGTCTTTAAATGCAAGATATTTAAAGTGTACCTAAAGTATACTTGCAATAGTTTCACTTTAGCACAATCAAATTTACTCAAGTATATCTTTAGTTGGACCTCAGCTTCAATTAAAGTGCATTAAAGGGATAGTTCACCCAAAAATGAAAATTCTGTCATCATTTTCTCACCCTCAAGTTCTTCCAAACCTGTATAAATGTATTTGTTCTGCTGTACACAAGGGAAGATATTTAGAAGAATGTTTGTAACCAAGCAGATCTCGCCCCCATTGACTATCATATATTTTTTCCACTACTATTGTAGTCAATGGGGGCCAAGATCTGCTTGGTTATAAACATTTTTTCCAAATATATTCCCTTGTGTACAGCAGAACAAATACATTTAGACAGGTTTGGAACAACTTGAGGGTGAGTAAATGATGACAGAATTTTCATTTTTGGGTGAACTATCCCTTTAAGTACAAAAAAAAGACTTTAAGTATACCAGTTTAGTATACCAAAAGTACAACTGCATGGTATTTTCATTTAGCATATAAATATGTAAATATATTTGTAGTATATTTAACACAAAATAAATGTATTTCAAATACATTTTAGTATATTTTTTTCACTAGGGTAGTGTACCTTTAAAATATTGAGCATAACATAAAAATGCAGCTCTTGTGAAAACATCAAATGTTGTGTTTCAGGTGAATGGTGTTTTACCTCTGTTGCCCCTGACTTTCCCCCTGCTTTGGGTTTTCGTGTGCATGTACGGAGAGGCCTGTGTTCTTTTACAGATGGGCTCGGAGCCAGCAGACTGGTGGGTATGTTCAATAAAAAGGAAACCACACAATAGCTGTGGTTGTTGGTAATGATTTGGAATGTGAAACTGATTTTCCCATTTCGTTGAATAGGAACTGTGGAAGTTGACCTGCAAGAAATGTTACTCAGTGTTCTGGGGTCAAACATCGACACTCTGCCACACTGCTAGTTTGCTGCACAGTCTGGGATCTGTAACTGTAAGTGCAACCAAGCAAAAAAGACTTACATATATAAGTATTAAGACATAAAGGCACACTTAAAAATGTGTGCATGTCATTGCATTCAATAATCATCTGGCCTCTGCAAACAAATTGTTTTATCTTTAAAATAAATGCCACTTGGTTTGATGTTTGCCTTATGTTTCTCTGCACTACACTGATAACATCTCGCACGTGGGGTGATGTTGGGGCAGTAAATGTTACTCTATCTCTCTCAAAGTAATACAACTCTGAAATAAGAGCTTTGAGTGTGTTTCAGAATGCACTTGGTCACAGTATCAGCATGCAAGAATATCTGTGAACAAATCCCATGAGATCTTATAATTAAAATGTAATCATAAATATAACAAAAACGTCCTTGGTGGTTTTTCATTGGTACTGATAAATAGGTCTAATAATGTATTAAATTAAATCAAGATGATAATGCTGTAGAAATGTGGTATATGGTACACTGTAAGAAAAAAAATATCTCATAGAAAAAGGAAAAGGTCTGGTAATTTTAAGTTTAAGGACATTTCCTTTGACCATAAAACACAACACAATGCAACACAATGGAAAATTCCTTCATATTAACAGTACATTAGGCCCTATTTTTATAGACTTTTCTTAGAGTTTAGGGTTGCACAATATATCAGAATCATATAGGTTATTGGCCAATATTATAGCTTTTTTAAATGAATCATATTGGACGATATTTGTGTGCATACTTATTTCCAGTATTTTTATATTTAGATTACCTTTGCTGTAATCAAATTCTCACTTAAAGTTAATCTAAAATACAATGAATTAAAATGCTATTAAGACTATTAAATGTAAGCAAATTTCAAAATAACCCATTTCTCATACTATAGGCTACATTAAAATATTATGATACCCAAATTCACTTTTAGCATTTTAAACTACTGTTTTTCATTTTTAGTGTTTAATGTTTAATTACACTATTTAATAATTACACAAAATATTGAATTCATCAACATCACGAAAACATCATGGAAAAATATATTGGTATTGGCTGTAATCATTTCTTTATTTATTTGGTATTTTCAGGGTACATTAAAGAATAAGTACCATAGTATCATGTGGTACTTTTTTGTAAATGTAGTGTTGGGGGTTAGGAGTAGCACTTAGTTTTTAAATGGTTAGTTCATGGTTAGCTTTTAAATGGTTATTTCAATTTTTGGGTGAACTAACCCTTTAAGTCCTCACAAATTGTGTGTATGTGATTGTATGTGTGTATTGCAGGTCCTGTGCTGTGTTGATAAGCAGGGTATTCTCTCATGGCCCAGTCCAAACCCTGAAAAGATTCTGTTCTTCAGCAAGTCTGCCTCATCACAAGAGACAGAAAGACAGAGGCAAAAAGAGGCAAAAAAAGACAAAGATGCAGAAGAGGTTGGCTTGAAGGACCCTGTTCAGGTTAAAAAAAATCAAATTGAGTCTGCTCTTGTGACTCACTAGGTCTTATCTGATGTGTTTATTCTCAAGATCCGCTCACTCTGCAGTCTAGAGATGTTGAGTTTGTCGGTGGGTCAGGCTCAGTGTGATGACACATGGGTGCAGTTTGATGACACGTGCTGGCAACGCCACGCCCCCTCTCTTCGGCCTCTGGGATTGGCTCTGCAGTTAGTCCTCTGCGACCCTGGAGTTGCCACCCGCATACTCCGCCTCTCTGACCACCTGACCCATGCTGCGCTGGTGCGCACTCGACCCCCTTGTCAGCCAGTCCGCCCACCCTGGGGCCTCTGCCATCTACCAAGGATTCTGGGTAAAGCCAGATAAGATAAATTGTGGTTTTTAATGCTCTAATGAAACAGATTTTTTGCCATGTAGATTCTCAAAAGTGAGAAAGCAGAAGCAACAACAAAATCTCAGAGGTAGTGTAAAAGTGAAACCAGAGTAAAAAGGAAGGGGTGCAGTCACTAGCAAAAAAGTACCATTAATGTTTTTTCACATGTACCATAGTAATACCATGTTTTTGGTAAGGTATATTTTGAGTTGCTTGGAGTACCATGTAAATAACATCGTTTACAAAAAGCACTTCCATGGTTCTTTGGATGTCACCATTTTTTAAACATGTACTGTGGTATTCTTGAAAATACCGTGGAGTACCATGTACACTACCAATCAAACATCTGGGGTCAGTAAGATTTTGTTTATTTAATTTTTATTATTATTATTATTATTTTGCATTAAATCGATCAAAAAGGACAGTAAAGACATTTGTAATGTTACAAAAGATTTTTATTTGAAATAAATGCTAAATAAACTCTGTTCATGAAAGAATTTTGAAAAAAAATGTATTATGGTCCACTAAGCAGAACAACCGTTTTCAGCATTGATAGTAAAAAAAAAAAAAAAATTCTTGAGCAGCAAATCAGCATATTAGAATGATTTCTGAAGGATCATGTGACACTGAAGACTGGAGTAATGATGCTGAAAATTCAGCTTTGCCATTACATTTTAAAATATATTAAAATTAAAAAAATAGTTATTTTAAATTGTTTAACATTTCACAATATGACAAATCAAATAAATGCGGCCTTGGTGAGCATAAGAGACTTATAACACAAACACCAACCCTAAGCTTTTGAATTATCCATTTCAATCCCATGTTATTTTGTGGTGATTTCACATGGTAATACCATGGTATTTTAATATTAACTATGGTATATATTTATTATTGCAAGGTTATTCCAAAAATATCATGGTAGTATTGTGGTTGCTGTTCCATCAGAGTCTTGTAACCTGAAATCTTTAATATTTCCGGCAAAACTGCATTGTAGTCATAACAGTGTGTGTTCATATCTACAGGCTTCACCACCTCCGCAAAGGAGCCTTTTGAACAGAAAATGAGTGTGGCAGCCTACACCCTGCCCTCCATCTCCTGCCCTGGAGACCCAGGGATCATTGCACCACCTTCTGTATCAATGAGACGGCTTCCTTTCTCACATCTCATAGCACTGCTGGTGCACCACACTCAAACTGGTGAGCATACGCACATGTATACATGCATGAACATCCTTGGACGTATGTGACCTGTGACATTACTACACGCACAGCCAATAGTAAGTGGTTATTATGTTCGGAACAGGATTCTAGCATATTGTTTACACTGTATACAGAAATAGTATGTGGAAAAAAATGCATTATGTAAGGAAGGGGTTTATTGTTTTTTAGTTTGTTTGTTTGTTTTTTATGATAATCTGTAGATTATACATTATTCCACTCTTTGCACGACTGTTTACCAAATAGATAAATGGTCATGAAATATTTATTTAATATTACTCATATATTCATAAATCCTTATTATGCTAGATAAAGAGACCATGAGTGACACAAGACACATGAAACTAGCACTGATACTGTATGTTGGACAGTGTTGTTTTAGTGTTATTTGTATACTATTATTTTTTAAAATATTTTGATATGCTTTCATTTTATATTTTCATTTTTAAGTTTTAATAATTGTATTGTAATTTTTTATTTTTATGATTTTTAAAAAAATTGTATTTAGCTTTAATTACGTTGTATTACAATTTTAGTATTTTAATACTTGAACTTCGATTATTTATTTCAGTTAGTTGCCAAGACAACATTAAAATAATATTCTGTTGAGAATTTTACATATTACGCTAAGTATAATATGTCATTCTTTTCCCAAGGAGATCTTCAGTTGTTCTCATATGGCTCAGCTGATGTAATTTTGGGTGCATGCACTGAATTCTGGGATGGAGAGGATATTCAATGCCTCACCGACTCTGACAGGTCTCACTTCTATTGTAGATTCATGCTGTGAATTCTGTATGTGTGAGTGTTAGAGCACCTGCTGTGACCACATCTCTTTGTTCTGCTTCATCCTTCTGCTCTGTTCGCCTTATCTGAAGTGTTGAGTCCGAGTCCACCTTGTCGAGTCCAAGTCCTTAACCGATTGAGTTTGAGTGGGAGACATTTATTAAAGGGTTAGTTCACCCAAAAATGAAAATTATCCCATGATTTACTCAGCCTCAAGTCATCCTAGGTGTATATGACTATCTTCTTTCAGACGAAAACAATCAGAGTTATATTATAAAATATCATGGCTCTTCCACGTTTTATAATGGTAGTGATTGGGGCTTAAGATTTTGAGTTGCCAGAAGACAGTTATTATAGTTTATAAAGTTTTAAATATGGATATTTTTCTTACAAAAACCATTTGCTTCTCTTCAGAAGGCCTTTATTAACCCCCTGGAGCTGTGTGGATTACTTTTATGATGGATGGATGCACTTATTTGGGCTTCAAAAACATGAGCCCCATTCACTACCATTATAAAGTTTGGAAGAACCAGGATATTTTTAATATAACTTGTGTTTGTCTGAAAGAAGATAGTCATATACATCTAAGATGGCTTGAGGGTGAGTAAATAATGGGATAATTTTCATTTTTGGGTGAACTGATGCTTTAATGTCTTATCTTAATTTTATGTTGTTACTTATTTTATGTTACACAGGATGTGGATTCAACTGTACTCATAAAATTTAGTCTAAAATGTAAGAGTACTTGTCAAGTTCGAAAAAAAGTCCACCCGAATGCGTCTGAGTTCATTCACAATTCCAGTCCAAGTACAATTACTGCTGGCACACCTACTGTTGGGTTAAACGGTTTGCTCAAGGACACAAAGCTGTTAGGGAATCTAACTAACTTCTCCATCATTAAAACACTTATTTGAGCGTTTTGTAACATCAGCTTTCAGATCACATGCCCAAATCTTAAATCATTCACACTGATAGCAATTAAA
The DNA here is from genome assembly GCA_037950665.1 of Hypophthalmichthys nobilis. Taxonomy (NCBI): domain Eukaryota; kingdom Metazoa; phylum Chordata; class Actinopteri; order Cypriniformes; family Xenocyprididae; genus Hypophthalmichthys; species Hypophthalmichthys nobilis. Next base: position 6,750,057 of record CM075480.1, read on the forward strand.
TCCCTAAAAACTTTTGTGGTCGGTAAGTTTTTAAATGAAACAAGTCTCACCAAGGCTGCATTTATTTGATCAAAGATACAGTAAAAACATTAATATTGTGAAATATTATTAGAATTTTAAATAATTTAATTTCTATCGGAATATATTTTAAAATGTAATTTATTCCTGTGATCAAAGCTGAATTTTCAGCATTACTCCAGTCTTCAGTGTCACATGATCCTTCAGAAATCATTCTAATATGCTGATTTGCTGCTTGAGAAGCATTTTTTATTATTATCAATGTTGAAAACAGTTGTGCTGCTTAATATTTTTGTAGAAACTGTGGTACTTTTTTCAGGATTCTTTGATTATTAGAAAGATCACAAGAACAGCATTTTTTTGAAACATAAATTTTGTGTGCTGTGTGCATGTGCAGGAAGAAAGTTGTGGATTTTTATCAGCGTTCTTGTATGGCTGGTCAGTGTGTGGCTGTTTCCTTTAAGCCACTGTTGCAACCACATGACCCAGAAATAGATGACACCTGTGTGGAACTGCCTTTCAACCACAATACTGATACTACAGGTACATATGATGATATTGTCTGATTATAATTATGTAAAAATATATAATCATGTATGTAATTGAAAAGTTATCAGGAAGTAAAATGTGTGTGTGTGTGTGTGTGTGTGTGTGTGTGTGTCTGTAGATGACATCTCTATCACACCCCTCAGGCAGCAGATCTTTCTTGGTCTGGTGTCATCACAGTTTCAAGCCCGTCCTGATGTGGTCAGACTTATCTCAGGGCTGGACAGTGCTTGCATTCGTTTTGTCTATTTTTCCAACGAAGAGGAAGTTCGAAGTAAGGTCAGCGGACATAAACACTCCAACACACATTAGTAATAGCCTGAGACATTTTGTCCCCCGGTTAATGCTAACCAATAGCTTGAACAGATCAGATGAAAAGGGAAGTTGTTAAAGGAAACTTTCTATTGTTTGAAAAAATATAATAATTTTGAATATAAATTTAAGTGCAATTAATATGTCATACACTACCATTCAAAAGTTTGGGGTCAGTGAGATTTTTTCAGTGTTTTTGGAAGGAGCATCTTATGCTCACCAAGGTTGTGTTTATTTGATCAAAATTACAGTAAAACAGTAATATTGTGAAGTATTTTTTAAAATAACTGTTTCTATGATAATATATTTTAAAATGTAATTTATTCCTGTGATTCAAAGCTAAATTTTCAGCATCATTACTCCAGTCTTCAGTGTCACATGATCCTTCAGAAATGATTCTAATATGCTGATTTGGTGCTTAAGAAACATTTCTTGTTATTATTAATGTTGTAAAATTATTGTGCTGCATTATTTTATGTGAAAATCGCGATACGACTTTTTTTCAGGATTCTTTGATAAATAGAATGTTCAAAAGAATGTATATTAAAAAAATCTTTGGAATTATATGCAGTTGTACACTGACAAAACATGCACTATGATACCAGGAATGTGTATAGAAAAAGTAAATAGAATCTTTGTTGACTTTTGATCAGGTTATGATTGTTGGATAGGAATGTTTTTGCAGGACTTCAAAGGATGTTGATCCAGGAACATGTCCTAAATCATGTCACTTACACCTCAGCTGCTGTTTAACATTTTCATTATTCAAACAATATCGGATGATCTGCTGTACAAATGTTTAATTCATGTTATTTACATGCTTAATTTGAATCATCCCATGAGTAGGTGTTTGCTGAGAAAATGGGACTGGAGACAGGATGGAACTGTCACATCTCCCTCCAATCAGAGAGCTTCCCTCTCGACCCAGATAACGTGGAGGAGCCAGAGACAGAAGAAGGTGAGAGACAGAGACATGCTTGCTAGTCTATGACCAATTGTTGAATTTTAAACAGTTCTGTTCATTGATTTCAGAGGAGGAAATTCTGCTAAGAGACAGTGTCAAAGAGAGGACAGAGTCAAGAGCCATGGAGCATGAGGGAGCATGTCTTATCGAGGACTTAAACAGGGTGCCACTCATTTACACTGTATTAACACTTAAGATTTCTACAAAGGCATTATATAGACCTTCTAAGAAGCTGTTTTCTTTGTTGCGACCAGGAGGTAGGATCCCAGACTGATAGACAAACCATATGCACACGCACACCTTGACATGAATAGAGATAACCTGATTCTTGTTTTTCCAGGCCAAACTTCCAAAAGGAATAGAGAATGTGAGGCCACATCTGGAGAACATTGATAATGTTCCATTGCTGGTCCCTTTATTTACAGACTGCACATCCCAGAGTAAGACACACACACATAAAACACACACACACACACACACAATTTATTTATTTATTTATTTATTTATTTGGCTAAATAAATGAAGCAAAATAAAATGGACAACAAATTGAAATACTAAAGTAAACTACAATTTTTGTTATCTTAGCCCATATGATCCATATTTTATTGACAAATATTGTGATTAATAAAATTAAAATTAAATTAATTTTAAAACCCAATAAAAATGCCTTGGCCAGACATTTATGAAAAAATAACTTGCATTTATCTGTGTTAAAGAATATTATATACTTTATATATTATATATGTAAGTTTTTTTTAAAAGATATTATACTTTTATTCTGGATGCATTAATTTGGTCAAAAGTGACAGTAAAGACATTTATAATCTTTCAAAAGATTTATATTTCAAATCTGCTGTTCATTTAAACTTTCTAATCATCTAAGAATTCTGAAAAAATGTATCATGGTTTCCACAAAAATATGAAGCAGCACAACTTTTTTCAACATTCATTGTTTTTTGAGCACCAAATCAGTATATTAGTATAATAATGCTTTGTCATCACAGGAATAAATTACATTTTAAAAATATATTAAAACAGAGAACAGTTATTTTAAATTGTAATAATATTAATCTATTAATCGATCTGTTCCCATGTGTTGTTGGTCCACTACTGATGCATCTTTACATAATGTTGTTTATAAATATATAAATAAAATATGCAACACGTAAAAATATCTCTTTATCAGATAAATTAAATGAAGCAATCCTTGAAACATAAACACATCCCAGAGAAAAAACTGCAGTCACTTGTTTTAGGCTTGTTTTGTCAGAGCTGGTTGCTTGCTTTTCTAGTGAGATCTGGCAACACTACTCAAAATTATTTATATCATCTATCACCAGCAACAAAGCAACCACTATAAAGTGTGTGTGTGTGTGTGTGTGTGTGTGTGTAGCTGAATGTGAGATGGTGTGTATCATGCAGGAGTATGGGGAGGTCGTGTGCTGCCTCGGGAGCAGTCAAAACATCAACAACAATGAAATCTTCCTACAAAGCGATATCAGGTGATCCGTCTAACCTACAACTTACCTCTTCTCATTTCCCTTCATCTCAACAACCAGCCAAGAATGGATTTGGTCATGATGACATGACATGACTAAATTTAATATTTTAACATCCTAATCCCAATTCATTGTAATGCCAGCATGACACATTGTTGCATTAAAATTGCCATGTCATTGGGCAGATTTATTTTTCAACATCAATTTCTGTGTAGGCATACCTTAAAATTTTGGCTACCAAAGACAATTGAACATTTCCACACATACTGTCCACACAAAAAAGATACAGTTCATTAAATGGGTCATGACATGTTTTTTATTTTATTATTTTAATATTTAATATTCACTTATAATGTTAATAAACAACAAATAAAACCAAATATATATGCAGAAAAATGATTATATTTAACGATTATTGCATAGGAAACAGTATCAACACCCACTGGCTATTGCACGTGAGTAAGTGTTTTGAAAACATTATCCATATAAAACCATATTACAGGCAAACATTATGAAGTCATTCACTTACAGTTTGTAACACAGCTGTTGTCAGATCCAATTCAGTTGGCTGCTTCATCTTTCAACAAAAGTTTCTTTGCGAACTCTCCATTACACTGTGCCTCATTTACAAAACAAAATGCTCCGAACAAACATATAATCCTCACATCCAATGTAGACAAAGCCTTTAAGCGGCTGAACGCCAGTGGGCGGGGCCTATGGTGCGATGATGTATAAGTATTCGTCAATGTCTTGCTCCGGAGGCAGCCATATGCAAATATTTTGGCAGTGTGACCCCGCAATATCAAAACCAGATGTTTCTGGAGCTTGATTAAATAAATGGTTTGTTCATAATGAGAGGATGTTTTAAGTTATGAAACTGGCAAGATGTTTTAATGGTACAAAGACCTCTTATATGTCAAAATATCAAGATGTCATGACCCCTTTAAACACGTTGACCTTTTGTGACCTATTAGCAGGCCATGTTGTTGTACTATATGGGGTAAGTTATAATAATTTCTTTGTAAGTGGAATCACTTGCCGTTTTATCTGCATTGTTGTATTATATGCAGTTTTATGTATTATATGTATTTAATTACAAGGTATTTTTATTATATTATATTATATTAACTATTGTTTCTGATCTGTTAATTGACAGCATTGCTTTAGATCCTCTGGTTCCCACATGTTGTTGGTCCACTTCTGATGCAGCTGATGAAACTTTAAGCACATCAGACTCTGTGAGCTTAACTCAGCTCTCTAGCGCCATCTGTGGGCTGGCCTGCGCAGTACAGTTTAACCAACAAGACAACAACACAGTCATCAGGCTCATCAAACAGGTAAACATGGATGCACATTAATGCTCACACATGTACACGAATAAATGTATAATATATTATACATTTATATATATCAGTGTGGTGGATGCAATTTATAATGTTGTTTTCTTCAGGCACGTCACACCACGGCAGGCATCAGAAAGTGTTTTCTGTTCTTGCTCCAGTGTCAGCTGTCCCTTGTTCTCATTCAGGTATAAGAGAGGACTAGGAGTGCCACATAAAAAAGATTAAAGATAAAAAAGATCTTAATATGTGACACAAAATCTAATTCTGTAAATAAATAAATAAATAAAAATAATCTAATAAATTAAGGCACATCCTTCTGCCAAAAAAACAGATGTCTGCTAGTGAAGGCAAATGTATTGGAGACAGAGTTGTTTATATTTTTAAGTTAATCATTTAAAATTAGTATTTTATTTTTAGTTAAGAATGAATTGATTCCCTTATGATAGGAGGCACATCTAGGACTCCATAACATTGGACTATTTTGCTTTGTCCCACATGCACTTATTTTCTTTGACTTTGCTATTTCTGTCAGAAGTAATGAGTAACACACTCATGATTTACATCTTAAGCTCAGGGTTTGACAGGCGCAGCTGAGTAAGCCGCTGTGTTTGTTTATTTCCACAGATTCTGGCATGTGTGTGTCAACTTCCTCCTCCACTGGGCACAAGTGATGTCCTCTTTCTGTCCTGTTTCTATTTTCCCTTACTCAGGTATGAACGAATGTTCTAAACAATAACACACTTTCAAATACACATGCAAAGTGACCAAAGAAAATCAATAATAAATGATAAGATGGCCCCTAAACTTTCAAATTAGTGGTCGGTCAAAAGCATCTTTGATTTTTCAAATTTCACCTGCTCCAATCATGAATGTTAGATAAAATTCTTGAATATAAACATGTATTGTAACTTTCCCATATGGAAGCTTATTTCCACCACAGAATATCTCACAATTCTGACTTTTTTTCTCACAATTGCGAGTTTACATCTAGCAGTTGCGTGTTATAAAGTCAGAATTGCAAGATATGAACTTGCAATTGTGAGAAATAAAGTCAGGAATACGAGTTCAATTTCGAAGAGAGAGTTTACAGTATATCTCGCAATTCTGGCTTTTTTTTTTTTTTTTTTTTTGAGAATCGCAAGATATAAAATGCCAGAATTGTAAGATAAAAAGTTGCACTTACCTTTTTTATTTTTTATTCGGTGGCAGAAACAAGCTTCCATAGTCCCATATGTTGAATATATAGGCTAAATAATTTTTAGAGGCATAATTTTATTATGATTTACTCTTTTTTTTTTTTTTTTTTTTTACTTATTCATTTCTCTTTCCAGTGTGTCCCTCCTGGGAAAGCCATCTGACAATTCCATCATGAAAGTCCCAACTGGGAAAAATCTCAGATTCCTACCAAAAAAGGTAAAGAAAGGGGGAAGCCTTTAAAAGGAGGTATGTCATGTATTTTTTGAACATTTTAATTAATCTTTCATTGGCTTGAAAGAGAATTTTCTGCTTATTGAGATCCATAAATTGTTTTGATACACATAACACTTATTTATGTTGAATAATTGATCAGCTAAATTGATGTGCAGTAGTTTTGTGTATTACTCCACAGACATTGCGGTTGTTTGTGCTGTGTTTCCTGGTGAAGTTTGGTCTCACCGTCTGCACCTTCCTCACATGCTTTGGACTCCTGCTGCACAGCTTCTGCCTTGATATTAACCACCAAGATGAAGACCTATGTCACCCAGCAGCACTTCTCATGTATGTGGAAATGTATGTGATGCATGTAGACTGTGTAATAGCGTTCTAACATACAATACTACTCTTTCTACTGTATTTATGCAGTATACACCATAGATGCATGCGTAGATGCCACATTCAACCTCTCCAGACATGTGTCCGCCATCTTGAAATGTCAACATGATGCTGTTCATCACTCACACTAACAAATCACAGAATTTTCATCAAATTTTCATACAGCCTATGGCTATACAAACCACAAGCTATATTCCTGACAAAATGGGGTAACCTTTCAGAGATGAGAATGTGCCTTTTTGTTTTTTTATGTATAACTCAATATGCAATATCCATATGCCGACATATCACATTAATGATAATCTAAATGCTGTGAAAATCATCTTCTTATATCTATTGCAGATATAGATATTCATACATGTGAATAACTAGGTTGCAGATGCACAGTCAGCTTGCTGTTGAGAGTTTACAGACTAAATTTGACCATTCCAATATGGTGGATGGCTTACCTATAGCAGCCCATAGAAACTGACACTAATGAGGCATCTATATATCTATGATATACACTCATGTCCCAGAATGCAATGTGCTCATGTTGACCTTCGCTGCATCCAAAATCACATACTGTATAGTAGGTGCTACATTTGGTTTAAAACTTACTTCACAACTGTTAAAAAAAAAAAGTTCTATATAGTATAAATGTGTGTAGTATGAATGAAATTCAGATGTACTACATCCACCATGTTGTCCCTGTCATGTGACCTATGGCGTCAGTTGCATCACTTCACTACAGTAAAGTATCCATCGAATGCGCACTCCAGAATCTCACTGGAAGTAGTAGGTCATCCGAGTATTTTTTTCCTGCTGTTTTATGAATACTATGAATTTGGACATACTATTCAGCTCACTTACTGTTTTTCTACTATGTAGTACATTCGCACGCAGCGTTTCTATGTCCATGTATATATATATATATATATATATATATATATATCTGTGACAAACACTATTTCCCACAATGCAATGTGCTCAAGATGACCTTCGCTGCGTCTGAAATCGCATACTGTATAGTAGGTACCACATTTGATTTAAAACTTACTTTGCAACCATTAAAATAGTATGTTCTATATAGTATGAATGAAATTCGGATGTACTACATCCATCCATTTTTCACCTATGGTATGGAAGTAGGCATATTTGGACACTTTTGGAGATCATGAGGTCATGTGACAACAATATAGCATACTACACAATGCATACTGTTTCACATACGATTCACAAAAATCACATAGCATATAAATGGAGCATAGAGCACTTGTTGTATTGCTGAGATATTTAAATAATATGTAATGCTAAAAGTAATTCTGTTTTGTGATGTTTATGTGTGTTTGCCTTTAGGAATTCAACAGTGTGGTCTCCAGATTGGTACGGCAGGCATTCTGATGGTCTCTCTCTGGCTCAGAAAGTCATTGCCTTCCTTGTGCTGCTCAATGCCAGTCAGTGACAATTCCTTCATAGTGCTATTCAAAAAATATCCTCTTTCTTCTAATGTTTTCATTTTTGGATAAACTGTTCTTTTAACCACATCAAGTTTGCAGAATCATGTTTTAAAGATGAATCATTTAGCATGCTGAAAGTGTAAGAGTATGAACCTGGTGTTTCTTGTGTGTGTGTGTGTGTTAAGTGTGTACATCCATCAGTCATGTGCATCGCTCGGCTCCCATGTGGAAACAGAGTCCGCTGAGCAACCGCTGCTGGTGTGCCGTCATCTGCATTGTGTTAGTAGCTTTTTATCATTACATATTTATACATTTCATGTACCGTACACGTAGATGAACACTAAAGCATAATGAATAACTTTAACATAATGCTATGACTTTTGTTTGCAGTTACATAAAAGTTGAAAGCATTGTCTTCATTGAAATTATGGCATGTTCATTTAAATACCAGACTGTCTGGGCATGTTTCCCTCACAGGCCGGTTCTTAATGCTTCTTTAGCGATGGCGTCCCGCTTCCTGTGGCATGATCCCGACCTCCACCACACATTCTATATCTCTGATATTCCCATGGTAACCTGGATGTTAGGAATCCTCTGGCTGATCCCGCTGGTCTTTATCAATGAAGGCATCAAACTGCATGAGATTAGGTAATGCTACAACAACAATAGAATATAATGGTTACAATTTATAACTTAAAAAGTTTCAGTAAGTCATTAGCAAACAGTATCTAATGCTGTCTAGATTAGTTCACATATATCTAAATATGAATCTAAACTACCGTTTGGGATTGATAAGATTGTTTTGTTCTTGGAAGATGTCTCTAAATATCATCAATGCTGTATTTTTCAAAAAGAAAAGAATGTGATGTTTTTGAAATTTTATTAAAATTTAAAATAACTGTTTTATATTTTAATATATTTTAAAATGTAATTTATTCCTGTGATGCAAAGCTGAATTTTCAGTATCATTACTCCAGTCTTCAGTCAGTGTTACATGATCCTTCAGAAATCATTCTAATATGGTACTCAAGAAATATTTCTTATTAATATTAATGTTGAAAGCAGTTATGCTGCTTAATATTTTTGTGAAAACTGGGATACATTTTTTTTCAGGGTCAAAAGAACAGCATTTTTTTTTAAATAGAAATCTTTTCCAACATTATAAATGTCTTTAATGCCACTGTTGATCAATTTAATGCTTCTTTGCTGAATAAAAGTTTTTTTTTTTCTTAAAAAAAAATACCACAGTTAATGAATATGCATTTTTTTTTTTTAAATTATTGGAATATAGATTAAATATTGACACAATAGCATAATATAGTGTGGTCATGTTTATTCATTTTAAATGTACCAATTGGTTATTGAAAATGCATAATTGTTCTTATGTATCATGCATGTTTTAACTTTTTTTTAAAAAATATTTTACAATTAACTCTAATTTTAAGCAATTAATTTATTATACATAAGTTGTTATTTAAATGTATTATAAATTGTTACCTTTGTTTGATTTTTATTGTGTCATACATGTTAAATGTCTGTGGGTCTGTGATTGTTTGCTACAGGATGAGGGTGAGGTACCAGAAACGACAGAAGCTTCAGTTTGACACCAAACTCGGCATGAACTCCCCTTTTTGACACATCTGTCAAAAACATGTCAAAAACTTAGATAGACATCCTTTAGTATTGACACTAGGCATTGGAATGAAATAAAATACAGTGTTGACCTCTAGGTGGCAGTACTGCAATGACAACAACATCAGCAACCCCTAAAAGAGACTCTCTCCAGTCTGCAGACGTTAATGTCCCTTGACCAATATGAAGTTATATCAGTTTGTCATTTTAAGTTATTTTATTGCATAGTAACTCCCCAACCACCTTTCTGATTTTCTTGATTGCATTATAATCAGGCTTTAACTACATTTATTATTGTATTACTTATTATTGTAGTTGCACAATCAGGCACAACCTTTGATTAGTATTATACTTTTCAATATTAAGTTTTAATGTTGTTGTAAGTCCTAAACATATACATGGCACAGCATATTTCTTTCAGAAGCACAATTCTTTTCATGCTTTCAAAAGGAACTCTCATGCCTGGACTTTACTGACATTTGATGTTATCATAAAAACCCTTTGCCCAGTATATATCACCCAGTGAACAGATGGTAAGTGCTTTTAATAAAATGTCATTTATGAGATGCTGGGTCAGCAGATTTGAGAGTAATTGACTTGTCATTCTGTGTGTGTGTGTGTGTGTGTGTGAACTACCTGAACACACTTTACTGCTGTCTGAATATAGGGAAATGATGTGAGTATATAATCAGCTTTATGGTTCTGCACACTAGGGAAGATCTCTGCATGTGTATTAGTGAGTGTATGATATATCTCTTGCACCCATCTCCCCTTTGTTGTCTCCGTTAAAACAATGAAAGTCGCTGATTCGCCATAAAACTCCCTTATCAGCTTCCTCTACCTACGGCACAAGCTTCCTCCGTCCTCATTAATCTTTCACTGATAAAACGAAGGTTAACAAACTCTTAATTCATCTAAGGAATACCACCCTGTGTTTGAATCTGCTCGCCTCAATGTATGTGTGTACCTGTGATCATTTAGTGATGACTACAATTTCCTGTCATCGAGGCCAAAGGTTGCTAAGCAACTCATCTGCAGTTACTGTCCTTTTGGAAGATGATGCTTTGAATACAAGTGTATATTTTTAAATTCATAGACTAAGTGAATATGCACTTTGCATGTGATTACGACTGCTGTGCTTTGCTGTATTTGTGGCTAGATTTAAAAATGCCCATTTACAGTCCATGTCCATTTTGTATGCATTTGAACACAGGTCACAAGTCAGGTAGATCACATGATCACACCAGCTTATTCAAGTGACCATTTATGTACCATTGATCATTTGAGCTTGTTATATACTTTGGTTCAGAATAATTAATGTGTTCTAGTGTTGATTAAACTGTATTCAGTTACCAAATCCAAGCAAATATAATCACTGCATGTTTCAGTTGCACAGAGAGCAACTGACATTCTTGTGCCTTAGCTCCAGGTCAAATTATAATGAGCAGTGAGATGTTACTACAAAGAGAGCCATTAATCAGGAGAACTCTAGTTTTAGTGTATTTTAGTTAGCTGAATTATTCTCATATAAAAGAAAACTAAATTATGTAAATTTATGTAAAGTATGTAACTGCCAGCTATTTCATCATTACCTGGCACTTTGCACAAATAGGGTGCAAATTTGTTTCCCATTATTTTTAAGGCCCAAATTATATAATATGTTATGTAAGGAATAATTGATGATGGGCTGTTGAATTATTAGAAAAATAATGCACACCAGAAGTGGCAATGCAGCCATGCCGCAAAGCTGTAAGGACCTTTGAAATAACCGAAATCATTTGGCAATAAGTGATATGGAACTGTAATGTGGCCAAGACCTGCCTGGAACTACTTTAGCTGAGCGTTTACTGGAAAGTAGTTGCACACCTTAGAATGTTTGTCAACCAATCAGAATAAAGCATTCAACAGCCCCGTAGTGTATATATATATTTAACCTATACAACCTAATTGGTTCTTATTCATTTTAAGACCCAAAACACACAAACACACATATAACATATATAAATCTAATAATATACAGACCTATACACACATATATTATGTAAACACAAACTTAGATGCAATTAATCAATTTGATGGCACTAATATATATATATATATATATATATATGTGTGTGTGTGTGTGTATAGACATACACACTGCCACACAGGTGGTTGTATAAAACCAAACAAAGATGAAGGCAAATAGGTAATATTTAATAAATTCAACAGGTAATCCATACAAACAGAGCAACACACAACACTTCCAAGATAGATGACATCGGACACTAGACTGGAACTGAACTGAACATAAATACAGGTGATGATAATGGTGACTGATGCGTGCACAGATGAAAATCATTAGTGTCCATGACAACAAAATGAGTGATTAAGGCAAACGATGAAATGCAAAGAGTCCACACACAGTGACACACAGACTATATTACATATAAATGTAATAATATATATATATATATATATATATATTCACACATTTATTATGTAAACAAACTTTTATGTTAGATGCAAATAATCACGATTAATTGATTTGACAGTATGTATGTTACCGGCAGTGTGTGAAAAGCAGGTATTGTACTGAATGTCTAGGGAATATATAGAATGTGTGAAGTTTGTAGGCAAGTATGAAATGTCTGGTTTTTGTGATTATGTTGCATACTTTTTGTAGACATTCTATACATTACCTAGGTAATATACAGAATGACACGCCGGCTGGCCCTTTGGCATTGTATAGAATGCCTAGGATATGTGTGAAATATAAACCATTTCATACTTTGCCAACAAACTTCAGGCATTCTATATATTCCCAAGGCATTCTATACAATGCCGGATTTCATTATATATATATATATATATATATATATACACACACACACACACTCACATATACATTTACTCACATTTTAATTTGTTAAATGGTGAACCTCATATAAAATAAATCTAAAATAAAATCACACATATAATATAGTTTGCCCTTCTGAGTTGGAATTTTTTTTAGTATTGTGCACATGATTTCACTGACACTTACTTTAAAATTAACAAAATGAGACTAACTTGAAATGTTTCATTTTCAAGCCCTATTTATTATATGGCTTATTTATTACTATTGGAAGTGCCACCTTGTTATATATCATCCATGTTTCTGAATGTGCTTGTTTTATAATCAGTCAGTGCTTGTCACAGTACCTTGGTTGACCTTTTCCCTCTCTGCGCTCGTGACTGACTTGAGGAAGAACCACTGCAGTGGATCAAACACATCACGTCACCTATAGTGTTGTTTCCCTTCATTTACTCCGCTGAGTGATCACATTGATTTTTGCTCTGTCCTCAATCCATCACACAGTCCTCATGCTAAAACCACACTGCAAAGCCCTTTCTGCAGTGTTACTAAATTACATGTGAAGTTGTGAACTTTGCTTCACTTTAGTAAAGAAAGCTGTGATGCCTGTTTATGGTTCTTAAATTGACAAGGATATGTGTTTGAATTCTACATTGTGGACAAAAAATGTCCAAAATGTAGCTAAATGTGACAAAATCTGCAGTCGGGAAGTCCTTAAAGGGCAAAGTGTTCATTAATAAAATCAATGTTTTTTTGTTTTTTTCTTCTAGAAATTCAAAAGAGTCTATAGTAATTATAATTATTCTTTTTTTATAATAATTATTCTTTTTTATATATATATTTTTTAAAAAAAGATGAGACAAGTCAATGCCATTTAAATACCTACAGGTATGAGCGAGATCGAAAGTGTGTGTTGGTGTGTAAAAGAGAGGGGGAGACGGTGTATTGCCCATGTTGCAGTTTTAAAGTACTGCAGTCACAGTGGAACGCTATAGGCCAGTAACCTGTTTAAATCTATAAACACTCCTGTCTACAGCTCAAACTCACACAAACAAGAGCTCAAAGCACACACTTGGTTTAATATACGCTTGCATGCACCATTAGTCTGAGCGCTTCATTTCCACAATCATTTGAAGAGTATCCACTTACATGAAGTCATTTGTAATTAACCCTTTTTACATCATAATGCTCTGGGTTTGTCATTTTTATCAGGCCTCTAATTCAGCGGGGTCACTGTCCTGAAGTAATTTTCCAGCCCTGCTCCGACACACCCACCTGTAATGTTCAAGTAATCCTGAAGACCTTGATTAGCTGATAGGTGTGTTTAATTAGGGTTGGAGCTAAACCTTTACAATTCAGAATTACATTATTTTGAAACAGACACTCATTGTGCACATTCAGGAAAACAGAATACATTTTGTGGTGATGTCATAGCAATGGTTGTTATGGCAACCTAACCCAGGTCATAAAACTAATGCAGATATCATATGTCTGGCGAAGAATCAGATACGCACACAAACACATTTACGCCGCTATTTAAATGGCTTCTGATGTTTTTGTATAGTAATTAACCCTAACCCTACAAAAAATTTTTTTTGCATTTTTGAGTAAAATAAAAAACTGTTTTCTTTATTTGTGAATCCTTTTTCCAAATGAAGATATTCCTAAAAGTCCTAACCCTAACTTCAAATAATGAACCCTTTTCTTCCCCCATCTCTTCTCTCTCTCTCTCTCTCTCTCTGATATTGAAAAATCATCATAAAATATATTATTTTAATAGCCAAATGCAGCATAGAAATGTAAGACTTGAAGTTTGATGCTCAGAGCTGAGAGAAAAAAGATTTCTTGTCACTGAGCTATACACTATATGAAAAATGTAGTGTACAAAAAGTGAAAAGTTTGAGAGCAGACATAATTCCACAGTTTGTTGGAATGACATTATAGCACAATATATGAGATTTATATTTGGAAAAGATCAGTATTCCACCTTATGGGACACCCTATGGGCTATTAAGGATAAAAAGTTGAGAATAATATCTGATTACTGGCTGAAGATGTAATTTAAGGTAATCAAAAGGTCAATCTTTGAAAGGTCAGAGGTGAGAGTGGACTAAAAGTCCTGAGGGATGAGCTCATTAAGAGCAGCAGAAACACCAACGTTCAAAGACGACCACATCTTATGGGCCCAGGTCACTTAATACTGGATAAAGACAATCTTATGAAACTGTGCCTCAAAATAACATAAATCTGATCTTTAACGCAAATTTATGCCGTCGTGTGAAAGAATCTGGAAATGTTTTGCCTGAATCTGGATCTGCTCCTAGGGGAATCCCTGTCCTCTACATCTTACTTTCTTCCGGAAGAAATAAATTGCGCTGCTGTGGAAGACTCACGTTTGTTCTGAACTGAAAGAAAGAGAGAGAGAGAAAAGAAGAGAGAGGGAGCGCGAGAGAGAGCGCGCGCGCATAGGAGTTCTCCTCGCGACACAGAGCGCGTCACGCGTCCAGGAGAAACTTCAGGCTTCTGAGGCGATTGTGCCAAGACGAGCTGCACTGACCCTCGCGCTTTTCAAGGAGTATTATCAAACAAGGAATTCCCTAAACCTGATGTAACTGAGAGTTTTATGCATCATTTTTGTTTTTCCGGATCCTTTCATGAAGAAGGGACGTGATGGGACTAATTTTATGTGGGATTGGGAGCCGCAGTTGAGAGCATGAGCCAGAACGTGCTGTCATTTCACACACGGTAAGAAACTACACTGTAAAAATGTTTGCTTGAATTTACGGTAAAACTGGCAGCTGTGTTTGCCAGAACTTTACCGTATAAAATGCAGTGACGATGTTACAAGCGTTACGGGATGGCATTTTTGGTGACTGTATAATTTATAGTATCTGGATGTCTTTGAATGATATAATGCTCATTTACCAAACTATTTGAGCTTTTACAGCTGTTTGCTACTGGAAAATGTGCTGATAATAACAAAAGAAGACCACATAATGACTTTGGATATTGCAACTGATGTGATAAATGATAACATGTAAACAGAGAACCGTGTTACTTATTTACCCACACAAAATACCATCAGTGTAATACATATGACACGACAATAATAATAAACACATTGAATAACATAAACTGCAACATAAAAACTCAAATGGACATAACTGTGAAAACAGAAGAGGCTAAGTAAAGTGAGCTTTAAATATAATATAAACAAATGTCATGATTCGCGCATGGAATTCTGGGAATTACCCTGGTTATTTATATTCAAAAAGCATATTTTCATGATTATTTTACTATTTTAGAAGGCGTATTGTCTTGGTAAATGTAGATCTCCATATTTTATCATTCAGCTTGTAAAAAAAATTTCTTTGTAAATTTTTTTTACAGTAAAATTATGTCTTATATACCATATATGGCAATGTTACTTACCAGATAAAAGGTTTTTACTGTAGCCATTTTACAGTATTTTAAAGTAAAATAACATGTATTGTCTTGCTATGGTAGGGTAATGTAGCATTTTCATTTATTTATTTTTTCAAAATTACATATTTTTTGCAGTGTACTCTAGATTCGTTAAACTTTATGATTGATGTTAGAAAACAGAAAATAAAATAATGAATTAAGTTTTCTAAAATTAGTTCTCTAATTCTCTAAAATCAAGTCTTAATACTTGTTTTTAACTTTTTTTTTATCCAGTGAAGAAATGTTTTATTGACATTTTTATTCCCCAGCAGAGATTCCTACTGTATAATGTTTAAATATTAATGAATACATTAATGAAAACAAGCATGTTTGCTTATTTATAGAATAATAGTTTAATTATTTGTCATTGATAGAAAAAATGGATCATGAAATAAAGCCAAGCAACTCAAAAATTATTTATTTTTTCTTTTGCTCTACACTACAACTAACAGTAAAAATTGTGCAATTTTTATTCCTCGTACAGCGGTTGGCCTTCATTCCAAAGTCCACGTTTCTAAGTTTCTATAATTTACAGTTTGGTCTGTAGACTACATAAGGCATGAAAAGTAATAATAATAATCCTGACAAAAACAATAGTGTTGTCAGCACTTTCTGTTTGAACATCTAAAAAACCTGCTGCAGGATAAAGACATCAGTTTTGGCTCCATTCTAGTGATGGCCTTAATGGTAATGAACAGAGAGCGTGATTGATGTTCCTCTGGCTTACCTTTTGATTAAAGGAACTTGCTATATGTTGATATATACGCTGGTTTTAATATGTTGGGGTTTTTGCACAATCAGCTATGACTATCCCTTCTGTGGAACACAAAGTCAGGTGGGAACAATATGATGAGGGCGAGTAAATGATTTTTAGATGGACTAACCCCATTCACATGCAGGGAAAGCGAAAGGCATAATGTGTTTAAGTTAATTTTCTTAGGATGGAGGACTGGTATATGAGTGACGTTCCCATCAGCAGGGTCACGTTGCTGCCCACCGTTCTGTCATCATGACCACCGGTGAGGACACAGAACCAACCCTGTGGCCGGATCGGGCCCAAGCCACCCTGACTACACCTGCTCAGGCTGAAGGCCCATGCCTCGAGGAGGCAGAGGACCTGCCCGGTGGCCTTACTGGAAGTGGCGGAGCATCTTGGGAGTCCACTGGCAGTGTGGCAGAGGTGAAGGAGAATGGGCAGCTTCCATATCCGTCCCTTGCTCCAGTGGTGTTCTTCTGGCTCCATCAGAGCACACGACCCCGCAGCTGGTGCCTTGCACTTGTGTGCAGCCCATATCCTTTCATTGTGCGCACTCTCGCTTGTTTACAATTTAGGATGGTTTATTGACATGGCAAAAAATTGCATTTGCAGTATTGGTACTTACCATGAAAATAGTGGAAAACTTTATCATCAATATATAGTCAAATATTACGGAGCCTGCACATGACATGCATGAAAAAATACTAGGCTAAATTGTGCGCACGATTTACTAATTCGTTCCCTCAATTTATAAATCATGCGCATGATTTACTAATTCATTCCCTCGATTTGCTAAATAATCTGCACAATTTATAAATTGAGAGCATTAATTAGTAAATACATTTGTGTTTGTATTTTATTTAAAGTTTAAGCAAAGTTTATACATTTTTTTAGTTAATTTATGAATTAAATTGATAAAATAATACAAATAATACTAAATAAATAATTACTACCCCTTGTTACAACAAAAGTGATTTTCAGTTTCAGATTAGCTAAAAAATTCAAGGAAAGAATCATATTCACTATATATTAACTCAATATTATATACTATATATTAATCGTAAATATATAGTCAAATAGAGTATACAATAAATAACAAATTATTATGAAAATACATTTTTAAATGCATTTATTAATTAAATTGAAAATTAAAAAATAAAATGAAATAGAATAGAATAACAGTCAAACCAAAATTTATTTAGACACCTTGAACATTTCATTTATTAATGCAGTTTATTCACTATGGTTAAAAAAAAATGGTAATAAAATATGAAAAGATCTTAGAGTTAAACTGTGTCAGAAAAAATAATCTTAATTATGTCAGATAACACTTAAGTAAAACATGGTCAGGTCAAAGTGTCTGAATAATTTTTGGTTCCAAATTTTTATCAATTTTACTGGTAGTCCACTGTATGAAGAATTTTTGGGTATAATATGTCACAGTTTACTTTATTTTGCTATCCTCACTTACATAAATGAACTATAGTGTTCTGCACCCACTAGTAAAAATATACCAAAAATATCAAAAATGTCTGAATAATTTTTGGTTTGACTGTAATTACTACCCATTGTTACAACAAAGGTAATTTCAGTTTCAGATTAGCTAGAAAAAAAACAAGATATTTACTTTATTAACTAATTACTATATGCTCTATACAAATAATCAATATATAGTAAAAAGGGTGCAAATAGAGTGTACAATAAATAACAAATAAAAGATACTCCAAAATTCATACTTTTTTTAATTTATTATTATTTAAATTAAATTAATTACTAAACCTTCTTATAAGAACACAAGTAATTTTCAGTTTCTGATTAGGTAGGAAAAAGCCCCTTAATAAGCATTAAGCATATTGTTTGTTTTTACAGTGTACAATAATTAAACACTGGCAATTAGACTTACTGTGCTGTTAGTACACCTCTCCCTCTCAGTCTTTATCTGGGTAGAGAACTGCTTTTGTTTCTGTCTCACTTATTCATTGTTGTCCCTCTCAGTTGGTGATGTTCGCCATGGCCATGAGCCAGCCTCGCGCTGATGAATAATTGCTGCATGCGGCGTGGTTTGTCCATATTGTTCACTTGCTTCTCCCCTCTGTGCAATAAAAAAACCAAATTGCATTTTCTTAAGTTCTCTATAGAGGTGAGGTGGCCTGCATGCAAAGCAAACATTACGAGAGAATTCTCCATGTTGCGTCATAAATTCCACCCAGGGAGCCTTTTTTGTGCATAAAGTTATGAGACATAAACAAAAATTATATTCATAATTTAAGTCTCTGTATCTCACAAGGATTACCTCGGAAATTACCAAAGTAGTGTCACGCTGTCCCTTTAGTGACATTATTGGACTCGCAGCAGAGAAACAAAGCAATTTGGCCGTGTTATGCAACCGCTGGTCTTCCCAGTCAGTGAGTACGTTGACTGAGTATTCCTGTCTCTTGTCTCCTTTCATGCTCTTTGATGTTAACCATGAGACATGAGAGTACAATTGTGTGTGATTTCGTGCACTTCCTTGGTTGTGAAGAATTTGTCGATATATTTTTCTGAAGGAAAATCTGTGCTGGGGATGTGTGTGGGGTTGTGTGTGAAAATATGAATATTTGATGAATATGTGTTATGTGGTTGCTAAGGTGTTCTGAGTAGTTGTTACAGTAGGATTAGGATGATGCTATGTGGTTGCTAGGCCTTTCTGGGTTGTTAGCCAATATCAAATGGGTCTCTGTGTTTTTTGTTTAATCTTTAGGATTGACTGTCCACACTATCATTTTTAAAGTGATGAGATCTAATCTGTTTGTTTAGACAATGAAGTCAATATCCAGTCAATACCTACACCGTTTCCTATATTAAAGGGTTAGTTCACCCAAAAATTACTCACTCATCCAAATTTTCTGAAGAGAAACGATCGTTTTATTTGATGAACAGATTGAATTTAGGCTTTTGTTCACATATAAACATTCATCAACGCACACATCAGTTGTGGTAAACGGAAGCTCAGGCATGTTTGAAGTGCAAGAACCAATGAGGTTCATTCTCATGTGCACGTTTGAGCTTTAAGCAGGTTCGGTTGAGCTTCTGTTTATGTTTTTATTGATCAATGCTTATAGGTGAATAAAAGCCTAAATTATATATGTTCATCATATTGCGATTGAGTCTCTTCAGAAAATTTGGGCTAAATCACTCAATTCATATGGATTAGTTTTAAAATAAACTTTTTGTAAAGCGTCAAAGTGTTGCTTAGCTGTCTATGGAGGGTCAGAAAGCTCTCAGATTTATTTAAAAAGATCTTCATTTGTGTTCAGAAGATGAACGAATGTCTTGCGTGTTTGGAAGGACATGAGGGTGAGTAAATGTTGACAGAATTTTCATTTTTGGGTGAACTATCCCTTCAACATGGGATAGTTTCAACATGATGCCTACAAACTTTTGTACAACAGCATAGCTGAATGTGGAAAACTGGATTTTTCGGCTTGTCTCATGTATTATGTGAGAAGTATTTTAAACATTTGTCCAAAAATGATGACTTCACTCCTTCACTCCTCCTAATATAGTCATTCAGACGAGGGCACATTATAAAAAACTTTGATTTCATTTTACATGTGTAATTTTACATGTGGATGTGATTTGAAAGGGGTTTTTAAATATGGGATTTAATTTGTTTTTTTGTTTTTTTTTCTGTTCAGACTACAAAAAACGAAACAGATCTGAGCCAAATAACAGATTTTTGCTGTTTTCCGCCAGACAATCAAATCAAAAATCTGATTCTTAGAACAGTCATAGCACACTTCTACTCAACAAGCCGCTAAGTGACAATTCACCTAAAAATAAAAGAATGTAATACAGGCTTGAATAACATGAGGGTAAGTAAGTGAAAGTTTGAACTATTCCTTTAACATCTGGCAAAATGGTGCAGAATCAGTGCTGAAGTTTAATAAGTGTAAGCAGTTAGAGTGCTACCCTTTTTCAGCTGCCTTGGTTCTGGAAGTACAGTATTTCCCCGTTTATTTTTCCCTCAGGGATTAAAAAGAAAAGTCTTGTTAAAGGGATAGTTCAGTCTAAAATGAAATAAGTCATCATTTACTCACTCTGGTGTTGTTCTAATGTAGTATGCCATTCTTTTTTTTAGACCACAAAAGGAGAATTTTTAAAAAATGTCCCGTTTATGCTCGTCCATAAAATGGCAGTGAATAGCAAACAGCATGAAGCTTTTTAAAAAAGACGCAAAAGTATCGCAGAATGATTCCATGCAAGACATGTCGTATATTCCAAGTGTTCTGGGGGTATACGATAGGGTTTGGTGAAAAACAAAGCGAAATTTAATGTATTTTTTAACGAAAATCCTGACCTTGGCTGTGAAAATGGTGAAAATTAATGGGATTTTTTCTTACTTGCACTTTATGGTAATAGTGATGTCTTAAAAAGCACCACTAATTATTGGAGACCACTGTCCTTAATGGAGGAAAAAAAAGAAATACATGATTATCTCACTTCGACCTCAGCTCGGTTCAGCATGTCTGTCTCTTAGCCCGCAATAAATATCACAGTAAACATTCATAAACTGATTAAGCAAAGGATATTGGTTTAAATACACACATGCACATGTACACTTAATCTCTAGATGCCCAGCAGCATATCAGAGTGTGAATCTGTGACATTGTGTGTTTCAAGTGTTAGATTTGACAGGTTCTAATTTATTTATCCCATAGGTGGGGGTTATTTGTGTTAATTGAAACCTGGATATGCATATGTGATTTATTCTTTAATTGCAAGGACATTCCCAAGGGAAGTCTGAATACACGTAATGGGAAATAACAAGCCAGAGCTCGCCAATACCTGTGTGTATATGTGTGACTATGTCCATGAGGATAACAGAGACTTTGAGAAAGTGAGGGAATGTCAGATGACATTATGTTCTAGAGAGATGTGATGGCATTTATGTCTCAAGTGTACATGCATATATATTTACATATATATATATACACACAGACACAGTCCCCAAGGAAACTCTTAATGACACTGGTGCAAAAACTTCACTGATTGGCGATCTCCATGGCTACTGTCACTAATGAATCTCCGGGGTTACAGGTGCTTGTCATCGCTGTCAGGGTAACAGTACTGGTTTCCAAGACAACGGGAGTCACTGATGTAAGCGCAGAGTTCAACCACCTAACACCGAGAGAGAAAGGAGAGGAAGTGATGAAGTCAAAAAAGAAAAGTGACCAAGAATGTGAAAGGGAGGAAGTAAATAGTAAAGAAACTGTGACATGTCAAGACAATTGTGGACATTTGGAGCATTTGTAGTTTTTATTAAATTTTTATGTTTGTATATAATGCATTATTTATTATAAATATACAAATGACATAAAAGTTAATTTCTGCAATGAATATTGACCATCTACCGTGCTAAAATAATGAATGCAGTTCATTAATGCAGCATCCATTTTTTCACTTCCTGAAGCTTCGGTTATAGTTTTTTTCCTACTTCCTGTGGGTAGTGTTATATGCTCATTTGCGTTCAAACTCGGCTATGCAAAGCAAAACAGAGCTACCCACCAACGATGCATTTAGAATATCGATAATACATGTTTTAATTAGTAATTGTATTCCTTATTTAGCATTAAATTTGATGTGTAACATAAAACCAGACAGAAACAGCTATTTCTCATGAGTAAATGCAAAGATAATTTATTATTATGTGTTTATGGTATGATTCTATTCTCTATTTTAAGTTTATAGGAATTTAAAGTTGTTGTAAGATAAAACATGTTCTGTAATAATTGTTAATGATTAGGGGTGGGCAGTATGATTTTTTTTATTGTGAATTTTATTTCACAATAACGATATGTATATCACAAACACAATATAGTTTTTTTTGTTATAAAAAATAAGAACAAGGCAAATGACAAACAATATGACAAATACAATATAACGAAAACATGAATGAAACTAAAGGTAAATCAAAGTGGTAACACTTTACAATAAGGTTCATTAGTTAAACATTAGGTAATGTATTAACTATGAACTAACCATGAGCAATACATTTGTTACTGTATTTACTAATCTTCGTTAACGTTAGTTAATGAAAATACAGTTGTTCATTGTTTGTTCATGTTCACAGTGCATTAACTAATGTTAACAAGATTTTAATAATGTATTAGTAAATGTTGAAATTAACATCAACAAAGATTAATAAATGCTGTATAAGTGGAGTTCATTATTAGTTCATGTTTACTAATGTAGCTAACTAATGTTAACTAATGAACCTTATTAGTGTTACCATTAAAGTTTTTCAGGAATAATAGGTTTATTTACCATATAATTAGAAATAGTACAGAAACTGAATAATCAAAATAAAAAAAATAAAAAAGCATAGCTACAAAAGTTATTCAGTCAAGAGCAGTAAGTTATTTTCTGTTTTGTTTGATTAACATTAATGACACAGAGAGCAGCAAGTTTATTAGGCTGCTGTCACTTTAAGACCGAATACACGGATCCGTTATACTGATACACATCCGGTTTACACCCAACTGTTTACTTTCATATGAGACATAACTGACACTGTTTAAATGAATACTCCACACAATGGGCATTATGACAATTATGTGTGTATTTGACCATTCAAGCACAATAAGACATGAAAGAGAACTGAATTCACGATCGCATGCTAAGAGACGCGGTTTTCTGTGCGCTTCAGCTGTTTGGCAGTCAGCATGAGCACCGATTTGAGTTCTTTTTCACAGGTTATTGCGTTAATAACTCTTTATGTTATAGTTTACTGAAGGTCAACCCTAAACAAATAAAAATGTCTTAAAAGAGAATAGAGAAAGGAATGCAATATGTCATATGACACATGATGCACCAGTAGATCCGAATGTCTGGAATCTTAAGGTGTGTTCACACTTGGCGGTTTGGTTAGATGAAAACGTTCTCTGGTGCGATTGCTCTGTTACTGCGGTTCATTTGAATAAGTGCTAACGCTGCCATCCGAACCCTGGTGTGCACCAAACAAGCGGACCAAGACCCCTGATAAGATTGGTCTCGGTCCGCTTTCAAATGAACTCTGGTGCAGTTTGACTGAAATATAACGCAACACAGACCAAAGACATGTAAACGAACAAAAAACAGGACATGATGTCACAAGATGTGACTCTAAAAAGGACAGAATGCTCGAGCATACTAGTTTTTTCTCGTCATAGCTGCTATGTTGCCCATCACAGTTCGGTTCAGGCATCAGAACTGCATCTCCTTGAAAGCAGATCTTTGTTTGTGTGTGTGTCAAAGAGATTCCTGCCTCTGTTTTGACTCCTTTACACATTTCATAAGCTCTTCACAAGTTGTCAGCTCCATTATATACCATCAGTGAGCGCATTCAGCCCAGCACACAGCATTGTTGTGAATGTTTGACAAACTCCGTCGCAAAATATATGTCATTTTTTGTTTCGTATCTTTAGGTTTGGTGTTATAAAAGTGTGAATGCTAAGGACTGAACCAGGACTAAACATAATATTTTCTTTTTTAGTCCGGACCAAAAGATGAACACACCCTTTTAATCTTTTAACCTTTAATCTTTTTTTGATTATCGAAAGTCATTTCTGTAAAGTGAGCCACAGGGAAAATTTCTCGACAGACAGATTTGTGTTGTACCGTGATGTAACGCCCTTGTCAGCTAGCATCAGTCCAGCCTGAAAACTCCCAGACTGGAGACAAGGGCTTATTTTATGAATGTGTGTGTATGTGTCTGGGGTATTTATGTTTACAATCTGACATTTGCTGCAGCCTGTGTACTTTCTGATATATAAATTGCTGAATACATGCAGACAACATCACATGAAAAAGCAGGATGTACTCGTGCACTTCACAACACACACACAGTTTAACTTCTTTTGTCAGCAGGAAAGGGATGGTTGCTACGGTAACGTCACCATGGGTATGCCCTGTTTGAGTATTGTGTCAGTACCTTGCCACACTCACACACGAGCGCAAACACTGACCCAGCGAGAGCCGCGGACAGCGAGGCTGAAAATGAAGCCTTAGGCGACATTAGCTGCACGCTGCCACTCTAACTCCTAAATAAGTAAATACATAAAACAAGCTCTTGTTAATATGTAACAAAAGGCTTTCTACTGTGACACTGGTGTGTAATTTGCACTTTAACACACTTGGACACCCTTTGTAACACTTGAAATTTTTTTCAGTTGATTTATCTTTGTATCATTATCTGGATATTATAGTGGCAGTGTGTCGTTAATTGAGTCTTAAAGCATTCATTATCTGATTCACTTTCTGAGTTTGTGGTCACAACAACAGATCAATTAATTTGCCGATATGCTAGGTCCCAAATCTACCATCAGCTTGGTAAATTAATAATGCACATTTTCTCTTTACAAATACAAAAATTCGGTCATGAAAGTCTAGTTGGCACAGGCTGATAGGCCCTTAAATCAATCTGCTTGCAATCACAGTCAGTGCGTTTACATGCACCCTCATAATGCGATTATAATGGGATTTTGGCAATATTGGGATTAAACTTTACCTCATGTACTGTAAACGCAATACTTCGATCAAACGAATGCGATTAAGCTCATAATCATAGCAACAATAATCACATTAAACTAGGTGGTGTACACCATTATTAATTGCAATAAACAGGCATGTAAACACTATCGCATTATTCCCACTCTGACCAAAGTGGACATGTGCTCGGACGTACACAATGCCGTGTGTTGTTGACACAACTTCATGAATGAACTCTGTGATATTATTCTGAAGTTTTCTCTTCTCCAAATTGCCAAGTTCTGTCAACACAACTCACTGCGCAGTCTCTGCTCCGTATCTTAATCCAGATGGCACGAAGAACGCGACAGCAGCTTAGGCAAACCTAGCATTGCGATGTTCATTACAGCGCAAAAAAATATCCAGTTCGTCCGTCTTGAATTTGATGTGAGTAGATAAAACAATGGCCGTCAACATGCACACTGTATGCCTATCTGAGTGTGGTATAACCATGCTTATTAGCGAGTAATCAGAGTAATGAAAATTGCATGTAAACTGGAGTGAAGAGTTCTGCTTGTGTCATGTAAACCTCTTACTGCGATTAAGACATAGTCATTGTCTCTATAAGGCTCAGCTGATTGGTTCCTGCTGAATCAGTAGTAAATGACCTTGATGCTCAACTTTCAAATACCTGGTCAGCATTTGCTGTAGCAGTTTGCAGCACACTTTCAGAAACCCTCCTTCTTCCCCAGCTCCACCTGTATAGATCTGCTACCGGCAATTCATGTATAATATTGTACAGCAGCAGCATGTCTTACTTGCTCACAGCAGCATGTTGTGGATGTATTGGCAGTAGCAAGTCTTTGTACTTGCTCTGCAGCAGCAGCAATAAGTTGATTATTGCTTAAATAGACAGGGGATGATTGATTGTAACAGAACATGTGTGCAGGACTAATTAACAAACTAGGAAACTAGAGAAAACAGGTTGGCAAAACATGAACAGATCACAGAGAAAACAAAAACTGACTACACGTGACAATGGATAAAACGAGTGGAATAAAATATAAGGTCAGGTGGCAAATGCGTAAATAAGAGTAGGGTTGCACTGTCTGTTTGGTCACGTGCATCAATTGGAGTCTTAGGTAGAACAGTGAGAGATCTTGAGGCAGACGCGATGCTTAGTAGGTGCCATGGGACGCACGCTCCATTTTGGATAAAAACTGCAGAATAAAATATAAGGCATATAAGTAGGCTAAATAAGAGTAGAAGGAGACATGGGTTGTATTGTCTGTTTGCTCATGTGCATCAATCGGAGTGTCCGTAGCAGGGGATATGCGCTGCATTTTGGGTAAAAATGGCGGAATTACATATTGTGTAAGGTGCCAGACAGGTAAAAAAGAAAAGAAGGAGACCCGGGTTGCATTGTCTGTTCGTTCACATGCAACTATAGGATTGGCAGCTGCATCCAGGAGTCAAGTTACCTTTATTTATATAGCGTTTTTTTCAATGCAGATTGTGTCAAAGCAGCTTTACAGTGATAACTGGTATATATAATTTTGGCTGCACAGCAGCTCTTAAAGAAAATGGTGTCAGTGTCCATCTTAAGTAAATTCAGTATTGATTCATTCCGATGTAAGAAACAATAGTTATTAATTTAGTTAATTTATCTATATCAGCACTGGAGTAAACAGTGATGTCATCATCCAGCTCAGTTCAATTCGCATACAATGGTGTCAATGCAGGCAGATCAAAACACTGTTGAATATCAAACGTCAAGTGTCCCCAACTAAGCAAGCCAAAGGCGACAGCGGCAACGAACCCAAACTCCAACAGGTGACATCAGGTGGCAAACAGGTGTTAAAAATGGAGAAATGTGGCAGGTTTTGGGGCAGCTGCCTTCAGCCATGGCAGGTTTTGGGGCAGCTCCTTCTGCCATGCAAAGATTTTACCCTTACTGGTCTTTTGTTTTACTTAGTTTGTTCCAAACCTCTATCCTAAGGAACTCTGGCATATAACTTGACCCACACAAGAGTTTCCTGCGTTATTTTGCCAAAATAAAGGCTCAATGGTTTAACGTTTGAAAATGAAGAAATTGAGACAGCCGTAACTATTGTAATTTTACAGTTGGACAGTAAAAATATTATTATTATACTCTATTTTTTGCTTTACATTAATATTTGAAAACTTCAGATGCAAAAGCCTCTAAGTGCTATCTGAAATGTTCTGCTAAAATGAGCATTTTTATCAAGCTTGCATGTTTATGTTCAGTAATTTCACTTTATGGCAATTAATAGGTCTTTTCATTGCCATTAAAGTGAAATAACTGAACCTAAACATACAAGCTTGATAAAAATGCTCATTTTAGAAGGAAATTTTAGATGGCACTTAGAGGCTCTTTAATCTAAAGTTTTCATTTATTTATTAATTATAGTCTTATTTGTTAATATATATTATAATCATTTATTTTGGCACAGCAAACCTGGAGCTTTAAAAAACACATTTTAAATTGCAATTTTTCATTACTTTCCCCCCCAAATCATGCAGCCCTAGTACAAACATTGTATGGATAACTCAAATTTACCTCACATTGTGCTGCTTTTTGAGGAACAGTGTGCTCTTATTGTTCTAAGCAATCAGACGTGGCAGACAATAAAACGGTGCAAAAAAATCCCACACACTTGCAATGAACAATGAAAGAAACCTTGTGCAGGATTTACTTTGAAACAATTTTCCCTCAGAAACAGCTAGTAAATTTCACAAAAAATTACAAAGAAATGACAAGTAACACAATGTATTAAACTTGAAATGTTAAGGGAGAAAGACTGAAGTGGTATTTTCTTATAATATGTACTCGTAATAATGATGATACACAATTCAAAATGTAAAATTATTTATTTCACAGCATAAGGAAAATTGAAGGGATTTGGAATTGTATGTCAGTAAAGTAGGTAAAAAATGGCAGTGTTCATTTCTGGTGAACTACCCCTTTAATGTTAGAAGCCAAGATGGATGTGTACACAGAAAACAGGTAAAAACAGTGTATTTCTACTAAAAGCTAGAGAGATCCCAAGCGACCAGCCTATAATCACTAACTCGTGTACCAAGTGTGTAGCCCCCAAGGGTCCATCTCTGTTGGTGATGCCGGTGAGAGTGCTGACAGATTCCTGTGAGGTGAGATCGTTGTATCTCTACATCTGTGTGTGTGTGTATGTGTGTGTGTGCGGGTGGGTGGACATAAGAAGTTAATCAGGAAGAAGCAGGGGGTTGCGCTATATTACAGCACTATCTGTGGACTCTCTTTGGGATCAGCCCTTCCTTGGTAAGCACCTGGTTGCCAAGCAACAAATGAGCAAAAGACTCCACTCTATCCCCAAAGCCTCTGCCACATTTGATTGGCTGAATCAGCATTTTGGGGGAGGGTTTACTGTGGACAGTGTTTATCATGCAGAATAGTTTGATATCATATTATTGTTGTGGGTTTATTTTGAATGCTTTCTATCTAACATTTCATTGCCAGTTCATAACAAAACAGGCAGGGTTTGTTATTGGCCAGATCTGTGTTGTTGGCGAGGGCACGTTAGGCTTCATTTCCCTGCGTTCTGCCTCTATCACCTTGCGTTTCATCAATCACCTCTAAAGAACTACAACACACTGCCGGCACGGTTCCTGTCTCCCTCCACTTGCTCTGTCCATGTATTCTCCATGCCTTTCTGTTCTTCTTTGTCTCTAGGGCTCATCCTGAAGCATCATCACAAGGCGTTGTAGGCTTAATGGTTTATAGAGAGGTTTTAATCTAATAGCTGATGTGTTAGTCCAATTAGGATAGCTACAGTTTAATGGAATGATGTCTGATAATTATAGACTTCAGCTAATTCGCCATTACGCCTGAAATATTAGTTTTATGGTAAATTGGAGTAAATTGATTGCGTAATTGTTTTTGTCCGCATGTGTGCTGATGAGTTTAACTTGTAATGTATGTGTGTGTGTTTGAAATTTAATTGATGCTACAAAAACATTATGACAGAAAAACTCTAGCTCATTGAAAACTGAATGGACAGAAGCAGTTTTTAATGTCTCGTATGCATCTTACAGTAAAGTAATTTTTATTGGAGAAAAATTTATTTAGTAGGGCTAAGTCAGTGATTAAAAGCTACATGATACTGATTAAAGGGGTCCTTGATTATGAATTCACTTTTTTAACTTTAGTTAGTGTGTAATGTTGCTGTTTGAGCATAAATAGCATTTGCAAAGTTGCTCAAAGTTCAATGCAAAGGGAGATATTTTCTTTTACAGAAATCGCTTTTTAAGTACTAGTAGGGACTACAACAAGCTTTTTTACATTTACATAAACCCCGCCCCCGGGAACAGACAACAAAGGGGGCGATGCCATGTTGGGCTGCTTTAGAGAAGAGGAAGAGTTGTTGTAGTAGAGTGTTGTTGCCATGCGGTCATTTTACGCCGCACTGCTTCACAAACGAGGGTCAATTCAACACTGGATTTGCACAAAAGATTAACATGACGGCACATGCTAGTCGAGTTGAATAAACTTTCTCCGGTTTGAACAATGTAAGTCTGAACACCGTTACTGACAATCGTCATTTTGGCTGCGTGAGATTCTCCAGCTTTGTTGTTGTTGAGCAACCGAAGCGTGAGCTGTTAAAGCTCCGCCCTCTTCTGGAAAGGGGGCAGGGAGCAGCAGCTCATTTGCATTTAAACGGACACGCACAAAAACGGTGTGTTTTTGCTCACACCTAAATAGGGGCAAATTTGACAAGCTACAATAAATGATCTGTGGGGTATTTCGAGCTGAAACTTCACAGACACATTCTGGAGACACCAGAGACTTATATTACATCTTGAGAAAAGAAGTATAATTGGTCCCCTTTAAGTACAGTACATGATACTGATATATTAATAAAATACATTGCAATTGACAGCATATAGGGATGCATACTATATATATAAAATTCTGACCGTTTTTTTTTTTTTTTTGTCACATTATATATTTTATTCTAAAGATAATTTTAATATAAACTAAAATTGAAATCAATCTTTTAAATGCATGAAGTGAATTTCGGCATCACAACATTATAATGTAAACTGTTATTATTGAACTATCATTATAACTGTAAACTAAAAGTATGAAAAAAATTCTAAAGATTACATTTAACAATGTTATTTTTATTATTTATATTTGATTATATTTAATATTAAATTATTGTTTTTTAAAATTCTAATATCAGCTGATATCTATTATGGTACTATTATTAGAAACAGTAATATAAGTCATTATATTACTGTGGCGGACTTGAATTGCTCTGATGGTTGGAAAAGCCCTTGTTTATTTTAGAGTGTACACAATCTGCCAGATGTCTTTATGCGCCTATTCATCGCTCTATTTCCTCCCCCCTCTCTTTCACTCTCTATTTCTCTCCTTCTTTTCCCTCTTTCTCTCTGCCTTGTTCAGATCGATCACTCTCCAGTTTCTCGACCTGTCACGGATCAATAACTCTACACTCCTCTGCTTTGCTTTGTCTGACCACATTAGACAGACTGCTGCTGACTCTCCAGTGCCCAGTTGAGCTTTTGCACTCCGCCATTTCGGTTAATTGCGATTAACTGTCAATTTATCATAATTTCACAGGTTGGAATTATCTTTTAGTTGCCTGCTTTTGCTTCCTTTTCAAACATTTTGAGTATGTGGTGATCATAGGCAAGATTAGAGTGTGTTATTGTGCATCTGTAATGTTAAAGATAAAATGCCTTTCAAGTTCTGACCATTAATTCTATTTTATCTGATAACCATGTTCTCTTTAATGTCTATGTATATATTTTTTTAATGATCACACCATGAACATTCACAAAAAATGTTAAATAAAACTATTAGGCATGCACATTATGTTAGTACCAGCTGAATATTTAATTGAGCATGTGTGCTTCCCCTATTTTTGCATTTACATTGCTTATACTGTAATATAACGCTCACTTAAAGTTAATCTTTAATAATTTCATAATATTTAATTTCCATTTTTCATACTTTCATAATGTTGTGATGCCTAAATTCACTTATAGCATATAAAATAATTTTTTAATTTTTTGCATTTATTTATTTACAAAATTGTATTGAATTTTTGGTAATACTTTACAATAAGGTCCCATTAGTTAAATTTTTAGGTAATGCTCTAACATTAACTAACAATGAGCAATACGTTTGTTACAGTATTTATTAATCTTTGTTAATGCTAGTTAAAAAAAATACAACTATTCATTGTAAATTCATGTTAGCTCAAGTCAATTAAAAGCATAGTTCACCCAAAAATGAAAATTCTGTCTGAAATTTGCATGTTTCCTAAATATCTGCGAACATATTATGGAATTTTTATGCTTTAGTACAGTCAAAAAAAATTATATAGCACCTTTAACTAATCATTAACTAAGATTAACAAATGCTTTAGAAGTATTTTTCATTGTTTAGTTCAATTAATGTTGTTAACTAATGTTGAGAAATGGAACCTTATTGTAAATTTTTAATATTGGCCATTCACTGATTATCATATCATTAAAATAATTATTTACTTATTGGCATCAGCCATAATTTTATTATCTGTGCATCCCTAAAAACAATTAATATACTGTTCATATGTATTGGGACATTTTCTGGATGTCTAAAGTTACTGTAACATGCTTGTAGTTAATGTGGTGCACTACACCTGCGGTTAATCTGTGATGGCCCCTTTCTGAACAGGTTTTGCAGATGATATTTTATTGATGCAGCAAAATCCATAGAAATTCAAGATGTGTAAACGGGCCATGTGACAGCATGTCTGGAGTTCGCTAAAAAGCATTCTAGTGACCCATTTGCAATATGGGGAAAAGCTTTTATGATAAAATGAGACCCAGAGCAAAGCATTGTGGCGCAAATTTACTGCCAACACCTCAAAGGACACGGTATACCAGCCTACTGAGGCCGCATGCTGCGGGGCTGCCTTTCATTAGCAGGGACTGGGGCATCTTGTTAAATGAGTAGGAAGATTAGATGCTGCAAAACACAGAGAACCTGTTTAAAGCCTTAAGTTAAGAACAAGGTTTGTTTTTCGGCAAGACACTGATCCCAAGCACAAAGCCAAATTTAAGTTGGAACGGTTTAAGAAGGGAAATGTTCTACCTGATCTCTGTCCAAATGAGAATCTGTGACACTAAATTTGCAAATTGCGTAATCTTCATCCTATTAACCTGAACAACCTGGAGCCAAGCTGTTTGGAAGAACAGGCCAAAAATCACACCTCAACAGTGTGTGAAGAATAGAAGCTTGTTTCTACCTTGGAATATTAAAAAAAAAAAAGGTAATTTAGAAGGTAACAAAGGTAACAACTTTTTATCTTACAGTTTTGACTGTTTTTCTTGCAATTGCGAGTTCATATCTTAAAATTCTGCCTTTTTTTCTCAGAATTGTGAGTTTTTATCACTTTATAACTTGCAATTGCAAATTTATATTTCAGTTCTGACTTTATTTCTCACAATTCCTAGTTTATAACTTGTTATTCTGACTTTTTTCTCGCAATTCCTAGTTTATAACTTGTTATTCTGACTTTTTTCTCGCAATTTCAAGTTTACATCTTACAATTGTCTTCTTCTTCGGAATTCTGAGTTTACATCTCTCAGTTCTCTTTTTTCTTTGCGATTCTGAGTTTATAACTTACAATTCAAACTTTTTCCTCACAATTCAGAGTTTATAACTCACAATTCTGACTTTTTTCTTGCAATTCTGAGTTTATATCTCACCATTCTATCTTTATTTCTCACAATTCCGAGTTTTTTCCTCATAATTGCAAGATATCAACTCGCAATTGACAGAAAAAAGTCAGATTTGTGAGATAAAATTCACAATTACCTTTTTAGTTTTTCTTTCCATGGTGGAAAAGCTTCCATAGAGCTCTTACATTCTCAACCCCAGAAGACACTACAAAATAATAAATTGTGATTTTTACATTTGTATTCTATTTATGTAGTTTTATATTATATTTGTTATATTTATACTTATATTTTTATAATATTTTCAGAACAAAAAAATCACATTACTGTAAATTAAAAAAAGTTCAAGTTTTAATGCTTTGAAATAGTTTATTCAGTAAACAAATGAAAACAGTGGGTCCTGAAGGGTTTTTTGCAAAGCACAGTATATGCTAATATATAACAGTCCAATGGCACATCTTAAACCCACTCCTACTGAGCTGAATTTTGCAGTGCAAACTACGAGCAGAGGGTGTCAGCTATAATGACTCTCGCCTCTCTGCTTCTTAGCCATCTGATCATTTGATCATATTCACAGCTCATTAGAACAGCGATGTGTCAGACCCTGTCCACAGGAACCCGCAATTAAAACATTCTTTAATGCACCGCAAACATGTCAACAGATCACACCATGAATTGCGAAATTTTACCAGACAGTGAAGAGAGAATTAAATCTTTTTGATTAGCAGAAGTTTATTTGTCAGCTCAAGTGGTGAAGCCTGCGTAATCCTTCAGTTTACTCAATTTGAATTTTAAATAGCGCCATGGCATCAATGTTTTGTCATGGTTTTTCCTTATAATGCTAATCATTTTTGTTTGTTTGTTTGTTTTTTGCATCAATCAGTTTAATCTGACCACTTTTGTAAACTTTGTCAATTAGTATTCTTTGAATTCAGGTAGATGTCAACAGAGGATTCATGTTTGTCTATCCAAACATGAAAATGGTGATATGGTTGAAATACATACCATATAACCATTTTTTAAAAATGATTTTTTTGAAAGAAAATTAATACTTTTATTTAGCAAGGATGCATAAAATGTGACAGTAAATAGAGTAAAATGTGACACTGTTACTATATATCAAATAAATTGTTCTATTAAATAATCTATTCATCAAAGAATCCTGAAAAAAGAATCTCAGCTTTTACAAAAAATCAGGAATTGCTTTCAACATTTCTGAGGGATCATGTGACACTGATGCTTTTAAATTCAGCTTTGTCATCATAAATACGTTTTAAAATATATTAAAATAGAAACCAGTTATTTTAAATTGTAATAATATTTCACAATATTACTGTTTTTACTATTTTTTATCAAATAAATGCAGCCTTGGTAAGCATAAGAGACTTAAAAAATTAATACATTTTACTAACCCCAAACTTTTGAACGGTATTCTTATGTAATCTCACTAAGAAATATCCGGGTCAAAAAAAAAAAAAAAAAAACAGACATTATATTTATATTAAAGAAACTGAAGGTCTTATTTCTCTCTTTTTAGGGTTTTAGGGTGAAATATGACCCAGACAGGTTCTTGACAGGTTTCATGAGATTCACTCATGTGTAGAAGTACACCTTACGTAAGAATACCTATGAATACTAATGAGATGAGCAGGAAAGCTAGAGCACATTTAGCCCAGATAGTACGTAGAGCTCTGTTATATCAAAAAATCAAGGAAAATCATGATTTGACCCCTTTGATCAGAAAAGTAATGCGAGTGTGTGTGTGTGGCTGGGTGTTTTAGTATAACTGTGTGCATCTATATGCAAAGTGCCAAGTTTCTGCTAAAAGCTTAATAGTCTCCACATGGATGGACGGATAGATTGTGTGCTGGAAAAGCCCTGCTATCTGGCCAAAGTTACGAAATTTAATTTTATTGATGAAAGCCGTTTAAATAAAAAGATGAGGATGATGGACGTACAGGAGTGGGGAGAGGGAGGAAAGGAGAGTTTCCATAGCGATGTCCTTGCGGAGGGTTCCAAGTTGGAATGAATGGCAGCCGTTCTCAGTCATTCATCAGTCATTCTACTCTTTATGAAGAGTGGCACTCTGTCTTATTAAATACTAACAGTCTCTTTCCTTTCCTCCTCCCTGTCCAGCTCACACTTACTCACCTGCAGTCACGCTGTCCATATGCTAACATACAGCATCATTAGTCATACGAGGGGGTTACGGCACATCCTGAGTTTCAGTGTCGGGGTGAAAGGACGGTACAGTAACTGCTGATGATGCTGAAATTATGATTCAGAGAATGTCCTGTGAGTGTGTGTCTGCCCAGAGGAAAAGTTCATTGCTCAGAGGTTGCTCAGGAGACTTAAAGTGTGTTATTTTAAATGTTAAAATACATTCTATCCCACCGAAATATGCAGAAACAACTGAGTAAGTCATTTGGATTTTGCCTGTACTTATTCTGTTTATTAGAGCGATCTGACATGTCCATTCCTGGCTCAACCAATGGCGTTATTTTGGGGTTGGGGTTTTCGTTAATTGCAATAAAGCTGAAATAAAATACAATATAAATATTATATGAAAATTATTAACTTAAATAATTAGAAATGTTGCCTTGGCAATTAACTGAAGTAAAATAAGTTGAAGTACTTTAATTCCTAAAACTGAAATAAAAATAAATGAAAGATAAATGTTAAACAAAAACTAATAAAAAAAACAGAACAGAAGCAAATAACGAAATTATTAAAACTGTTAAAATGTTAAAATTAAAAAGTTAAAATAAAAACTGAAAAATATAAAAATAAAAGTTAATTCAAAATATTAATAAATATGAATAATATGAAAAAACACATTTAAGAAACCTGTTTGGAGACAACTATTATTTTTACAGTTCTTTTTCAAACTTTATTTTCATTTATATTTAAAACTCATTTATATATTTATATGCTTCATCAACTTTGTCTCAGACATTTCTCCTAAAATTACTAAAAATTAAATAAATTATATATATATATTGTGCACTATGCATTGTATATACTACATTATTAAGTCAATGAATATTAATTAGTATCTTGACTAGGCTGAAGGTTGCCGAATGTAAGTTTGACCTATTTAATATTCATGAGATGAGTGTGTTGTGACATCACAAATAATTCAAAACTTTTTTAAAAAACTTGTTTTCTGTCACCAAAACAAAGAGCTATAAAATGAATGTGGCTTGCATCAGGTAAATTGATCTCTGATCTTATCTATGGTAAATATTTGAGTTCATATTGAAATCTACTTGATTGCTTTAATGCAAAATCTGATAGTTTGAGACATTGAAATCTCTTCTGAAATGCTAGAAGAGACACGTCATAGATTAATGGGGTCTTTTTCTCAGGAGAAACTTACTCTTTTGCAGGAGACTTAAAGGGTTAGTTCACCCAAAAATTAAAATTCTGTCATTAATTACTCACCCTCATGTCGTTCCACACCCATAAGACCTTTATTCATCTTGAGAACACAAATTAAGATATTTATGATGAAATCCGAGAGGTATATGACTTGTCCATAAACAGCAATATAATCAACACTTTCAAGGTCCAGAAAGGTACTAAAGACGTTGTTAAAACAGTCGATGTGACTGCAGTGGTTCAACCTTAATTTTATGAAGCGATGAGAATACTTTTTGTGTGCAAAAACAAAACAAAAATAATGACTTTATTCAACAATCTCTTCTCTTCCCTGTCATTATCCTAATGCAGGTGACGCAGTAAGCACAGTGAAGGCTTCCATGTTTACGTCCACATGCCAGCTCGGTATTGGCCAAAGCTGATCATGTGAGCAGCACAACACGTGTGTGATGCTGACGCAGGAGCCGGCCAATAATGAGTCGGTGTTCTGACGTAGTACACAGAAGCGCTGGATGTAAACAGCATATGAGAATGACACAGAAGAGAAGAGATTGTTGAATAAAGTCATTATTTTTATTTTGTTTTTGCGCACAAAAAGTATTCTCGTCACTTAATAAAATTAAGGTTGAACCACTGCAGTCACGTCGACTGTTTTAACAATGTCTTTAGTACCTTTCTGGACCTTGAAAGTGGTGGTTATATTGCTGTCTATGGACGAATCATATACCTCTCGGATTTCATCATAAATATCTTAATTTGTGTTCTGAAGATGAACGAAGGTCTTATGGGTGTGGAACGACATGAGGGTGAGTAATTAATGACAGAAATTTCATTTTTGGGTGAACTATCCCTTTAAGTATAAGTCTCTGTTTGAGCTTTTGTCTATGAGAAACAAGTGAGATATTAAAGTGATCTCATTACTGATTTTTCTTTCCTATTAGTGTTTGTGTATGTTTTGGAATATTATAGTTATATAAATGAACAACATGTACTGTAATTGTGTTGTGGAACACCCATAATTATACATTGACATTATTACTGCTACCATAATTAATTATAATAATGCCTGTTAACTGCCTTTAATCCTTCATTCTAATGCTTCCTTTAAAG
Source organism: Hypophthalmichthys nobilis (assembly GCA_037950665.1). Taxonomy (NCBI): domain Eukaryota; kingdom Metazoa; phylum Chordata; class Actinopteri; order Cypriniformes; family Xenocyprididae; genus Hypophthalmichthys; species Hypophthalmichthys nobilis. Next base: position 6,787,410 of record CM075480.1, read on the forward strand.
GTTCGTTCTGGTTGCTGCATACCAACTATTAAACAAATGTTGTATACAGTTGCTGCTATTATAAATGTTATTGTTCCATTTTACTATTATATAATATTATTTTTAATATAATCATTCAGCTTGGAAGACAGCCCAATCGTGGCCAGTAACAGGTCTTTCTGATGTTGATGTTAAGTTAGACAATTGCCGTGAGTGACATTCATCATTCTGCCTGTCAAATATCTATGGTCTAAAGCTCTTGTCACAGTCCTGCATGAATATTTTATTGGGAATATTCATTTTTGGAGATGTTCTGTGCCTGTGGTGTACTATTTTTTTTTTGATCGACTTTCCTCCTTGAATCTTTGTTGCATTTATTTGCTCAGCCAGCGATTGAACTCACACAGCTTACGTGCGGACATGGTATTCGAATCCACAGTCCTTGAGCATTGTCCTTTACTCTGTCCTCACTAATGTCACCCACAAATACCATCTAAGCCCACAGTACACCTTTGAAGGGAAATTAGCCGAAGCTCTCCTGCATTTTAATGTTTAAATGAGGTACTGATGGACTAGCAAGGAATGACAGCTCTGTGATTTATACAGTACAACCCTCATGAAAGAAATAAAGACAGATTCATAAAAGACAAACCGAATTTAGAAGGCTGCTTTTTCTTTGTCTGTGGTTGCTCATGGACAGTCCTTTATCTTAGTCTATTTGATCAACAGTTTCTCTATACAAACGTGTGACTACATAAATGTTACATAAAGAGCAATACATAAGAAAGAAAAATCACAAATGAGCTGAACTGTTTCTTCAAATCAACAATGAGATTGAATGGAGAGCAATTTAAAGGGTTAGTTCACCCAGAAATGAAAAAAAAAAAGCGTGTATCAAACTGCCAAAGTCACGTGATTTCAGTAAACAAGGCTTCAGTACAAGTGTTTAAGAAAATTCAATGGTTCACCACTGGGGGGCGTGACTTTGGCAGTTTGATACACACTCCAAACCACTGATTCGAAACAAAAGATTTGTAAAGCTTCGAAGCTTCATGAAGCAGTGTTTTGAAATCGCCCATCACTAGATATTGTTGAATAATTCATTATTTTGTTGTTTTGGTGCACAAAAAGTATTCTTGTCGCTTCATAACATTAATGTTGAACCACTGTAGTCACATGAACTGTTTTAAATACGTCTTTAGTAGCTTTCTGGGCATTGAAAGTGTTAACTGTCTTGCAGGCCTCACTGAGCTATCGGATTTTATCAAAAAATATCTTAATTTGTGTTCTGAAGATGAATGAAAGTCTTATAGGTTTGGAACAACATGAGGGTGAGTAATTAATGACAAAATGTTCATTTTTGAGTGAACTAACCCTTTAAGGCTAAAAAGGTTAGTTCACCCAGAAATTAAAATTCTGTCATCATTTACTCACCCTCATCTTTGGAACAAAAATGAGGATATTTTAAATGCAATGTGAGAGATTTCTGCCCCTCCATTGAAAGTCTATTCACCCAAAATCCCTGACGGTTGACAACATTCATAAAGAGATCGTAAATGAAATCCATATGAATCCATATTAATCCAAGTCTTCCGAAGAAACATGATCACTTTATATGATGAACAGATATTATTTAGGCTTTTATTCACATATAAACACTCATCAGTGAACGTACATAGAGCACTGGTATGGTAAATGCTCAAGCAATGAGGACAATGAGGTTCATTCTCATGTGTCACACAGCATGTTTGAGTTTCCGATGAGGTTTGTTCTCGCACGTCAAGCAAGTACGGTGACCTAGGGTGATCTTACTTTTGCCATATGTATGTTCACTATTTTTATAAAAGCCTAAATTAAATCTGTTCATATAAAGCAATCATGTCTCTTCAGAAGACTTGGATTGCACTGCTCATTTCACATTGATTTATTTTATAATCTTTAACATTTTGAACTGTCAAAGTTTTGGGTAAATAGACAATGGAGGAACAAAAATGTCCCAGATTTCATTAAAAATATCTTTATTTGTGTTTCGAAGATAAGGATTAGTTCTCTTCTGAATGAAAATTTCCTGATAATTTACTCACCCCCATGTCATTCAAGATGTTCATGTCTTTCTTTCTTCAGTCGAAAAGAAACTAAGGTTTTTGAGGAAAACATTCCAGGATTTTTCTCCATATTCAGTGGGGTTCACTGGGTTGAAGGTCCAAATTGCAGTTTCAATGCAGCTTCAAAGGGATCTACACGATCCCAGACAAGGAATAAGGGTCTTATCTACCGAAACGATCTGTCATTTTTTTTAAATAATAAAAATGTATACACTTTTTAACCACAAATGCTCGTTTTGCACTGCTCTGCGATCCGCACGCATGACTTAATCATGTTACAAAGGTCATGTGTGACGTAGGCGGAAGTACCGATATAGTGTCTACAAGGGAATGTGCAAAGACTAAGTCAAACGCCCTTTCCAAAAAAAGGTAAAACAATGATATAGGACGATTTTGAAGTTGGAGGAGAAAATTTTGCCCTACCACGGTACTTCCGCCTACTTCACATGTGACCTTTCAATGTAATGCGTGGCGCATTATTTTCATTCAGAAGTGAACTAATCCTGTAAGTTTGGAGCAACATGAGAGTGAGTGACTGATGACAGACTCATTTTTGACTCGTTTTAGTAAAAAATGAAAATTATTTTATTTTCCGGTGAAACACAAACAGATATTTTTAAAGAAAACCAGCTCTTTTAAGTTCAGTGCTTATTTTTGATTTGTATTAGTATTTTAGGAGCCTGATGCAGGGTTCCTGCTGGTCCTTTAAGTCTTAAAATGCCTTAAATTCAGTTTTATCAAATTTAAGGTCATTAAAAAGTCCTAAATATCCTAAATTGCATAACAGAAGTCTTAATTATCATTGTAAGAGGTCTTAAATTTGGAGACAAAAAACAGGAATCGGCCCAATGTGACTATTAAACTTCAAAAAGCTGTCATTTAAATAATTGTGAGCGCCTCACATTTCAAAGTAAAAAATTAGGACTGTAATTTTAATTAAATTATATGAATTAAACAGCTTGTGAACATAATTTATCACTAGAAAAAATTTAAATAACCCATTAATCATGAAAGTATTTTGCAATCATTTAAAACATTTCTCCTTATATAAAACCTTTTTGGCATAAAGGGTTCTTTAAAATTCAGTCAAGAACCCCAGGGTCCTATATAGAACCCCAGTGTACTTTATATTGTAATATGTTGTAGATGGTTGTAAGAGTGCATATTTTATCTCTGTTATATTTTTGAATGAGCAGCTGGCTTTAGTATAGTGCAGACATACATAATTTTTTATTTGTTCTGTATGGACATACCAAGTTAATTTAATTTGTGCAGGTCTTGCAAATGTCTGATATATGATCTTTGATATATGATATATGATGATATATGACTTGTCTGTTATATTACAAGTATTTTGAAGTCATATGATAGCTAGAAACAGAGCAAAATTTAAGTCGTAACTGAAAATTGCCCACCTGAGGCTTATTGTGCCTTTTACATCCAGATTAAAAAATGGTGTCTCAACATCACCGATGACAAAACAGCAGTGGGCTTTTGTTTTCCTCACACATACTAAAATTTGGTCTGTTCCTCACACATTTTGGAGCTTGGCAGACGTGGTCATAGTGAACCACTGAAAAATTAACAGCATATGAATTTGGAACAACATGAGGGGGAATGAATGATGACAGAATTTTCATTTTTTTGGCTGAAAAAATCCCAATAATCCCACATGTGAGCTTCAAAAAAGATCCAAACAATGTCTCACACTATGCTCAGGTTTGCCAGGATTCCAAAGTCTGCAATCAACTCTGAGATTTCAATATGAACTTAAATATTTCTCATTAAATTATTCCAATTATGCTATAGCTCTTTTCTCTACTGTATGCAAGAAGAACACGAGACAAAGTTGATCTATAAATGAAAAACAACTGAGAACTTTGTCATGAAGATTCTATCAGATGTTTTCCAGTGATTTGCATTGGTGAAATAGTGTGTGCGCGTGTTTGTGCGCATGTGTGCACGTTGTTGTCAGCATGTCTCTCTGCTTCAGTCTCCTGCTTTAATAAACCTCCCGGAGTTCATATCTAATTGTGAGTGTGTGTGGATGACAGAAAGAGCAGCTTGTCTCTAATACTGTGTGACATTTACTCACACAATTTAATTAACTCTCCAATATCAGCCAGATTTCTCTCCCTTTTCATCTCGCACACACACATACGCGCACACACACACATTTGGTGTGTACATACAAAATATATGTTAATTTGAAGTGAGATTTGTTTGCACTTTGGAAGTTTTAAATGCCTTTAAAATGCCTTTTCCTCTGTGCTTTGGGTCCAGTACAAAGTGATTTTAGTCACATGATCACAAGCCTCCACCCAATGTGATGCAAGATTCCTCACTGAAAGTTTAGAGGAAAATTTAAGAGTATCAGCCACAATATTGCAACCACTGACAGGCGAAGTGAATAAAATTAATTATATTGTTACAATGGCACCTGTCAAGCGGTGAGACATATCTACCAAAATTGGTGCAATGAAGGAAAACCAGTGAACTGGCGTCAGGGTCATGGTTGCTAGAGCTAGGTATTGACACAAATTTCATGATTCGATTAAATTTTAATTCACAAGCTTGTGATTCGTTTCAATTCCGATTTTGATTCAATTTGATATTGATTAATTAGGGTATGTGTCAGGTTGTCATGGCTAGGTTGCAAATAAAGTTGAAAGCAGGATCTATTAGCAGTTTTATTTAGCATAGAACACAGGAGTCATGGAAACAGAACAACTCAACTTAACGTAACAGAACGGACAACTGAACAAAGGAAACTGAGGACTTAAATACACAAAGGTAAACGAGGAAACTAAATGAACAACAGGTGAACGTACTCAGTGATTAACTGGCATACAAGAGGAAACTAGGTCAACTTACAATGACAAGGAACAAAGGCAAACAGAAACAGAAAGGCGCCTGTCAGAAAGGAAAGCATGTCCTTGCACCGTAAAAAGTACAACAGAGGAGGGAGGGAGGGAGGGCAGGGGCTCTGTAGGAGGATGCAGAGCAGGTGAAAGGCAGAAAATCAGGGTAACAACAGAGGGAGAGACAGGGTGGCGATGAGGGTGGGAGGAGCCAGAAGCAGGAGCAGCCAGTCGGGGATCCAAAATGCAGCCAGGACAATGGCCTATGGCGGAGTCGAGAGAGGAAGGAGCCATGGTGGAGTCATGGCTGATGACACCAGGGGAAAGTGGAGACCCAGGTGGAGCTGAAGAGCTGATAGGACCACACGACACTGGCGGCTCTAGAGACCAAAGCGGATCTGTAGCAATGAGTGTCCGAGGTGGAGCCAGGGTGCCAGAGGACTGAGGCAGAGTCTGTGTGACTGAGGAACTAGGTGGAGCTGGAGGAAAGGCGAAGCCAGACGAAGCAGAAAGGGTGGAGAGACAAAGTGCACCAGACAGCTCAGAAGTCTGTGGCACAGACAGAGTGACGTCTGACCAAGGGGAAGCTGGAGGGACAAGGGAGCCCGGTGGAGCAATAAGAACGATGGTATCTGGTGGAGCCAAGGGAGGGAAGAGCCAAGGCGGAACCGATATGTCGACAGGCGGAGTGATAGGTTTGGAGGCTGAACACGAAGCCGGAGGTTCCTCTTGCCTAGGCGAAGGTGGAGACCGGAAGACCCTTGGCAAATCCACATAGTAGAGTGGTGTCAGAAGAGGAGCTGAGGGACTGAAGAGAAACCACAGAGACAGGGCTGAGGAGGCGGGAGAGGGAGGCTAAGTGGGTTCTCTGGGGACACAGGAGACTTTGTGCTGGACGGGACCAGCGGGGACGGGAGAAACAAGAAAATGTCCTCTTCAAAATCATCAGAAAAACAGTTTGCAGAGGCCAGCTGCAGCTCACCCTCAGTGGTGGGAGTGTGGACAGGGTCTTCTTCCATTCCCTCAAGCTCCACTATCACGCCCGTTGGAACACATGGTGTTGCCGGGTCACACACCTGGTCAGACTCGTGGGACTTGGGCTCTGGGATGATCCTCGGCTCAGTTTGTGTCTGCCGCATTGATCATGGCAGGCTCCGGCTCCATGTCAGCAGTGGGCTCAAGCTTCTTTTGCTGGGCTGGTGGCTGTGACTGGGTCTGTGGGGCTCACTGAAGGATTATGGTCTGTTGTGGCTGGAATGGGCAGGGCGTTTGTGGAGTGGCCGTCCTCCTCCATCTCCTTGACGGTCAGGGGACATGCAATCATCCACAGAGCATATCCAATATACTGCTGTAACAAACACCTTGTATCTCCCGTAGGCACTACTTGGAGGAGGTAATCATCTAGCCCACTCAAAAAGCAGGTCTTTAGTGTGGCATCATTCCAGTGAACTGGATGGTACAGTTCAATTAATTCTTTGACATAATCCTGCAGCAGCTGTCCTCGCTGATAGAGCAATAATAGTAAGTCCTCTGCCCCTAGATCCATCTTAATTGGTCCGTTCTTCTGTCATGGCTGGAAATAAAGTTGAAAGCAGGATCTATTAGCAGCTGTAATGGTTTTATTCATCATAGAACGCAGGAGTCATTGAAACTAACGACTTAAATACACAGAGGTAAACAAGGGAATTAAATGAACCACAGGTGAACATAATCAGTAATTACCTGGCACACAAGAGGAAACTAGGTTAGATTACAATGACAAGGAACACAGGCAAAAAGAATATAGTGCATTTATTTAGCAAAATGATCCTCAAGAGTTGATGTTTCTAGCTGATAAGTTTAAGGACATTAAATGGTGTGACATTGTTTACTAGCTGTTTCATTGATGTCTTTCTGCAGATGATACACTGATTGAGTGATTACATGTGACATAAGACAAATTTCTGTAAGTTGTACTGTATCTTTCAACATGCCTTCTGATGTTTCTTCATGTTTATTTCGTGCTATAACTAGTAAAGCAGAAAATATCATTAGTTTAGTTCACTTGTGCTCTGTGCTGCTGCTGCACTTGAAATGAAGTGCTACAGTGATCTGTCATGCCACATTATAGAGCACCAAAACGGTATTTATTGTTTGGAATTTGTAATAACATTGACAGAATTTGAAAGCTGAGACTTTGTATCAAAAGTAACAAAGCACAAAGCTTATTGTGATTTATTTGGTGGGAGACACGCTACAAAGTTTTGTTCATTCATCAACTGAAAACAACTAAAAGATTGAATTTTGGGATTTCAGAATCTATATCAAAATGATAATAGATTAAAAATCAAGAAATCAATATTTTGAGAGATGGAAGCAGGTTGCTGGTAGAGACAGTGTGATGCTCTGGGCAATATTCTGCTGGGAAACCTTGGGTCCTGGCATTCATGTGGATGTTACTTTGACACGAGCCACCTAACAAAAGATTGTTGCAGATCACGTACACCCCTTCATGGAAATGGTGTTCCCTGATGGCAGTGGCCTCTTTCAGCAGGATAATGCACCCTGCTACATTGCAAAAAAAATGTTTAGGAATGGTTTGAGGAACATTACAAAGAGTTCAAGGTGTTGCTTGGGTCAACACCTTGACCTCCCTGGGGCCCCCACGATTTCAACCAAGGGGGACCCATCCCCCTGGAAACCCCCTAGATGATATTAGGCAGGTGGTTTTAATGGAGTGGCTATTCAGTTTATATATATATATATACTGTATATATTGCATATGACATGAATCCCACATGTTTGCTGACCTACACAGCAGTCATTTCCTTGCCCTTAAACATCAAATATAATCAAGGCAATGTGACTGACAGTTTAGCATGTCAGTCACGCGACCCCCTCATATCTGAATGCAAAGTTCTTGGTCAGAAAGAGCTACATTATGTACCAGACTTAATGATGATTGTCAAAGCATTGGCGTGTGAGACTAACAGCCTCTCTAATGGTCTAATGGGAGTGAGAGGGCAGACTGTCTTGTTGACTAAGGACTGAAGAGAGTACCAGCATTTCATCTGAGCTGCTGCTACGCACGAATAATTCCTAGTACTGCAAAAAAAACAGCACAGAATTGCTGGTACTGAGTGAATACTGGCTCACTTTGAACACTGGCTTCTTCAGATCAGTCTATTGATTTCTAGGTTCTTTACTGCACCAATACATAGTTGTTTGTCTAAAACATCAGACTGTAAAACGCTTTTGGTTTCTTATTGGATTTTTTATTTTTAAGAGTTATTGTATTGTTTATATAATATTGTAGTATTTACTGATATTCTAAATTAGCTTTTATGTTTATATTTTCATTTAATCATTTCAGTTAATTTTAATATTATATTATTTTTTCTATTAAATGATTTCATTTTATACTTCAATTTAGCTTTATTTTTATTTTTTATTTCAGTTAGTTGCTAAGGCAAGTTTCATTTATTTTTTTCATCTAATATATCTTATTTCAGCTTTATTTCAATTAACGACGATGATTTTAAAGCACCCCTATTAGGGATTTTTGAAAATTACCTTTCATGTAGTGTGTAACATGAAAACATCCTGCAAAGTTTTAAATCTGAAAGTGCACCGTATATAAAGTTATTGTCTCTCAAAAGTAAATGAGTCATTTGTAAAACGAATCCCAAGCCGTTTCGTTGTGACGTCAAAACGAAACATTAGCATGTTGCCCGCCCACTTATTGCATGTACAGACACCAGGGAAAATTCATTTTTTCAATAATACCACAGCAGTACAATCTTTTGTTGTGTTCCCGTCATTTTATTGTCGACTGCTTCTCAAACCTCGGGGAGTTCAACCAGTCTTTGGTTCAACGCTGGATTCACAAAATGCTTAGTCTTAAAATATGGATCAATGCCCTGTTCATTTGAACCAGCTTGCTCCTCTAAATCTCATGTATGATAAGTATGATTAATTATTGATGTTTATATTTTCTAGCGATCGTTCAAAATTCATAGTTTTGTATGTTATGTTGTGTAACGTACACCCTAGTCTGTTTGTCTCCTGCTAACCGGCTAACTCACGTTTCTGTAGTTCTGCTATTCAGATGTGGGTCCAATATTGTCTAAAAATGTGTTGATTAATGCAGTCTGTCTTATTACTTGGAGTAATGATGGAGCATGACTTTTGTTTACAGAGTGTAATGCATTATCAGCTATTCACGTTTGTGCTTGGCTAACGTGGGAGTTTACAACATAGCTGTGGGTCCGGTTCGCTTTTTTTTATTATTACAGTAGAGTGGAGCTCTTTCAGTATTGTAATAGGATGTTAAGATGCTAGTCCGCACTAACTAGTTGAAGTATTCTCTCTGTAAACAGTAAACACCCATTGTAATGTCAAACAATGATATAGCCATTTTTTACTTTGTTAATAGTTATGGCAAAAAAGTCTGTGTATACATCTGGCCTAAATGTTTATCTTATGTTTAGAGGTTTTCAGCTTCGTGATTGCGAATCAGTTTCTGGTTGATCGACTACTTCAGACGTTTCATCGTCGGACTCGAGCTCAAATTGATACGGTAAAACATATTGTATACAATGTCTTTCGAATTGATAGCTGCCATTTAGTTATGGCAATGGGCTTTTCGGTGTGCGCAGTAGACCAATCACAAAGGATTGGACCATCTGACCAATAAGAGCAGTGTAAGCTCACGGAAAGGAGGAGTATAAGAGACCGATTCTTCAATCCTCTTCTAACAAATCGTTTACAAATCTTTAAGAACTGAGGTGAAATTAAATGTATATTATGAGAAAACGAAAGTGTTTTTGGACCTTGCATGCATGTAAACCTGTTGTAGGAGACTCCCAAAATAATATTAGGAACCTTAAAAAAGGCATAATAGGGGCACTTTAATAGTTTTAGTACAGCTCCTTCTGCCATTGTTCAGATATACAGGTAGCCAGAAACCCCTAATAAATTATCGTACTGTACCATTTTGCTCCATGACCTGATGACAGCAAAATACTCATCCACTTCTCTCTGTCTCTCTCTCTCTCTCTCTCTCTCTGTCTCTCTCATGCAGTCTGTCTGAATTATTTACGCACTGTTATTGAGAGGATTTTTACTTACAGTAGAGCAACTCTGAGGAAACCAGAACACATACATGTTCAGGCATTCAGAGTTGACATGCAGGAATTTATGCGTTTCTTTGTATATTTATACACATACGCAACCATTTTAGTCCCATTTCAATTTTTTTTTTCATTATTAAAGGAAAAGTAAAACAATTGAAAATCCTCATAATTTTCTCACCCTCATAAGAGTAAGGAAATATTGTCTGAAAGATCCCTTTATATTCACTTATTCATATGCTCAGTTTCAACCATCTCTCTTTACATTGCATTTCTTACTCTCTAATCTGCCTTTGATTTCATTACAAAATGTGTGTGTGGGTGTGTTCTGTGTCTAATGGGTGTACATATGACAGATGTGATCGCTATCCGCTTGCCCAATCCCATCCATCAGCCACCCCTAGCCTGACCCCCGAACGCCAGAGCAAGTTTGAGGGGCGTTTCTTTGTCCCTCTGTCCTCTAATGAAGGGTGCATATACGTGTGTGACGTCCGAAACCTTTGGGTCTGCGTTAGGAGAGTTACTGCAATGCAGCATGATGTATGGGAGCACAAAGTTGTGCATTATACCGTGCTTTTCTGGGTTTGCAAGTGAATTTGCATCAACAAAACACTGAAGTGTGGTAAAATCCCTCTCTATGACTCGTGACTTACTGCAGCGAGGAAAGCAGTGCCTTAGTAAGCACTTTTATGAACTATTGTAAGTCGCACACATTTGCAAAGGCTTCACTGCGTCAGTTTGAGTTAGGTTTTTATTTAGAGAACTTGTAGGATATGTTTGGCAATCTCAACTAAATTTTAAAAGCATATGTTGTCTTGACTTTATAATGTCATAACCTGTTTATAGTCAGATCTGGCAAGAGTCTATTGTTGAGGCATATGTTGACTAATAAAGGTATGTTATCAGTAATTTAATAAAGAGTAGATTTGCATTTTCTGAAGGAAATGGCAGTGTTTCCAAGGCAGCACAAGAATAGTAATAACATTTCAGTTTAGGTTTTAGACTTTGGTTCTGCGTAAATGAAATGCAGAATCAGAGCAGCTTTGCCACTGTCAGGACATTCAGCACACATCTTGTGTTCTGTCAGCCGTGGAAGAGATTCAACACAAAATGCGACACTGTCTTTGCTGTGTGCAGTATATAAACTGCTATAATTGGTTAAATATATGCAAGGAAGGCAAGGCCAATCACATTTTAGTATGTAAATAGATATAAGCAATAACACCAATTACAATTCAGTATGCAAATATGAAGTCAACAATGTCAGTTATTTTCAATGCTGAACATTAATGTAATTGAAAGGGGGATTTTAAGCTGTTAGGTAAGCTAAATGTTAACAAAATCCCAAGATACGCTTATTGCTGAAATTATTTGCAACACACCAGCATAATTTTACCTTCCAAAAATGTATTTAATTTTTTATTTATTTTGTTAATGTGTAATGTTTATAAAATCCAAAATGAAATGACCTACAGCATAATATTTGTACATCAAAACCATGGTGAAATGGCTTGTTGATCTTTCCTGTGTTTATGTATTTCCTATTGAAACAGGAAGGTTTAGTTTACACCACAGCCATGAACTTTAGTTTGCTACTTGCTAAAGCTAGTCAGAAGGCGAAGAGACATTCTCATTCTACTGAGAATTTTATTGTACAAATATTTGTATATGCTCCTGAGAGCAAGATGAGTCATTGATATTTTTGGTCTGTTTTCTTGGAAAAGAACTGCTGTGTCTCATTCCACTCCCTATGTTGTGAATCAATACATCTAAACATTGGGACACTGATGACTGATTTCCTGCGACAAGATTACCTGGTCGCATATTGAAACGTCATTAGTGTTTATGCTTTATTATGCATCATCTTTGCAACTGTAAAAAAGTACAGTACTATAAGCTAACAGACAAAAAGGCCACAACAGTTCACTTTTGATAATTTGGGCTGAAGTAATTGCAAAAGTTTAATACTCACGTTTAGTAGTTTAAAACAAACCCCTAAATATATCTTTAAAAAAAACCTAAGTTTTTAGAAATATTAATACAGCGCTGTCTTGCAAGCACTATAATTATAGTTTAATGGCCTTTGCAGTCGCAAGATTGTATTGAGTCATGGAAGAGATTGGCATTGCTGCCAAAACCTCCTTTTGGGACCTTTATTTTTAAGTGTAAGGATTTTTAAAAAGTCTTTGTTAAAGCGTTGTAAGCCTTGAACCAAGTCAATCAGCTACAAGTTGAATCATACCATTACAAACTTTGATTTGAAGCAAAAATGTTTTTGAAAATCAGAAAAAAATACAAAGATACAAGTGTGGAAAGAACTCAATCCCATTAGCCATTGCAGAAAGCATAATTGAATTAAATACTACAGTTATGTCATTTGCAGTGCTTTTATCGACTCTGGTGGAATTTTCTGGACAGCATCATATGGGTGATATAGTTTTTCACTATGAATTCTGCTGTTTAACACAATTATTTTAAAAATTAGTCGAAATAATGCGGTCTGAAGGCTTCAACAGAAGCAAATAGCATTGATTAACAACCCCGTAGCTCACAGTTGTATAAGTTATCGTTAAAAATCAGTTTCCCTAAAGTGAAGTCTTATATCCTATTAAATTGTTACAGTAACAAACATCAGTGACAAGATATGTACATATACCAAATATATACACATGCTTTCACTATAATTATTATTTCTTGGCCTTTGCAGCCATAAGTCATAAGACTCATTAGCTTGGGAATCAGCCTACAGTGCATGTCATGCTATGAAAAGACTTTGGATTCCCAACCTTTCAATTTGTTGAAGTCACGATAAACCTAAACTTTTCCCAACAGGATGAGGTCAGTCTAGTTCAGTGTAATTCATCAGAGTATACCAGCTCTGTAAAAAGGAAGGCACTATTGCAGTGATTCATAAATAATGAGGGTGGTCCACACTTGTTCTTTCATGGTCTGTAGCTATGAGGTTCCTTCAGTGAAGACATCACATGCAATTCCACAGTTTGAAACTGAAATGAAGAAACAAACGACTCTTTCTAATTCATGTTGATTTCATAGTTAATGACTGTAGCACAGTACAAACCTACTTCAAAAGGATTGCACATACCTGACCAGGTGTTTATTGTGGACAAGTGCTCAATGATTTTTCTTTCCTTTGAGTTGTGAAAATGTTTTGTTGTGACAAAAAAACAAACAAACAAACAAACAAAAAATCTGCATTATTATTGGAAAAATCCCAATAATGAATGCTTGTCAAAAACAAAAAAGAGAAAGAAAATGTTAGCAAGCAACTCCTAATTATTCAAGTTAAGTATTTATGTCATTCCCAGCAGAATTTCATTTAGATGCATTTTTGTGTTTGATCTTCTTCTCTTAAAACCTTCTTAAGACTTCAACATGACAGGAGCAGTTCAGAGGGTCATGTTGCTTTATCACAATTCATAAGCGTGTGTGTCCGCGTGTCCTAAGGGAGTGAAACTGCTCTTTCCCACGAAGTTCCAGTGGGAGGTTCCCATGGTAACGCGAGAATCGGAAGCTACCGTAATTGGTCTCTTTTTTTTTCAGTCTCTGTTTTGTCTGGCTCTTGATCTCAGTTGCTTTATCTGTCTTTTCCTATCGCTCTCTTTCTCTCCTTTGTGTCTGTCTGCTGGCCTTTCTGCTTTTTCCTCTTTAAACACCATCTAATTACACATACTTGTAATGATTTAACACTTAAAATGATATTTACATCCTCAGGAAAGTCTATAATTCTGCTAATAAACACACTGAGCATTGAATGTGTACTGTATATGATGCATTACACCACAGGTTATGGGCCTGTAAATTGTATTATATTGCTTCGGGAACCACAAATCGTGTCAACTCTGCCTGATCATACTATAAAAACAATTAAATATGATATGGATATGGATAAAGTAAGCAGATCTATAACAGCTAACCAGATAATTCATAACTAAACAGCTAAACGGCTTAATCAGTTGTTATGATTTGTCAATATGTCAGTTTTACCAAGCTCTATCTATCTATCTATCTATCTATCTATCTATCTGTCTATCTGTCTGTCTGTTTTTGCTTTTCACTATATATATCCCCAAATTTTTGACTTCAGATTGTTTTCCTGCTGCCCAGGCATGAAATGACCTTTTAAATATGTTGACTTGAAGTGCATGAAACCCACTGAGCCCTCACTTTTTTCAGCTGTCTTTTTCTTCATTTCACATCAAAAGCCACAAAACTGTTACTAAGCAACAATAGAAACAGTTGTGTATAATGGTTTGTTGAAGTAATCAGGATAATGAGCATATGCGGTGTGTGTATACAGTACATGCGTTTTGTTTATGTTTGGACTCAGATGCACCTCAAGAAGATAAAAATAAGCACGTTGCATACGCTTGCGCAAATGCGATCTACCCACATGCAGCGATTACACACCGCTGCACATGCACTAGTCCTAGTTTTTCCCTGAATCATCTCTCTTAGACTTAATAAATAATGAAGAATACCAAATTTGTTTCCATTTGACTGGATTCATACAGTATACTCTACTGTTCAAAAGTTTTGGGTCAGTAATTTGTGTGTGTGTTTTTGAAAGAAGTCTCTTATATTCACCAAGGCTGCATTTATTTGATCAAAAATATTCTAAAACATTAATATTGTGAAATATTATCACAATTTAAAATAATTGTTTTCTGTTTAAAGTAATTTATTCCTGTGATCAAAGCTGAATTTTCAGCATCATTACTCTTCAGTGTCACATGATCCTTCAGAAATCATTGTAATATTATGATTTGCTGCTCCAGAAACATTTTCTTATTAGTATCTATGTTAAAAACAGTTGTGCTGCTTAATATTTTTGTGGAAATCATGATACATTTTTTTTCTGGATTCTGTGATGAATAGAAAGTTTAAAAGAACAGCATTTATTTGAAATATCTTTTGTAATATTTATAAATTTCTTTACTGTCACTTTTGGATCAATTTAATGCATCTTTGCTGAATAAAACTTATTAAATTTCATCACTATCACAGTGGAAATATAAATGTAATTAATATTTATGCATGTTTATTAATTTCTGAATGCACAATATGTAATTTTCACCACTAGAGGTCGATTATTAAAAACAAAGGCGTAGCTTGATGACACCGTGAATGAGCGCAGAATCATGGGAGTTGTCGTCTTTACCTCCACAGCCGATGGAAAGCAATCGGACTCGGGCAGAAATCATGTTCATGGATGAGCTAATGTATTAAAGTTTTAAAGTTCATACTGTGTTATGAAGTAGGGCAGGCCGAGAGCCGCGGGAGTCCAAACATATTTACTTCACGAACATGGGAAACAGCGATAACGGCTGTTGTCTGCAGGGTTGTGTGCTTTTCTCCGCCTCGATAGTATGTAATACTGAAAGTTGTCATAGGAGATTTCGTCTCTTAGCCCCACTTTTTGCTCTTTCAGTCGTGTAAATTATGCATTTATATTCCATCTCCGTTATCACGAAACCTGCGACACACAACAAACACAGCTCCGACATTCGTCATTCACCAGTTTTTAGCGTTTGTAAATGCCGCGCTTAAAGACGCCGCTGTTGGCCGCTCTAGAGTTCCTATTTCTGGTGCGAATGCAACCAGGAACATGGCCCGGGGGAGAATTTAGTTCTCGGGGAACTATAGTGGCTAGTTCCTTTAACTAAGGTCCTAGAACTATTCGGTGCGAAAGCCCCTATTGTGCCTTTAATGCCACACTTGAAAAACTACATAGTTAAAGGGTTAGTTCACCCAAAAATGAAAATTCTGTCATTAATTACTGATTCGAACTACTGATTCAAAACAAAAGATTTGTAAAGCTTCGAAGCTTCATGAAGCAGTGTTTTGAAATCGAGATATTGTTGAATAAAGTCGTTATTTGTTTTTTTGCCGCACAAAAAGTATTCTTGTCATTTCATAACATTAAGGTTGAACCACTGTAGTCACATGAACTGTTTTAAATATGTCTTTAGTAGCTTTCTGGGCATCTGAAAGTGTTAATTGTCTTGCTGGCAATGCAGGCCTCACTGAGCCATCAGATCTTATCAAAAATATCTTAATTTGTGTTCCGAAGATGAACAAAGGTCTTACGGGTGTGGAACGACATGAGGGTGAGGAATTAATGACTGAATTTTCATTTTTAAGTGAACTAACCCTTTAAAGCTGGTCTTTATGATTAGTAGCTGGTTCAAGCTGATTGGGTTTATTAGCTATTAGCGGGTAAAGGTCAATCTGGCTAACCTGGTTAGAGCTAGTAGACCAACTGGTGCTCTAACCAGCTACTAACAACAAATCAGCTACAAAATCAGCTACCATGTTTCAAATACCAGCTTGACCTTAAGCTGGTATGACCAGGTTTTTTTCAACAGGGAGTTGCATGAAAAATTCTTTGCACTATAAAATAATTTTTTCAGTTTGTGTGCTAGAATTCCTGGAGGAATGGGGCTATGATCATAGTGCCAGAAACCAAATCATTGTGTTTCCAGCACATTAGGCCCTGGAGATCTGAAGAAATCTCTG
This sequence comes from Hypophthalmichthys nobilis, assembly GCA_037950665.1. NCBI lineage: Eukaryota > Metazoa > Chordata > Actinopteri > Cypriniformes > Xenocyprididae > Hypophthalmichthys > Hypophthalmichthys nobilis. The sequence continues at coordinate 6,804,003 of CM075480.1, forward strand.
TGTTTTCAACCATTATACACTGACTCCTTCTGCACTGTTACAAAAAGAATTCTAAGAGTACATGACTTTGATTTGAACTAATTTGATGTGAGGGTGAGTTGCTAATTTTCAAATGCATTATGGCAGACTACTCCAGGCTTTCATTTGGCATTTTAAAACTCTGGACTAAAGCGTGTCTCTGTGTTTATACAGTACGTGTCTGTGTTATTTATGGCAAGACACTACAGGTGAATAGAAAATCTTAACTAATAGATATCACCATTCTTTACATGTGATTTATCACAGTACATTAAGAATATTACAAGTATGGAAATGAGGCATTATCTTAAAAATTAAATATGCACAAATATGTACAGAAATCTGAATGTAGGATGAAGCCAGGTTCACAATTCTTGTTTCATTTTGTTGGCATATTAGGTTTTTACAGAGAGAGTTTTGGATATCTCTTTTTATTACTCCATAAATCAGAAAATACTGTCAACTGAAAGCTTGTAGTATAAGTGCTGCTGAAGTGGAGATTTATGGCTCAGTTCAGGGGAAAATGCATTTTGAGAAAACAGTCTTTAAAGTTATGAAATGAAATCTAGAGATGCAAAAAGATAAAGTGTAATAAAATAAACACTTAAATGTGTATTTTGGATGTTTTCTTTCCATTAGTGTGAAAGAAGACAAGTTTTGGAAGCAAGTTTGGCACTGGTCTCAAAATTGACAAGTGCCTGAAAAAAATTGCTTTGCCTGTAGTATTTTCCCTTAAATATTCATTAGTTCCATTAGCCCATTGTTTCTACCTTAATAATTTGCTAACAGTGACTGTAAATCAAATTGCCTAAATTATTACATTGTTAGCTAACTGCGTGATTATATGTACATTTCTGAAATTACATAAATTGGACACTTTATTTGGACATAACTTACTATAAATTGTAATGTTGACATGCACTCCCTGTAAAGCTGCTTTGAAACAATATGTATTGTGAAAAGCGCTATACAAATAAATGTGAAAATAAAATGTGAATTAAGTATTATTTATGAACGATTATTTATTAATATATTGAATTAGCTTTTATTTTTATTTTCATTTTTCATTTTAATTTAGTTCATTTAAGTTTTATGTACTTTTGTCATTATTATATTTAATATTCATTATATTTAGCTTTATTTATTTCAGTTTTAGTTTTAATAATTTTACTTATTTCAGTTAGTTGCCAGTGCAGCATGTTTAGTTTTCTTCTGCCATTTCTGATCTTTATATTTGCCAAATCTAATATTTATATTTTATTTTATATTTTATGTACATGTATTTATATTTTATCTCATTTTATCTTATTTCAATTACCGAAAAAGATTTTTAAAGTAGGGATAGTTTGTCTAAAAATGAAAAATCTGATTTCTGGCTTTCTTTCTTCTGCAGAACATAAAATACAATCTTTTTCTAACTCTTTCAGTCTTTACAAAGAAAGCCCATGGACTTTCTTGGTATAGAAAAAGAAATTGGTCAAAATAATTGCTAGATATAATGTAAATGTTAAAAACACTTAAAGGGATAGTTTACCCAAAAATGAAAATTCTGTCATTAATTACTCACCCTCATGTCGTCCCAAACCCCTATGACTTTTGTTCATCTTCAGAGTACAAATTAAGATATTTTTGATGAAATCTGAGAGGTATATGACTCGTCCATAGACAGCAATTTAACAGACACTTTCAAGGTCCAGAAAGGTACTAAAGGCTTCTGTGTTTACGTCTGAATGCCAGCTCAGTATTGGCCAAAGCTGATCACTTTAGCAGCACAACACATGCATGTGATGCTGATAAAGGAACCGGGCAATAATGAGTCTTCGTTCTGATGTAGAACCTGGAAGCGCTGAACATAAACAACGAATGAGAATGACACAGAAGAGAAGATATTGATGAATAAAGTCATTATTTTTGTTTTATTTTTGCGCACAAAAAGTATTCTCGTCGCTTCATAAAATTAAGGTTGAATCACTGTAGTCTCACCATCATCATTATCCTCAGCAGAAGTGGCATGAATGTGACCACAACAATCTTGAGGATGAGAGACAAGAGCTGGAGTTGTCTGTATGCATTAGTGTGGGCCCTGGATAAATGTTTGATGAGGGGAACGCTGTCCCAGTTATAGTGAGAAGGAAGTCTGCTGGAATTCCAGAAGGGTTTCGGTAAGAAGGAGACCTGAGGAAACAGCAGGGGCCTGATCGTGTTAATGCTGTTCTGAGACACAGATGCATATAGTCTTTAGGGTTTAAAGAAGCATTTTAAATCCTGTTCGGTTCATAAATGAGGTGTGATGTGTCCTGGTGTAAATGAGGATAACTGCAGGATTTACCATGGTGATTGAAAGGGTGTGAACAGTGTGTTGCTGTGGCAGGTTTATGATTAATGAGGTAAAGTGCCTGTGGGGCTGAGTTTGTCTTTACAGCGGCGGGTATGTGCGTAGACTGGTGCGCTGTAATGTGAAAATGTAATTGCAGTTTTTAATTAGACGCATATGAAAACAAAATGCCTTTATTGCATTTTTTTTTATATTGTATGTTTTACCATCACAAACAGGAATTGAGCATGTTAAAAAGGACATTTTATTAAAACAGGAATTATGGTAGGTTTTTATGCAATCCAAATTCTATTGTTTCTACCTTCTTAAAAACAAAATCAATTATTAATCTACAAATGTCTTCCATTATTCATGGTCAGTTCCATTCATTCCACCACTTTATTTTTTAGCTCTGTGTAAAAAGTTGTTCTATTCTATTCTATTCTATTCTATTCTATCTATCAGTTGTTGGTGAGGAAATATAAAAGCATTTCTCCAAACAGAATACAGTACAGTAGTGTTTTGATGCTAATTATGCAAACATGAAATTAATATTATGTGTCATAATTGTGCTCTATTCTGCTAAAATCTATTTGACTCTGCTCTGTTTCTTCTCTTCTCTACTATAATATTCACTACCATTCAAAAGTTTGAGTAAGATTTTTATTTTAATGAAGTGAATACTTTTATTCAGCAAGGATGCATTTGTCATTTTTGCCTGTGTTTTAGTTGGACTTTAAATTAGTTTTGCACTGTGTTCTGTTCAGTTTCATGTCTTTGCTCATCTGTTGCCATAGTGTTTGATTTGCCCTCATGTGTTACACCTGTGTCTTGTTAATTATCTTGTTTAGTCCGTAGTGTGAATGCTGTATATATCCTCATTTTCAGCTGTTCTAATACTGCGTTCACATGCTATCAGAATTATTGTAAATATGAGTTTCCTAGTTAAAAATTGGACATGAATGCCCTCTCAAATTGTATTTACCACTGGGAAGTTCAGGGGTAATTTTGTTAATTTTTGACCAGAAACTTTAAAAAATGGCGGAGGGGAAAACAGTTGCTGCCGTGACTGGTATTCTTTATTCGATTTTTTTCCACAACCGCTACATCACCTTGTCTTGTCGTTATAGTAATGCATATTTACATATATGAATAATCATGTTAAGCATTTTAGTATGTATTATAAACAGTGAAAATAGCCTGTATTTGACCAAAATTCCAGAATCGTCAGCAAGCTGACTATAGATAGTGTGGTGAATGTTTATATGGTTGTCAATGAAAGAAACGCTAAATATCATTTTCGCTTTAATAATATTTCCCCAATTAATAGGCAAGAATAAACCCGGTGTCCTCCATGATGCCTGTTCTTTTCTACAACAAAGCACTTGAAAGTGACGAGCTCATATGCTGCCTTCACTTGCTTTCTGAATTATCGTAAATACAAATTTCCTAGGTAAAAATTGCACATGAACGCCCTACTATTTCAAAACTTGAATGTGATGAGCTCATAATCACGACTTTAGAAGTGGGAATTGTCAAATTTCTGATAGCACGTGAAGGCAGCATTAGTCAGATCTCATTTCTTAGTAAGTGTTCTGTTTCCTGTGTTTTTGTTTCTAGACAATCTGAAGAAGTGTAGTTTTTGAATTTATTTTGATTAAAAACAAAACTGCTTGCAAATAGATCCAGTTCTTTATTTCCGTATTTTTTTTCAACCCCAGCATTAAATTGTAGTGACTTTTACATTGTTACACAAAATCTGTTTAAATGCTTTTCTTTTTTAACTTTCTATTCAAAGAATTCTGAAAATGTGTCACTCTTTCCACCAAAATATTAAGCAGCACAATTGTTTTCAACATTTATAATAATAAATGTTTCTTTAGCAGCAAATCAGCATATTACAATGATTTCTGAAGGATCATGTGACACTGAAGACTGGAGTAATGATGCTGAAAATCTTACTGGCCCCAAACTTTGGAATAATAGTGTATGTTTTGATTTGAAAGGCTAAACTGTGTTGAGACTTTCCATTTTATTTAAGAAAGACCCTAAGATCAAGAGTAAATGAAACATGATATTTACACTGACTATGAAAGGAATATTTGAACTCTTGAATTTGTTTTACCTTGTGAGTTGTATTGGCCTTAACTGAAGCTCTACGTGGTTTGAGCGAGTCAGCATGCTGGTGATTCTGCTCAACTGCATCACACTCGGCATGTTCCAGCCCTGCCAAGACCTGGAGTGCCACTCTGACAGGTGCAGCATACTGCAGGTAACACACACTTGCATAACACACAAACACAACACAGACACACATGGTTTGATTAACTAAAGTTTTATGCTTTTTCAAATTGGACGTTTTCTTGTCTTCAAACATTAGTGGCACGTATCCATAGTTAATGATACAAACTACACCCGTGACTTGTCAGTGGACTGACTACTAGTACTAATCAGTTCTGTACAGTAAGGCTGCGCCAGGTTCACCAGCCTAACTGGCACATATTCAATAACTATTGTATTGTACAAAACTACCAAAGTCCTAAGAAGAAAAGCTCCAATACGGAGCAACTGTCAATTTTGACAGACACCAGCGGGTGACACCATGAAGCATCAGCCACAGATTTAGAAACGTACGGTTCTTTAATCTCTCCACAACAGTTTGCAAATAACCTGTAGATTCTGCATAATAATGGGAACATTGCTCACAACAGGCAATTTGAAGTCTGACAGAGACTGTCTTCAAATTTAATGTCAAAGGCAGTGAATTTAGTATTCAAGTACTGCTTTAAAAGAGATCAATTAAGAGAAGAAAACCTGTGGTTTCTCTGCTAGGACATCTGTGTGAACTTGAGGGGAACTGACTTCAAACATCTGCTAATAATCACCCTGGGACCAGTTTGTTGAAGTGAATGATGAAAGATGGTTTAGAAAAGTGAAGTTAGATCATTTATTTGCATATGCCACTTGCACTGGTATTTTTTAATGGAATTAATACCCTTTTAAAAGAGTCCACATATTTTTTGCGGCCACTGTATATGTGAAATGAAGCTTTTTCAGGCGTTTGCTATTCCTAATCTCAACATAACTGAACATTAAACACTATCATTCTCACCTTTAAGTCCCATGCAAAGCATCCTGGGAACTACATTTTCAGTTATGTCAACATTAAAAAATAATTTTTGAGTACTGAATTGGTTCACATTCACCCTACATAATTTAATCTAGTTGATTGTACATTTTAGAGAATTATATTAATTGAAAGCATAGAAATCAAGTTTAGAAGAAAACAATTTTGTTGTGTAGATCAGAAATAATATGGTTAAACTGGAAAATCTGTATTTTCCCTTTTTTCAGTGATACCATACTTAAATTACTTTTTTTTTAGACATAAGCCAAAATGTTACATAATGTAGGTCAATATAATATATTTTTTTTTAGGCTTTTTACAACTTAACCACACCATAAACAAAATCCAAATTAACTATTGTCAGCAACTGTCCTATAATAATGTGCACGACAAAGGAGAACGACAAACGAAAATTAATTTTTGCTTTAATCAATAAATCCAGTAGACAACCACATATAACACAAATGACACTGAACAATAAACTGAAGAAACTAAGGTTATATAAACACATGGGGAGCTAGTTAACTAGAACTGAAACAGGTGTGACTAAAATTAAGAACCATAGGAGCTAATGACAGCGAACATAGGCAAAGGAACACAGGGAACACAATGAAAACAAAACCAAAACAGAATGAGACCATTACAGTAGTTCCCCCCTCCCGGAAGGTGTATCCTCGCACCATAAGGAGGACGAAGGGCCGGCGAATGGGAAGAAAAAGATGGGGATGAGAACATAAACAACCAGGGCAGTGATGACGGTGGGGGGAGCCAGGGTGGAGACAGGAGCAGGAGTAGCCAAATGGGAGTCCAGAACCCAGCCAGGACAAAGGCCCACAGTGGAGTCGAGGGAGGGATGAAGCCAAAGGGGTGGAGAGATGGATTTCAGCGGACGGCTCAGAAGTCCGTGGCACAGGCAGGGCGACGTCTGACCGAGGTGGAGTCGGAGGGACGAGGGAGCCCAGTGGAGCCATAAGAACAGTGGTTATCTGGTGGAGCCGAGAGAGGGAGGAGCTAAGGCAGAACCGTCAGGTCGACAGGCCGAGGTGGAGTGACGGGATTTACGGCTGGAGGCGGAGCCGGGGAATCCACATGTCTGGGCGAAGCTGGAGATCTGAAGACCCGAAGCAAATCCACACAATATAGTGGCCTCATAGGAGAAGCTGAGGGGCTGAAGGGAATCAGCGGAGGTGGGGCTGACGGACTGGCTGACTTTTAAAGAAGAAACAGGAGAGAGAGGCTGGGCAGGAACTCTGGAGACACAAGAGACTTTGTGCTGGACAGAACCAGCAGGGGAACAGGACACTTTGTGCAGGATGGGACCAGCATGGGCACAGAAGACTTTGAGCTGGGCGGAACCAGCAGGGACGGGAGATTAAGGTACGCATCCTCTTCTATGTCATAAAAACAGTTTACAGAGGCCAGCTGTAGCTCACCCTCAGTGGTGGGAGTGTGGGCGGGGTCTTCCTCCATTCCCTCGAACTCCACTAATAGTCCCACGACGATGCACAGTGTTGACGGCTCACGCACCTGGTCAGACGCTCTGTGGGGCTCGGGCTCTGGGGTGATGGTGGGCTCAGTTCCCTTCTCTGGTGCTGGCTTGTGCATTGCGGCAGACTCAAGCCCTCCGTCTGCGGTAGGCTCTGGCAATGTATCCGTGCAGTGAGGTGATGGCTGACTGGCCTCTGGATCCAGAGTGGGGCTGGTGATGTTGTCGTCACCAGGGCAGATGGTGAATGCCGATCCGTTGTTCACCAGAACCCACTCCACAAACACAGCGGAATCTTCCCGAGGACCATCCACAGGCAGACGCACCTTGACCTGCTCGTGCAGGTTGGAATAGTAAAAAACACACAGTAAGCGGTCTGGGAAGTTGGTGAAGTGCCCCAGGTCTAAAAATGTCCTTTTGTGGTCCTCGAGACTTTGTTCCTTCTGCTTGAGGAAGAGCAGTTGGACAGCTGGTAAATCCATTTAAAGGGGGAAAAAAAGAAAAATGCTGCAAAAATCTTCTTCAATGGTTCTGTGTTCTGTCAGCTTTTCCAATTTCTGTCTTTAATCAATAAATCCAGTAGACAACCACATATAATGCAAATGACATGTAACAATGAACTGAAGAAACTAATGGTATATAAACATATGAGGAGAACTTAAACAGGTGTGACTAAGAACCATAGGAACTAATGACAGCTAACATAGGAAAAGGAACACAGGGAACAGAATGAAAACAAAACCAAAACAGAATGAGATCGTTACAGGCCTGGGACAATACATCGATTCTGAGCTTAATTTTTAGCAGCAGATGGTACTACGTGCTTTAGAAACACCTGTACTCTTCCTGCTTCCAATTCCTTTACACACACCACATAAACCTAAAATAATCATTCATAAAGTCTGAAAAGGTTGAAGCGAATTACAAGGGTGTTCGCAGTGGGCTGTGTTTACATTAATCTTGCGTCATAAAAGCATTCTGAGCCACTTACATGACTCTTTAACCACTTACATGACTCGGCCGAACACGATCGCTGTCCAACACTCTTCTTCGTGAGCATTTGAGTGTGAGGTTAAAAACTAGCCTAGAGTGCCATCTGCTGTTAAAAACTAAGCTCAGAATCGATTCTCGAGAGAATCGCGATACATTTAGAAAATATCAGAATTGAACCAGAATCATTGTATCGCGAATTGAGAATCGATGTATTGTCCCAGCACTATAATATAGAAGTAAAGCTTCATTTAGTTTACTACTATACATAAAGACAACTTTGAAAGATCTTAATGTTTATTGTGATGTCATTTTAAAATATACATCACATTTTCTGTTGTACTTAACAATATATATATATATATATATTATCCGCAGTCAGTAAATGTGTTCTGCACATTAACACTCTGGTGTCAAGTGAAAATACTTTTTAAACAAAATTGTTTATTGGGGAGTGTTGTTTGCATTCAGACAAACTAAACAAAATGAGTTTAAACCAAAAATCATGATTTCCGATTAGACCGATATAAAATACTGTTTAAATAGAGTAAATGACATGACCATTTGACTTTTTTCCATGTAGTGATTGAATGTGTTCATGGTTCTTCTCCCTACAGGCCTTCGATGACTTCATCTTTGCATTCTTTGCTGTGGAGATGGTGTTAAAAATGGTGGCCTTGGGGGTATTTGGTCCGAAATGTTACCTTGGCGACACCTGGAACCGCCTTGACCTCTTTATCGTCATGGCTGGGTGAGTGATCAATCACAAACCTGAGACGGCCATGCTCAGAAGATCTAAAAAGTCAACTATTAGTGTGTGATTCCTAGAATTCGATGAGTCATTAAACTCTTAACTATTACAAGGTCTCTGTGTGTGTGTGCGCGAATGTGTTTGTTTAATGTCAGATCCAGTTTTAATGTCAGGTCAAGTTCTAATGTCAAGTCGATGTGTCACAGCTAAGCTCATGAATGACAATTACCACCAGGCGAGAGTCTCTGTGTCTGTCTGTATCTTGTCTATCTTGTCACTTGCGCTGTCACTGACTTAGTGATTTCTACTAGTTTTCCTCTCTATCCAAAAGGTAGCTCAACCTAAAGTTCCTGATCACTCATTAAAACTCTTGTGTGAGTAAGGAGTAAGTTGGTCATTAATTCGGACAAAGGAAAAACATTTCTAAACCACTTTAGGATGCTGGTGTGCTGGTTTTCCCACTAGACCTCTTAACTAGCTTAACCAGCAAGACTTCCTTTGTAAATCTCCTTCACCAGAAGTATTACGCTGGTCAATCAGGTGAAATGTGTGGCTATAACAGCACTAAAACTAACACTAACTAGTACAAATAGCATAGACATTCATGTTGGCCTAAGCTTCACTTTTCAGCAGGGTGAACATATTCTGAATCAGTTTAGCAACATTAAATATTCTCTTGCTACTGAGTTGCATTTAGGAATTCTTGTCGCACAACCTGTGTGTGTGAGAGCAGAAAGAAAGAGATGTTTTAACACAGTCTCTGTTCTAAATTATAGTAGTAAACATGATGTTAGAATTGTGTTTAAACTGTTTAATGAGTCAGTGAATCAAGATCAAACACTGGTCTGCATCACAAATGTTAACAATGACATTCATGTATTAAAATGTTGCAGTACAAATATATACACTACATTTTTTTAAAGAATGTTTTTTTTAATCAGTGAGATTGATTAATGTGTCAGCAAAAACGTTTACAATGTTACAAAAAATTATAAGAAAATGCTGTTCTTTTGAGCTTTCTATTCATCAAAAATCCTGAAAAAAATGTATTGCAGTTTCCATAAAAATATAAAAAAGCAGTACAACTGTTTTCATATACTGATAGAAATGCTTCCTGAGCACCAAATCAGCATATTAGAATGATTTCTGAAGGATCATGTGACACTGAAGACTGGAGTAATGATGATGAAAATCCAGCTTTCAATCACAGAAATAATTACATTTTAAAATATATTACAATAGAAAATAGTTATTTTAAATTGTATTTTTTTTTTTTTACAATATTACTGTATTAACTGTATTTTTCATCAAATAAATGCAACCTTGGTGAGCAAGAGACTTCTTTTAAAAACATAAATAAAAAAATGCACTGACCCCAAACTTTTGAACATTAGTGTATACGGATAAATACTGCTGCTTTTTAATATTTTGTTACATCATATTAATCAAATATCATATTGATTATCAGCTTTGTGTTCATTTTTTAATTTATATTATATTATACTGCATGTCATCAAATGGTTGAAAATCTGTATTACCCTATTGTGTTGCATTTCAAGTTTGTTTAATTGAATTTCTGTTGCTTATGTTTTAGGATGTTGGAGTATTCTTTAGATGGTCATAATGTTAGTTTCTCAGCCATCAGAACCGTACGGGTTCTCCGACCTTTACGAGCCATCAACAGAGTTCCCAGTGAGTACTGTTTTCGCTCTCTTTGTTTCCATCAGTATATCTTTCTCGATTCTCTCTTAGTGTCACTGTTTTACAACACAGCTATTGATTTAAAGCAAATGATCTGGACTCGGGCTGAAAAAAGATGTGCCTGTTGTATTTATAGATTTGCACATGCACAGAGTAGACAAGACTCCCATGATGTATTAACATGGTCACTGACGCTGATTGTTGCCCACAGTCCAACATCTCATAGTTGATGGACCCCAAAAAATACACAAACACTCACACACACATGCTATTAGTCTTCAGAGAGGTGCTGGTGTATGTTACAGTCATGGATTGAGTCCAACAGTGAAAGTAAGTGTCTGTTTTGTTTAATGTAGGGCGAGACCATAAATTCTTGACATGCACGGATACTCTTACCATTTATAGCACACTCCTTTTGTGAACATATTCCAAATAAGTTTGTGTTTGTGTGTGCTCAGCAAAGCAGTAATAGATTTTGGACTCAGTGAGGAGTGAGAGCCCGTGGCCGTTAAGTTTCCAATTCGATTATTCTCAAACCACAGAGCGTTAGCCAAAGCCTCGCAAGTTTGTGTTTGTGTGTGTGTTCACTTCTTGGGTCAATTACTGAATACACATCAGGCACTGAGAAAATGTGTTCATGAAGTGTGTGGATGTCAGATCAGAGTTATCAAAGTTAAATGTAACACTACAGAGTCTCATCTCTAAATGTGTCTAGTGAACCTCGATGGCTTTGATGCTTCATTGCACGTGTTATTAAATGAATGTACATGACATCATGTATCTGTGTCTCGTAGGTATGCGAATCCTGGTGACATTGCTGTTGGATACTTTACCGATGCTGGGAAACGTCTTGCTGCTTTGTTTCTTTGTGTTCTTCATCTTCGGGATTGTCGGCGTGCAGCTGTGGGCAGGGCTTCTCCGGAACCGCTGCTTCTTTGACAGCAATGTCAGAAAGTAAATGCAAAACTGATGCTTTTTAATGCAAGCTACTTGAATGCAAATTGCAGGGGTTTGAAAAAATTCTGCTTGGGTGTCGAGACAAAAGAAAAGACATGCATACAGTGTATTCTTCTGTGAAACCTGTTTATGTTGTTTCATCAGATGAATGAATTACTTTTTGGTGGTTTTGAATGCCACTGTGCAGATTTTCATGGATATTTCTGAGTTTAATTGAATTTAAAGGGTTAGTTCACCCAAAAATGAAATTTCTGTCATTAATTACTCACCATTTTGTCGTTCCAAACCCATAAGACCTTCATTCATCTTCAGAACACAAATTAAAGGGATAGTTCACCCGAAAATGAAAATTATCCCATGATTTACTCACCCTCAAGCCATCCTAGGTGTATAAGACGAACACAATCAGAGATATTTTTAGATAATCCTGGCTCTTTCAAACTTTAGAATGGAAGTGAACAGGGGGCATGTTTTGAAGCCCCCAAAAAATGCATCCATCCATCATAAATATAATCCAAATGGCTTCAGAGGGTTAATAAAGGCCTTCTGAAGTGAAGCGATGGGTTTTTTGTAAGAAAAAATATACATATTTAAAACTTTATAAACTATAATAACTAGCTTCCGCCAGATGACCGTACACATACTACGCAAGTCGACTTGCGCCAAATGAGTAACCCCTGACGCCATGTATGACGTTGGATGTAGGAGTAGCTTAAGCTTCAACACCTCTCGCGGTTTAAACAAATAGGGCTGTGCAATAAACTGAAGCTCCTCTTCTCTTATATCGAAATCCTCCGACATTTCTCTTTAAAATGTCTCGTTTTAGACTTCTAATTCATGACCGGTGTTTTGTTTTGCTCTATCCTCTGTGCTTCTGCGTTCGTCATTATGTCGTGCATTGGTCAGGGGTTACTCTTCCACCGCAAATTGATGCGTATGGCCATCTGCCAGAAGCTAGTTATTATAGTTAATAAAGTTTTAAATATGGATATTTTTCTAATAAAAACCAATTGCTTCGCTTTTGGTCTTTATTAACTCCCTGGAGCCGTATGGATTATATTTATGTTGGATGGATGCATTTTTTAGGGGGCTTAAAAACAGGCCCCTCGTTCACAACCATTATAACGCTTGGAAGAGCCAGTATATTTTTAAATATATCTCCGATTGTGTTCGTCTGAAAGAAGATAGTCTTATATACCTAGGATGGCTTGAGGGTGAGTAAATCATGGGATAATTTTCATTTTTGGGTGAACTATCCCTTTAAGATATTTTTGATGAAATCCGAGAGCTTTCTGATCTTCCTATACACGTCATAACAAATTTCAAGATCCAGAAAGGTAGTAAAGACATCGTTAAAATAGTCCATGTGACTACAGTGGTGCAACCTTAATTTTAAGAAGCGACGAGAATACTTTCCGTGGGCAAAAACAAAACAAAAATAATGACTTTATTCAACAATTTCTTCTATTCCCTGTTAGTCTCCTACGCTGTTGATGTTGTAAACACAGTGCTGGTTTCCAGGTTCTATGTCAGAATGCCAGCTCATTATTTCTTTAACCCCTTAGGATCCCTTCCTTTTGAATGGTATTTGTACCACGGGTGGTACAGTGGAATGCTAACAGGCTAAACTCCAATCTTTTCAATGGTAGTGTATGTAAAATGTGTCCAGTATCCATATACCAAAAGTTATCAGTTTAGCTGAATTTACAGGATCATGACAAGAAATATTGGATGTAACTTAACATTAAAGAGTTATGTTTATACTATTGAAAAAGTTCATGTTTTAAATGTACAAATGTACATTTGTCTGCACACTGATTAGATTGAATTACACCAAGGGTGTGCTACTTTCCTTTGTTTTTACAAACCAAGGGAATATTTTTCTGCACTTATAGACCTGGAATTACCTTTTAATGAGGAGTTTAGGTTGGCAGATTACAGCAATCTCAAGTGCAAATGTTGCATTATATTGTTTGGTGTATGCTGACACAAGATATCAATTCTCGCATTGCATACACCATACGGGCCTCATTGATCATAGAGAGTGTACAAAGTAAAGAGTTGAATAATGAGTATCCATAAAAGCAGTTTGTACTAGTGAATCATTTTGACAACTGTCCACCCTAATGTACTGCATACCAGAAAGACAGCCTGCTGAAAGAAGCTTCGACCCGTTCAGGTGCATCACTGCTTCTCTCCAGTTTCCTCCCCAAACCCCAACACTATCCAAGCAATGTCTGCTACAATAATGCTTCTCACTCAAATTATGCTGCACTTTTAAAAATCCAGTTCTCTTGTGAATACAAGATTTATTGCATTCTCTGTCAAAAACCACTTACAGTATTCACTTCAGTCCAGCCACTGCTATCTGCATCAAGGAAGAATTGGCCTTTACCTCAGAAAAATCATGTCTCATTTCTAATTCAAACTTTTTTTTAATTGTGTCATTCTACAAAGCAGGTGCATTAGTGTCTTATATACAGTATATACAGCATGTGTAAAAATTATTTTAACAATGAATAACTCATGGCAACTTTTACTGTAGATATTTTTCATCTTTCTTCGTGTGGATGCGTTTTTTGACCTTACCTTGCTGTAATAGCAAATATTCACATTTCATGAAAAAAGAAAAAGAAAATAACTAGTAGCATGTGTCTTTTATTCTTTCTCTAACGACTTAAAATTATGCCCTATTTGTGAATTAACAGTTAGCATTTTATTTTTCCTCAAAGTAATTATTTTATTGCATCATCTTTACGAGAAGTGAACAGAAGTTTTTTCATTAGGGCCAAATTAAAAAAAAAAAAAATCAACCTTGTTACCATGATTTTGTTTAACAAACTACTTAAAATTGAATTTTTTTTTTTTTTTTTAATATTGACCACATTTTCTTTATAAGAAGCATTTTGTAGGTTCATGACCTTAAACATGAGGCTTATAATATCAAATTAAACTAAAATTATTAACCATGATATCTTTATGATGGCATAATTATATCACAGTGTATAATGAAATGAATTAATTTGGCTTTAGATGTCACAATCTAATTTATTAACACTTAAACACTGTAACCTTGTAAAACTGGAAAAGGCACCCGATTCAGAGAATGACCCAGTTAATAAATGTTTACCGTGGCTTGCAGCACAAATACAGAAATTGCCAGTCATATTACACCTATCTCAGGTGTGAAAATGGTTTTCTGTCTAAGTGAGTCCCATGGGATGTGCAAATTTGTCTGTTTGCACATCTACTCATTATTTTTGGAGCCTGCAGCCAGTTTTGTTGCCCACATGATTTGGCACTCTCATAAGGGAGTCCACTCTTTCTGTGTTAATTTTAATTAATTTTTAACAAAGAAAAATGACTCTCCTGACTAATTACCATTTCAAGAAAATGAAATTTGATTGAATTTTCTTGCAGTGTAAAGTGTTCTTTCTTTCTTTCTTTCTTTCTTTCTTTCTTTCTTTCTTTCTTTCTTTCTTTCTTTCTTTCTTTCTTTCTCTTTCTCTTTCTCTTTCTTTTCTTTCTTTCTTTCTTTCTTTCTTTTTAATAACCCAATTAAATTGAGAAAAGCAGTCATATTACTGTCCTCCACCCCCACATCCCACAATCCTCGAAAAAAAAAAAAATGTATCAGTGTGAACACGGATGCAATTAAATACAGAACTTATAAGGTGAATTGGTTGCACTTTATTTTACAGTACATGCACTTACATGTACTTACAGTTTACTTACTTAAGAAAGTACTGGGTAATATAAGGTAAGTACATGGGTTAAGGTTAGGTTTAGGGGTAGGAGTTAGTACCTAGTTATTACCCTTACAATTACTAATCATAAGTACATGGGGAACAGGACTGTAAAATAAAGTGCTACCGGTGAATTGTGTCTCATTTCTCTCAGGTCTTTGCTAAAATGCAGAATAGATGTGTAATACATTCCGTGCATGAGCTTGCAGAACAGATGACCTCTGGGCAATCTTTTAGTGTAACAAAAGAGGGAATCTAAAAGGGTTTTATCTAAAAGGCTACAACACAAGAACCAGACAAATTTTATGGTTTGGATCCAGGCCCTCTGAATTTACTGGCTTGAAATCTGCAGATGAATGCCTAAAATATATGCAGTTGTAGCTCAGACTGTTTATTGTTTTTTTTTTTTTTTGGAAATGGCTATGAGGAAAAAAAGTTGGTTATTTACTACATGAGTCAATATTTAGCGTTTGCAGTTCATGTTGCATGATTGCATATATAGATTCTTTTCTACACGCTGTGAGGTGAAGACGACATCTCCCATGATTCCACGCTCAATCTCCGTGTCATCAAGCTACGCCTTTGTTTTGAATGGGCAACCACTAGTGGCGAAAAATTACATATTGTGCCTTTAAAGGGTTAGTTCACCCAAAAATGAAAATTCTGTCATTAATTACTCACCCTCATGTCGTTCCACACCCGTAAGACCTTCGTTCATCTTCGGAACACAAATTAAGATATTTTTGATAAGATCTGATGGCTCAGTGAGGCCTCCATTGACCGCAAGATAATTAACACTTTCAGATGCCCAGAAGGCTACTAAAGACATATTTAAAAAAGTTCATGTGACTACAGTGATTCAACCTTAATGTTATGAAGCGATGAGAATGCTTTTTGCGCGCCAAAAAAACAAAATATCGACTTTATTCAACAATATCTAGTGCCAAACTGCCAATGTCACGCCGCCCCCAGTGGTTACCCATTGAAATTTCGAAACACTTGTGACGTAACGAAGCCTCGTTTACTGAAATCACGTGACGTTGGCAGTTTGATACATGCTCCGAACCACTGATTTGAAACAAAAGATTCGTAAAGCTTCGAAGCTTCCTGAAGCAGTGTTTTGAAATCGCCCATCACTAGATATAGCTGAATAAAGTTTTGTTTTTTGTTTTTTTTTGGCGCACAAAAAGTATTCTCGCCGCTTCATAACATTAAGATTGAACCACTGTAGTCACATGAAGAGTTTTAAATATGTCTTTAGTAGCTTTCTGGGCATCTGAAAGTGTTAATTATCTTGCTGTCAATGCAGGCCTCACTGAGCCATCGGATTTTATCAAAAATATCTTAATTTGTGTTCCGAGATGAACGAAGGTCTTACGGGTTTGGAACAACATCAGGTTGAGTAATTAATGACAGAATTTTCATTTTTGGGTGAATTAACCCTTTAAGGGTACATATTACTACTTTAAGGTACTAAAATTCATCTTTTCAGTTGTTTATAATGTATAAAGTTGTCTTTTTATGGAAACAGCCCAGTGACAAGCTGTTGTACTTCTAAAAGTACAATTGTTGCACTTTATTGACATTTTGCTAATATTAAATGTCAAGTAAATTAGTATTCTGTTTTGAGTTTAGTGCATTAATAAAAAGTACACAAAATGTCAAGGTTTTATTTTTTTAAAAGCCTATAGCATTTAATGTACAATTCATGTTGCATGATTGAAAATATTACAATAAAAAAAACCTATGCTGCTAAGTTTCAGATGCATTAAGTAACACATGGGCAAATTCTCAGGCCATTTTCCTTAACAACCTCTTAAAACATAATATAAACATGTTTGCAGATGATGTGATTACCTAATAGTTCAGCTTTAAGCTCTTCTGGCTCTCTCAGTTTAATAAGCAGGATGTGAGACAGATCAGAGCAGCACTTGGCTCAAATGGTTTGTAAATGCTCAGAGAACAAAATGCTCCAGACTATCACACATTATTATGTAGCTTTGAGGTGGGGGAAACTGGGGGAATGCTTCCGTTAACATTAGTCAGAGGAGACTTAAGCCGTGTTGTTACAATATTAAATAGATACTTCACATATGAAATGTTAATGCAAAATGCAGTGCAATTTGCAAATATTAAATGTCAACTAAATTAGAATTCAGTTTTTAGTTTTTTAGCATTTAATATATATATTTTTTAAAGATTTACAGCTTTATATCAGTAGGCTGTCTGTTTTTTTAAATAAAGCAAATAAATAAATTAAGCTCAAATAAATAAATAAAGCAACAAAATATTGATTGCCAACCTCATGAGGTCAAAATAAATATAATACAAGACAATGAATGTTGGAATAACATTAGTTAATAAATAATGTGAATAATTAATAAATTAATTAATAATTAAAATCCGGTTTTACCTCAATGAATGTGAATTTCAATCCAGCATATGTGAAAATGATGATATTGTTGAATAATTGAAATAGTTGGATATAGCCAAAAAGGCAATTTAATGAGGGAATACAGACTTTTGATGTGTTTAAATGGTTAGTTCACCCAAAAATGAAAATTGTCATTAATTACTCACCCTCAGGTCATTCCACACCCGTAAGACCTTCGTTAACAACATTAACAATTTGAGAACAAAGTAACAATACTAATAATTTGCACGGTTTGACGTGATCCGAGCTAAGCGATCGTTAGATTTAATCACCATTGGCAGGCAGATTTATTGTAGGCCTAATGCATTTTTTGTCAGTTGGTCAGAACAAATGTGGCAGACATGTTACTTACTTGTTCAGTTGACATTTTCCGGTGAAAATTCTTATTTTGGTCATTCTTCCAAGACTACAATCTGTGATTCAGAAATACAGTATCCACACCGATGTGGTGACTGACAGCAACCATTAGATTCATGAGGAGCCGTGCCGATGCACAACCCACGTAAAGATGATAATTCCGCAAATAACTGCAATTGCAGGTTTCAAACATAGATGGCGACAAAGAGGCAAAACTTACAGACTGCAGCTTTAAGTTAATGCTCATTTTATTTTAAGTAATGTAATTTTAGTTTAATTTCAGTTAATGGTAATAACCCTGCACAGTGCATTTGTCTCTCCCTAACTCATGTGGTCTGTCTGCAGGCTGTATAATGTTTCAGAGTCTGTGAGCGAATACTACAAACTGGAAGAAACAGACGACATCCCCTTCATTTGCTCCACCACTCGGGAGAACGGAATGTTGCACTGCTACAATATTCCCAAACGCAGAGTGGGACGGGCTGATTGTGAACTCACGCCTGCTGATGTCACAGATCTTGTTTATAAAGAGTCCCCTCATCATGGATGTGTAAACTGGAACTTGTATTACAACAGCTGCGAAGCAAGCGAACACAATCCCCATAATGGGGCTATCAACTTTGACAACATTGGATATGCATGGATTGCTATCTTTCAGGTGTGTGTGCATGTTTGTGAGTTTGCAAAAACATTAAAGAGTATAGAATGAGTTTATGTAAATAAAAAAAAATAAAAAATGCAAAGTCATCAATAATTTTTTTAGCAAGGCAGTTCAAGACTTCTTATTTTTCTGTACTTGCGTGTTAGACATCCGCTCCAAGTTGTTCATTAAAATTTTCGCTGAGTATATATTCAATCTGGCAGGCAGTGATATTTTTTTTTTATCCTCACATATCCTTTTGGCTCCGAGAGACACTTGCATTCAGAGTTGGAAAATGAAGTGAATGGTTGCCAAGGGCTACAGCGAGAGTGAATCCTCTTACATCAATAACCAACTTACCTGTCCCAGGAAATCAAGTTTTATCATGTTCCATTCTAATCTAATCTTTAGGTGCAACAATATTTATCATATTCTTTAGTAATCTGATTTGGAATGTGCATGGACATTTATCAGGTTTCTAAGTAAATCCAATTGACCACAGCATGACGTTTATCATTCCATAGAGTTTCCTGACCTAGTTTTCTGGGAGCGATGCACAATATCAGAAGATGTCCTTTGTATTTTGACACTTGAGAGAAGGGCTATAATTTAAGCATTACTTGCTTGATGGATGTTGTAACCTTTATGATCCTGTTTCTGTTTTCTCATCAGGTCATCACCTTAGAGGGATGGGTGGATATCATGTATTATGTCATGGATGCACATTCCTTTTACAACTTCATCTATTTCATCTTCCTTATCATTGTAAGTGTGCAGTAATTAATTAACTTATGCATCTTTCTCTCTTTTAACCTCTGCTGGAGTCTCTGCTTTCATTAGTTGCATGGAAATGGTTTTTGCTATTATCAGGGATGTAAATTACTGGAGTAATTTCACTTGATAACTATACCTAAAGAGATGAAAATTAAAATTCTGTCATCATTTTGGAGAATTTGTGATTGAGCTCTAATGAAACTAAATGTTTGTACATTTCTAAGGAGAAAATCACACACTTTTTACACCTTAAAATCTTACATCTTTACTAGTCATCATTAGTGTAAATCTATCATTGTATTAAAATTTCTGTCTTATTGGACTAAGTCAGATCGCATTCTTTTGTTGTAACCTATAATCATTGAATGCAACTAAGGTCAGTGATCAGTCTTAAAACAACTATATAAGCAACTATAAAATCATTTGCAGCTGGATTTAACACTTAACAATTTCTAATAGCATATTTCAGACGTCCTAGAGACATACTCAGGGACTGTGACAAAATTGTGCTTCAACAGCTTGCACAGTTTGTGCATGAAATGTACTTACAGTAATTGAGAATATGTCCTTTGGCTCTTGATTTCATCAGTCAATTTGAAAAGCTAAAAGCAAAGGTTTTACTTTTAAATGTACAATTAAAGGTGCAGTAAGCAATTTCTGAGAAATGCTGTTAAAGGTGGATTGGACCGAGCAGCACAACAAACTTGTAGCCAATCAGCATTAGGGGGCGTGTCCACTCATGATGGGTGAGGAGAGTGAGGAAGAGGGGAGATTTGAAGAAAGACTGTAGAAAGAGAGATGGCTGAGAGACATTACAAAAGATAAAAGGTCAGAGAAATATCACTGGAAAAAGAAGGGTTATGATCAGGCAAGAACCCTTTTTGACCCGCATTAATATTAGAAAAGCTTTCCATCACTGGAGAGACCTAAGCGGGAAGGCCTGAAAATGGACATTGAGGTTGCGTTTTTTTCTGCTTTGGATTGCTGTGTTTCACAGAACCAACATATGCTGTTGTTGTAATGCTAGCTATAGTATCAGGACAGTTTTGAGTGTCATTGTTTATGTGGAGCTGGTGTGCTGCTGGCGACTAACAACCTACTCTTGCTTGTACTGTATATACAGTACTCTTGTGTACTGTGTTTATTTTTCATTCTTCCTTGTCGTTTGTTTGTAATGGAAGCAAGCAAGTAAGAGCTGTGCCTGTAAACCTCACTCCCCTGGCCTCAAGAGGCTCACTAGCAACAGACACTAAAGACTGCGATCTCCTTGTTAGCGCTCCCACCCCTTATGCCAGAGACACCAGTTCGGATGCCACTCGGAGTGAGTAGAGGAGGACCGGTTACACGTTCATCATCTTCACTTTATTTGCTTCTCTTCAGCGATGATACAGAGAAATTATGTGTTTAGCACTAGCATTAATTAAATATAAACACATGTAAACACATGCAAATTTTTAGTTTAACGTGTTAAAAATATTTAACGCAGTTAACGCAGCATTTGTTTTTTTCTGTCATTCTTTAGCTAGCATTACATTATATGATCACGTTATCATTCATTCAAGTGCTATAAGATGCAAAAAAAAGAATGTAATTCTGTACTGGCGCGCTGTCTGTGTGACAGACACACGACTCACGCACACAGAAAGTCACTTCAAACAGCACGCTGGCCGCATTGAGTTCTCTTTCACACTTGAACGGACCAAAACACACAAGCGTGCCAAAATGCCCGCTTTGTCGAGAGTAAGACAATATTGTAATGCATTACTTTTAAAAGTCCAATCCCAATACTGGATCTCAAATATCAACAGTGTTTTCTCAGAAATCGCTTACTGCACCTTTAAATGTGAAAACATTTGGGGCCAGATTTACTAACAGCTTGCGCCAGCGCAAACCCTCTTTTGGCAATTAAAAACTACTGCCAGGATTTACTAAAGACACGCAGTGCAAAATTAGCGCTGAAAAGGCGTGGACTGAGTTGTTTTTACGGCTGACCTTATTGCATATGCATTTGTAAGAGTTTCCATTTCAGATGCAAAATTTATGGGAGGAGAGTATATAAATGGATCACGCAACGCGATTTAGTAATGTTTGCGCTCGTCAATTTACTGGTATTTGCACCATTGTTTAATGCCCCAAAAAAGCATATCTTAACCCATTTTGCGACAGGGCTGCAATTGTCGCTGCTAGGGGGAGACACCGCAGAGAACAGAGAGCGCGTGGAAGAAGGGAGAAAATATTTTCCACTCGTATTAATTTCTTTGGAATGCCAGAGGAAGATGTTATCTGAACATTTCGTTTGCTAAGACATGTTGGCCTATATATATGTGTACGTGTTTGTCAGATTACATGTAACAAGTTGCGCCTGTGTTGACCCGCACCTGATGAACATCAGCTCTGCTTATTTGCGTCTCAATGCTAATTTGCACTGCTCTTGGTAGATTGCGTTGGTCATTATGTAAATGATTTGACTGCGTCTGTGTTATTTAATTTGCGCGTCAGCAGTAGATCACGCGCAAAACTTGCCACTCCCATCGGCACATTTGTGGAATTGCACTCTGACGCCACTTGTACTACTTAGAAAGTAAAAATGTTACACATTACCCTTACTTAAACTTGCACTGCTGTTCCAAAGTTTGGGATTTTTATGATTTTTTTTTATGTTTATGAAAGAAGTCTCTTATGCTCTCCAAGGCTGCATTTGATCAAAAATACAGTAAAAATATTACAATTTAAATTATGTTGAAAACTGAACATCATTCAGAGGTGATAGCCTTCTTACAGCCTTCATATAATTTTATTGATAAAAAGACTAAAGAAAGATCAATGTCTTGAAATGTGCATGAGACAAAACAGTATACTTGTAGCAAGGTATTTGCATTTGCTATTCGTAATCCTGTAATGTTTTTGAACTATTGTTTTCAATATCTCTGATTTGTCTGCAGGTAGGCTCCTTCTTCATGATCAACCTGTGCCTGGTCGTCATAGCAACGCAGTTCTCCGAGACCAAACAACGTGAGAACCAGCTGATGAAGGAGCAGCGAGCACGTTTCCGCAGTAATGACTCCACCTTAGGTAGCTTGGCCGAACCAGGATCCTGCTACGAAGAAATGCTGAAATACCTTGCCCATATTTGCCGTAAACTTTGTCGGCATGCTGCACGCCTCTATGGCGAATTATGCCCCAAGAGACACAAGGGCGTGGCCAATCCCAGCAGCTCCCTCTCAGTGGGTGGGACTAATGGATATTGGAGTGACAATGGAACAAAGATGGGTCCGACCCAATACTGTATGCTGCATTATCATCACTCCCATCAGCATCAACATTACCTCAGCAATGGCATAGAAATGAAAACCCTTCATCTCGATAGAGACGCTCAAAATTCCAAAAAGACCCCATCGATCCCACTTGCACTACAAAATTTAAAGGGTTTGAGGCTTGGTATGAACTATCCCACCATCCTGCCTTCCAAAATGTACACAAACTCACACACTCGCTCACACTCGACCAGTGGGGTCAAAGCACCAGCAGTCCATCATGGACACTATGGCAGAAAGATCTCTGTTTGTAGTGGATACCATGATACTTACAAGTTGCAGCACGGTAAGAACACAGATAAGCAGTATTTTGTTATCTAATGCAGTTACATTCATATTTCAATTGTGACTTAAAGGTACAAATACTTTTTGGGGCCACTGTACATAAAAAACATATTAAGTAGAAATGATGCAATGTCTATGCACAAACTGAAGTGTTTTGGCCCTGCTGTCATGTTTAAAATTTGACTTTGGGTTTGTGGATTAGGGGTAAATTCTGTCTCTGGGGTTTTAACTTAATAACGTAGATAATGAAATACTTTTTTTTTTCTTGGCTTTGCGCACTTGACATGCCCTAATAATTCCAAATTGAATTGAGGGAACCGTCTGCACAAACACACACTCTGTCTAGTCATTATTTTTGTGCCGCTTGACTTTTGCCTGAAATTACCTGTTGAGGAAGCCTTGTGATTTTTCAACATTTTGGTCAAAATATATTCATAACTTTGATTTGTTTCAACATCTAAAGTACATTCTTGCCCACACTCCTGTGCAACTGCATTTAATAGATATTGTAAAACTTAAGCTTGCAGTATGTGGTCAGGTTGCCCTTCAACAGGTTTGGATAAACTAACTTTTTATTTATTTTGCTTTGACAAGATTTTAATGCTAGTAGACTTTGTAAATATGTACAGGATTTCTATTGGAATTTATATCGTAATTTGGATCCTAATGGGAATCTTCTCACAAGATTCCAACATAACACAAAACAAACAAACAAAAAAGAACTTTAAGGTTACCAACAGGATAAAATAAAGAAGAAAATAATTATTTTGTATCACCAAGAAAGCTTTTCTAAGTTCATGTACTGTACAATACTGTTCAAAAGTTTGGGATTGGTACAATGTTTATTTGATCAAAAATGCAGTAAAAACAGTACTATTGTGAGATTTCAATTTACAATAACTATTTTTACAGATTTAAAACGTGATTTATTTCTGATAATTGTGATTGCCTGTGATTGATTTGGTGCTCAAGAAACATTTCTTATTATTATCAATTAATATCAACTATCACAAACTATATAAATATTTTTGTGGAGACCTTAATGCATTTTTTTTCCAGGATTTTTTTGATGAATAGACAGTTAAAAAAAAAAAACGTTTTCTTTAAAAAAATAATTAATCTTACCTCAAACTTTTGAACATTACTGTATTTTATTTAATATTAAAAACTATAAAATCTTAGAGAAATTCAGTTTGATCCCATTAGAGTTATTAAAGGGGTGGTTGATTATGATTTCACTTTTTTAACTTTAGTTAGTGTGTAATGTTGCTGTTAAAGCATAAACAACATCTGCAAAGTTACGACGCTCAAAGTTCAATGCAAAGGGAGATATTTTCTTTTACAGAAATTGCTTTTTAAGGACTACAACAAATGGCTGGTAGGGACTACAACAAGCTGCTTCCCGGGTTGGTGACATTACTAACCCTAAAATTTACATAAACCCCACCCCCGGGAACATGCAACAAAGGGCTGAGGCCATGTTATTGCAATACAGTACGTAACACAAATGCAATAGCATGTCATAAAAGCAAGATAACAACATGACAAGTTATAACTGTAATTAAACTAAACTATACCTGTTCTATCTTCATGCAGCATATATTCTCTGGATCTGTAAGCATCTTACAACAGTTCCCACACAAGCGATTTATAGATTATCATGACAGAATATGCTAATCAATGACTTTAAGAGAGTTAACTCCACATCAGCTACATAGATTCATCAACTAACCATTCAGAAACGTCCTGTTGCATTCTACATGTTGTCACTTCTTCTTGAGTCTCTCCATCATTGTCCGACTCATAAAAGGCTGAACAGTTTCTGACATTCAGTGAGTCTGCGTGAGGTAATCGGAGCTGCTAACACAAGCTCTTGAAACTCTGCCCTCTTCTTGGGAGCAGCAGCTCATTTACATTTAAAGGGACACACATAAAAACAGAGCATTTTTGCTCACCCTCAAAAAGTGGTAAATTTAACATGCTAAAAAAAATTATCTGTGGGGTATTTTGAGCTAAAACTTCACATTCACACTCTGGGGACATCAGATACTTATTTTACATCTTGTAAAAGTGGCATTATATGACACCTTTAAAGGATTGGTGCCAAATTATGATTTAAAAAATACTCATGAATTCCTGTATATATTAATTTTTGACTGGGGTTGGTGTCCTCCATCTATTTGAAATTATCAACAAATATATGACTCATAAATATTGTGAATTTCATGTTGGAGATAATCAAAGCTCAGTCATAGCAGATGGGTCTCAAAAGGCAGGTGTAGACAGACTTTGTCCTGATTACGAGAAAGAGACAGTATCAATCACTATTGTTAAAGCAAATCACAGAGCATGTGTGTTAATGACACGTGCCTGCAGTGTCCTAAACTGTAATCAATTCACTAATGCATCGCTGAATTGTCTAATTATCAGGTCGCATATGTAGAATTTATATATAATGTGGGTGGCTGGGGCTAGTCATACGATTTACTCAAGCGAATGTAGTTGGGGTTGATGTTGTTGACAGTCATTTTCTGTATAGGCACATAAGAAAGCAAGCATTTGTGTAAACAAATCACTGAGAGCCTTTGTGACAACTTGCCCCAGTCCTACCCATGTGTAATATTAAATAACATTGTCCTTCACTGCAGGTGTGTATCCGGGCACATGCTTGAGCGTGTGTGCGGACAGCAGGGTGGGGCTGGTGTCTTCAGAGTCGTCCTCCTGCCCAATTTGTGCCCAGGAAAGCGACAGTGTTAATTGCGACTCCAACGGTGAATCGGACCCAGAGAAGCAGGGGCCAGATGTCAGCTCTGAAGAGAGCAAAAGAAACCAAGATATGGAAGAAAAGGAATCTAGGAATGAGAACTGTGTGTGTATGTGTCTTCATTATGCCAGAGCCATTTTGAGGCGGATTGTGGACAGCAAGTATTTCAACAGAGGGATAATGATAGCAATCCTTATCAATACACTCAGCATGGGTGTGGAGTTCCATGAACAGGTGAAAACCATACACTCATTTACACACAAGTCACAAATAAGATCTTAATATCTGTGAGATTAAAAGGGGGCTATTTCACAAGTATCCTGTGTTTTAAGTATGTAACCTAATTATAAAAGTATTTAAATAAACTATAATTGAAAAGAGGAAAATGTTTTCAGACAATTAAATTTAGCTTTTTCAATAATAATTATAATAATAATAATTAATATTTAATTAATTGTAATATTGTACTCGACCAAAGCTTAATTTTTATTTTCATTACAACAGCGTAAAACAAATCCTTCTGAACATACAACAACAACAACAACAACAATAATAATAATTATTATTATTGTTAATAGTAGTAGTAGTAGTAGTTTTATTATGGATTTTATTTAATTATTATTTAAACATATAATAAAAAGTACAACTAATAATAATTTATTTTTATTTTAACATTATTATTAATAATAATTATTATTACTATTAACAATAATAATAATATTGTGTTTAAATAATAATAAAATAAAATCAATAATAAAACTATGTATTATTAATATTAATAATAATCATAATGATGAAGATGATGATGATGATGATGATGATTATTGTTATTAACAAAAATAATAATATTGTGTTTAAATAATAAAATTAATAATAATAATATATAATTATAATTATTATTATTTCTGTTGTTGTTTTTGACAAGTAAGCAAGCATTTGAGTTGATGTATTGAAAATAAGGATTAAGCTTTGGTCCACAATATTAAAAATATAATGATAATAATAATAATAATAATTATTATTATTATTATTATTATTATTGCTGTTGTTGTTTTTGACAAGTAATCAAGTATTTGAGTTGTTGTATTGAAAATAAGGATTAAGCTCGTCCAGTACAATATTAAAAATATAATAATAATAATAACAATAATATTAAAATAAAAATAAAGTATTATTATTGTATTTTTAAATAATAAAAAAAATCAATATAAAAACGTTTTTTTTTTAAATAAAAAAACATATATATATTATTATTATTATTGTTGTTGTTGTATGCTAATTGCTAAAATGTCTGCATCAATTTAGATCTGAATCTGTGCATCTTATAAACAAATATTAATAATGTAGTCATAATTCAAATGGATTCAGTTCTATTTCAAGTTCTATTTTACAAATTTAAACCGATTGGGTGCCGTAAAAATAATCTGTTACAAAATGTTCAAAAATTGTCTTTGATTTATTTTGGTAAATGTGAAAAACATCTAAGACAAACTTGATACCTAAATGAAACATAACTATAATGAGTACCTCAGTAAATCTCCTGAACTATGAAATCGCAACTTTTGAGCAACACAGTTTTCCTCTGGTGTCATTGCTGGCTTATACATATAAATACCCTAGTGTCAAAAACACTCATTGTAACACAACATGATCACACACTGCTGTGTTTGTGGTGCGACTGTATGCATGTTTATGGCTCATATTGCATTTAATTAACCCCCTTGGTTAGGATTAGTGTGTCTGTGTGAGACAGAGAGGGAGTCTGAGATTAACCGGTTTGAGGCAGAGGACATTCACACTGTTGCCAGGGAAATGATTATTTACATTACAGTAGACACGGTTAATAACAGCGCTCGCCTGCTCTTCCTCGGCACGAAATAAAGCCACATGGAGCGAAAGAAAAGAGACATAAATACAATGTCATGACAGTAACAACACTGTAGTTTAGCTTTTGTATATGTTCATGTTAGCTCCGTATGTGTTCCAGACATGAATGATACCTCAAATCATGCGGCTTGTAGACGAGAGATGTGCTATTACTTTTCTAAGTAATTGGACTGGCTTTTTTTCATCTGGCGGACAAAACACAGGCTAAAAGCTCGTATAGACCTACATGTTCACACAAATATACATTGGTTGGCTATGACATATGGCATAAAACTCAGGTAATATTGTATATTCTTGTTTTCTTTTTCTTTCAGCCAGATGAGTTGACAGACGTGCTGGAGATCAGTAATATTGTCTTCACTAGTTTGTTTGCGTTAGAGATGCTCCTGAAGCTTTCGGCCTGCGGTCTGTTCAACTACATCAGCAACCCCTACAACATCTTCGATGGGATCATCGTTATCATCAGGTTCTGTGCTGTTCGGTTTCCTTTACATTCTGATAATTTTGTTGTAAATTCATTGTATATTTAACCACACATGTTCTGTCTGGTGGTTTCTACAGTGTGTGTGAGATCGTTGGACAAGCGGACGGAGGGTTTTCCGTTTTGCGGACGTTCCGTTTGCTCAGGGTACTAAAGCTGGTGCGGTTCCTCCCCGCTCTGCGCAGGCAGCTGGTTGTACTGATGAAGACTATGGACAATGTGGCCACCTTCTGTATGCTGCTGATGCTCTTCATCTTCATCTTTAGGTTTGAATGAAAGTGCTTCCATACAAGAACAAGAGTGTAGTATTGACTGAAAGCAAATGAGTCTTATTGTACGTAGGGTTGGGTATCATTTGAATTTTAACTATTCCGATTCTGCTTATCGATTCCAATTCTGCTTATCGATTCTTAATTTCGATTCCAATAAGGTAAAAAACTTAGATATCATTCACATTTATTCTAAGTCTTATTGCAAAACATTTCATTGTAGCTGAATACCATGAACAAAAATAAACAGGCTAAAGAACACTTACAGACTTTTGCCTATTGTTTAAAAATACTATAGAGAGAAAAAAACAACTAGCCTAACTAAAATAAATTTCATATATAGTTACAAAAGTTATTCAGTCAAGAACAGTGAGTGAATTTTCTCTTTATCTTTTGTTGTTTGATTAACGTTTTTATAGAGATGGCAGCAGGAATATTAGTCTGCTGTCACTTTAAGAGCTGCACGGATCCAATATACTGTCACACATGCGTTTTCTTTGTCAACGTACACTTAAGACATAACCGACTGTGTTTACAAGGATATTTTGACATATTTTTGTGTGTATTTGTCTGTTCAAGTGCAAAAAGAGAAGGAAGGGAACTCAATTCAGTATCGCGCACTATACAGTATGAGAGGCGGCTTTCTGTGCGCACGTTTTGGATGTGTGCGCAGCACAGAAAACAGAGCACCAGTCTGCTCTTGAATGGTTTAAAGTCATATTAAAATGCACACAAAGGAATCGATAAGAGGAATCGAAATTTTAATTTTATAACAAGTATCCGATTCCTGACCTTAAATATCTGATTCCAGAATTGGAATCGATTTTCTATTCCCAACCCTAATTGTATGTAGAACATAACACTGTGTCCTAACCAGATGTGACGCGATAAGTTTCCAGCGACAAGCAATTTGTCTGTCCACACCAGATGTGACACTACTACAAGACACAACAAAATCAATCAAAAATCACAGCCAATCAGAAGCGCGTGTGGGCGGAGTCTCTCTGCAAGTGCACTGCACTCGCAATGAAATTGATAAGCACATAGTCAAATTCATAAATATTACACCATTTTAACATTAACATTTTAACATCAACTTCAACATCTTGCATAGAATACATACTGAGTGACTTGTTTCGTCAGAATGAGTTATCAATTGAGTTATCCATTGTCACTTTCAGTATGGCTATAAATGATAATCAAACTCACATTCAATTCTTTACCATTAAATAAAGCACATAATCAGTACCTGAAAAAAGATACAGCACCTTTAAACACGTGTCATCGATATGTGTTATGTAATTATATTTATTTTATTTTCTTAGACCATAATCCCCAATCTTAAAGTTGCAATGAAACGGAAGTAGCAAGAGATATTTTCTTTCATATCATGACATATATTCAAGTCTAACGGATTTTTGAAAACGAAAAAAATGCAGAGTAGGAACTTGGTTTTATGCATCAGCATTTCGATTAAACATTACAAGGTCAAAACTAAATAAAATGAAAACATGCACAGATGAATTGTTCAAAATAAGATCTATAACATGTATTTAGAAACTAGATAGGATGAATTTTCATTTCATGATGACTTTAAATATGTGATTACTGCCTTGCAAAGTATTTTTAACAACCCTAAAGCACAACATTATTTCAATCACAGCGAGTTTGGAATTGATGTGCTCATAATTTCATAATACTCAGTGTTATTTTAGTATTATTGATTTATAGTTTTTTTTTTTTTTTATTTTGCTTTTGAATTTTATTTTTGACTTTTATTTTTATATTTTCTGTTTTCATTTTAATATTATTTAAAGTTTTAGTAATTTTGTTGTGTTTTTGTAATTTTATCAGTTTTATTTATATGTCTATTTTTTTTTATTAAATTTTATTTGGTTTTAGTTATTTTAGTACTTCAACTTAAACTAAGGGTTAAGCTGAAATAAAATATTCAGCTTCAGTGTCATAATGGTTAACTAGCAAATATCAGCCTTTTCGGTTGTGTTTTTTAGAAAGAAAAAAAATACAGTTAAAGCATGATATTTTAGTTTGAATAAAAATGAAATTCACATTAAAATATAATGGGAACATGGACATTGTCTGAAATTCTGATGAAAAACATTTAAAAATGCAATGATTTAGTGTAAAGTTTATTTTGTTTTGCACACTACACAGATTCAAATCTTTCAAATAATCTGACTAAAGTTCTGTATCCTAATAATTATATCAGTAGTATGTTGGTCACAAATGTGACTGTTACCTGAGAATGACCTTTTCTCATTTCTGTCTCTCCCACTTTTTCTTTGTCTCTCTCTCTCTTGTCTTCTGTGTTTTAGTATATTGGGAATGCATCTGTTTGGGTGTAAGTTTACTCTGCGTTTGGAGAATGGAGACACGGTGTCTGATAGGAAGAACTTTGACTCACTCCTCTGGGCCATCGTCACAGTGTTCCAGGTCAGAAAAATGTTCACAAACTGTTTAATTGTAACATGTATGTTGTGTTTTGGTTTTGTTTTCATTCTGTTCCCTGTTCTGCTTTGCCTGAGTTCTGTTTGCTCGTTAGTTTCTCTGGTTGTTAATTAATCCCACACCTGTTTCTGTTCTAGTTAATTATCTCTTCATGTATTTGTGCCCTTAGTTTCCTTAATTCTTTGTTCGGTCTCGTTTATGTTTATTTTTGGTTGTTTCCTGTGTATTCTGTATATTTGTAATTAGTTATATTGTATCACCGTACGCTTCATTGCAGCCACTCACCTGTTACATTAATAAGCAATATATGGATGTTATATTCTTTCTTTTTTTTCAGAGGTAGAAATATTTCAGGGAGAACTACTTATTCTTACTTAAGTAACATAAAGTTTCTCTTTAGTGAACAATAAAACATTATACAACTAGTTTTTTAAGATGCTGTTCCTGAAATCCCCACATTTCGCTGACCACCCGGAGTCTGATGGTTGAATTCATACAGCTTGTATTAATTTAAAGTCCAGAAATAGCATTTTTGGTCTTCTGAGGCAAGTTTTGATTAAATACTCACTCCTCAATGTTGGAACAGCAGCATTTCGCAAAAATGCTGAGGCAAGGGATTGTGGGTATTTAGCCTCCGTTAAATGAAGTAACAATTTCTTGTCAGAGCAAAACAGTTATTTCATTTTTGAAGCTGTACATTTATATTTATGATTTGTAAATCATTTGTAAAGTATTCAAGCAAAACTATAATTTTTCTTCTGCATTCTACTTTATAATATCAATAAAAAAAAGGCTGTGTATGTGTTTGTGTGTGTCAGTCTTACTTTTAAGACTGGGATTATTCAAAGTTCTACAAGTTGTGTCAAAGTTGAAATTGCTGAGGTCATCAAAACCTGCCCTATAATATTGCAGACATGATGAGGTCATCAGCCCTCTCCCTGCAGTATTGGGTAGTGTGATGAGGTCACCGGGGGTGACACTTGTGCAAATACTGATATGGTGCTGTATTAACTCCAGGCCCTGAGGGAAGCCATCGGAGTCAGGGTTTCTTCTGTACCAGGAGCCTTTAATTTCCCTAATCTCTATTTCTGTCGGTGTGGGTGTGTGTGTGTGCGTTTTTAAGCAGAATATAAACTCCAGACTGAACCTGCTGTTTTTCCTCTGTTCTAAATCAGTCTGCAGGAAGAGGCAGAAATGTTCAGGTTCTGTTGTGGATGTCTGTGTGGAATGTGCTGGAGTGAAGGGAAAACAAACAAAGTTTTTTTGTATTTGCAGTTGAATTTTAAATGAGCTAAAAAAGTTTATATTTGTTTTACTTAGTGTAAAAAAAATGCCTTTCAAGCAACATCATAAATAGTTTGCCACTTTGCTTGGGCTAATGTTTTTTTTTTTTTTTTTTTTTTTGTTATATTTTCAATTATAAATGTTCATTTTAAGTGGAAATAGTGTTTATTTTTAAAAGAAAATACATTTTCATGCTGGATAAACTTTGCAATTTGTGTTGCAAAGTTTACATTTAATTTAAACACATTATTATTATTATTATTATTATTAATAATAATAATCATTATTGTGTATTAAAATATATATACACAATATATATATATATATATATATATTCATGCCAGATAAACTTTGCAGTCATTAAATTATTAAAAACAAATATATTAATAACAGTAACTATTATTAGTGTGTTGTTATTATTATAATATTATAATTTATAATACTTGTAGATTAAATATTGTAAATCTGGTAGGTTTGATGAAGTCGAATAAGAATAATTTGGCATAAAAATTCTGTGGCCAATGAGAGTGATGTCATGCATATTAATTTCTCAAACTGATTTTTTTTAAAGACAATTTTGTTAATTTATGCTAATATTTGTCTACCACCAATTATATAGATTTTTATTAAAGTGGTCCTTGATTTCACTTTTTTAACTTTAGTTAGTGTGTAATGTTGCTGTTTGAGCATAAACAACATCTGCAAAGTTACGACGCTCAAAGTTCAATGCAAAGGGAGATATTTTCTTTTACAGAAATCGCTTTTTAAGGACTGGGTTGGTGACATCACAGACCCTAAATTTACAAAACCCTGCCCCCGGGAACACACAAGAAAGGGGGTGAGGCCATGTTGGGCTGCTTTAGAGAAGAGGAAGAGTTGTTGTAGTAGAGTGTTGTTGCCATGTGGTCATTTTACGGCGGACTGCCCCACAAACGAGGGTCAATTCATTGCTGGATTTGCGCAAAAGATTAACATCACAGCACATGCTAGTCGATGAGTTGAATCAACTCCACAGCAACTACATAAATTTATCTACTAACCATTCAGAAATGTCCAGTTGCATTCTAAAAGTTGTAAATTCTCTCCATCAGTGTCGACATGGGTTAGAAACAATGTAAGTCTGAACACCGTTTCTGACAATCGTCATTTTGGCTGCGTGAGATTCTCCAGCTTTGTTGTTGTTGAGCAACCGAAGCGTGAGCTGTTAAAGCTCCTCCCTCTTCTGGAAAGTGGGCCGGGAGCAGCAGTTCATTTGCATTTAAAGGGACACGCACAAAAACAGCGTGTTTTTGCTCACACCTAAATAGGGGCAAATTTGACAAGCTATAATAAATGATCTGTGGGGTATTTTGAGCTGAAACTTCACAGACACATTCTGGGGACACCAGAGACTTATATTACATCTTGTGAAAAGGGGCATAAAAAATCCCCTTTAATCTTAATATACCATTATAGTCAAAAAACTGATTCTTTCAAGGTGTGTTGTACACATAGCGGTGTTGTTGTAATTAATAAATGATATTTTGATGTTTTTAATAGCATTTAGATAAAGGTCTGTGTTTATTTGTGGTTAGATGTCATGTACCTACTCACAGTTTGTGAAATTTTAGACTGTGCTAACTTTCATCCTGTGTCTCTACAGATTTTGACCCAGGAGGACTGGAATGTGGTTTTGTATAACGGCATGGCCTCCACCTCCCCCTGGGCGGCTCTGTACTTTGTGGCCTTGATGACCTTTGGGAATTATGTCCTCTTCAACTTACTGGTTGCCATCTTAGTAGAGGGCTTCCAAGCTGAGGTAAGATGTCAGATGTTGGAATAGGAACTGTCTTTTCTTGAAATGTTTTGTAAAATCTTTCTTTAAAATAAATGCTTTTATATTTTGCTTCTAATGCAATGGCATTGTACATTTTGGCTTAATTCTCTGTAATACTATTTGGGGCTGCTACTGTAACAAACAGCTCGCTGAAACGACTTCCTCTACTTTGTGCAACACCTGTCCGAATCCTCCGCACGAGTGAATTAGATGTGGCCATATTGGATTTAATTGAGTTTCCAAGAGGGAATTCTTCGTGTTAAGAGTAAGATGTCATCAGAGGACTGGAATTATTGCACTGTAACTCAATTACAGCACAGTAATCATTACGCACACCATGAAAAAAAAGGGATTTCCTTTGAGCGCACATGGAAATGAACAAAAACACGCTCTTGTTTCTTTTCATTATTGGTGTCAGATCAAAGAGATTGATTGTGTGTATCGGTGTATGTTTGGCTTGTGTTTGTAATTTTCATGTAGATGAGTCTCATCTGTAGCGTGTAAGCGCAGGCGCTGGGCTGCAGCTGGTGTGATGATGTGTTTGATAGGAACACGCTTTCACTCAAACCTTCTGTTGTTTCTTTTTTTCCTCTCTGTCTTTTATCTCTCTCTCTCTTTTGTGCTCAAGGTAATATCACACACATACACATTGGACATTTTACCTTCTCACACAATACTCCAGTACACATTTACACACACTTTTTCCAGTTGTTACTCTGCTGAAAATGGCGAATCTCATCTATTTGTATTTTTCCCCTTTTTTGCTTTTTTTTCATCACTCTTTTTTTTCACTGATTTACAATACATTTTGGAATATAAACAAGCAAATCTCAACGGCCACTGATTGTGTTGTGTAACTCATCCAGGAAGTATTATGTTTCTGGTTTGTTTTGGTATTGAACTCCCACTTTTCACAATAAAATTGTTTTTACTTTTAGTGAAATATCCTGTTTCACCCAGAAATACAGTAGTGACCAAAAGTCTGGAGGGGATATTTGTTTTAAATGACCCTACAAGTTTGATTAAACCATCAAAATATGAGTAAAATGTTTTATATATTTTTAAAAAATTTTAAATATGAGGGAAGAACAAAACACTAAACTTGGTTAAGGTATTTATCTGATAAAATTATTTGGCAAAAAAAGGCAAACTACAGCTAAAAATAGTGCACAGAAAATCAAAAAGCTCACAGGTAAAAGCATAGCGTACATTGACTACAACATAATCACTTATTAAAATTGCATTGGTTCCCTGTTATCTGTTATCTGTTCTCTGTTATCATGAATAAAACAATTTATTCTAAGCACAACTATGCAATTTGATTACAAAATCTTCAACAAACTGTTAATAATATTTGAGTAAAGGGTGAAGATGTCAATTTTCCTAGACTGCACATCAGTTTTAGCCACTGCTGTATGTCACATTTTGGAAATGAAATAGGTCTGAATGCCATTTCATGTTGATTTTACATTGGAACATACACTGGAAGTGGAAGTTAAGTGACTCAGCAGGAAATAGGACGAGGACATGATGAAAAACAAGTTAACTAAGCATGAGATTAGAAGGTAGAGAGTTGCATAGCCTTGAAAGAGCAAATGTAATTGTGTTTGTTCTGCATTTATTTATGCTGGCCTTGTGTTGTTTGGCTTGATATGAAAATATAATCATTCATTAGTATGAATTCTGAATTTTAGCCTTTAAATGTCATTTCTCTCTCTCTTTCAGGGTGATGCTAGCAGATCAGATACTGATGATGACATGTCGTCTGACTATGGTGATGAGGACAAACTGAGAGAACTACTGAAATCAGGTATGTGTGTGCGTGCAGCTGTTTATATGTGTTTTGTTATTTTATGCTAATCTCTTGTTTATATTAGGATCAGAGATAAAAATGCAGACATTAATGCCCATCTCCAATGGACACCTGGAACCTCGGGCATCTATGCCACCTCACAACACACACATGCAACTCAACACCACACTCAGAACTGAGGTGTCACACATCTACAGCCAATCACGGCGCAACAGCAACACCTCCACCGAACCACATGACCAGAGGTCCCTGGTGAGTAGCATATGCCAGTACATGTAAACCTACACAAATCGTATTCATCTCACAACAATTTAAATAAAATTCTATATTCATATTAGAATTATCGATTTTAAACCCTTTTCACACCAGAATTTTCAGCTTGAAATTTTACAACATATTATTTATATAAAATAATATTTATTGAACAATATTTAAATAAACAACAAACGTCATTATAAATAAATGACAATAGGAAATAAACACAGTTGCACAATTCAGTAAAACGTGATCTACAGGATGCAAGTTAAATATAGCCTTAAAATTAAATTATTAAATTTAACATAGCTCAATTCTCATTGCTCAGGAACAAGTAATAGATTAATAAGATCAAAGATTGCCCATTTATGTACCCAAAATGAATTATATCTCATGTTTAACCACTATAAGAGCCAGCGGTAAATCTCCGAAGCACTGGCCGAGATGAAGCTGTTCTCGGCGGGTACACGAGCTTTGAATTTCGCTTCTCTGAAAGAGTATGAACAAATTGTAAAATAGGTGCTATGATTAAATATGAATCACATATTTCAGGCCTAAACAACTACATTCTCGCCTAAAAAAGCGGAGTGATACAAACGGTGAAAAGGTACTGTAGGTGTGCTGTTATCACTAGAATATTGCACGTCTCTCAGC
This sequence comes from Hypophthalmichthys nobilis, assembly GCA_037950665.1. Taxonomy (NCBI): domain Eukaryota; kingdom Metazoa; phylum Chordata; class Actinopteri; order Cypriniformes; family Xenocyprididae; genus Hypophthalmichthys; species Hypophthalmichthys nobilis. The sequence goes on from CM075480.1 coordinate 6,840,589, forward strand.
CAATCAGATTCAAGAACCAGGAGGAACTGTTGTATAAATGTTGTATTTTAATGCACACCTTCCAGCCAATCAGAACTGAGTATTCAGACATACCATGATATAATATTTTTATGGACAAACCATTTTATAAAAGCAGTAATAGCAGGTTTACAGTGAATTTAGAACAGCTAAGGTGTGTTGTTAGGCATGACACAGAACGGAGTTTGTAATGTATGTTTGTAGAGTAATTTATCTTCGAACATGTCTTAACCAATCAGAATCAAGGATTGGAACTATCCATTTTAAAAAAATTCAATCAAAATTCTGTCATCTTGTAAATCTCTTCTTTTTTTTTTTCCTCTCACTATTACATGTCAACTTACTTTTTGCTTTTTGAATCATTCTTTCATACTACACCATTGGTTGTGTGTCATGATAATCAGCTACAGTTTGTGTCTTTTGTAGTCCAGCCTGTGGGGAAGTCGCCGCTCCAGTTGGAACAGCCTTGGCCACGCCCCCAGCCTAATAAGGCGTGCTCAGTCAGGAGAGCGCGAGTCGCTGCTTTCTGGAACGGGACAGGACAGCATGGATGAAAACCAATCAGATGATGGGAAATCCAGCAGGACCGGCAGTCTGGGCGGAGTTTCATGTCTAGGGTCGTTTGATTTTCCAGAGCTCTTGCAGGTTCCACGCCCATATTTGGAGTGTAATGGCAGATTAGATGGAGGTTATCCATCCTCTCCAAACATCACACACCCCGAGCCAACGTCCACACAAGGGGCAGATGATGATGAATTTGAGGAGGTGGGACCTTGTCTTTAATCATTTTTATTACTGATTATACCACACAGATCAAATATTATATATTCTTATTTATTTAGTGTATGTCATTTGTTATCATTCAATTTTGCTTTATATATATATATATATATGCTGCACAATTTCTAAGTGATATGACATACAAATTTTGAATTGTGGATGGTAAGACAGATGCAAAAAATCCTATAAATGTCATTTGTAACATACTTCAGCATCATTTGGCAAGTTTTGCACCACTACACACACAAAAAAATATAAATTCTTTTTATATTTCCCTTTTGCATCTTTCTTCTTTTTATCTGGTATTGTATGTTTTGTTTAGAGCTGGTGTCTCATTGTGAAGAGACTGTTGGAGCCGTATAAACCCCAGTGGTGCAGGGACCATGAGGATTGGTCACTTTACTTATTTTCCCCTCATAATAGGTGAGTAGCGACACAGAAATCCAGCCAACACACACATATACACAACTAATGAATGCTGTGCTTGCACATTCTCATGCTATACACACACGGCTCTTTCCCTCTCATTCTCTGCAGGTTCCGTATGCGCTGTCAGAAAGTCATCACTCATAAGATGTTTGATCATATTGTGCTGTTCTTCATCTTTTTCAACTGCATCACAATCGCTCTAGAGAGACCCGACATCCAGCCTGACAGCACGGTGAACACAATTACAACACTCATTTCTAGCACTTTCATTAAGCTCTATTATATATGTACACTACCGTTCAAAAGTTTAGGTCTGTGAATTTTTTTATATTTTTTGCATAATCTCTTATGGCCACCAAACCTGCATTTATTTAATCAACATTACAACAGTAATAGTGTTAATGTTATTAAAATTTAAAGGTGTCCTTGATTTTTTTAACTTTAGTTAGTGTGTAATGTTGCTGTTCGAGCATAAACATAATCTGCAAAGTTACTACGCTCAAAGTTCAATGCAAAGGGAGATATTTTCTTTTACAGAAATCGCTTTTTAAGGACTACAACAAACGGCTGGTAGGGACTACAACAAGCTTCTTCCTGGGTTGGTGACATCACAAATCCCAAAATTTACATAAACCCTGCCCCCGGGAACACACAACAAAGGGGGTGAGGCCATGTTGGGCTGCTTTAGAGAAGAGGAAGAGTTGTTGTAGTAGAGTGTTGTTACCATGCAGTCAAATTTATCCACTAACCATTCAGAAACGTCCAGTTTCATTCTAAAAGTTGTAACTTCTTCCTGAGTCTCTCCATCAGTGTCCGACTCCGGTTTGAACAATGTAAGGCTGAACACCTTTACTGACAATCCTCATTTTGTCTGCGTGAGATTCTCCAGCTTTGTCGTTGTTGAGCAACCGAAGCTTGAGCTGTTAAAGCTCCTCCCTCTTCTGGAAAGGAGGCAGGGAGCAGCAGCTCATTTGCATTTAAAGGGACACACACAACAGCATGTTTTTGCTCACACCCAAATAGGGGCAAATTTGACAAGCTATAATAAATGATCTGTGGGGTACTTTTCTATGCTAATACTAATATATTTTGAAATGTAATTTATTCCATTGATGGCAAAGCTGTATTTTCAGCATCATTACTCCAGTCTTTAGTGTCACATGATCCTTCAGAAAGTGCTGATTTTCTGCTCAAGAAACATTTCTTAATATTATCAATGATGAAAACAGTTGTGCTGATTAATATTTTTTAGAAACATTTTCAGGATTCTTTGATGAATAGAAAGTTCAAAAGAACAGCGTTTATTTGAAATTGAAATCTTATGTAACATTATGAAAGTCTTTATTGTCACTTTTGATCAATCTAATGCATCCTTGCTGAATAAAAGTATTAATTTCTTTAAAAAACAAACTGACTCTTAACTTTTGAACGGTTGTGTACATGTCACTGTATTATTGAACCTACAATTGTAACAGTGCCAGTTTCACCTACAGTAAGACTCACTTGGCAGAATTTATATTTTTATTAAAATTGATTTTTAAATTTTAAAATATTTTGGAAAATGCACTGATAATTATTAAATATAATCATAAATATTATTTTATCATAATAAATTGTTAAGGGGTTAATATTGGAAACAATGTGAAATGTGATTCCATCCTCCAGATTACATTTTTAATGTGCATAACTTATAAACCCATTATCATAATCAAAAAAAGATTACCCCACATACTGTACAACTTTGAAATTACAATATCCATTATAACTCCGTAATGAAAATATGCTGCACAATAAATGCTTTAAAAAGTCACTGGGTGACTTCTCATCAGCAACATCTCAAAGCTGCTTTTGTGTTGTTCTGTAATGAATATGGTGCATTTGTTGCCTTTATAAATGACATTTTCATTACTCATTTATCATTGTTTGACAGGAGCGGATTTTTCTTAAAGTGTCCAACTACATCTTCACTGTGATCTTTGTGGCTGAGATGACTGTGAAGGTACAAAAATAAACATTATTAATTGATTAAATAAAGGCATACATTTTAGTTACATTTTTTAACATATTTTAATATAATAAAACAATAATAATGCAATATGCTGATGACATGTCAGTGATGATGATGGTTATGATTATTATGCTGTTGGTGTTGTAGGTGGTTTCTCTTGGGCTGTACGCTGGTCCAGGCTCGTACCTGAAGAGCAGCTGGAATGTTCTAGACGGCCTGCTGGTATTTGTGTCTATCGTGGACATCCTGGTCTCACTCGCCTCCTCTGGCGGGAACAGGATCCTGGGTATATTACGAGTACTTCGACTGCTCAGAACACTGAGACCCTTAAGGTAAGACTTTTATTGAAGGAATGTGTGGGTGTGGATAAATGTGTGGAAGTACATTATGTCCTCTATTGTAGGCTGTTATAATATTCTTAAAGGGCTAGTTCACCTATATTTCTTCCGTGGAATGTTCACACTGCTTTTTCAATACAATGAAAGTGAATTGAGACTGGAGCTGGTAAAGCTGCGTTTACATTACCAGCAACACACCAGCGACAAACGACACAATCCCATTTATTTCAATGGAAAGCTGGCAATTTCTGAGTGACACGAGTGACAGGATGTAGGCCTGTCCAGCGACGCAACAAAGAAACTTTATGCAAATGAAGAGCGACTTTCGGGAGAGACAACCAATAGGAAGGGCATGTGATCCGTCACTATATCCTGTAGTGGAGTGTCGAAACAAGATGGGGAAGTTCATTTTAGTGGTCAGCAACTTTCCTATAATTTATGATATGTACTCGCCATGCTGACTCCAAGTCTTAATGGTTTTGTGAACCAAGATAAACCGCCACTTGCGCTTTCGCTGCAGATAAATAGCTTTTGAAGAAATTGATACTTTCTCAGCTTTTTGTTCAAAATGTTGCTTTTTTATGAAACTTACCCACATTTAAGTGTTATGATTAAAAAAAAAGAATGCATGAAACTAGAATAAAACCTTTTTTCCATTTAAAAGCAGAGGTTCTATTCTTTCTTTTGATATATTGCATGTTCAGATATTAATACAACAAAATATTCTGGGGGCCATAACATTTTTGTGAAAATTATCAAAAATGCTGGCGGTGGCTGGGAACTTTTTTTTTTAAAAAAACACTGGTGGGGAAGGAGTTATGCATTTTATGTACTGATTCCATTTATATTTAGTATTTTCCTTCCAAAATGTTTGTTTGTAGCATCAAAAAGACTAATTAGTTGTCTACAACATGGAGTAACATCCGTGAATGTCATTCATAAACATTACTAGGCAACCAGTAGTTACTCACTAAAAGTAGTGTATACAAAAAAAGTATGCCTAAAAAAAAATAATAATAATGTTGCTGTCCATGGTGCTGAAACCTTGAAACATTTAATCTCTTGTAGTCAGAAAACTGTTGAAGCTATTGAACTATTGAAGTCGCAATTACTCTTTTTTTATTTTTTCCATGGCAGAATCAAGCTTCTTTAGGAAACTGTTCCACTTCACAGATTTGAACAAAACCGTGCAACTCTCAGACAGAGACTCTCAGATTCTGCTGAGCAGACTTACCTATTCATTTCAAGGCTAACACTAGAGGACATCTCATCTCGTCAGCTTGTTGTGCAACACTGAGCCCTTTTATTAACGGCCTCTTTCTAGTTCAGTGCTTTTGCTTTGAGTTCATATACACTACCAGTCAAAAGTTTGGAATCAATAAGATTTTTAATGTTTTTAAAAGAAGTTTCGTCTGCTCACCAAGGCTGCATTTATTTAATTAAAAATACAGTAAAAACAGTAATATTGTGAAATATTATTACAATTTAAAATAACTGTTTTCTGTTTGAATATATTTTATGAAGTAATTTATTCCTGTGATCAAAGCTGAATTTTCAGCATCATTACTCCAGTCTTCAGTGTCACATGATCCTTCAGAAATCATTCTAATATGCTGATCTGCTGCTCAAGAAACATTTATTGTGTACAATTGTACAAAATATTTGTGTACAATATTTTTTTTTTTCAGGATTCTTCGATGAATAGAGAGTTCAAAAGAACAGCATTAATTTGAAATATAATCTTTTGTAACATTATAAATGTCTTTACTGTCACTTTTGATCGATTTAATGCATCCTTGCTGAATAAAAGTATTAATTTCTTTCATTTCTTTTCAAAAAAATACAAAAATTCTTACTGATCCCAAACTTTTGAACGGTAGTGTATAATGTTACAAAAGCTTTGTATTTCAGATAAATGCTGTTCTTTTGAACTTTCTATTAACAAGGAATCCTGAAAAAAAAGTACACAACTGTTTTCAACATTGATAATAATCATAAATATTTCTTGAGCAGCAAATCAGCATATTAGAATGATTTCTGAAGGATCATGTGACACTGAAGACTGGAGTAATGATGCTGAAAATTCAGCTTTGCTATCACAGGAATAAATTACTTTATAAAATATATTCAAACAGAAAACAGTTATTTTAAATTGTAATAATATTTCACAATATTACTGTTTTTACTGTATTTTTAATTAAATAAATGCAGCCTTGCTGAGCAGACAAAACTTCTTTTAAAAACATTAAAAATCTTACCATGTCCAAACTTTTGACTGGTAGTGTATATTGAGTTCAACACTAAATATGCATTTGGTTGTGTGTGTTTGTGTTGTCAGGGTCATAAGCAGGGCCCCTGGACTGAAGCTGGTTGTTGAAACGTTGATCACATCTCTCAGACCCATTGGAAATATTGTGTTGATCTGTTGCGCTTTCTTCATTGTCTTTGGCATTCTGGGAGTTCAGGTACACACATGTTTCTAGTTTCTAAATTATTTAAAGAAGAAAAATCGAAATTTGGTTCATTTTTATTAACTTTTATTAGTGATTTTATTTATTAAATAAACCTTTAGCATATCAGAGCAGCTTTTTGCTTTGTAATTGGCGGTTTATTTGTATTAATGCTGTCTAAATATAAGCTGTTTTCTTTTACTCAGCTCTTTAAGGGGAAGTTTTATCATTGTGAAGGCTTTGACACTAGAAACATCACCAATAAATCAGAGTGCCTGGATGCTAATTACAAATGGGTTCGTAGGAAGTACAACTTCGATAACCTGGGTCAGGTAGGACACTCACACTTACACACATATATAGACATAGACATTAAGGGGGAAATCATGAAGAATGAATTATGATCACTGGTAGCGTCTTTTATTAAAAAATCAACCTTCTCATTTGCCCTTTTTCTAAACCATCAAGCAACCCATTATATTTCAGATTCAGGTCACACAAGCACATTTCATCAAGATGACAGGGTTCTGGTGGATGGTGTTTCTTATACCTGTTCAGTTGTTTCATGTGTTTTTTTTTTTTTTAGTTTTGTTATGTTTTAGTTTAGACTTTCAACTTTAATACCCTCAAGTAATGAATTAACATTATGTTTGGCATCCGACATGTTTGATTTTTTTTTTTTTCAAAACATTTTAATATCTGTCAAGCAAATACATGCACATTTTTATTTTTATATATATATATATATATATATACATATATACCCATTTGTATTTTAAATATAAGAACAAAACATTAAACTTGGTTATATATATATATATATATATATATATATATATATAATTGTAAAGTGTTACCATAATTTCTTTCTATGACAGCCTGGACAAAAATGATGTCTGCGTAATTTGGCATGTTTCATTGTGTTATTACAAATAAAATAATTTACTCCATCCACAACTATGCAATATGCTTACAAAATATTTAACAAAGTTTTAATAATTAATAATTCCTAGGCCGGACATATTGTCAGTTTGCAAAAAAATAGTATGTCATTTTTTTTTTCTTATTTTAAACAGGAACCACACAAATAAAGTATATGTTTAAAACATGAAAAAACAATCAATAGAGGAAAAACTTAATTCAATACACATTCTATAAAAAAGTGTTGTTTGCTTCTCAAGTAAATTTAGTATGTTCAGTATGTTCAGAAAAACAACATTTTTGCTGTGCAGTAACCTTCAACTGAGCAGAATTGTGTTCATCCCACCTTCCCCTCAATATTTTACAGATATTCATATTGTTGACAATGATACCGTAGTATTCTCTTGTTCACATTAATCCATTTTATCTCTGTTTTGCAGGCACTGATGTCATTATTTGTCCTGTCATCTAAAGATGGCTGGGTCAACATCATGTACGATGGCTTAGATGCCGTGGCTGTGGACCAACAGGTGTGTGTGTGTGTTTTCTTTAGATAACTCTACTCAGTGTGGAAACACTTACGCCTTACTCTAAATCTGTCTTTTATAACAAAAGAAAGCACAGGCACCAGGAGTGTTTACTGTTTTTTTTTTTTTGTTCCCGCAAGCTCAAGTGACACAATCACAAAAGGCAGCAGCTGGTTTTAGGTAAAGCGAGTGTTTGATTAATTCAGCTCTGAACTGAAGAGAAAAGGAAGAGAGAGATAAAAATACAGTGGAGGACACCAAAATGAGCAGGTTGAGGAGGAGACACAGAACATTCATCATTTAATTCCACTGAGAGGTCTTATACTCACACACACATAGACAGAAATGTTCAGTCCACGGACAATAACAGACTGGTTTATATAGTGTCCTTTACAGCGGCCCATCTTTTTGTGTGGTGAAAAATACCAATTGTGTTTTATATAAAATAAGACAAGTATAGAGTTTCCATTGCATTCTGCACTTTCTTCCTGTCACATTTCCTGTCTTTGATTTCTTGCTGATGGGCTTCTTCTCTCCACTTTCTTTTCCTCCCAACAGCTTTGCCTTTTTACATTCTATTGGGGATGCAACTTGCAATGACTTTAATGTGTGCATAGAAATTTTAATGAAAATTTTCATATTATGATTATGCATGCATCATGTTAACGCTGATTGCTGTGTTGAGCCAATATTTGAGTTTCCAGAAATTCAAACAAGGGTGCCTTGAGATTAAAATGCAAAAAATCATTGTCTTCATTATCAGTATTTTTGTCTTTTTTTTAGTAGATAGATAAATTAACTTAATATAATAATAAAATTAAAAATAATGTAAGATTATAAAACTTGATTTCAGAGAAATTATTTTGGAATTACACTACTGTTTAAATGTTTGGGGTATTTTTTAAGAGTGTAATACTTTTATTCAGAAATGTTGCATTAAATTGACAGTAAAGATATTTATGTTACAAAAAAAATCCATTTTAAATGATGTTCTTTCAAACTTTCTATTCATCAAAGAATCTTAAAAAACAGTTTTCATCATTAATAATAAGAAATGTTTCTTAAGCATCAAATCAGCATATCAGAATGATTTCTGAACGATCATGTGACACTGAAGACTGGAGTAATGATGCTGAAAATTCAGCTTTGATCAAAGGAATAAATTACATTTTAAAATGTAATATAGTAAAATAGAAAACAATTATTTAAAAAAAATTGTAAGTTTTTTTTAAAACATTTTACATACACAACATTTACATAGTTTTCGTTTTAAAAATAAACTTAATTAGTGTTTAACAAAGACAGCTGGTATATTATTCTGACTATATATGAGATGAACAAGCATCAAGCGTATGAAGAAACACGCTTTTGGAAACAGGAGCAGACAGATTATTTTTTAGAAGCATCAAAATGAACATAAATTAATGTACAGATGAGTAAAAACAAAGTGTAATGACCTGCATTTTTCAATTCATTGCAAATTGTTGTCAGGGACCTGAATTAATAAATTTAATTACTTAGAAATGCAGCAAAATAAACGGCAAGCGCTAGCTAGCATTTTGACTCCAGCATTTCCACAGAGGAATTTTTCAGGCTTAATTGAAAAAAAAAAAAATGTATTTCCCAATGAAAATTACACCTCTTTGATTAATCAATGTCACCACATTATATCTAAATGATTTCTCTGTTCTTCTTTCTTCTTTCTTTGCAGCCCGTAAGGAATCATAATCCCTGGATGCTTCTGTACTTCATCTCCTTCCTGCTGATCGTCAGCTTCTTTGTGCTCAACATGTTTGTAGGCGTGGTGGTCGAGAACTTCCACAAGTGTAGACAAGACCAGGAGGAAGAGGAGGCCAGACTGAGAGAGGAAAAAAGAAAGAAGCGCATGGAGAAGAAACGCAGGAGTGAGTGTGTAGTTTTTGCATGTGCACACAGTAATGCAGCAAAATTTCAGTCATTTTCCTACTGTCACTAAAAGCGAAATTCAGAACGAAACAACTAAATGGATTTTGGCCCATTTTTCATTCTTTTTTGCCGATTTATTAGGAGCAGAGGGCAACAAAATATTTTGTGGATTGTCACTGCTGGTTAGGATAAAATGTAGCATGGAACAGACTGGTTTTATTGCTTGTATCTTTATTTCATCACACATATGGTCAGCACAGTACAATTTAATTGCTGTCATGTGTATTTAGCTTGAGAAACAGACAATTAGTATTGATTTCCACAGACACATTCTTCAAAAGCCCTTTGACTTTGCTTGACTTCAAAACCACATAACCAGCTCTTAATTAGACAAGAGACACATAATTATAAGTTAGAGGAAAAAAACATTTACTCTTGCCTCAAATCTCACTTTAATCCTGTGCTTTAGTAGTTTTACTAGTGTTAGGTAACACAGTTATGAAAACATTGGGGGAAATTTTTAACAATAGCTAGAACTACATATTTCTTACATATTATACATATGTAGGGAGCAGGGCTTGACATTAACAAATCCAGCAGTGGCGTGTAACGCAGTCACTCCTACTAGCCACTTTGGCGGGTTGAATTTTATATATAATACATACATTTTTCAGTTATCATTACCATTATTCAATACCAGCTTCGCTTTCTCGCTCTCTCATTGCTCCTTACTCTCTCATTTCATTTGCTCCAGGGCTTGAATTTCGCTCATTCCCACAGATTTTGTGCTCACACCCAAAGTGCACACACATAAAGCCTCCTCTCAGTACTAAATTGAGTTTTCGCTACTTATTGCGCTTAAACAGCCAAATATACACAAAATAATGTCAAAATGCCGGTCTTGGCGAGTATTTATATAAACACAGTCAGTTATGTTTTAAGTGAACGTAAACAGTTGAATACATGCATAACAGTATAATGGATCCATGCATCAGGCCTTAAAGCAGATCTATTATGCCCTATTTTGTGTATGTGAAGTTTTAGCTCAAAATACCCCACAGATCATTTTTTATAGCATGTTAAAATTGCCACTTTTTGGGGTTGAGCAAAAACGCACCGTTTCAGTGTGTGCCCTTTAAATGCAAATGAGCTGCTGCACTCAGCTTAAGAGAGCGGAGCTTCAAGAGCTCATTCTCCGGTGTCAGGATTCAGTCAGCACGCAATATAATGTCAGAAACTGCGAATATATGCTGCATGGAGATAGAACAGGTATAGTTTAGTTCAATTACGGTTATAACTTATATTGTCTTCTTGTTTTTATCCACTATATTAGTACAAGCCTGTTGTACCGGACCCCGTTCTACATTACCGATGAGTTTTATGACATTTATTGTACTTCACACAAAAGATGAAGCGTCCGTTTTCACTCTAGAAAATCACTGTAAGAGCTTAATAAAACACAGTGCAAGTGTGCATTAAAATATTATCCATAAACTCCCTCTCTCCCTTGCATTATCATCAACATACTCAGCGAAGTACACAGAAACACTCATTACAACTAACAGTAAACAAATATATACAGACCTTATGCCTTTTCGGGTGGTGCTTAATAAACTGGTAAACTTTATATCCGTAAATGAACTCCAATGAACTGTGATAAAGTGCTCTAACCTTCATTACTGCCGTATCCAGTATCACTCTGAAGACTGTAAGCTGGATCACGAACAGTTTACTGATCTATCCTTGAGTAACAACTTTTTAGCACAACCTCTGTTTTAGCACAACGTCTTTTTAGCACAACCTCTGTTTTGTATTTTCCCTTTGTATTGACATTCGTTCACAAAGCAGTCCGGTGTGAAATGATTCACGCAGACATAAACTAATTTCGTTAGAGTTGAGGGAGCATTTTCTTCGAAAACAAAATTAATCCACCTCGTCTTCAGCGGCTCAGATTTAGGGAGTAAATGGAGAGAGCTATGTGGATTAATCCATCCAGCTACAGAACACCTAAACGCTTGGGAGACATTCTCATCAGTGCAGCAATGGTGGACTGTACAACTCGCTGTGAACTCGCTCAGGGCGGTTCTGTGTTAAAACGGCAGTGTCTGTCAACATTCGTGGATGGGGTCTGTGGCTAATGTGACGTCACATTGCCAGGGATCTGGAAACGGCTTGTTCTGAGACACTGCTTATGATTTATGGGGATTAAAAAAAAAGGAGTGGTTGGATTTTTATCATTATAGGGTGGTTGTGTACACAACTGCCAACACACATTTATAGCCAAACACCATGCAAAAGTGAATTTTGCATAATAGGTCCCCTTTAAAGTGACAGCAGCCTAATATACCTGCTGCCAAATTATGAGATAATATTAAAAATATCTATATGGAAGTTTTTCCCCATGGTATTGATGTCAAAATTATGGCCAGTGAAAATGCAGAGTGACTAGTAACTTTGAACAACTACTAGCCACAGTGGCTGGTGAGCAAAAAAGTTCATGTCAAGCCCTAGTAGGGACCCAAGCCTAGTTTAGGGGTCAAAATGTTAGCCTCCTTTGGGACAGTAGCTAAGCAGCTGCATAGCAACAACCCAGAACACCCTAGCAAATGTAAAACATGACAAAAGCCCTTTAGATCACTTAAGCAACTACATAGCAACACCCTGGCAACCATCCACACCCCCCTAGAATCAAGGCAGTAAGTTTTACTTAAGCATTACTCACAGTACCTTGGTGTATATCAAAGACCGTCACTGCACAATGGTACCGCCACAGTACTGAACTGAAAAGTGACTTAGCTGTCTCAAGATCTCACTTGCTCTTCCTCTCTCTCAGATGCTCACAAAGCTTCTCTCAAAGACACCTTGAGCAGTCTTGAGCAGTGATGGATGTGGGGGGACGCTTGGCTGGACATTTATAACGTCCCTCAGATGACTCGACTGTTTGCAAACTGTGACTACACATACACATACACACACACACACACACTGCCACGTTAGCAATTTACTGGCCAGACAAAAACTGGGTCAGTGTGCTTGTGTTTGACAGGGACAACAAAGTAGCCTATATAGTACACTATTAACAACACACATCCTGCCCTTGAGTTATTTCAATGAAACGTCGCAAATCTCTTGAATATTCAATTCAAAGACGGACATTTTTAAACATAAAATGTTTGCCAAGGATGTTCCAAGCATCCCGTGATTCAAGATGAGCGTGTGTGTATGTGTGTAAGTACCTGAATGACCTGAATACACCCTAATGAAGGTGTTCTATTGTTCTCTGTGTGTGTGTGTTTTGTCTTTTAGAGGCCCTGCAGAGACCGTACTATGCAGACTACTCTCCAACACGCCTCTATATTCACACGCTCTGCACTAGCCATTATCTGGACCTCTTCATCACCATCATCATCGCCATTAACGTCCTCACAATGTCAATGGAGCACTACAGACAACCCAAGGTTTGGTGTATTACACACACACACACACACATACCACTTCTGCAGGGCAATGACATGAGCAAAAGGTTAACAAAAGCCTGTTTGCAAAAATGCTAACAGTTTTCATGTTTTAAATCAACATATGGCATCCCAGTGTTATTTTAGTATCATTACTGTACTATCTTAGTATTTGTTTTTTGAATTAGTTTTTGTATTTAGTTTTTTTATATTTTTATTATTTTAATTTTAGTCATTTTGATGTGTGTTTTGGTCATTTTATTAGTTTTGCTATTTTTAAAATATGTCTGTTTAATTAATTGTGACCTGTGCTGGCAAAAGGAGTCGGAATATGCAAGGGCTAATTTCGAGCTACAGGCAAAACAAGTCAAAAATGTCAATTTTGGTCGAATTTGAGGTTTTCACAAAAATGAATTCATTAAGCCCTCATCTATTGATCCCAATGCTCCAAAAAGCAATTAAACATCTAAAAGTATCTTTATTTGTACATTTTCTGAGAGAAATACCTTTCCCTTGTCCATGAAAATTGTCGTTTTCTCTGCTCACTTCTCGACTACTGGCGCTTTCTCTCAGCACAAGTTTGGTATCATTTTAAAGTGCAGCATTTCAACTTAATGAATATTCATAGCGAATTCTCAATGGCATGAGTCTGAACCAATGAAATGTGATTTTAAATCTCACAATGATGTAAACAAAGCGATCTTACTCGGTTGACTGACAGATCCGAAGACGCCTCAGACAGCGTGCGATCACGATATAGGCTACACATACACACAGAATTACAGTATTTCAAAATATCTGTCTTGGCGAGTATTCACGCAAACATTATCTGTTATGTCTTAAATGAACATTTGGTTAACTGCTGGGGAAAAACATCTGATGTGTAACATTATATATTAGATTTGTGTAGTACAGTAGGTCTTAATATATAGGCTGTCTGTTTCATTAATGTTAATCAAACAATTGTGGTATCATGGAAAAAATAAGTTGAATATATCTTTTTCCTATAGATATTTAGTTTTGACTTGGTTTGTGCCAAATCTGGTGTTATTACCAGGGATTTTAAGGTTTGGTTGCTATGTAATTTTGTTTTGGAACATTCAGAAAACTTTAACTCGATTTTTCTCAAAATTGACTTTGCTGACTTTGTCATTTTTTGTCGGATTCCAACAAATCATACATTATTTTGAAGGTTACATAATAGAGAATGTGAAAATAACAATAACTCATTTTTGAAAATTTGCTCATTGCGACTCATTTTGCCAGCACGGGTCACAATTATACATATTCAATTATTTCAGCTTTAAATGAAAATTAGACATTTTTCTTTAAGAACTAACTGGGAGTTACAATACAGATTAGGTGTGTTCGACTTCATGTGGTGCTGCACAGACAAATCGGTGAAAGTTTCGGACACTTTCTGCTTCCCGTAGTGACACTCGCGCAGTGTTTTATACGTACTTTATTACAGACAAAGTGGATTAGATGCAATATTTGTAAAGTACACAGATGTTTCAGATGTTTTCATGAAGCAACAGAAACGCTTTTCATGTACTCCTTAATACAGCGTCATCTGTTCAAGAATAAAGTTTAACATAAGCTTATTCATAGTTTTCAGTCACGTGACTGGCACAGAGACCGGGCGGCAAAACATCCATAGAACTGCATTACATGCCTGTCAATTTTTCATCTCAAAAGATGAAAAATAAAAATATGTGAATAAAATGCAAGTTTTGATCCATATCCAGCACCTGCTGCAGTATTTCACTAAAAACAGCAAGACATTCTAAAACGCTTAACGTGAAAAACACTTAAAGTGCCTTAATGTACTAAAACAATGATATTAAAAGACCAAATTCAGTATACACCTTATTGATGATGAATACTGAGATGAGCCCAGAATATGAATGCAATATGTTAAATTGTTAAATGTTTTCTTTATAATGGTTTTCTATGGAAAAACGCTTAAAGAGAAACTGTGTGTTCCATTTATATTATGGGTTCATCTGCTTGCCTGTACTACTATGCATCATCAATAAGGTATATATTGAAATTACTGTCTTACTTCATTAGTACTTAACACAAACCTAGTAAAAATCACTGGCGGGCAATGGAGGAATGCCTTGTTCTGCCCTCCGGATGGGCTTTCTTATATATCTTGTCTCTATATATTTTTATCAGTGTTAGTTTGAGAAACATTACACAATATAACATTATGGTTACATGAAAAGAGTTTACAGATTTGTGAGCATTAGTGGAATTGTAGGTGCCAGAATAAACACGAAACACACGTCGTTGTCATTGGTGAATCCGGCCAATTGTGAAACATCTGTTTCGTCATCAGAACCCGTGCAGCCGCTCTGGAGAAGCCGCGCTGTCTGAGTCAGCCGTCTGCTCTCGAATCGCTCTTGCGGTACTTTGATGCCATACATCACAGTGATGTGCTGTCGATGCTGTCTTAAGTTGGACAAAATTTCTAACCGGCATGCACTGCCTACAAGTCAGCCGCCGATTGGTCTGCGCAGCGCTGGATGAAGACGAACACACCTAATGACATCAGGCCGGAAGGGAGGGGTTGGAAAATGAGAGGGCTTGGTGATGTCAACTGAAAAGGAAGGTTCTTTCAGAGGCAGAACAAGTTATTATATTTTGATGAAAGATTTATAGTCATTTTTCATTTTTATAATAAAGATTTATAACAGAATAACATGCACTGATGGATCATTCACAATAAGACCAGGATCATATAAATAAATAGTTAATTTTGATTTTATGTTTAATTCAGAGTTTAATATTGCAGGTGTCTGACTGTCACTGTTTATGTCTGTGCTTCTCAGTATCTTGATGAAGGTCTGAAGTACTGTAACTATATCTTCACGCTGGTCTTTGTGTTCGAGGCTGTGCTGAAACTGGTTGCCTTTGGCTTTAGGAGATTTTTCAAAGAGAGGTAAGGCTCCCTCTTGAGGACACAATGCAGAAATGCAGTATCATTTCTAGACAGTAAGTTCACTGGTTAGTGTTTTTCTTAAATTGACATTTCAACATAGGTCGGTTCTCATCACAGAAGTGGGGAGAAAACAACTGCAATCAGTTTCATTTCATTTTAATGGCATGTTGCAGTTCACAGCTGCTCATATCTAAATGCATTAATATGCACTACTGTTCAAAAGTTTGGGAATTTTTTTAAACGTTTTGAAATATGTCTTTTATGCTCACCAAAGCTGCATTTATTTGATGAAAATACAGTAAAAACAGTAATATTGTGGAATATTTTTACAGTTTAAAAGAACTGTTTTCTTTTTTTAATATAATAATTTATTCCTGTAATCAAAGCTGAATTTTCAGCATCATTACTCCAGTCTTCAGTCGCATGATTCTTCTGAAATCATTCTATTATGCTGATTTGCTGCTCAAGAAATATTTCTTATCGTTATCAATGTTGAAAACAGATGTGCTGCTAAATATTTTTTGTGAAAACTGATACTTTTTTTAGGATTCTTTGAATAGAAAGTTCAAAAGAACAGCATTTATTTTAAGTAGAATTTCTTTTGATCAATTTAATGCTTCCTATCTTTTGAGACTGTTATTCTGTGATACTGATTCACAGTTATAATAAGTGGTCTGAACTTTAAGTATAGATGAATGGTGTCTGTGATGCCGACACTATCAGTGTCAAACTGCGTCTTGTTTCAATAAAATGAGCTTTGGTGCCAAACTGCTATAAAAATGATTGTTGCACACAAGTTTTTTAAACGTATCAGTCATTACCCGTCACTCTGTCAGAATCGCATGGCATGCAAACGTGAACACTTGCGATCCATGTTCCAATGTGGTATCAACTCACTGTTTGAAGTGCCTATCATAAAGAAAGGTCACATGTTGTCATGAACAATAATGAGACACGGTCTTCTCATAGGATAAGGCAATGCAGAATCATGAATAATTGTGAGACACCACTGTGACACATCCTGTGACAGTGATGCAGAGGAAGAGCCTAGAAAGTCCCTTAAATTAATAACTTTGCTCTTTATAAATCAAAAATACTCTATGCTAATATTGTATTCCATTGCCATTCATGTTCTGTGGCCCTTTAAGCTTGAAATTTCAGTGTTAAAGAAAGACCTTTCCTCAGGCAATCTCTAATGGTCAAGTGTAGCACTTTCCAAGAATATTAAATGGTTTCACAGGACATTGTCTTTATCTCATTTTGTGTTTCTGTCTTTCTTCTGTCAGGTGGAATCAGTTAGACTTGGCAATTGTTCTTCTCTCTATCATGGGCATCACACTTGAGGAAATTGACCTGAATGCCTCTCTACCCATCAACCCAACTATCATACGCATCATGAGAGTGCTACGCATTGCCAGAGGTACCAAATACACGCACAGAAAAAAAGCACATGCCAGCCATGACAAGTGAGAAATTAAGCAATATCTAAGATGTGCCAAGAGCGAGAAGTTTCCAGATTTTCTAGCACATCTGATAAAAATAGGAAATTTACCATTTTTTTATGTACTCTACCGTTCAAAAATGTTGGATCCATAAGACTGTCTTTCTTTTTTCAAAAGAAATTAATAATTTTATTCAGCAAGGATACATTAAACTGTTTAAAAGTGACATTTATAATGTTATAAAAGATTCCTATTTCAAATAAATGCTGCTTTTTTTTAAACTTTGTTCATCAAAGAATCCTGAAAAACATTGATTTTGTTTTCCACAAATATATTAAGCAGTTTTCAACTGTTTTCAACATTGATAATAAAAAGAAATGTTACCTGAGCAGCAAATCATATTAGAATGATTTCTGAAGAACCATGTGACACTAAAGACTGGAGTAATTATGCTGAAAATAAACTATTTGACAATACTACTATTTTTACTGCATTTTTGATCAAATAAATACAGCCTTGGTAAGCAAGAGACTTCTTTCAAAAACATTAAGACATTTTAGAGACCTAAAACCTTTGAATGGTACTGTATTCTTTTATGTAGTGCTAAACAGATGTTTTACAGTGAGGGTTTGTGTCAAAAAGAAATTTCAGTGATTAAAATGGAAATGAAATGTAACATACAGTAAAATTCCCTTTCAGTGTTGAAGCTGTTGAAGATGGCCACAGGAATGAGATCTCTTCTGGATACAGTAGTTCAAGCTTTACCACAGGTCAGTAAGTTCATGTTTTTGTGCTGTATCTTTTGTGATTTGTTTTGTGGAGCTACAGTACTTCATACAGTAGATGCCTTACTGTATATGGCCCCAGATGATACTGTATATATATATATATATGTGGCTTTATTCTAGTGATGTTCTGGTTCTCTAGGTTGGTAATCTGGGTCTGCTTTTTATGCTGCTGTTCTTCATCTATGCGGCACTGGGAGTTGAACTCTTTGGCAGACTTGGTCGGTATACCTTTCATTTCCTGTTATCATACACTGCTGTTCAAAAGTTTGTGGTTGATCATATTTTGTGCTGTTTTTGAAGGAAAACTAAGGCTGCGTTTATTTGATCAAAAATACAGTAAAATCAGTAATACTGTGAATAAATATTTTCTATTTTAATATATTTAAATGTTTTATATATTTCATCATGACTCCAGACTTCAGTGTCACATGATCCTTCAGAAATCATTCTAACATGCTGACTTGGTGCTCAAGAAACTTTTCTTCAGTTTCTGATTAACTGAAAGTTCAATAGAACAGCATGTATTTGAAATCTTTAGTAACATCATAAATGTCTGTACTGTCACTTTTAATCAATTTAATGTGTCTTTGCATATATAAAAGTATTAATTTCCTTACAAAAATCTTTAAAAGCCCAAGCTTTGAATAGTAGTGTTTGCTGTTAACAAATAAATGTATATTTTAGATGAAGTATTAAAATGAATTATTTTTAAATCAGAATGCACTGAGGAGACCCCATGTGAGGGTTTGAGCAGACACGCTACATTTCAGAACTTCGGTATGGCATTCCTCACTCTATTCCGTGTTTCCACGGGTGACAACTGGAACGGAATCATGAAGGTATTCTGCAAAGCATGAAAAGTATTCATGCCGCATGTTGTAATTACCTGATTAGGGAATGCTGATGAATGTTAGCTCTTAATTGGTTGTCAAAAAGATTATTTGTTGCCCACGTACAGTACATTATCAATACTTGTCCATTTTTGAGCTTGGCAGAACTCACAATTTCTGTGTTTCTGTGTGTGTCTAGGATACCCTGCGGGAATGTAAAAATGACAAATGTCTGAGTTACCTTCCGCTTTTGTCGCCTCTGTACTTTGTGACATTTGTGCTGATAGCACAGTTTGTGCTGGTGAATGTTGTGGTCGCTGTGCTCATGAAACATTTAGAGGAGAGTAACAAAGATGCCCGTGAGGAGGCTGAGATGGAGGCGGAGTTGAAGGAGGAGCTTCAGGGCAGTCGTAGACAAAGCACCGCCTCTATGGGCGGAGTCATTGGGCTTGAGGGTACAGCTGTTAAAATGGAGTCTCTCTCACATGAACAGGTAAGTTCTGTTAGATTAGAGTAATGATAAATGTATTTTGGATATGTGTAAGATAACAATTTTTAAATAACATTTTAGTATAATGAAAAAAAAAAAAAAAGTTTATTATTTTATATAGAACTAAATCTTGCATAATTTAGAGGTGAATATTGTCTAGTACCATGAAATCCCCTCAAAATAAAAAAAAAATCTTAAAGTCACCATGAAATCAAAATTGTCCATTCCTAGGGAGTCTTTGTCATAATCTCAGCCTGTATTTCCGTTTTACAAAGGACTTTTATGCTGAAGTGTTTTCTGTCCCCTTGTTTCTGTGTTCACTCCTGTGTTCAATTCCTGTTTGCCTTCTGCCTTGTTTGTCTCCATAGTGACCTTGATTAGTGCTGTGATTGTTCCCATGTGTGTCTTGTTTGCCAATCACCCCTTGTGTGTATGTGGTGTGTGTGTGTATATATATATATATATATATATATATATATATACACCCCATTGTTTCTCATATTCTTTGACTTGTGTTGTCCGTCCTTGGTTGTATTGTGCATTTTTGCTGTAGCTTCCTGTTCTGTCGTGTCTGGATTAAATGTCCACTGCATTTGGATCCATTGCCTCTTTTATCTGCAGCAGCCACGTTACAAAACACTAGAACAACATGGATTAAGCAGAGGAAATTCTGTTCCTTCGACAAGGTACCATCAAGGATTACTCTGTTCAGTTCTGTGCTTTCGCTAACTGTTCAAACTGGAAGGATGCCATTTTGAAAGACTTTCATTGTCATGGATTAAACAAACCTGTAAAATCATTCAGGCCAAGAGGGACCCCCTCACTGTGGGGGGTAGAGGAGGACCCTTCACCTAAACAATTTTTTTTTGGGGGGGGGGCTATGTGCATCAACTACGGCTTCCAAGTCCGGTGGTCTCAAGTCCAGAGTCTCCAGCCGTCATGCCCATCACACCTGAAGCATCTAAGGCTGTCCCAGGGCATTCAAGACTGGTGTCTAGTGTGGCAGACCCACCACTGAGGTTGGTTTGAGCGGTTGGCATCCCGGTGGTGCCAACAATGCCCCTGAGTCCACTCGATTCTGGGGGTCTCAGAGGTTCTTCCACCGTCGGCTGCACCTCCTGTAAGGGCAGTTGCCATCTTGTGTATTTGGGCCGCACACACTTCTCCAGCTCCTCCTGAGGCGGCGGCGTCCGCACCAGCTCCTCCCGTGGTGGCAGCGTTCGCTCCAGCTCCTCCCGAGGTGGCGGCGTCCGCACCAGCTCCTCCCGAGGTGGCGGCGTCCGCACCAGCTCCTCCCGAGGTGGCGGCGTCCGCACCAGCTCCTCCCGAGGCGGCATCCGCTCTAGCTCCTCCCAAGGTGGTAGCGTCTGCTCCTGATGCGGCGGCATCCGCTACAGAGCATCCAGAGGTGGCGGCGTCCACTTGTGAACTCTCTGTCTGCCCTGACACAACCACACAGGTCGCTCATGAACTCTCTGTTAGCTCCAACACGACCATGGAGGTCGTCCCTAAAATCTTTCACTGAATCTCATTTCGAAGGCTGTGTCCTCCAGAAGTCGTTTTTTAAAAGCTGCATACGTCATCGAGGTGGTCTCATTTAAGAAAAGTAACCATTAGATTCTAAAGTAAGAAAGAAATTACAGTATTTTACACCTCACGAGGAATAACAGTCAATTTTATTAAGGTTACTCTTTTTTAAATAAGACATCCCTGATGACATATGCAGCCTTCAAATGCGACCTCAGGAGGACGCAGCCTCCGAAATGAGTTGGCCAACGTCTGCCCTGGCAAGACCATGGAGGCTGTCCCTGAACTTCCTATATGCCCCAGCATGACCATTGAAGTCGCCCTAGAACACCCTGCCTGTCCTGTTATGGCCACGGAGGTCATTACTGAACTCCCTGCTTGTTTCGTCTCGGCAGAGAGGACGTCCTAAGTTCTTCAGTTTCGTCACCTCCCCTGAAGTGGTCTTCAACCCCACATGCTCCGCCGTGGTGGTTCTCAGCTATGTCGTGGTGGTCACCAGCTCCGCCGTTGTGGTCCTCAGCCTCCTACTCTGCCTGCTCCTCCCTGGGACCCTAATCCATCCCGGTTTCCAGTCATGCTTCCGCCACACAGGCCTGGTTCTCCGTCCCTCCCCTTAGTCTGTCTCCGCTCCACTACCTTCCTAGACTTGTTGTGGAGCGTCTGGAATCCGTTCCTAAGGGATAAACTCATCCTGTGTTTCACTGGAAGGACTTTTATGTTGAAGTTTTTTCTGTCCCCTTGTTTCTGTGTTCACTCCTATGTTCAATTCCTGTTTGTCTTCTGCCTTGTTTGTCTCCATAGTGACCTTGATTAGTGCTGTGATTGTTTCCAGGTGTGTCTTGTTTGCCAATCACCCCTTGTATATACTCTATATATTTTATTGTTTCTCATGTTCTTTGTCTAGTGTTGTCCATACATGGTTGAATTGAGTTTGTTTGCTGTAGCTTCCTGTTCTCTCATGTTTGAATTTACCTTGTTCATTGTCTGTATTTATTTCTGTTGTCTTGTTTCAATAAATGTCCACTGCACTTGGATCCAATGCCTCCTTTGTCTGTAGCAGCCACGTTACTATATTGCAGTATAAAGGATTTTTCATGTCATTTTTTCAATCAACATGTGCAATTTGTGTGGTAATTTATTTTGATTTATTATATCATATAATTATTTCATTATATATCATATTTATATTATTATTTCTTATAAATATTAAGATTATATATTGTATTTTATAAACAAAAATCATTTTTATGCAATATGTAGTGTCTTCAAGCCTGTTTTTAAGAAATGGTAGAACATTACAGTAAAAGCACTCTTATCATAATGATTTGTTGTGTTCGCAGGGCAAAGACCCCAATTATGGCAACTTCCTGACAGTTGGGAGGCCGTCTATATCACGGATGCTGTCCTTACCTAATGATAGTTACATGCTGTATCCTGTTAAGCCTGTATATGGATCCATTCATGAGAGATTCTCCAGACAGGACTCTACACTACCAGGTGATAAAACTAAGCAAAGCCTTGCTGTTCTTGGCACACATATAGAGAGAAAAAATGACTAAAGCTGTTTGTGTGTTTTCAGGCTCCTCTCTCTCACTCGGCACCCAGCCCTGTGAAGATAATGCAGTAATGCAAGTTCCAGGAACTGCATCTCAGACAAGCCTGGCCTCCATTCCTGCTCCCCACCCTCTAAATCAAAGAGCGAGATCTAGCAATGCCTTCAGGGCTCTGCAGAGACAGGTACTGCAGCAACTCTCATCCTGATGTCTGGCTGACAATAGATTAAATCAGTTAGACAATTAGATAAAATACTTTTTTTTCCTTTGTCACAAATGAAATGCAAAATTTGAGATGTCATGTGAACATCTGTGTAAAATTCCAGATGCAGCTTCTTCCAGATACAGTTCTTGTTTCCATTGGATCATTCTCAAATGATGCTCGTTAAAGCAAAAGAGAGACAACCCAAATACTAAAACATTCAGACATTCATGTTAATTATGTTAATTCTTATTGTAACTACATATATTTTTAATTATGTATTTAAATATGTATTTAATTATATGAATATTATTTAATGTAATTTGTATTAAACTACAAAAATATAAAATATTATAAATATATAAAATATTATAAATATTGAATATATCATTAGCTTTATACAAAGTATAATATAAAATATATACAAAAATATTTGTATTAATTTAGGTAATGATTAAAGTATTTTTATATATATATATATATATATATATATATATATATACATATATATATATATATATATATACATATATATATATATATATATATGTATAATATATATGTATTTACAATATATTTCATCTATTCTCTAAATTAATAAAAAGGATATTAAATATATATAATTTAATTTAATTAAATATATATGTTTTATGTGAATAATATGAATATGAATAATAGAATAATGTGAAGCTAATATTAGAGGAGGAAAAAACACTGCAGTTTTATTCAGAGGCCCAAATTGAGAAAAAATGTAGAATTTGGTACAGATGCTATTATTTATATGACCAAAAAGTAAGATGAAATTCTGATAGTTTGTAATGTAAATCAATGATATGTGATGTAAATCGATGAACACATATATAATTCATAATTTAATATATAATATATAACATTATATATTACATTAATTATATATTATATTAAAATATATAATTTAATATGTAATACATTTAAAATATACAATTTAATCTATATTATATTTAATTTTTAAAATATGTTTAATATCATTTTGTGTTAAATTAGATAAAATATTAAATATATTTTAAATAAATACATTAAATATATTTTCCAATATATATGAAAATTACTACAGAATTCTGCAATAAAGTATTCAATTTGGTAGTGTAATGAATCATTTTTAATGTGTGTTCTTACATCTGTTCTTACATACAGCAAGCAATAAAGAGTGACTCCATTGATTCCACAAACGCTGACTCCAGAGACAACTTACATATCCCGAGCAAGCCCTCCTCCAGTGATAATCTTCTTCTTAAAGTACCCATCATGCCCCTCACCTGTGGATCTGCCCCCTGTTCCCCCCAGGCCTCGCCTCCCCCTCCCCTCCGCAGCCGGACAGCGAGCGTACAAACAAACAAACACGTGTACAGCCAGCGCAGCATCCCCTGCCGACAGACAGCGTACCATTCGCAATCCATAAAATCTCTTGAAATAATGCACGCACATGCACACACCAAACTACGGGATTCGGACGGTCCTGAAGAGGCGGTCCGACTCAACCCGAACATTTCCCAAAGAAGAGCCTCTCGCTGTGGGGGACACAGCCACAGTTTGTCCCCTTGCGACCCACCTTTCTGTTCTGACAGCCAGTCTCAGGACTCATTGCACAGCGGGGCGGCCCGTCAGCCGGATACCAGTGCTCATAGTCTGCGAAAGTACAACAGTATGGAAAATAATGGCTTCCTGTCTCAGCTTCACATCCCTCGCCGCCACTCAACGCACGGAGAGGAGTTACTTCTTCAGCAGCAGACAATTTCACCATCACCTGGACCTTCTCCAACACCCAAAAAGGAGAAAATGAGCCCGCCGTGCATCTCCATCGACCCTCCCACCGATGCGGAGTTTCCGTGTCCAGGGGTCAGCCAGGAGCGCAGCACAGTCCTAAGGCGGCGGACCCCGTCGTTTGACTCCGCACTACCACGGGAGTCCTTAGATCTTCCTGACGTGCAGGACGAACCTCTTTTGCCGAGTCATTTGCCCCTCCCACAATTCTCTTTTGACCAATCGGATGTAAGTTCCCTGAGTAGCCTGTCGGAACTGCTTTCGGATAGTGACCAGTCGACGCACTCCTTCCCTCCTGAGGCCCGGTCGGGGCTTGTGGGAGATGCAGGTCGGAGTCCACTCAGGAAGAAGGTATTGGTCAGAATGGTCAGCACTAGGGATCCAGCAAATGAGGATTCGGTTGCCTAGGCAAACGAGCAGGAAGCCACTTACGCATTCCGCCTCTTTATAAAGCATTTTAATAACAGGAAGAGGCGGTGTCGGCAAAAGTATGCAAATGTGTTTCTGATGGAACTGATCTTTTTGTGCCTGATCATATTGATTAGGGAACTTTTGCTAGTGTTTATCATCACACACACACATTGATATTGTGACATTTTATGTGAATTCATAAGAAAATCTATCACAGAACCATGTTGCATCGTGGCATATAATTACTGCACATGACAGTAAGATTTTAACCCTCATATTTTGTTTGGGGTCTGACAGGTTGATCATTTAATTGCTCAAAAAGTGTCATTTAAATTAACCCTGTAAAGTCTGACATATGAAATAATAGTATAAAAAAAAATAGATTTTGAAATGGATCACTTTATTGAACCTTTAGACAAAATATTTTTAAAAATCTACAAAAAAAAGTTTGATAATGTATTTTTGTTGAGTATCATATTTTATACATCAGGCTTTTATGGCTCATATTGCATGATATAGAAAAATGGAGGGAAAAAACACCTTAATTTTATTCAGAGGCAGTAAAAATATGCAATTTGGTGCAGTTGCAGATATTTATAAGGCCAAAAAGTAAGTTGAAATTCTGATATAATATAATGTCTTATAATGTAAGTCAATAAGAGCAGACTATTCACATAAATATCAGTTGTCACTCTATGTCTCCCAATAATATCTTCGTAAGATGTTTTATGATCAAAGCACTGTACTTTTTATTGTGGAAGCAAAACATATAATGCAATGCAATGCAACACTCTAAAAAATGCTGAGTTAAAGACAACCTAAGTTGGGTTGAAAATGGACAACCCCAGCGGCTGGGTTAAATGTTTGCCCATCCTTCTGGGTAGTTTTATTTAACTCAACTATTGTTTAAAAATTACTGTATTGCTTGCTTAAAATTAACCCCAAATTTGTTGGAAATGAACATTTATTAATAAGTTTAATGAATAATAATTAAACAATAAACATTTATTAAATTGCTTATTAATAAATCTTCACCTTTTGATTATTATTGTTGCCTCTAGTAATTATGTCTGATTTTTAATTTCCAACCTATTTATATTGATTTTAAGCCAGCCATATAGTCATTTTTAAACAATAGCTGGGTTAAATAAAATTGCTCAGCACGTTGGGCAAACATTTAACCCAACCGCTGGGTTAAAACAACCCAATTGCTGGGTTTGTCCATTTTCAAACCAACTTTGGTTGTTTTTAACACAGCATTTTGTAGAGTGAATGATGATTGAGAGATGAACAAACTTTCATCAAAAGCCTGATGTTTGATACTCTCATTTTAATGTGATTTTTCTAAAAAATGATGTATTGATAATGTATTGATGAAGACCTATGTTGCTTCAGTCCAGTAAGTGATCATCTTGAAATATTACTAACAATAAAAAAAGACACAAGAAGGGGGACATGTTTAAGGCCCCGTTTACCCTAGTTCCCCCGGTTACGCCTGTCGTTTACACTATGCCGGAGTTTTCGAACCTTGAAAACAGAGACTTTCGAAAACGCTGCAGACCCCGTTCTAGTTTGAAAATGCTGGCGTTGTGTTTCAGTATAAACGGACCGAAACGGAGAATTTTGAAAATGATGGCATGGCTGCCCACGTTCACTCTGCGTATCCTTGATGACCGTGTAAACAATAACATGGAGACTGAACTGCAATCTTTGCTGGCTTTGTTGTCATTTTTAGCAGCCATTATGCAGTTAAACTCAGCATTTTTTTTTTAATACTGCAGCTGCCTACATGCGCAAGAGGCAACTGTTTACATTTGTCCGCGCATGCCCAGTGTGCATGAACAGTCATGTGACATGCGTTTTCGGTCGTGTAGTGTAGACGGAGATCGTTTCTGAAACGCCAGTGTAGATGAGGATAGTTTTCATTTTAAAACACCGTTTTAAAACAAAAACGCACTAGTGTAAACGGGGCCTAAAATGATACTCAACTTGATCAAAAAGTATAAACTATCAATCAGGTGACAGAATGCATGTAGTAGATTGTGTACAACAGGATTTCCAACAAAGTTTTGACCATGTTGATAATTTAGAGGCCTTAGAAATTTGCGTATAAAATGATACAGTAGGATTTATAGGGTTAAAGTTAATTTCATGAGTTTCCTGTTATTATGAGAACTAATTATAAAAGTTAATTTTATAACTAGCATACTGTGGATATCCATCATGAAACTTATACATTACTTATGTACCTTATGTTTGGAGTCCCAGAGACCCCAGGTATAAAGCATGAATAAATGCAAATAATTTCCTTACGGTGTTTTAATGTGTTTTATTAGATTGACCCCAAACAGAAACAACAATACTGTCCTGGATAATAGTCAATTTGTGGTAAAACAGAGTGTTAAAGCTTGAATAATATCTGCCTACTGAGTTTTGATTAGGTCAGAGGAACGGAGTAAAAGAATTTGATGGGAAATAATGAGTTCATTATTAGTTAGCCAATGTCAACAGAACATGAGGGTTAAATGTCAACGCTATACAGTATGTCTCATCTTCAAACAAACTCTTATGTCATATGATTAATTAACAGTCATACCCTAACTGTAACACCCTATTGTCTTATACAGAGTATACGACACATAGAAGTATTTTAGCTGAAACATATGCATGTTTCATAATGCAGATTGTGTAGCTGAATGAATGAAATGATTATTGTATATATGTGTGGCATGTGATATTTTTGTAAAGGGTCCGAGTTTTACATGTTGTTGGCCTTCAGGAAGAAACGGTGTTAAAGAATGTTCCGTGTTCAAGTTCTACATCTGTGCTGCAGATTAACACAGAAAATAATTTTGATTCATTCCTCTGTTTGTAAAAAATAGTGTGTGTACAGTGATGCAGTGAAGTCTATGGGCAAAGCATTGCAGCAGGATCAAATTGACACTATAGTCACATAAATTTAAAACTATAGTCGCAAGACTTCAACATTATGTGGTAACATTGCCTACCCACTAACCCTGTCTATGCAAAGTTATAAATTTACTTTAAAACAATTTTCACTCAGAAATTGCTAGTAAAATGCACAAATAATTACACATTGAATTAACTGTGAAATTTTGAAGTAGAAAAACTAAAATTTCTTGTAAAACATACTCCAGTAGTGTTTGCAGTGTTATTTTAGTTTTATTATACTTTTATTAATATTTTTAATTACTGTAGAATTACTTTTTATATTTTTAAGTTAATTTTAGTTTAAGTTTTAGTAATGAGCGTTCAATGAGTAATGAGTCATTGCATTCGTTTTCTTTTCAAATATTGCTATTTATGTTTAATTTTATTTTTATTTCAGTTTTAGTTTTTATTTATTTCTAGTTAATTTTATTTCTTCAACTTATTTCAGTTTATTGCCAAGGCAACATTTCTAATTTTTGTTTAGTTTAATTTTGTTTTTGTTTTTTTGTTTTTGTTTTTTTTAATTAACAGAAATGTTTAATAGTTTAAGTTTTAGTTAACGATAACAACCCTGAATCTTTGTTTTATTTACAACTTCGAAAAAGTTTATGGAGGACTGAGTGCCACTTAAAAGTCAAATCAATCAATCAATTATTAATGTATTAATTCAAAATAAAAATGGACATTTTTCAAAATGACAAATAAATAGATGTATCTGTTAAGTTCATGTTTAAAAATGTAGTCAATAACACATGCAAAGATGCCAGAAAAAGACTTTTACACTGTAAACTTAAACTCAAAAACTTTTTAAAAAAGTTCAGTTCAGTTTCTGCCTTAAATTTTTGAGTAGGCCGTAAATTGGCTGTACAAGTCATTTCAACTTAAATTAAATGAAACTGACTTAAAAAATTGAGTTGAATCTCGTATAATTTATAAAATCTAGTTTAACTTATTTTAAACCTTCTGGAATATTTTCCCCTTAGACTTTTCTTGTATAGCATTACTGTAACACATTTTGTTGGTTTTATTAAATTGAGAAATCAAAATTATTTCAGTGGAGATCATTAAATTATAAAACCATGTGTTTTTTCTTTTGAACTGTAGTGCACTAACATGTAAACATTTGATCACATTTTTTTCCCCCCATATGCACAAGCACAGAAGCTTCCAAAGAAAAGAGCTATAGCATGAATGCTCACTCTCTTATTTTGGATTGATAACATTTGTGTAACCCATGAGCAGAGAAGTCCTGACACTTATTGAATAGTATTAACATGTCAACGTTGCAGTATTTGCAACAACATGAAGGTTGTTCAGTACCTGTAACATTTCCTCACATAAAGGCAGATGTGTATCACAAATTGTGAATCCTTTCCACTGCATGAACAGCTGAATATAGGCTTTTCACATTTACTTAACTCTGGGTTAACAGCTTTTAAACCCCAGGTTAAGGCCACTTCATACTACAATCATACCTTGTCATCAAGGAATTGTGTAAAATAAATAAATAAATAAGTATCATGGTTTCCACAAGAATTATAAGCAGCACAACTGTTTTCAACTGTGATAATAATAAGAAATGTTTCTTGAGCACCACATTAGAATGATTTCTGAATGATCATGTGACACTAAAGACTGGAGGAATGATGCTGAAAATTCAGCTTTGCCATCACAGGAATACATTATATTTTAAAATACATTACAATAGTAAACAGTTATTAATTTAAAATGTAATAATATTTCACAATATTACTGTTTTTATTTTTGATCAAATAAATAGTAAGTATAAGAGACTTCTTTTAAAAACAAAAAATTACTGACATACTGACTTTTGAGTACACTTGAGTAGTGTACATGGCCACAATTCCTTAGATAAAGAAGCAGTTATTAAAACAGGCCAAATATGTTAACCCGGGGTTAAACTTTAGTGTGAAAAGTCCTCTAAAAATAGCAAACATAAATGATTGACTGTAGTTTACTCATTCTCAAAATCACATGAATACATATTAATCTTCAACAATGCATTTTATGATTAACTAGAGTGTGATGGAGGAATTCGGGAAAACCAAGGGCTGCTAAATATAAATGAGTATCTCTGGATTGAGTGTGACAGTGTGAGATCCCGAATGCTGTTTGACTGGTTTATGATTTTGGGTGCTGTTCTACAGATGGGAGCATCCAATGAGTATCACTATGAAACATTTTGCTGATAAACTATGGACATTAAACGTTTAGAGACTGTTAACTATACTTGAAAAGATCTTTATTTTGCTTGCAGTACTGTTTCCTGTAGACTGTAATTCATTGTCACTATGTGTGAACATTTAAGTAGCAGATCTGTGTGTAAACAGAGCAGAATGCACATAACTAATACTTTCCATCAAAAGGGTACAAAACAGAGCTTCAAATAAATTTTATAATAATAATATGTGTCAGTGAAAGGCAGTGTATAACCTTCATAATGGTGCATTATGAAGCATTAGAAGGTGCATTAGGAGGTGCATAACATTGTTTATCCACCTCAGGAGAGCAAACTACATATAATATGAGCTGTATTACAATAATAAAACATTCTAGAATGGGTTAACAGTCAGTGTTGGGGTAAAACATTACAAGTAATCAGATTACTTTTAAGTAAAGTAAAACAATACCAAAAGTAAAGTAGCTATGCAATTAGTTACTTTGGGAGTAATGCAGTGTAACACATTACTTTTAAAATGAACTTTCCCCAACACTGGTAACCGCATTGTAGATTTGCCTAAACTAATCTTTAACATGGGTTTAACTGGTTTGGGTCCAAATGTTGGTTTGTAGCTATATATACAGTAACCTATATGTCCCTTAAAATAACCAAAAAAAGAGAAAAAAAAAATTTCTTCATAAAATTCTAATAACAGGGTTGAATGGTTGACATTTAAAACTAGCTACTTGGAATGCTGTGAATTTTATGTTAGTTAATAGTATCTTAAAGATAAAATAGCTCTCTGTCTGAAGAACATGAGATTTTTAAATCTATTGCTTTCCAAAAAAAGTAAAGGGCTGCCAGTTTGTACCCTATTTGTGGAGAATTCCATCCCCCCAAACTTCACTTGCAAGCTTTTTGTTAACACTTATTCATAGCTGGTTTTTGAAACACACACATTCGTTTACTGTACCATATATTTGAAATGAACCAAAAAAAAAGCACCAGATAACTTCTGTGTGTTGACCTGGTAATAATAGCATGTATATCGACCTGACTGTATCTTTCCCTTATTTCTGTTTGTTTTTCTTATGGCATAATAAAGCACACTATAAGGGACACACTGCACTATAAATCTGGGTTGCAAATTCATGAATACATACCTGTAAACGTTTTATAAATTCAAGTTTCTTGTTAAGGGCTTTTATGGCATTTAGCTTTCTGGAAATATCATATTTTCATGAATAAATACTATAATACTATACTATAGTATATAGTACTATATATACTAATATATAGTACTATACATTAGTATATATAGTATATTTTATTCTTTATTTTATTTTATTCTTTTTATAGTTTTTTTAGCTTTAATTTGTTTTTGTTTTTTCAGTTTTAGTAATTTTAGTAGGCCTACTTTGTCTTAAACATATTGGGAAGACAAGGGTTTTTTTTGTTTGTTTGTTTTTTTAATTTTAAGGTTGCGCTGTGGATGAGGATTCGATTAGAACTACGAATAAAAAGTGTTAAAAAAAAAAAAAACTACAAACATGACGGATGTCAAGACCGACGGTTAAGGGGTTTGAGTGATTAATAATTAGTATCTAACCTGACGAAAAATATTTGTTGAATGTTATCCACATTATATTTAATCTACAACAGGATTGTAAACTTTTATACCGACATGTTTGGTCATTAACTTTTAAATGCATCATTATGCAAACATGAGCTAGGAGAGTTCTCCATATATAAGACCCATGACTGGCAGATCAACGTGATACATTTCTCCACGAAACGGTAGGAAATTAAATTTAATTGAATGTGGAGGATTTAACTGTGACAAGATGACTGACAGGGCAGTTTAAACTGTGACAGGATGCATGTAACTAGTGACGGAGCGTGCGTTAAAGACGCAATTATGACGAAGTAGTAGGCTATGACCCAAAGGTTGCATACTCTTCTGCTACACACTCAAAAGTATGTACTTTTTCTTCACAAAAACAGTATACTTTTTTAGTAGGCGAATTGGGACGCAGCAATGGGCTATATGCACGGAGCGTTCTTTAGAACTTCCGCAATAATATAAGCCAGCTCGAAAACTTCCAGTGAGATGTCATTTGCTGGTGTGTTGAGCATCAGTAGTGTAATACTTAGTTTATAATCAGAATATAGTCACTCAAATAGTCAGGCATAGTATTAATTTAGTTATTCAAACGTAAGACAGCATACAAAATAAATAAATAAATAAATAAAGACGTACCTCATTGTTCCTCCTCGTCTAAATTCAATTCGACCATCAGTTTTCACACTTTTATGTGAAAAAAAAGCTTCAAAAATTAAATATTTTTTGTGCATTTTAGTTAGATTAATTGAATAAAATGTGTGTTTTTACAATTGATCTGAAATCATTGATCTTGCGCTGCACTGACTGACAGCTGCTGTGATTACAAAGGGAAAGCGCTGTGCTATTTCATACTTCACATTGACAAAATGTATTTTTAAACTTAGTTATTTTATAATGTTTAATATTTAGTCAAAAACGAAGTGAAAAACAATTAGAGGAAATGGCTGATATATGTGCAAATAAATGCTACTTTGCCGCCACCTGCTGGTTAAAGTGGTAATTATTGTCTTTTTTTATTTTTAAATAAGTGTTTTCTATCAAATGATGGATTTCTTACATTTTTAAACGTTGGTTTTACAATGGGGACAATCTCTGAAGGATGAACAAATAATGTTTGTGGTCATCACAAATAACATTTGAAGTGCTGGGGGGGAAATGCGTGTGCGTGTCTAATTACAGACATGGCGTTTTTAAACGGTCCCAATAGCTTCGTCTTTATTGCAATCAATAAAACTGGTTTATTGGCAAATTAGGTAAATGTGATAACTGCATTTAAATATGAATACAACATTAAAAAGTCAACCATTGATGGTTTTGTGTCCATGTACAGACTACAGAATGAACAGCTAACAGTTCACCGGAAATGCCCGAGCTGGCTTAACAACAACCAGGAAGTAACCGTGCATATAGTCAATTGCAGTTTCTCACATTCATAACTAATAGGAGTAAACCGTCCCAAATGACGCACTGTACAGTATGCACTTATACACTATGTACTCATCCATGTAGTTTATGAATTTTATATGTTTATTTTGTCATTTAACATCGGAGTCTGATCACCCCTCCCCCTCCCCTACACAATTAAAGCTGTGACAGTTGAGTGCATGAAGTGTCCAACATTCAACACTTTGTTTTTTTCCGTTAATTTAGGCCCCGTCCACACGGAGACGCGTTTTTGTGAATACGCACAAATTTTGTATCGGATAGGCGTTTCGTCCACACAGAGACGCGTTTTTGTGAATACGCACAAATTTTGTATCGGATAGGCGTTTCGTCCACACGGATCCGGCGTTTTCGGAAGGTGAAACCGCTATTTTTTGAAACCGGGTCCCAGAGTGGATAAATCTGAAAACGCTGTCTTTGCGTTTTCGTGTGGACAGACTATCCGTATATTTTGTGAAACGATGATGTCATCACCCCACGTGTCGACCATAGTCAGACGCCGCTAACAGCACAAGACAGCAACAACAACAATAGCAGACTCTAGATGCTTGTGTTTGTGCTGCAGAAGCTACTGAGCCAAAATAAAGCGTTATTTCTAAGCTTTACTATAGTTTGTATACAGGTTTATGCGCATGCTCCAAGTCTTATTCGCTGTTTTAAGTGTATCTCTGTGGCAGAATTACAGCGCCACATACTGGTCTGGCATGTATACTACATCGTTTTGAGTCGTTTTAGTGGTTTCGTGTGGACGCAGATATTTCTTGAGACGAAGGGAAAAAAAGATCGGATAGGGTAAGCTCCGGCTTCGTGTGGACGTAGCCTTAGTGCATCATCCGGGTATTTAAAGCGTACTATTTCTTTTTGGAATTTTCAGTGTGAACACACTACTTGCACTATTTATACTTAAAAACATCATAGAATAGTGCATAAGTACGCAAATTGGGACACACCTATAGTCTTTGGTTGCACATAGTCCGCCATGTTTATTTCCTCGCAATAGCACCTATTGATATAATATCTGCGCCACATAAACATTACAAATATTCTGTTTTTGGATGTACCAATGAACATTAATCTCCATAGACATCCGGCATATGAGCCACTGAGGACAAAGTGGATGAAATTCATTTATGAAGGAAATGTGCAGAAGAAAATGTTTGTGCAAATTATTTTATGCCATACTGCTTCGCAAATGGGGGTCAGTTCAATGCTGGATTTGCACGAAAGTTTATTCTGAAAGATGATGGGTCAATACCAACATCTACACTACAGTTCCCAGATGAGCAGCTGTACAACAATTTATAGATGATGATGACGGAACATAGCTTACTCCACAACTACATAAATTCATCAACTAACCATTCAGAAATGTCCTGTTGCATTCTAAAAGTTGTAACTTCTTCCTGAGTCTCTCCATCTGTGTCTGACTCAGGTTCGAACATTAGGCTGAACACCATTACTGAGAATTTCTGACATTTTGGCTGTGTGAGATTCTACAGTTTTGTTGTTGTTGAGTATCCTGTAAAGGATAGGGGCAAATTGGACATGCTATAATAAATTATCTGGGGTATTTTAAGCTGAAACTTCACAGACACATTCTAGGGACACCAGAGACTTATATTACAGCTTGTAAAAAGGGGCACAAGTCCCCTTTAACAATTACAACATTGGCTATGAAAAGTTAATGACCTTTTTCCACCTCTCAGAATTACCTTAGAATTAAGTGATTGTTCATTAAAAATTCTCTTATTATTTACTCACCATCATGTCATTCCAAACTTTATGCTGTTATTTTTTCCTGTGGAACAAAATTTTGTCATTTTTTAAATGTATTTCGGGTTTGTAACGTCAGAAGAAACATGAATTACAGCACACAATCATGGCATCCAGCAGTCTGGTTCACTGTAATGGCTCATCTTTATTCAGGACCTCATGGTACTATATATGTCACCTTAAAGACTTTGATAACCACTGTAACTTCTTCCATTAACAAAATATAACAGTTACCTCTCTGCTTCAGGGGCAATTTGTGGCATTTTATCATATCATGCAATTAGACGGAATTAGAGCAAGCACACCCATTCCACCCACACACTCACACACACACACACACACACACACACACACATACATATGCACAAGTATGCTTGTTAAAGTAAACAGTCTGTTCCAGTAATCTCAGTTATCTCATCTGGAATGTCTCCAACTGCTCCTAGAGTCCATCATCAAACACACACACACTGAGAGACACACACTCATTTGCTCATTCTCTGACCACTTCTCATTATTTCTCTCTCTCTCTCTCTTTCTCGATAGTGACATAAGTACTTTCAAAAACAAAATTTGCTAATTCTTTCTTAACAAAAACATATTTTGACACAAATGACATGGACAGCACTGGTTTAACAGCAGTAAACATTGATGTGATGTATCGTTTGGTACAGTTGTTGATCAGCTAAGCCAAGATGCTATTTAATAATCAGAAACACAAAAATAATAAAAATAAGTATAATGTATTTTCTTTATCATACTTAAAGGTGCACTAGGTATCTTTTGCAACTGGAAAAAAAAGTTTTACCTCTTAACTTTTATTCTTTTATATTATTTAAATATTATAATAAATTATCATTTTACAATCAGTCACAAATTATTTTTTACAACAGCAAAAGTGACCAAAAGCATTACTTAGTGCACCTTTAATTATTTTTCATTTC
Source organism: Hypophthalmichthys nobilis (assembly GCA_037950665.1). Lineage (NCBI taxonomy): Eukaryota > Metazoa > Chordata > Actinopteri > Cypriniformes > Xenocyprididae > Hypophthalmichthys > Hypophthalmichthys nobilis. The sequence goes on from CM075480.1 coordinate 6,876,325, forward strand.
TTTAGATGAATAGTAGTGATAATAAAATGCTTTACTAAATAAATAGCACATTGTGGTTTTGACAATAATCCATTGCTGACTGTAAATGTAAAACGTTTGGGTAGGCAATGACAATCAATGTCCCAAAACATCCACTTTTGCTCAAGTTAAAGTGAGACTACGTTATCATTTAATTCTGTATTATAGTGCGGACTACAGAAGTGAGCATCATCCCCTCGCCACCTTGTTACTAAAATGCGATACAATACAATACATTTAGCTAACATTGACGGCAGTCTATACTCTGTCCTTTAGCGCTGCTATATTCCTTGTCTTCTGATTGGTTGTGGATTAAAATGCAGGTGGGATATTGTATCCAGGGGGGCGGGTCTCCACGGTCTCAATGAGCGGTGGGCTCTGGTAAGCGTTGACAGGGATGGTAGTCTGACCAATAACATCATTGGAGGGGTACGGCTGCTTGGGTGCCTGGCCGTCCACGGGCTCGGTGGAGAACAGTGTCATGTCTGTACCGAGCAGGAACCTCTGAACGGCACACACCGTAAGGCCCGCCTAGTCAGGATAAGCAGGATTAAGCATATTAGTCTGATTAACATGTTAGTGAGAAAGATAACCAAGCTTTTGAGGTGTCAAGCATAGCAGCAAGAGTTAGTTGGAATGCTTGAGTTAATCAAGTTTCAGTATAAACACAAAAGAACAATGTTTTCTGACTAGATCTAGAAGTAGAAGTTCATTCTTAAAGGTGCAATGTGTAAAATTTGGGAGGATCTATTGACAGAAATGCAATATAATATACATAACTATGTTTTCTGTGGTGCATAAAGACCTTACATAATGAACTGTTATGTTTTTATTAGCTTAGAATGAGCCATTTCTGTCTCATACCCCCTCCATGTCAAGTCGCCATTATGTGCCGGTGTTGTGCCGAATTTCGACCCCCTGCCAGATTATTACCCCCCTAGTATTGGTAGGTTTAGAAATAGGTGTGGGGGAGGGGTTAGGATTATGGGTGGGGTTAAGATTAGGCAATCAAGTAGCGACTTCAACAAGGGGGGTAATAATTTGGCAGGGGGTTGAAATTCGGCACAACACCGACATGTTTCTACAGCAGCCCTAAATGGACAAACACTCTACAGAGTGCATTTAGTCACTATGTTGTTCTTCTTCTAAATTGTTCGTGTTTTTAGAGGCAGCTTGCATCATCACTACGTTGAATACGCACACAGTAGTAGTAGAAGCATAGACTGTTGTTTGTTAGAAGTAAGAAGAAACCTCGTTGCTTCACACAGGCTACTCTCTTCTGTCTCAGACGACAACATCTTTGTCTTGTGTCGGCTAGACGGCCACCGTAGCTTCTACGAAAGGGAGGGGTGTGCGCCATTAATTGCAGTTCGCAACCTCACCGCTAGATGCCGCTAAAATTTACAAATTGCACCTTTAAGGCACTTTCACACAAAGAATAAGTATAAAGATAATGATAACAATAACTACATTAGTGTCCACACCAGCGGACAATATCATTCTGTTTATTATAAGCGCACGCTGCAGTTTTGTCTTCTGCCGCCTTAAATGCTCAAGTTCTTTAAAGCAGGATGGATTCTGATTGGCTGTCAGGGTGTTTTTTCATTCATCAGCTGGAAAAAAAAAGTTCTTAAAGTGATTCCAACGAAATTGTTTCTCTGTGTCGCTATCGTTATAGACTCTGCTATTCTTTTATATTTAGAATGATTTTTAGAACTATATTTTTAACGTTATCATTATAGTTACTGTCCTTGGTGTGAACGGGCCTTTATAGCTGTCATTGACTTCAATCAGAGTAGACAATATTGGATGGAACTACAGCCTGTATTGTTGTGCACCTGAAAATCAGTCAGGTCTATTTAAAAAAGTTAAAGGGGGAAAAACACTTCAGGTAGGTTTTCTGAATGTTTTTAGCTTTTTCAGCAATCATAATGTGTCATAAAGCATGCTATCGTCACACATGGATATACAGTGGCCAAATGTCTACATGTACACTATGGTTCTCTTATGCTCACCATGGCTGCATGTATTTGATCCAAAATTAAAAAAAAAAAAAAAAAATTGTCAAATATTATTACAATTTAAAAATAACTGGGTTTTTTTATTAATATTTTAATAGACTTTAAAATGTAATCTATTCCTGTAATGTCAAAGCTGTCAATAGCCATTACTCACATTCATCCTTTAGAAATCATTTTAATAGGCTTAGTTGGTGCTCAAGAATCTTTTCTTATTATTGCCAGTGTTGTGCTGCTTCATTTTTTGGTGGAAACCATGATACATTTAAAAAAAAAAAACTCTTAATGACTATATACACGTAGTTTAATAAAGTTTAATTACACTTATTTTACACTATTAATTGAATAATCATCATGTCTATCATTAAAATATATATGTATACAAATATGCTTATATTTATAAAACTAGGCATCATAATAATCAGTTCAATAACAGTAACATCAGTTCAATAATATAAAATCTTTACAAATTTTAGTACTTGTTTCATTATTATAAATATTTATGACACATTATTCTTGTTTTTTAAGCTTTGTAAATTTATAATGTTTCTTATAAATATAAGTTATTATAGAGTGGACGCTTTGTATTAACCATATTGATAGCACTTTGTACTACCGTCAGACTAGCATAGTTTAGAGTGCACTTGAGGGTATAACATGAAATCTACACTATTGAGAGAGTGTTAGTCTGTTTGGATAAAAGCCTCTGTTTATCCTCCATAAAGGCAGTGTTTTTAAACCTGTGCACTGCTAGCAGACATAGATACGCCTGAAACACAAACACCAACATTGGCACTCAAATATGAACGTAATTGTGACTGTATGTATCTGAGAGGGTGGGATGTCTTACCCAGGTAAGGATGGAGAAGAAAGAGAAGGCAATAGCTGCTCGTGCTGCGTCTGATGCCTGTTCCAGCGGCAGCTCCTTAGGGGACGTATGGCTCCACTGATTGGCCAAAAAGCAGAATCCTACAAACCAAAGGAATGTCCAAAATCCTAGAGAGAAGAGATGGGAAAATGTGTGTGGGAGAAATAACAAATATTGTCTTAAAAAATTTTTTTTTTTTTCCCGGGGGAACACAAAACATTTTGATAGCGAACACAAAGTTTCACAAAAAAAATTAAAAAAGCATATTTTAAATTTACTTTGAGTGGTCATCAGTGTACGGAGCCCCTAAAGGGACATGATGATGCAAAAATATGAGAAGGGAGGAAAAAATTATTTCAAAACTCTTGAGTTGTCTCAAAAGTTTTGCATTTTCCTAGAAAATTTGCGTTAGCAAACGCAAAGTTTCTCGGGGGAGCGCAAAACATTTTAAGAGCGAAGGTAAAGTTTCTCGGGAGAACGCAAAAATTTTGAGAGTAAACACAAAGTTCCCTTTCGAATGGGAACTTGTGCTGCTTCCCCATAGCGCCCTCTAGGAGATGCAGCATCTCATTCCCCTTCTCAGGGAACCATGGTTACATGCATTAACTGAGACGTTCCCTTTCAAATGGGAACTCGCACTGCATCCCCTGGAGGGCGCTGGTTCTCGTCTCGTCTCGGGGGAACGCAAACATTTTGAGAGTAAACGCAAAGTTTCTCAGGGAACACAAACATTTTAAGAGCGAACATGAAGTTTCTTGTGGAAACAAACATTTTGAGAGCGAATGCAAAGAGAGCAAATTCAATGTTTTTCGGGGGAACACAAACATTTTGAGAGTGAACGCAAATTTCAAAGTTTCCTGGGGTAAACGCAAATATTTTGAGAGCGAACGCAAAGTTTCTTGTGGGAACGCAAATATTTTGAGAGCAAACGCAAAGTTTCTGAGGGGAATGCAAAACATTTGCGAGAGAACACAAAAGCACTGACATATAATTTCTCCTCCCATCTCATATGGGTGCCTGTATCAGTGCCTGTAAATGTATAAATAAATAAACATCACTCAGTGGATACTACTGTAACTGCATCAGAATAAACTAATTATCTTCAGACATAAAATCAAAGTGATTCATGACTGAATATTTGGTAACACTTTATTTTAAGGTTCAGTTCTCACTTTTAACTATTTGCTTATTAGCTTGCATATTAGTACTTATAAAGCACAGATTAATGCCTTATTCTGAATGACAATATTCTACATCCCTTAATCCTACCCAATACCTAAACTTGAACACTACAGAAACTACCTTACTAACTATTAATAAGCAGTAAATTAGGAGTTTATTGAGGCAAAAGTTGTAGTTAATAGTGAATATGTGTTTGCCATACTTAAGTTTAACCGAATATTTTTACCTGAAAAAACCATCTCCAACAGCACTGCTCTCTTTCTGTCTTTGACACTGCTGATCTGGGGGAAGTAGACGTCCAGGGCCAGAAAGAAGACGCTGGCTAAGAAAGCCACAATTCCTATAGTGATGCCATAGTTACAGGCGTCTGCGTTCTTATTAAAGACACAGTGCAGTCGCTCACTGCCCATATTCACATAGCCTTCATTTATTATAGAAGCAAAGACCACCATGGAGAAGATCTGGAGAGAGACAGTGAAAAAAAAGACATGAGTCACAGAAATAGGTCCATAAACTTCATCCCTTATGTTAAATTAATAAAACCCCTTCAATTATTTGCATTCTCAGAAGGCATCAAAGCTTTTCTTCTCTTAGATTATACATGCTAAATGGAAGTGACACATCATTCTCTTTACCGATGCCATGCAGTGCTCTGCATTTCCCCAGAAAGAATTTAATTTACACCTCAGGGAGAAAATGTGGCTAATTCACACTAATGCAACAGATCACACACTCAACCACACCAAAAAGTGTGTTGGAGTAACAGTAAGAGAAAACCAGTGGCAATGCTCAGGAATCATGGTGTCATGTGCTATTTTTGGCAATGAAACTCCATATACTGACGCATACATCACATCACGCAGTCGTCATAGAAACAGTTGCAGCTGCTTTGGTTATTGGCTGGCTGGATGAAACATTGTTAAAGGAAGAAGCAACATCCAACATGCCTCTAAACATGCCTCTAGGAAGCCCTTTTGTTGGTGTAACTAGTGTAGCCAGGTTGATTCAGTCATTAAATAACATGCCTTGAATTAAATCAGTTTTAAAAAATGTTATAGTGTATGGAGTTTTTTTCAGAACACTCTCTTCATCTGCCGTTAGGCACAGATCTGGTAATTGGTGTGTATTCATGAAGTTAACATGGTTAGTTCATTTATAGTTATACTGTAAAAGGTCTCTGCCTTTAACAAACGTTTCTGCCAAAGCAATACAGTGTATGTATATATTCCTGTAATACAGCTTTGATAACTTGGTCTTAGTTACTACTGTTAGCCTTTTAAAAGAAAAATAAAGAAAAATCATGTCTCTTAGTGTTTTAATGAGATCTGGCATTAATATTTTATGATTTTGTGTTTAAAAACACTATTAATCAGACCAATGACATGTAAATAAACCAAGTGGAAACAAGACATTTAAAGGTGAATCAATGACTTTACACTTTGGTAGAGACATCAGCATATGCACAGTCTCTTTCTCTGAACTTTCATATTATTTAACAAGATGTTATGATAGGCCTAGAATGAAGATCTTATAAGATTTATCTGCAATATTTTTCATGAAATATTACCCTTATTTTTTATTAATCATATTATTATGAAAGTCGCATATTTATCACCAAATTTTAAGAATGACCCAAATATTGCAACCAGTGACACTACAGCCATTTAAAAAACTGCGCGCGCGCGATGCGTGAGTCACTACCACAGCAACATCTGACGTGCGACCACGTATAGAAGATAACATCCTATAATAACACCCAGTCATTAAATTACATGATTACAAACGCTCTTAAAGTAATCCAAATTGTCAAAAAAAATAAAAATCTATAACGAGTGGTGTAAAATCAACCCGTTAAAATAATCGTTCGACCACTAAAAGCGGAACATAAACGGCAATGCATAATCTGCCAATCATAATTCATAGAAGACTGCTGTTCTTACCCATGCCAGCACTCTTAGGATTGTCTGTGGTTGTTTGACGAACGCAAGCAGATCAAAGGCCGAACCGGCTCGGCCCGCACCAAACGAGCCCGCTCCATCCATCCTCCCAACAGTGTAGCGCGTTGACTGCTGCTGCTGCTGTGCGATACTCTGCGGAAGAGGAGAGCTGAGCGCGTTCACGGGAGCCTGCCGTGCACACCCATAGTCGAGCGCGCGCCTGTCAGTGTTAAATAATGGTCGGGATTTTGATTCATCTCGGTGACTCGAATCTTTTGAATCAGTTCACCGAAAAGATTCATTAACCTGCGGTTTCCTGTATATCGTTCGGCAGTAGATGGCAACACGGTGTACCGCGAGAGCGTCAAGGAGCCGTCTGCTCTCTAGTCGCTCTCGTGGTACTTTGATGGCATTTATGTCCACATTTACAATAAGTGTGAATCTTAAACTGTCTTTTTCACGCAACAGCTTGCATACAGTTTTCGAGCTGCTACTGTGCTGTATAATCGAGGTTAACACTAACGCCTGTAACCATAGTGACAGCGACTAAAGTGCATATCAAAGATGGCGTCTTCCACAAGTATAATCGACTCGATGTAAATAACGAACAGCGATTTTGAAGGTTTTTTTTTTTTTGTAAAGCCGAGTTGCGGGCAACATTTTGGATCACACAGGCCACAAAACAACTGAAAGCAGCTCAGGTAAAAGACAGCGACTGTATCTAAAATCGTCAGATGTCATACAGTTGTGAAAGCGAAGTATAGTTAAAAGAAACGTTACTTCACAATGTTCTTGTAAGGCTGGGAGTGAGTTAGGTTAGTTCAAAATACAGTTGTTAGCCTACTCTCATTAATAAAATGTTTTTTGTGTGTGTGTGTGTGTGTGTGAACGTACTATATGTGGCACACAAAACAGCACTAAACGTAATCTGGTGCTGTACTCTGAAATGTAGCTGTTTAATTGTTTACTCAATCGATTCATAAATCCATTAGAGTCATTCAGGACCGAAAGTCTAATCCTTGTATGCATACAAAAATACTAAGAGACTTTATTTATTTGAATTTATAGTTACATATGTTCTGCGAATGAATGTTTAGTGAACTATTTTATAAAGAAAATGTAACATTCAACAGGAAATATAATAATATAGCGGATATGTTTATAATTTGTATAAAATTTTAAAAATGCAGTTACTAAAAATAAGAGCTGTAGAGTGTTTAGGTTCATAAGCCTTTACCCCACAGATGATAGGCTTGATAATTGATCAGATTTATCATTTTATCCTCCATTTTGTCACCTGCTGCCTGGCATAACTTATCGAGCTATAGAGATAACAATAATAGCCTAAATAAGTTATGAGTTCTAACAATGTCCTCATGTCATTTTAATTGTGCATCAGTCAATGACAAATAAACCTCCACACCGCTCTACAGTCTGTCGACAGTATGGATCTCATAAAAATTAAAATATATAGAAAAATATATTTTTCTTAAGCTAAATATATTAGTTCTAGTTCTGAGCTAAAGTTTATTAGATAATTCATTTTTATTATATAAATTAACAGTTTTCCACACTAATTCCTCACCAATAGAGGTGATATTTGTTTATTGTCATGGGTTTGTTTGACATTAGTTAAAGGTTTAGTTAAGTTAAAATTTGTTATTAGAGTAATAATGTTAATTTTGCTGGGAAATGATCACCACGACCATATAGGACAAACAGTTTGATGAATGGGTGGATGAATGTTAATTGTTAAAAAATATTTTTAAAAAACAGAACAATTATAATTTGCAGTTTAAGACTGAAAACTGATTGCCTATTAAAACTATGACTTTTGAATCTAATTTCAAATGACTATAAGTACATTTTAAAAAATCTGGTATGGTTTTTACAATTAAGATGTATCTATTATTTGATTAATTAAAATGCACTGCAATCTAAAATATGAAACTGACAACACTGAAAATGGTTTGTATTCCCATGTTTTTAGGAATATACCATTGTACTCCATATGGTGGCAGTATAACATACTGAAAATAATTTCAAATACAGGCCTGCCCTACTGCATTGTGATTAGGTATGGTGGCTCCAAAAAGCATTTTGACAATTAAGCAACTCTTAAATTGGTGAACAGTTTTCCATTGCATTCATTGATTTTCTATTGCAAATAATGTCATGTTTACATTTATTTTAGAATTGAATTTATGTACACTCACTGTACAGTACAAAATGTTTCCTAGGCATGCAAGTCATAATGATACTTTCTGAATGAGTTATAAAGTTGCAAATTAAGCTAAAGAGTTGTTGCTTCCATTTGAAGCCACTAAAAAGTTGAAACCATTCTTCTATTAATCCTTAATTCTCTCTTTCTCTCTCTCATAGATGTCAGTAGGTCACCAAAGGGAACCCAAGGGAACTCTAGGGTTTGGTCTTAATTGTACACACACCCTCACGAACATACACCCATATGCTCATTTAAGATAATTATCATTATTCACCTTTGCACTTACTCCAATTGGGGACAAAGCCACTACATTTTTAATCACTGAAATTAGAGTGTGTCAGTGTGGACTTTAGCTTTTAAGTAGTTCTTAGATGCCAGGTAACACCAGTTCTTGGCGCTGACCTGGTCACTTCTACGGTTACAACCTTACGTCAGTATTTTTAATTACTCCTGTGCGAGTGCTCCAGTGACACTTTGATTGTTAGTGATCATGTATGAAATATTCAACTGCTAATTAGTAACCTATAAATCAGCAATCAGTCATTACTTTTCAGTCCTCAACAGCTTGTGTATCTGTATCATTGAAAGTGAATTACCATCAAATGAGGAATAGCCTAATTATCACTATCTCGACAAACGTATTTGGATCTGGTCCAGAACTGTTCATTAAATACTCTTGATAATATTTATCACATAAAAAGTACCAGTGTTAACAAATATTTTTGGTCATAGTACCATAGTAATGTCATGTTTTTTGGATAATGTACCATAGCATTCTGTTCCACGGTACTGCCACATTACTTATTACTTAGTACTTGTTCTAACAGGTGCATGAAATAAATGTTGCATTATATTTAATTATATTATATTAAAAATTATTTTTTTATTAAAACACATGCATTTATATTCTTTATACATCTCGATGCAAAAATAAAACAAAAAGATCAATTAGATTTTTTTTTTCTAAACCTCGTCCCCCCTCATGGCTGATCAAATCAAAGGTCATCACGGACCAACTTTGGCCCATGGGCCAAAAGAAATTTGTTTTGTGTGTGTGTGTGTTTGCAAATTTCTATTAAACAAATCACTACTAATATTATTTTTTAGCATGTTTTAGCAATTTTGTTTATGTTGTTTTCAAGTCAAAATCACTTCACCATTTATTGCACTTAACCGTTATTAAGGGTAATTTTGGTTTAAACAGATGTAACCAAATTTTAAGTTTATGCTATTTTCTTCAAATTTTGAGTGAGTGTAGCCCTGTCACAAGTTAGTACACACTTGCATTCATGCCTGCATTTACCACCATAGATTTGTGTGTGTGTGTGTCTGACAGTGTGACAGTGTGTGTGCAAGCTTGTGTAGTAACAGGCCTCTGTGCTTACATTATTTATGCTGGAATGAGACCCAAGCTTAAGTTACACCAAGGCAAGTAGAGCTGACAAATTAAGGTTCCTTCTACAGCGCTGCAACAGAACTAAAAACCTGACACACATCCTCTCACTTACACAGACACACAGTCCTTGTCTGAGTCACTCATGGATGGCATATCATAGTTGATGACTGCATGTGCTGGAATTATTTGTTTTTTCATTTGCTGAGAGGTACAGGTAGGTGTGCCTCTCTATCTTGATGATCAACAGAAGAAGAGGAGAGGAGTGTGTGAGTGCGTGTAAGAGTTATAGAAACATACAGACGTACCTCAACAGAGGATCTCTATCCAAGAACATCTGCTAGAGGGATCCTTTTTCTAGACCACATCTGGTGCAGTGGCGTATGGAACCATGTGAACAGAGATTTATACATCTCTCGGTGTTGAATTCATCTATGACAGTACTGAGAAGAGACAAAGTGAACTCACCTACAGGTAAGACTTTTTTTTTCCTTTATCATCCTTAAATACAGAGAATTTAGAAAAGATAATGAAGTGTGTATTATGATCCTATATTGTTTAATGTTGGTTTTGTAAAGAAAGAAATCATTTTAGTATAATTTTCAGTTTTTAAATGTAATTTGTACAAAGCAGTTGTTTTAAATTGTTACTTTTGATTGTGTTTGTTTGTGTTTAATCATATTTTTATTTTTCATTTGGCAGAAAGGCGGTAGACTAGAATGGTATTAGAAGGATAAAATGCCACCCAAAAAAGACTTAAAATCAGCAGCCAAGAAAGGAGGAAAACCTGAACCAGAAAAAAGCAAACCAAAAGAAGAAGAAAAGAAAGGAAAAGATGACAAAAAAGGAGCAAAAGATGACAAGAAGGGTGGAAAAGATGACAAAAAGGCAGGAAAGGATGATAAGAAGAAAGGAAAAGAAGAACCACCCAAGGGTAAAGGGAAAGATGATGGTAAGAAGGGAAAGGATAAAGGCAAAGGAAAGAAAGAGGTTATTGAATCTGATGAGGACTCAGATGCTGAGTTGATGGATGAAGATTTGAGCGAGGAGGATGAGGATGAAGAGTCAGATGGAGGCAAAAGAAAGCGTGGTGGTGGAAAAGATGCTAAAGGTAAAACTGCAAAAGGAAAGTCCAAATCTAGACAGCCTGATTCTGATGAAGATGAGGATGACGAAGATGATGAAGATGATGATGAAGAAGATGAGGAGGAAAGTGAAGAGGAGGATAGGAAAGGAAAGAAGAAATCAAAAGATCATCATAAATCTAAAGCTGAGGAAGATGGAAAGAAGAAGAAAGCAAAAAAGAAGGAAGAGCCTCCACCTGAACCACCACCTGAAGAGAAAAAGAAAAGAGGACTCAAAAATACCTCAAAACTCTTTATGAGGTTCTCTGGATTTAAGAAAAGGAAGAGCTCAAAGAAGCGACTTAAGAGCACTTCCAAGCTGTTTCTTGGACTTGGCAAAAGGAAGAATCGTTTGCTTAAGAAAAAAAGGAGAAAATCTCTCTTGAGAAATGCTCCAAGGTTCATGATGCGTTTCAAAAACAGCAAAAAGAAGAAAAAAGAGAAGGAAAAAAAGGAGCCATCAGGGCCGAAACCAACCTATATGCTTATTAAATTAGGTGGCAATTCTAAAGCAGCAGAGAAGAAGCCGGGATTTTTTAAAGGGCTTTTTGGGAAAAAGAATGCAGGGGATGGGACTGGTTTTAAATATAGGGGTCAATTATTAGGTAAGATTGCTGGGGCAACAAACTGGCTGACCAAGAGGTTTCTCTCCGTTAAGGGGCGTCAGAGTGGAAAGGGTGATGCCTGGAGCAGGAAAAACAACAAAAAATATCCATTTTCTGCTGACAGTCGCCAAGCTAGCATCAGAGCTCCTCCAGGGTATCACAATTATGGATATGAACATGACACTGGAGGATATGATTATAATAATCAGAGCAGGGTGGATAGGGGTGCATTTCACAGACAGTCAATCCAGAGGAATTCTAACAAGTATAATGAACAGTATGCCCACATGCAGGGACACTCTTCGTTTCCACAGCAATACACACGATATGAGGAACCAAATAACTATTATGAAATGGAATCACATGATCAAGGCTATTATGAGTTGCAGGATGAATACTATGACCCTCGCACAGCCATGCAGGATGAGGGTGAATTTTATGATGATGGTATGGACTACAATGACCCATATGGAGCGCAGGAGCAGATGGGCAATTACCCACAGGAAATGGGCTACTATAGTCAACAGCATCCACTGGATCCATATTTCGATGATGGCATTGAGTACTATGATGATAGTCAGTATCCAGTGGGGAACAGCTATGATCAATATGGGAATGAAATGGATCTGTATTCCCAGGCTGAGTTTGGATATTATGATGATCTTCAGGGGTTCTATGGTGACCCATATGAAGTTGAAATATCAGGTGATCCATATATGGATGCTTATGAGGATTATGGTGATCTTTATTTTCAGAATTATCAGGTTAATTACAGTGAATCGGATGTTGATCCATATCTGCAATCTTCCTACAATATGTATGATCCATATAGTTATCCAGTGCAAGATATTATGGAAGGTGAAGAAGCTTATGGAATGTATGGTGAGAAGTATGGGGATTTTCCTGTGGAAACTATGCCCTTTCACGTAGACATGGAGTTCAGAGTCCCAAGACCACAGGTTAAGCTTTTTGGTAAGGAAAGGATTGATGTTGAGCTTCCTCCTTTGCCTCCACAATATGATTTTGAAGAAATGTCAGACATACAGTATGAAAATTATGCATATATACCTGGAGCCTCAATGAATGATGGTTTTTCACAGGCAATGCATCAGCAAGAAATGTTTCATCCTACAATGCCTCAAGTGCCCACACCAACAGCCATGCTAATTAAGCAAGCATATAATCCCCAGGGATTTGTCAGTCAACATATGTCACATATGGCTCAAGCTGGTGGTTTTCCACCATCTCCCACACCAAGTAGGAGGTCAGTAGCAGGGATGGCCTCCCTCTGCATAGGCCTATGTCACCCATGGATCCCATGGCAAGTTTTGGAGAGCCGGTAATGCAAGTAAGACGTTCCCCTGTACCTATACGCAGACCAAGCCCCCATGCCTCCCCACAGCTATCCATGCATCCTACTGGTCCACTCCCCATGAGAAGAAGCCTATCCCCACAGCCCTCTGTGCGTGGCATTGGAGGCATGGGAGCACCTCCATCGCCAAGACTAGCCAGAGGTGTGCCCTCTCCAATAAGTTATATTCAACACACTCCATCTCCAATTGGACGCAAAATGAGCCCACCTGTTTCTCCAGCACTTTCTAGACGTTTACCACCTCAGGCTCCATTTAGAGAAGGGCCACCCACTTCACCAACAGTCCCTAGACGTTTACAGCCTCAGGCTCCACTCAGAGAAAGTCCACCTGCTTCACCAACAGTCCGTAGACGTTTGCAGCCTCAGGCATCCTATAGAGAGGCACCACCATCTCCCCAGCCAATGCCTGGCCGTATGCCCTCACGAGCTCCATCTCTCTATACCAGTCCTCCAGCTTCACCTCGTGCATCTATTCGGAGGAGAAGCCCACCACAGTCCCCTCGTGCCTCAATTAGGAGACCCAGTCCACCCTCTTCACCCTCACAAGTTCATCGTCCATTTGGTGCCAAGAAATTTCAAGCCCCTCCATCTCCAATTAGACGAATGAGTCCTCCTTCTTCCCCTCAGATGGGTATGCGAACCATGGCCAGTGTTCAGCAGAGGGATCTACACAGACCACAGTCACCATTAATGCCACAAAGAGCATCACCTACTCCCTCTCGAAGAAGTTTTACTGTGGAACCAGGCTCCCAGCAACCAGCAGTGCAAGGTAGATCCCCCTCTCCCACCCTCTCCCGCAGGTCCACTCGCCTTATGAAAGATTCTCCACCTTTTGGGTCCCCTGGAGGTCGACTGCGAGGAAGGGGACGTCCAAACATCCCCATGGGAGCTGTGAAACCGTATCCTGGCCGAGGGGGTCATTCTGGAACTCCAACACAAAATGTACGGCCATTTAGATCATCCATACGTAGTAACAGGTCCATTATGCAACAGGACTTCACAGCCTCCCCACAACTCTCAGGTCATCATATTGGGAGGGGCAGAAGGGAACAAAGTCGTTTCAATCCTCCAGGAACACCCAATGCAATGAGAAACCCACAGAGACCCATTGGTCGTGGCCGTCCACTCATGGCCAGACAGTCACTTAGGCGTGCACCAGGCATGATGCCCCCTTCACCACAGCTTTCTCAAAAACACATGCCCCCTCCATCTCCTCAGCCTTCCATTAGACATCTCTCCAGACCAACCTCTCCTCATCCATCTATCATACATGGTTCCCCATTACCAATGCGTCCCAGTTCCCCTAGGGCTCTGCCTACTTCTGTACTTTCTGGTCCTCCAGTATATGATGCTTCATTTGCATCTCCTTTTCCCATTGGTGCAGAGCCGATCCCTGTAGAATTTGATCAGGTTAGTGGTGTACCTCAGTCACCAATGCTTACAAGTGCCCTTCAAAATCAAAGGGTCCATAATGCAACCTATACTTCACAATTCCAACAGCCTATGTCGCCTTATGCTACTGAAATCATTAATGTTCCACAGGTTCCTGGTCAACCACCTTCACCAGTTTCTTCCTTTGCTCTGCAAAACCCTAATCTAAGCCAAGGTGCACAGTTCTCCCAATTGCAACCAGTACAATCACCATATAATCCTGAAATGGTTGCACTGGATCAGCATACAGCAGAGATGGCATCTCCACTTTTGTCGAATGCCTTACAAAATACTCAGCTCAGAGAAGCTTCTTACATGTCACCCTTGCAAAGGCCAGGTTCACCTTATGCTCCTGAAATGGCTCAGTTTGGTGAGATCCCTGAACAACCATCTTTTTCTTCCCCATATGTTCCTCAAATGGAAGCATTTGAACAAGTTCCAGGTCCGCCAGCATCACCTTTGCTGTCCAATGCAATTCACAATCCACAACTTCACAATGCATCATACAGATCATCCCTTCAGATGCCACATTCACCCTATACTCAGGTGGAAACAGGCTATGATTACATTGAAGAGCCAGGTGCTGCCCCCCTTCTCTCTAATGCTCTTCAAAATCCGAATGTCCGCAATGCCTCTTACCGAACACATTTACGTCGCAGGGGATCCCGTGTTCCCCCTGGCTATAGTCCAAGAGGATCTCCAGTTCTTTCAACAGCTTTGCAGAACCAAAATATTCGTAAAGCATCATACCGAGGACCTGTTCAGGGAATGGTCTCCCCTTATGCACCTGTGCCAGGTTTTAGGCAGGACCCTAGGAAATCTCCTTTTCTGTCTGATGCACTGCACAACCCCCAACTTCGTGGTGCCACTTACCGATTGCCTGATGGGACATTAGTATATGGTAATCAGGAACTAAATGTAAACTCTTCCCCAATGCTTGTGGATGCGATTGGAAATCCCCAGCTCCAGAATGCTTCATATAGACTTCCTGCTGGGTCCGTAATAGGCATGGACCCACGACAGCAACAGTCTTACTCACCAAACCTCTCAAATGCCTTGCAGAACCGAAACTTAAGAAATGCCTCTTATAGACTTCCAGATGGAACAATAATATTCCCAGACTCTCATTTACAGCAACCTTCTTCTCCAAACTTGTCCAGTGCCTTACAGAATCCAAATCTGAAAAATGCAACTTATAGACTCCCAGATGGAACTCTTGTAACTGCAGGACAACAACGGCAAACCTCACCAAACCTGTCACATGCACTTCAGAATGAGAATATTAGGAAGGCATCATATAGACTGCCAGATGGGACAATAATAGTGACTGATCAGCCAATGGAACCAACATCTCCAAATCTAGCCAATGCACTCCAAAACCAAAACATCAGAAATGCAACTTACAGATTGCCGGATGGCACATTAATAACAACAGATCAGCCAATGGAACCAACATCTCCAAATCTAGCCAATGCACTCCAAAACCAAAACATTAGAAATGCAACTTACAGATTGCCGGACGGCACATTAATAACAACAGACTATGGGCAATCCAAACCTACTTCCCCAAATTTATCAGCGGCACTTCAGAACCAACAAATGAGAAATGCCAGCTATCGTTTACCCGATGGGTCAATTATAAGTGGACCAAGTTATGAAGTTAAGTCTCCAAATTTGGCAAGCGCGCTTCGGAATCAGGATATTCGCAATGCTACCTATAGGTTACCTGATGGCTCCATAATAAGTGCAGATGCAAGTTATAAACCTACATCCCCAACTTTGTTCTCTGCCCTGAGAAATGATGATCTGAGAAATGTCTCCTATAGGCTTCCAGATGGATCTATTATTTCACAAGCTTTATATAGACCAAGTAGTCCAAACATTGCAAATGCCTTACAGAATGAAAACATTCGCAGGGCCACTTACCAGCTACCAGATGGATCTGTTATTTCAGCAGATCCTCGAAGACATAGAAGTCCAAATCTATCACAGGCTCTTCTAAATCAAAACCTCCGCAACGTCAAATACAGATTACCTGATGGATCAGTCCTCACTCAAGGATTTGCAGTTCCCACTTCGCCACAATTAATGGATGCTCTAAAGAATCCTAACCTGAAGAAAGCCTCTTACCAACTACCTTCAGGGATCTCCAACTATATGATATCCTCTGGGCAAGTGATTATTGGGCCAGATGGCCGTTATGCTGTGGTTCCACCACAGAGGAAAGGTCCAGGTGGGCCAGAAGAGCACTGGGCTCAGAATGCCAGAGAGGGGCAAACTGCAGAGGACCTGTGGGCTGCAGAAAAAGTCTTGCCTCATGATACAGTACAGAACCTTATCAAATGGTCTATGTATCGTGATGAGAAAATGATGGAATTCCTTACCCCCCCACCCGCTGGTCTTAGGCCAGGGGAAACAGAGCTGCACTGGGTACCAGATCGTGAAGGAGAGCCAAAAGGACAGTGGTATGACAAGGTAAATCACTTTAGACATAATACTTTAATCTTTACATGTAAGTAACAGTAACAGAAGATATCAAATGCATTGTATTTTCTCTGCCCCAGAGACACTAACTCTATGTCATGCTTTCATTTTCTTCTCTTCTCTTGGTCAAATTTTGCTGTTGTACATATTAATTTGGAAACATATAAATATAGGATAACATTGAGAGATGCCTTTCTTCACTGGAATGCAACAGTGAATTCATGATTTTGCTTGTGGATCATATTTATACCATTTGCTAAAACTTTGATATCTGAATGTTTATATTAAGAAGGAACAGACAGTTTAATTTGAGTAGTAATGTTGTCAAGTAGACAGTGATGCAGTTGTCAGATCTAACAAGTCTATTAGGCTTTGAGCCTTAACAAAAAGTCCAGCCAAGCTCACCTATCTTCATCAGGTTTAAGCTGCAGTCCGCAACTACATCGGATGTCAGATGAGATTTACAAGGCCGATTATAACTCATCTCAGGTTACCTTGCTGACCAGTGATAATCATCTCTGCATTATTGTAGTGCAGCACTGGAATAGACAACTTGACCTAATTCATTAGAGAAAATATTCTCTAATGTAATTTAATGAATTGAAAATGACATCTCAAATTTCCTTGAATGTTCTCAGATTGCTTTTTTTTTTTTCTGAACACAAGTATTTTTCAAACAGATGTATTCTATAAGGAGCCTGCCTACTGTCAGCTACAGAGTGAAAAGGGAAGGGGATGGAGTTGAGGACATGACACAAATGGAGTACGTCAACATAAATATACATAGTATATTTAAAGTGTATCATTAGATTCAAAATAAATCATTCTTCCTCCATTTCTTGCAGAGAGCTTACTGAGGCAGCAGTACTGATAAACATGAAGACTCGCTTTGATCAAGAGCTTATCTATGTGAGTCTTGCATTCATGTCCCAGTAAGCATACACCAAATGTCTTATATTACTTTACTTTTATTCAAATCTGTTGTGAACCTAACTACATTATCAATTTCCTTTGTCTTCTAAGCAGACATACATTGGCAGTATTCTGGTATCTGTGAATCCATACCAGCTATTTAACATCTATGGCACAGATATGGTTCTGCAGTATGAGGGCCATGGCTTGGGAGATAACCCACCGTGAGTCACAACAACACAATCACAATATTTCTCAATAAATTTTCTTGTTTGTCAACTTTTTAAAAGGAGAAGAAAAGGGTTCCCATATCTTTCATTATTATTTGTATTTTAGCGCAACTACATCTGTGTCCAGTTAGACAAATGGCATGCTTTCATTCTCAAAAACCATGATCAAAACTACACGAGACCCAGGCATTAAAGATTTTGTAAAGATTTATAATGTTACAAAAGATGTCTATTTCAAATAAATGCTTTTCTTTTGACCTTTCTATTAATCAGAGAATCCTTAAAATGTGTCATGGTTTCCACAAAAATAACTGTTTGCAACACTGATAATAAGAAATTTTTCTTGAAAAGCAATTTAGCATATTGGAATGATTTCTGAAGAATCATGTGACACTGAAGACTAGAGTAATGGCTGCTAAAAATTCAGCTTTGCCATCACAGGAATAAGTTACATTTAAAAATAAATAAATAAATAAATATATAAAGAAATCAGTTATTTTAAATTGCAATAATATTTCACAATATTGCTTTTACTGTATTTTTGATCAAGTTAATGTAGCCTTGGTGAGCATAAAAGACGTCTTTTAAAAAGATAAAAATATCTTACGTACCCCAAACTTTTGAATGGTAGTGTTCATTTAAAAAATGAGAAACAAGGGAAGAGAAAATTAAGATGAAGATTTTATCCTCCGTCTCTTTACAATACTTTGTGTTTATTGTTAGCTCCAAAAATGTACAGTATGTAGACCTGCTCTCTTATACATGTTTGTTTTCAGTCATCTCTTTGCCATTGCAAACATTGCCTACACAACAATGATGGATGTCAAGCGAAACCAGTGCATCATTATCAGGTCAGGTGAAAGTATCATTTGCAGAGGATGTGGAAGTGTGTATATATTATTGCATGTCTATGTAATGTTGTATTAGTAAAGTGTGTGTATTGCAGTGGTGAAAGTGGTTCTGGAAAGACAGAGGCGACAAAACTGGTTCTGAGGTACCTCACTGCTATTCACCATAAGAGGAACATTACACAACAGGTATGTGTGTAGGACTATAAAGTATACACTGAATTTATTCATAGACAATGATCACCTGCATACACCTCCGTACACTTGCTGGGATTTTGCCAGGTAGGATATGTTATTGGATCAACATCCTTGTTGGCCCTGGAACAACTTTTAGTTTTTAGGGATAAGAAACGGGATCGAGTTGGAGCTTGGGCAGCACTCTTGTTTACCTATCATTTAATTTCCTTCTGATTTTAAGGGTAGTTAAAAGTTAGAATTATAGGGTTAGGGATGGTTAGGGTTGTTATTGTTAACTCACTTGGATATTGTTAATACCTTTCATTAATTAAAATAAATCTGAAAAACTTAGAAATGTTGCAACTAACTGAAATAAAATAAGTTAATAAAAATAAAAATACATTAAAGAGGTCCTTGATTATGATTTCACTTTTTAACTTTAATTAGTGTGTAATGTTGCTGTTTGAGCATTAACAACATCTGCAAAGTTACAACGCTCAAAGTTCAATGCAAAGGGAGACATTTTCCTTTACAGAAATCATTACAACAAGGACTATACAACAAATGGCTGGTAGGGACTAGCTTCTTCCTGGGTTGGTGACATCACAAACCCCAAAATTTACATAAACACGCAACAAAGGGGGTGAGGCCATGTTGGGCTGCTTTAGTGAAGGTGAAGAGTTGTTGTAGTAGAGTGTTGTTACCATTTTACGCTGGACTGTTTCACAAACGAGGGTCAATTCAATGTTGGATTTGCGCAACTACATAAATTTATCCACTAACCATTCAGAAACGTCCAGTTGCATTTAGTTGCAGTCTCTCCATCAGTGTCCGACTCCGGTTTGAACAATGTAAGGCTGAACACCGTTACTGACAATCATCATTTTGACTGCGTGAGATTGTCCAGCTTTGTTGTTGTTGTTGCTTTTCTGGAAATGGGGCCGGGAGCAGCAGCTCATTTGCATTTAAAGGGGCACACACAAACACAGCGTGTTTTTGCTCATGCACAAATACTGGCAAATTTGACAAGCTGTAATAAATGATCTGTGGGGTATTTTGAGGTGAAACTTCACAGATACATTCTGGGGACACCAGAGACATATATATTACATCTTGTGAAAAGGGACATAATAGGTCCCCTTTAAAGCTAAATGGAAATATTTAGAAAAAAAAAAAAATTGCATAGCAAAATTAGTAAAACTTCAACTAAAATTACAATAAAAAGATATAAAAATAAATACTAACTGAAATTGTTAATAAATACTATAAAGATATATAAATAATACTAAAATAGAGTAGATCTTTGGTAGATATGTTGTTCCAGGTCCAACAAAAGATGTTGAGCCAGTCCTACTTCACAAAATCATAGGCAACAAATATTTGCGTATTATAGAGTACATTTCTGGAACCACAAAATTTAGTTTGAATTCATGTACATTTATAAAATATGCAATGTTTGTTAATAATTGTAAAATCTGTCTTTTTGTTTTTCTTTTAAATGCTTTCCTCTATACAGATTGAGGTAAATGTGGTAAATTTATTTTTTTGCTGGTAACTTAATAACTTTAACCTAGTAAACATTGCTAAATGGATTTGTAAGTATGTTTTAATTTCTTAACATTCAGATTCTAGAGGCAACTCCTCTATTGGAGTCATTTGGGAATGCAAAGACGGTCCGAAATGATAACTCCAGTCGCTTTGGAAAATTTGTGGAGGTCTTTTTGGAGGAGTGAGTATTTTCTGTTACTTCTGTTCTGATCTGTTTCAAACTATGTTGAATAGAATGTTTGAATGTTACATTGCTTAACTCTTTAATGTCTCTTAAACCTGAAATTGTTGCTTGAGAGGCGACACTGTAAGGAAACTAGATCTGTACCGCCTGACCTCGTGTGAAAGTAGGACATTAAGGTTGTTATTTAATCTCTGAATGTTAAAGAGAGGAAGAGAGAAGGAAAGAGAATTGAACAGGTACAGGTAGGGCCAAAGAAAGTTCATATACATGACCAATCTGTGTGTATTGTTGTTCGTATCAGAGGGGTGATCAGTGGTGCCATAACCTCGCAGTATCTACTGGAGAAGTCCAGGATCGTTTTTCAGGTTGGTTGTTTCTTTTCCTGTTAACTTGGAAAAGGCTAAAGGAGCCCTGTAGTGATCACTGACATTTGGGACTTTATCTGAACTGTGTCTGTGTGTTTGTGCAGGCCAAAGATGAGAGAAACTACCACATCTTTTATGAGATGCTGGCTGGACTTCCTACTCACATGAAACGGGCTTTCTACCTACAAGAGGCCGAAACCTATTACTACCTGAACCAGGTAAATGCAGACATTTTCTAATGCAAGTTGCCAAGACACACTTAAGGTACACATCTAAGGTACTGTATAATTATGTCATGTTTATGTCATTTATCATGGCTCATGGTATCATGTCATGTTAGGGTGGTAACTGTGAGATCATTGGGAAAGATGATGGGGAGGACTTCAGGAGGCTACAGAGTGCCATGGACATTCTCCACTTCAGTCCTGAAGACCAGAGCAGCATATTCAGAGTGCTATCATCCATACTGCACCTGGGCAATGTCTTTTTCCATAGAATAGAGGTATTGTGCACATAAACATTTGAAAATGTACTTTCACTTTTGTTTGCACACCAAGCCTAAATAAAAAAAATCCATGATTTTAAGAATTTGACAGTGTTCCAGCTCTTCCCATTTGTCACACATCAAAGATGTTTGTAGATGAAATATAATATATGAAATATTCTACCTTGTATTTAGCAGTTTTATTGATTGTACAGTAGTTTTATATAAATATAGCAAACATATATGGACAAAGTAAACAGTCTTGTGGACCGTGTGCCTTGGGTTCTCTGTCTCAGACAGAAGTGCAGGAGACAGCTGGTGTGGTGAGCACTCAGGAGATTCGTGCTGTAGCCGATCTGTTGCTGATTTCTCCAGAGGGTCTGCAGAAAGCCATCACCTTCAAAGTGACGGTACATATAGTTTACACAAACATAAATCCATAAAACAGCATGTACACTGTTATAACTGTGGTTCCATGAAAAAACTTTAAAGGGGACCTATAATGCTTCTTTTACAAGATGTAATATAAGTCTCTGGTGTCCCCAGAATGTGTCTGTGAAGTTTCAGCTCAAAATACCCCACAGATCATTTATTATAGCTTGTCAAAATTGCTCCTGTTTGGGTGTGAGCAAAAACACACCATTTCTGTGTGTGTCCCTATAAATACAAATGAGCTGTTGCTTCCGGCCCCATTTCCAGAAGAGGGTGGAGCTTTAACAGCTCAAGCTTCGGTTGCTCAACAACAACAAAACTGGAGAATCTCACGCAGCCAAAATGACGATTGTCAGTAATGGTGTTCAGACTTACATTGTTCAAACTGGAGTTGGACACTGATGAAGAGACTCAGGAAGAAGTTACAACTTTTAGAATGCAACTGGACGTTTCTGAACGGTTAGTGGATAAATTTATGTAGTTGCTGTGGAGTTGATTCAATTCATCGACTATCATGAGCCGTCATGTTAATCTTTTGTGCAAATCCAGCATTGAATTGACCCTCGTTTGTGAAGCAATCTGGCATAAAATGATCGCATGATACTACTCTACTACAACAACTCTTCCTCTTCTCTAAGGCAGCCCAACATGGCCTCACCCCCTTTGTTGCGTGTTCCCGAGGGCAGGGTTTATGTACATTTTGGGGTTTGTGATGTCACCAACCTGGGAAGAAGCTTGTTGTAGTCCCTACCAGCCATTTGTTGTAGTCCTTAGAAAAAAGATATTTCTGTAAAAGAAAATATCTCCCTTTGCATTGAACTTTGAGCATCATAACTTTGCAGATTATGTTTATGCTCAAACAGCAACATTACACACTAACTAAAGTTAAAAAAGTGAAATCATTATCAAGGACCCCTTTAACATCCATGGAATCCATTGCCCAAAAGTTTCTTGAAAAAGGTTATTTCAATTACTATAATATTCTTCACACTAAGAAAAAATGGTTCTTTTAAGAACTGTTCACTGAAGGTTCTTTGGGGAACAAAAAATGGTTTTTCTATGGCATCTCTGTAAACAAACAAAAAAAAACCTTTGAAAACTTTGGAGTGCAGTATTTTTGGCCACTTTCATTTTTTAACAGCAGATTTCATGGGGAAGCCCATGAAATCTGCTCACAGACTCAAATCGTCCACATGAACACCTTGGCTCAAGATGTCAGAGTATATGCACTAACTTCTAGCTCATAGATCCTACATTTTCAGAATTTCTGACATGTTTGCAAACACCTGGGGCAGAAAGAAAGAGAAAAAGGCAAAAGAGAAAAAGAAACATTGTAATGATATGTAAGCAGGTTGCTGTTAATGAGTTCCAGTAACCTAATTTAATTATTCTGAGTTCAGCTCTATGGAAACCACGGTAATCTAATCAAGGGTTGCTCAGGGCTTGAGTAATCTTAACACCTAATAGCTTGCTCACTGCCAGGATAGCTTAACATTACATCATACAAAGATCAGTGAAGGTTAATGAGGACAGATGAGATAAAGGCAGGTCAGTTGTGTTTCTATAGCATTATCAGAACTGCAATCTCACAAGAAGTTAAAAAGGTGACATGTTTACGAATTAAATCCCTGTAGGGGGGTCTGGGGGCAGTGTCACCCATAAGAACATTTTTGTGATTTTAACATGTAAACAAAGCATTCTGGTGCACTCTGACAAGAAAATAAAGGGAAAAGACAACATTTGCTTCAAGTAAAAAAAACAAAAAAACATTTATTGACACTAGGGCTGGGCATTGACACAAATTTTACAATTCGATTAGATTTCGATTCACAAGCTTAATACACAAGATTAATTTGGGTACATGGCAAATTTCCTCAAAGAAAAAATATATCTCTCAACTAATGCTGTAAACGCTACAGGGAACCCCATTATATTGATTTCGGTAAGTTGTACTGTATTGTTCAACATACCTTCTGGTGTTCATTAATGTTTATTTTGTGCTGTAACTAGTAGTAAACTAGTAGTTGTGCTGTAACTAGTAGAAGAGATGATTGGTTCATGTGCGCAACCGCTTCGCTTGAATGTTACGGCTCATTAAAGAGCCCCAAAAAAATAGCGACAGCTCAAGAGATGTCTATGGGCTCACTTAAGTCTATGGGAAATTATCCCATTTCCAATTCTTGTGAGGCTTATTGTTCTTGCAATACCCCCCACCACCACCACCAAAAAAAAAAAGAAAAAATGCTTTGGATCATAAATGACATTTTTTTAATTCAAAACATCGAAAAGCGACTAGATTGCAGGTATGTTTATTATGGTTACATTTTGTATTTATGAAAAATAGAACATTAATTCCCTTAATGAGCACATTTTGCCCCTAATGCAAAATTATTGTAATGCAAAAAAACTAATTGTAAAATATTGATACACCATGGTAGTATTTGTTATACTACCTTTAATAAATGCTGATTTAAAAAAACAGGAATAAATGCAGAATTTTTTAAAAAGTAAGACTGTAATAGTAATGAATAGAATTGATTAATAGTAATGAAAGAATGCAATAATAGGAATTCCAAAAACACTACAAAGTAATATATTTGGATGCATGAGACTGATCAAAATATTCTTAGTCCTAAAAATAGATAAAAATGATATATATATATATATTATTTTTATCTTTATGCAAAATGTTATTTATTTTTATTTTTTTGGGAAATGTGACATGAAGGTTTTTTGTTGTCATTGTTGAGATTGACCCTAACACATTTTGTCATTTCTAACACGTTCTAAGCATTTTTTATGTTAGCTTTACACAAACAGAGTTTTTCTTTACTCAAACAGTGTGATTGCTAGTGTGTTTGTAGTTTGTGTCATGTTGAGCATCTTGCTCATTTAATAAATAAAGCTGTGCTATCCAGAGCTCACAGGTTTGTGTTTACACCACCACTTTACTTGGATCAGCTGTCACATAACACTGTATCAGTTGCACACACTGACTGTGACAGTGTGAGTGACAGTGTGTGTGTGATGGGGAAACTGTATCCAAGCCTGTTTCTTGACTTCTGGGCAAGATGAGTCATACCAAAATTTAGATATTTATGGACACGTTGTCAAAAGATCTACTTTTAAATACAGTGCAAATTCTTTTGACTGCTCATGCGCAAATGAAGTCACTGATTAGATACGCATATTTTCTCAGAACCAAATTCTCATCAAAACAGAACTCATATTTTAGTACAGCTTTTTGTGGTTATCTTTACACATAATTTGGCAGTAGAGCTGCAATTACTCAGCCATTTAAATACTAGCTTTTCTGCTTTCTCTGACTATTTATAAGATTAAAGGATTATTTAAACATATAGAGTACCTAAGCGGTGTGTTATTTGGTTTTGCTACAGGAGGCAATGAGAGAGAAGATATACACTCCCCTCTCAGTAGAAAGTGCTGTGGATGCCAGGTACACATTACGAGACATCTTCTTATTATCTGCAAACACTTGATTTTTCATTGCATTTTAAGTATGTATTTCTCTACTCCAATCACAGAGATGCAGTTGCCAAGATCCTTTATTCCTTGCTCTTTCATTGGCTGACTGAACGTATCAATGGACGGGTCTACCCCAGGAATGAGGCACTGTCCATATCTTTACTGGATATATACGGGTTCGAGGTATGCAGTGACACTCCCATGCACTCCCACAAACACAGAAGTTTTTATATTAGATACATTTTTACCTTAAAGGTTTTTATTTTTTTATTTTTAGGAATTTAGACCTTCTAAATTGCATATAAACTGCATATATCTTAATGTCATCTTGGTCTGTGTTGTCCAGAGCTTGATGTTCAACAGCTTCGAGCAGCTCTGTATCAACTATGCCAATGAGACCCTGCAGTTCTTCTTCAGCAGAATTATTTTCAAGCAGGAGCAGGTGAGAATTACACCATCATTATCAAGTTTGGGGTCATAGGATGCTTTTGAATGTCTCTTGTGCTCACCAAGGCTGCATTTATTTGATAAAATACAGTACTGTTTTCTATCTAATATAGTTTGAAAAGGAATTTATACCTGTGATTGCAAAGCTGAATTTCCAGTCTTCAGTGTCACATGATCCTTCAGAAATCATTCTAATATGCTGATTTGGTGCTCAGGAATAATTTCTTATTGTTATCAGTGATGAAAACGGTTGTGCAGCTTACATTAATTTTTAATTTGTAATGATTATGTATTTTTGCTTCATTTTTTCAGGATTTTTTGATGAATAGAAAGTTAAAAAAACAACATTTATTTGAAATAGAAATCTTTAATAAAATTATAAATGTCTTTACTGACAGTTTTGATCAATTTAAAGTTTCAATTCTGAATAAAAGTATTAATTTCTTCCTATAAATTAAAATCTTACTGCCCCAAATTTTTTAAATGTAGTCTAAAACATAATTCAGGGGACCTGTTACCACAACTTAAATAAATGTGTGGTTGCAAGTTAAAAATTCTAATTTATTGTTTTAATTAAACCTTTTAAGTTGAAAACATTATTTTGTTGAGTTCTGTTGACATAATGTTGATCATTACATCAACTTAATATCTTCTGTTATTTAAACTCTAATTTCTGCATTAATTAGCTTTTTTTTTCTTTTAATTAGGTTGTAGTAGCGTAATGAAATTGTCTTGATAACTTCGGATATTAGGCAGTGGATTTCTAGTTCCCAGCATGCTTTGCATAGGACTGGATAAGGAGAATTAATGTTGAAATTAAGTGTTAATTTATTTGTTGTTAGTGAAGGGAAAGACCTGTTAGTGTTCAATGCTGTTATGTTTGGCATTTAAAAGAGTTTCTGTAATGCTCAAGTTTTTGTGGTTACCATTGTGCTAAGGAGTAGATTCATGAAGGTAAACATTCTTGACTCTATAAGCGATGACTGCGCTAATGCCAGTGACAAGTAGTATCTTACTTGTTCATTAAATATACAGTATATGTTAAATAAGTTATGTTAGCATGTGCTATGATAGCTGTTGATTTGAACTGAAATAGATAAGATTAATCGGTTCCAGGGCTACAACTCAGGTAGTTGGAGTAACTTTATTTATTTATTTTTAATTTTTTTTTTTTTGAGTAATCAACCTAATTTATAGCAGAAACTTTGTGTTTATGCTATTAGTAAGTTCCTCTAACTAAGTGTAGCTTGTTGGTTAAATGTAATTTCACTCATTTGTCATAACTTATGACAAAAAATGTATGCAAACTGTAGAGCCAACACATTATTTTTTAGAGTGTATGTAGACATTTTGATACTGTGATTTGTCTGAAATATTTATTCCAAACATAAAACAGCACACTCTCTTTCTGCACGTCTCTGTAGGAAGAGTACATTCGAGAGCAAATCAACTGGAAAGAGCTGACCTTCACTGACAACCAGGCATGCATAGACCTTATCGCTGCAAAGCCCCATGGGATACTCCGCATCCTTGATGATCAGAGTGGCTTTCCACAGGTTATACACTTTAATTCTAATGTTGCGTGGGGATAAATGAAGAAACCTATTATATATACTCCACATGTTTTAACATTTGTTGACAGGCCACTGACAACACCTTCCTTCAGAAGTGCCACTATCATCATGGAAACAACCCTCTTTACTCCAAGCCAAAAATGCCACTGCCAGAGTTTACTGTTTATCACTACGCTGGCCGTGTAACTTACCAGGTAGTAGAAATCACAAAATGCACAGGCAGTATTTTAATTAGACAATTATGTCATGCCAAAGGTCAGAGGTCATAGCTCTACTCTAATGCTTTTAGTAACTTTTAATTAATTTACCATTAGTAACTGAGGTTTTAATGTTACCAGCCTGTTGAAAGAGAATCTCACAGAGGGATATACTGATTTTAGGTCCATAAGTTCCTGGATAAGAACTACGATCAGGTTCGGCAGGAAGTGTTGGATCTGTTTATGCAGAGCCAGAACCGAGTGAGTCCTTGTATCTCGTGTTTGTGTGTGTATGTGAAAGCATATCCTATTTTTCATCTCTAAAAGATAATATGAATTAGAAGCCACAATTTCCTTTGCTTATGCATATGTTTTTGTTTTTTTGTGAACCTAAAGTATGAATGTGAATTTAAGCTTCTAATATACATATGTGGGTGTGTTTTCTAGATGGTGTCCAATCTCTTCATAAGGCATGCTGAGATGCTGAATCAGCAAAAAGGAGCAATGAACAGGAACAGCACAGTGACTCGAAAATATCAGCCCTCTACTGTGGCTGCCAAGTTCCAGCAATCACTACAGGAGCTCCTAGACAAAATGGAGAGGTCTTATATACTCATATACACAAAGAGATGTACAATATTACACATGCATATCAGCACATACACATACATAGGGTGAATTCAGGGTGATTGGGACACTTTTTGTCATTGTGATGAATTGGAAAATGTGTCCCAATCAACCTGAATTCACCCTACATATTATTGTTTCTCCTGATTATGTTTCTTTGGCGGACTTGATTTAGTCAGTTAAATCTCATGTTCCTCTCACCTTTTTCAGGTGCAACCCATTTTTTGTGCGCTGCATAAAGCCAAATAATAACAAGGTATGAGCAGACATTAGGCAAGCATCACTATTACCGTTGTATTAGGGACTTAGGTTTAGATTAGGGATGTGAACAAACACTTAACCCTAACTATTAAACTTCACTGCAGCACCCACATTTCCTTCAGACAATTTACTGTACATTACTAATAATTAAGATTTTTTTATGTTTTTGAAAATACTCTCTTATGTCCACCAAGGCTGCAATTATTTGATCAGAAATACATTACAAACAGTAATATTGTGAAATAGGGTTAGGGTTAGGGTTATAAAATTATAAATAACTTTCGTATTTTAATATATTTTAAATACAGTGTCACATGATCCTTCAGAAATCATAATTAATTTTTATTAATAATATAATTAATAATTGTTCTTATTATTATCAATGTTGAAAACAGCTTTTGCTGCCTAATATTTTTGATATTTTTTTCAGTTTTCTTTGATGAATAGAAAGTTAATTGAACAGAATTTATTTAAAATGAAATTTTTTTGTAACATTATAAATGTCTTTACTGTGACTTTTGATCAATTTAATCCATCTTTACTGAATAAAAGTACTATTTTTCTTACTTAACCCAAACTTTTGAATGGTAGTGTATCACAGTTTCTGCAAAAGCAGCACAACTGTTTCAACTGTTTTTTTTTTTTACATAGATACTAATAAGAAAATGTTTCTTGAGCAGCAAAATAGCATATTAGAATGATTTCTGAAGGATCATGTGACACTGAAGACTTGAGTAATGATGCTGAAAATTCAGTTTTGCATCACAGGAATTCAGTAAATGACATTTTAAAATATGTTACAATTGAAAACATTTATTTTAAATTATAACAATATTTCACAATATTACTGTTTTACTGTATTTGATCAAATAACATTTTTTTTAATGTTCAAATCGTTTAAAAAAATTTTTTAGCGGTTAATGCAACTCAAAATGTATATTTAAGTGTATTTTTGCTTATAAATACTGAGGTTGTGTGTTACCGCTCTAATGTGTAATTGAAATAAATGTATTTGTGTGTCCATTCAGAAACCTGGTATATTTGACCCTGAGTTAGTTGCTACTCAGCTCAGATATTCAGGAATCTTGGACACAATCCGCATCAGGAAGGAGGGCTATCCAGTCAGAGTGCCGTTCCATAAATTCTTAAACAGGTATCCTACTCAACAGCTGGTGCTTGTTACTTATAGGTGCTTTGACGTACGGTGTGTAATCTAGTCTAGTGCTATAAATAGACTTGTGCCAGTGTATAGAATACAAATTTTAGAATAAATTATCTCTGCCAATGTGTCCCCAGGTACAAAGCCCTGCTGGGAATGAAGAAGCCACCACCTCCAGATGGAGATAACTGTGTCATTATGTTAATGAAGCTTTGCCCAATCAACAAAGGAGATTATCAAGTGGGTGTGTCAAAGGTAAGCAGAATAATAAAACATTGCACTTCTAAAGATGCCAAAATTTTGCTTTCTTGAAAAAACAGACAATTTTACATTGTGTAATGTTTGTTTTAATAATGTGATTTTACTCTTAGATCTTTCTAAAGGAGGAAGTCAATCAGTTATTGGAGAGTAAACGTGATCGTATGATGCATGTAGCTGCACTGACCCTTCAGCGTTACGTACGGATGTATTTTGTCCGCAAGAAATTCCTCAAGTTCCGTTCAGACATGACAAATCTTCAGGCTCGCTGCAAGGGCTACCTGGCCAGGTAAACTACTACTACTGCCTGTGACTTCAATGCTGTGTCATTTGCAAATACAGAAAATTGTGGTTAACTTTGTTAGGTAATATGATTTACAGCTAGACAATAAAAATAGAATCCGGGTCATATTGTGAAGTTCAGGGATTTGAATCCTACAGGAAAAACTAGTTAACAACAGCTTTTGGCTGTGTTTACACTGGCACAAAAAAGTCAGATTTTTTGCTCACATCTTACAGAGATTGGACAAATCCGTGACAGTTTTTTTGCATCCGTTCTGAGCCACCTCCAAATGTGGTTTTACATCTGGCTTACGTTTAAACATGTATATCCAATTCCCATTAAATTTCCAAGCTACTACAAGGCAAGGGGGACCACATTTACCCACAAAAATTAATTCTCTTCAGAATTCTAAATCTGTTGGTGGCGCCAATAGCCTAGTGGGCAGCACTGACAAATTGCACAGTTGTGCTTTGGGCATCCCGAGTTCGAGTCCCGGCTCGTGGACCTTTCCTCATCCTGTCCCCCTCTCTCTCTTCAATTTCACTTCCTGTCAACTTACTGTCCTGTCATAATAAAGGCAAAAATGCCAAAAAAATAAATTTAACAAAACAAACAAAAAAAAGAATTCTAAATCTAACGACCTGTTGATAAAATAACTAACGAAAGCTAATGTTATTTTTATCCGTTCAGTCAAATTTTGCACTGCAAACATCAACGGCAGTTTTAACTCACAGTATAAAAGAACCACCTGAATTATATATAAAAAATTATATACAGCCATTCAAAACCTGAGGGTCAACCATGTTGCTGAAAGTGATCACTACTAGAATCTCTCTATAGTTGTGCGAGGATTAATGTAAACGCAGATATCAGATATGAGTCAAAAAATCAGATATGTTCAAAAGATCAGATCTGTGCATTAAGCCTTGCAGGGTAAATGCAGCCTTTGATTATAGCTGCTTCACAGGGTTTCTAGCTGGTTGAAACTGGTCATTAGCTGGCCAGGTGCTTGATCAGTTGGACAACTAGCTACTAAGGATAAAGTAAATCTTGGACAAACTTGTTAGCATTGTAGACCACCTTGATTAAACTGGCTGAGCTAGTTAACCATGTTCCAAAGCTTGACCACCTTATGATCTGTTTTTTTCCTGCAAGGAGAAATATTTTTGTAGAAAAAAGCAAAATGTTACAGTCAGATCAACTAAACTGACTGTTATATGTTTTTGAAATGACTGAAACTTCCCTCACTCTCTCTTTGTGCCTTTTAGGCGACGGTTTCTGCGGATGCGTATAAACCTGATCAGGCACCGTGCAATGGTCCGACTCATTGTCAACCGCAAAAGATACATCAGGGTATGTTACCTAATAACAAGTTCTAATCATTACTTCACTAATACTAAAGTGTCTAATGCAGTCGTTCTCAAACCTGTTCTGCAGGACCTCCAGCACTGCACATTTTGGATGTCTCTCTCATCAAACACACCTGATTCAACTCATCAGCTCATTAGTAGAGACTGCAAGACCTGAAGTAGGTGTGTCAGATAAGGGCGACATACAAAATGTGCAGTGCTGGGGGTCCTTCAGGACAGGTTTGGGAACCACTGCTCTAATGCAATTAATATGAGTTCAGATTCACATTTTCAAATTTTTAATGCTTTAACTTTGGCTAATGGTTTTGTTACAGCTCAACATCTTCTTAGCAAGAAGAGCAGAGGAAGAGAGGAGAAGGATTGAACTGGTAAAAGAACAGTCTGTGCTCATTATTAGTTAAGGACCAATTAGGACCAATTATGTTTATATTATCACCCTAAAGATGATTGAGGTTTTATCATAAGACCCTTTTGTAGTTCATATTTTAATATATTAATCTTTCAAACTTACAGAACTTAAATTAGTTTTATGAGTAGTGTATGTTTTTAAATACCCAGCCAAACATTTTCGACTTTTCTTAACGAGAGTTTTTATTATGTGTTTTCTCTTTTCTGTAGGAGCGAACAAGCAGGGAGGTGGTAAATGTGACTCAGCTGGTTATTCCTGCAGAGTTGGGAGGATTGTTACAGGCCACAGCAGGTTATTCACAATTTCCCAGTGTGTCTTCCTTATTATTAATATTTGCCATGGCAAACATCACTATTATTATCATTGTTCAAACTTTGCTCAAAACCTTTAACCTTATTTATCAAACTGTGGCACTGTTTATGCTACAGATCTGAATGATACCTCAAATCATGCCACTGGTTGAAGAGATGTGCTATTACTTTTCTGAGCGATCGGATTTATCTGTCCAGGAGATGATAAAAATGAATTGAAAATCAGCTCTTTTGAATTGATCTAGTAAGAAACCACCCAGAAACCCTTACAACTCAGGGTTATATAAGTTAACTAAAACTAAAACCGAAATAAAATAATAATAAAAAAACTAAAATAGACATTTTTTTAAAAATAAAAAAGACAAAAATTAAACGTTAACACATTTGTCACATTTGAACATCAAAACTGGGCATTACTTTACCTAATCATTTTGAAATAATATTAAACCTTTTGCCGTTTTTGTTTTTAGCTGGTAGGGAGCGTCATTCAGACTGCTTGGCTCTGGTTCAGGCTCCTAGAATACAGACAGACCCCCAGCTCACTCTTCCACTGGATATCAACAACTATTTGATGACCAAATATATACGCACACATTTCAGGGTGAATGTCCTGCATGCTAACGCACACATATGCATAATACTCACAATTCACTCACATTAAGGACATAATGCAGTAAATTTTGTCTATATTTTTTCTTTCTTGTGAGTAGGAATTGCAGTTCGGGATGCTAACAGCACCGCTGGAGAACTCACTGACCCGTCTAGAAGACGATCTGAAACAGGATGCTCTAGATGTGTTTATACTGGTAATGTTACGTTTAGCATAAATCCAGTCTCATTATCAGTCAAACTTTGTTACTCTCTTGGCAGTTTGTTGGTGAATTTTCATATCTGTTTTGGTTTTCAGATTTTGAGGTTCATGGGAGATCCAAACCTGAATGGAGCTCAAGAAAACCTGTTTGGAAATTACATCATTCAGAGAGGCCTTGCCACTCCACCAATCAGAGATGAGATCCTAGCGCAGATTGCCAATCAGGTGTGGCGGAATGAAAACAGCAGAAATGCAGAGAGAGGATGGCTGTTGATGGCTGCCTGTTTGAGTTCCTTTGCCCCATCTGAGAAGATGGAGAAATATCTGCTAAAGTGAGAGAATACACATATGAACACACAAACACACTCTACCATTCAAAAGTTTGGGAACAGTAAGATGTTTGAAAGAAGCCTGTTATGGTCACCAAGGCTGCATTTATTTGATAAAAAAATACAGTAAAAAAGAAATTTAAATAAATGTTTTTTTCTATTTTAATGCATTTTAAAATGCAATGTATTCCTGTGATAGCAAAGCTAAATTTTCAGCATCATTACTCCAGTCTTCAGTGTCACATGATCCTTCAGAAATTTGCTGCTCAAGAAACATTAATTGTTAATATCAATGTTGAAAACAGTTGTGCTGCTTATTATTTTTCCGGAATTTGTGATACCTTTTTATTTTGAGGATTCTTTGATGAATAGAGAGTTCAAAAGAACAACATTTATTTGAAATATATATATTTTTGTAATGATGTAAAAGCCTTGCCTCTCACTTTTAATCAATCTAATGCATCTTTGCTAATTGAAAGTATTAATTTCTTTAAAAAAAAAAAAAAAAAAAAAAACCTTACTGAACCCAAATCAAAGCACATCACTGATGTATATTTTATACAACAATGCAATAGTACACGTTTTGTTCAGGGACATGGAGCTAGAGCCAATGTGAGATTTAGCAGTTAAATAACTGTCTCTCCCTCTGTCTCTGTCAGATTTGTGTCAGACTATGCTCTGAATGGCTTTAAGGCACTGTGCCAACACAAACTCCTCCAAGCCATGCAGAAATCCTACCTAGTCCCTGAAGCATCTCGAACATACCCTCCATCCCTGCTGGAGTGGACTGCCACCCGCAAGAAAGCACATATGGTTCTCCAGGTGCACTGTTTTGATGGTAAGACCCTGATAATGTTTTCTTACATGTATAACTAAGTAAAGAGGATAATTGTACACAGTGAACAAAACAGCATAGTTAACAAACTATGAGCAAAATCGGATATCAAACTATTACTGGTTTTTGTCATCTTTTCCTGTTCAGACTCATTTCGGATGGTGCCACATTACTGTACTTCACATTTGCTTTTTAAACCCAAAGAATGATATGGCATTAAAATTCCTCTCTTACAATTAGAAATAACACTAAAAAAACTTAAAAACTAAAACTAATATGTTTTCCATTAAGTGCATCACATGTTACTGCATAACCACCATAGACTCTGAGGACACATACCTCCTCAATTATTAAATATGGCCAAATTGTTCCAAAATTGTCCCAAATTCTAACAATACTCATCAATGTCAAAATGAGATGGAAATGAACTAAAAGAAGGCAGGCTTTACTGTTCACAGAAACAGAGCAAGAACTGCACACTGTAAAACCTGATAAGTTACGGTAACTCAGACCATTTGAGGAAATTGATTGCCTTAAACCATTTAAGTTTTAAAAACCAATAAGTATGAGTACTGTAAACTCATATACGTTAAGTTAAATTCACTTATATTTTAGTGTTGGTTTAGTCAATTATTAGAGTAAACTCAACTTTAAGATTTTAAGTTGTTCAACTCATTCAGTTTGAATTCTGGTAACAAATCTAAGTCTTAACAACTATATAGCTATTTAAATGGCTTGAGGAAACAGATTGCCTTAAATGGTTTAAGTTCATCAAACTCAAAGTAAAAAAGTTACAGAAGAATAAGCAAAAACTAAAATTGGTACAAAGCAATGATGACAGAACAGGAGGTGAAATGTCAGTAGCTAAGCAGCTAACATTTGAATTGAAAATATAGGCTCTTCATTTACGTGATTTGTAACTGAATGTGACAAGACAATAAATATAAATGGAGCTGTTTTTAGCATATTAGGCATATGATTAAGAGTGAATGTGTGCATATTTAAAAATAAATCTTTGTAAATAGTTCCAATTGATTACTATAAATGCTGTCTAGTTAGGCAGCTCACTTGGTTTTGAAACAAAGCTTCAAGGTGAACTGAGGTCAGTTCAATGTTGATTCAGTTCAGTTCTGTGTAAAAATCATCAACTATGAATCTAGTTCAATTCAGCTATAAGCAGCTCTACAGAAGGCAATAGTGCCGCTTTTCAGCTCAAGTCAGGTCAGTCAATGTTTATTTAAATCAGTTCAATAACAGTGTTGATGTTGTAAAATTCATCAATTATGAAACAAAGTCTATTCAGCTATAAATCTATTCAGTTCGAGTTTTTGTTCTGATCTAATAGTGTCAGTGCACTCTCTCTCTCCCGCCTCAATTTCCTGTCCCCCTTTCTGCTGTCTCTCTCAGATAATGCATGTTAATGTCAGGTCAGGATGCAAATCAGGACTGGTGTCATCTGTCCATCCTTTCCTCTCATCTATTTAATCTCTTCTTCTGTCATTCCCTCTATCTTTCTTTCAGCCTCTCCTCTTTCATCTAATCTTGCTCGCTCTCTCTGTCTCTCTGCTTTATTTCACTCCTTCTCTCATCCAGTTACACTGTCTCTCTGTCCTCGCCTGTTTGGGCTGGAGCAGATTAGTAGATATGTGATAGTGTGTGTGCGTGTGTGTGGATTGTGTATGTGGATGACTGTGTGTGTGCTGCTGGTATAGATAAGATGGTCAGTCAGTATTATCTTGACTACTCTTTCCACCCCTCAATTCTCTTACAATTACATAACCATTACAAGCTACAGGTATTAATGACTTCTTAATGGAGATTTTTCTCCTGTGTGTTGATCATACACACTAATGACTCAAAACATTATGACCGGTCACAGGTGAAGAGAACATTGTTGATCATCTTCTGTGTTCTCATAATCAACGTGTTGGATACAGGAGAAATGGGCTGGAATAAAGATCTGAGTGACTTTGTTAAGGCAAGGTAACTGGGTCAGAGTATCTCTGAAATGGCAAGGCTTGTGTGTTGCTTCCAGTCAGCAGTGGTGATAATTTACCAACAGTGGTCTAAGGAGGAACAAACCACTAACTGGTGACAGGGTGTTGGGTCCCTAAGGCTCACCGATGCATGAGGGCAACAAAGGCTATCCTGTCTGGTCTGAGCCAACAGAAAGTCTACTGTTGCACAAGTCACACAAAATTTTAATGATGGTTATGGGAAGAATGTGTCACACTCTGCTGCATATGGGGCTGCTTAGCCGCAGACCAATCAGTGTGCCTATGATGACCCCTGTCCAGCATCAAAAGCAACAATGGGCACGTGAATGTCGGAACTGGACCTTGAAGCAGTGGAAGAAGGTCACCTGGTCCGATGAGTCCTGTTTTCTTTTATATCACGTGGATGGCCATGTATGTTACCTGGGAAAGTGATGGCGATGCACTGTGGGACGACGACAAGCCGGTGAAGAGACTGTGATGCTCTGGGCAATGTTCTGGTGGGAAACCTTGGGTCCGGCCATTCATGTGGATGTAAATTTGACAC
This sequence comes from Hypophthalmichthys nobilis, assembly GCA_037950665.1. NCBI lineage: Eukaryota > Metazoa > Chordata > Actinopteri > Cypriniformes > Xenocyprididae > Hypophthalmichthys > Hypophthalmichthys nobilis. The sequence continues at coordinate 6,913,059 of CM075480.1, forward strand.
GTGCCACCTACTTAAACAATGTTGCAGACCAGGTACACCTCTTCACAATGGTGTTCCCTGGTGGAAGTGACCTCTTTCAGCAGGAGAACGCCCTGCCACACTGCACACATTGTTCAGGGATGGTTTGAAGAACATGATGAAGAGTTCAAGGTGTTGGCCTGGCCTCCAAATTCCCCAGATCTCAATCCAATTGAGCATCTGTGGAATGTGCTGGACCAAAAGTCTAATCCATATATATATATATATATATATATATATATATATATATATATATAATACACTATATTGCCAAAAGTTTTCGGGACGCCTGCCTTTACGTGCACATGAACTTTAATGACATCCCATTCTTAATATGGAGTTGGCCCACCCTTTGCAGCTATAACAGCTTCAACTTTTCTGGGAAGGCTTTCCACAAGGTTTAGGAGTGTGTTTATGGGAATTTTTGACCATTCTTCTAGAAGCGCATTTGTGAGGTCAGGCAGTGATGTTGGCGAGAAGGCCTGGCTCACAGTCTCCGCTCTAATTCATCCCAAAGGTGTTCTGTTGGGTTGAGATCAGGACTCTGTGCAGGCCAGTCAAGTTCCTCCACACCAAACTCACTCATCCATGTCTTTATGGACCTTGCTTTGTGCACCGGTGCGCAGTCATGTTCTAACAGGAAGAGGCCATCCCCAAACTGTTCCCACAAAGTTGGGAGCATGAAATTGTCCAAAATGTCTTGGTATGCTGAAGCATTAAGAGTCCCTTTCACTGGGACCAAGCCCAACCCCTGAAAAACCATATAGTATAACCATAATCCCCCCTCCACCAAACTTTACACTTGGCACAGTGCAGTCAGGTAAGTACCGTTCTCCTGCCAGCCGCCAAACCCAGACTCGTTCATTGGATTGCCAGACAGAGAAGCGTGATTCGTCACTCCAGAGAACACGTCTCCACTGCTCTAGAGTCCAGTGGCGGCGTGCTTTACACCACTGCATCCGACGCTTTGCATTGCACTTGGTGATGTAAGGCTTGGATGCAGCTGCTCGGCCATGGAAACCCATTCCATGAAGCTCTCTACGCACTGTTCTTGAGCTAATCTGAAGGACACACGAAGTTTGGAAGTCTGTAGCTATTGACTCTGCGGAAAGTTGGCGACTTCTGCGCACTGTGCGCCTCAGCATGCGCTGACCCCGCTCTGTGATTTGACATGATCATGGCTCCATGTTAAATGGATTCATAGATATGGATGATTTTTCTAAAAATGTTTGTTTGTGTTCATTCAAAGAAAGAAAGTGGCATGAGTGTATCACAATGTTGTGTACTATCTGTATTTTCTAGAAAGGGAAGTCTGATTAGGTTGAGAAGAAGTATGATGTTACTTTTCTAAGCAATCAGACTTGTGATTTTCACCTAGAAGATCATAAAAACAGTGTAAGATTTAGACTGAATGGGGAAGCCGGGCTGTATCTAGAGACCAGAATAACAGAGAGACTTGGGATTTGAGCCAGTATTATTTGATTATCTCTTTATAGGTGTTTCTTTCCTGTGTCCTGTTCACTCCTGGACCAGTGGAGAGGGCCTTGCAGGAGACATTCTACAACACAGGTAAAGAAAAATTTCACTGAATTTTTAGAGATTTACTTTACAATACAGCATCTTAATGCTGCAATTCTTTACACGACTTTTACACAGGTTTTTGCCCCAAATCACAGTCTGGACAAGTCAAACTAGTTGCCGAAAATCAGAGTCAGTCTGCAGATTTTAGGTAGTTGGAGTTGACAGATTTTGCAAAAAATGACGTAGTGTATGTTGGGTACAGACTCAGATTTTTTTAGCTTCAGACTTTGATTTCATCCAGTCTGGGGATTTCAAACATGTTTGATATTTTGAGCCAATTTCAGAACACATACTGTTTTCATTCGTTACACATCTCCTATCAATAAGGCACACATTTCTGCGCAAGTTTGTTGTTTTCAGAATGACTTGAAAAATCTATTCGTTTGTGATCCTCAGTCGTTTAGTGCAATTATTCTCGGTAACCATTTACAAAGACGGCAAGTATATGATGCCTAGTGTGTTGTCTAGTGTATTCCATCCTGTAGTGTCAGTAACCTTGTTAACGACCATCCTGCAGGGGCGTGTCCACTGAAAGTCGATGGGGTTGGTCCGTTCTGATGAAGGAGCTGGCGCAGTGGGTGGAGTTAGAGGGTCACGATTATGTTCTCGATCTGGTGTGCGACCTAGAGCTGCTGCCAGACTTCCCTAAACAAAAAACATACTTCATTATCTCTACTGAAGACCCCAGCAGGGCACGACCTAATGCAAGCATGTATGCATCCCAAAATAATTAGTTGTCTGCACATTTCCATTGTAGTGCATTGTTGTGAAAATGTTTAATACATACGTTTGTATGCAGAAGTCTCTTTGGCAGTGGATTTGAAGAGGACGAGGAGGGGCCGCTCTCATATGCTAACCGAACGAGTGCCATTGCAACCAACAGCCTACCGATTTCTGAAGGCCACTACAGTCTGGGTAGCCTCCTTATTCAGTCTTTTAAATTAAGCACAACATACACTTGTTCCTAAGTGAAAAGACATAAAGTCATTGACCCTTTCCAATCTGATTGGCCAGTGATTGTTATTCCACCAATAGGCCTAGTGGTCTGTCTCATGAGTCATGAATAACCAAGCATAACCTCAAGAAACACTAAACTACAGCCCCTGCTTTAATCAGTAGCAGATCTACAGCCCTGCATGTAAAGTAGAATCAGATACACACAGAATGGCTAGATTACATACAGCTAAACTAACCCTGATTGTGTTCATTTAACCTTTCTGTTTACATGTCCAGAGGATGAGTAACATTATATAGGTTTTAGGGGTCTTGCAGGGGTGAATGTTCAGGTCATTGATCATTAATAATGTTTTTGAGGCAGTGGTTTGTTTTACCAGTGTTATTGTCTTGACTTGGCATATTTTGATTTGATGAAATTTTTAGGTTAATGAACACATGAAAACTTTTCTCTGACCCTCTAAACATTTTTTTCCTCTTAAAGGGTTAGTTCACCCAGAAATGAAAATTCTGTCATTAATTACTCACCCTCATGTCATTCCAAACCTGTAATACTTCCGTTTATCGTCGGAACACAAAAGAAGATATTTTTAATGAAATTTGAAAGCTTTCTGTCCCATAGACAGCTATGCAATTGAAACTTTGCCGCTTCAAAAAGATCATAAAGAGATTGTAAAACTAATCCATATGAATTGAGCGGCTTAGTCCAAATGTTCTGAAGAGACATTATTGCTTTATATAATGAACAGATTGAATTTAGGCTTATGTTCACATGTAAACTTTCATCAACTCACGCATCAGATATGGTAAATGGAAGCTCAAGCTAGTTTGCTTGACGCGTGCAAGAACCAATGTAGAGAACCAATTCTCATGTGTTACGCAGCACATTTGATGTTCTCAAAAGAGGTTTGTTCTCGTGCATCATTCAGGTTCGGTTGAGCTTCTGTTTATGTTTGCTGATCAAAAGCCTAAATTCAGTCTGTTCATCACAAAAAGCGATCGAGTCTCTTCAGAAAATTTGGACTAAACCGCTTAATTCATATGGATTTGTTTTACGATCTCTTTACGATCTCTCAGATTTCATCAAAAATATCTTAATTTGTGTTTCAAAGACGAACGGAATTCGTACAGGTTTGGAACTACATAAGGGTGAGTAATTAATGACAGAATTTTCATTTTTGGGTGAACTATCCCTTTAACATTTTTTCGCTTACGGTCACGTGACGTATTAATCTGTCTGGCGTAAGAAAATTCAAAACTTGCTGTTTTTACAGCTTATTTCCTATGAATTACCTTTTTTTTTAACTGGAGCAGAAGTTTAAGAAAGTTACATTCTCATAGTATAATGTATTTTTATGTTGCGATAGATTATATTCTTCATGAAATAATTCATTTAATGTACTACTGATAAAATTTTAGTGTGTAATATTTTTAATGTCTTTGAAAGAAGTCTCTTATGCTTATGCATTTATTTAAAATGGCAGTTTTCTATTTTAATATATTTTAAAATGTAATTTATTCCTATAATCTGAATTTTCAGCATCATTACTCCAATCTTCAGTATCACATGATCCTTCAGAAATCATTCTAATATGCTGATTTGGCACTCAAGAAACATTTTTTATTATTGTCAGTGTGGAAAACAGTTGTGCTGCTTAATATTTTTTGGAAACCATAATGCATTTTTTAGGATTCTTTGTCCTTGCTGAATAAAAGCAACCTGACCCCAAACTTTTAAACAGTAGTGTATCTCAGTATGTATTTGCTTCTTAGGTAAATTTAACTTATTATTAAACATGAATTCCTGTTACCACTTCCACTTTATCCTTATTTATTCTCACTCCCTTTCCTCTGTCTCTTTCTGTCTTTATCAGACTCAGAACCATCCTTTGATGCCACTCAGCGTGGGATGGACCGGTATTTGGACAGCCTCTTTGACCCAGTTCTGTCTGATGGAACTGGGGTACGGTGACACAAGATTAACTCACACACACAAATGTCAATTGTGTGTAATAGAGAGCGAGAGTATGAAAGATTGCTTTACAGGGTTACTATACTTCTCACAGTCTCATTTATGTGTGAATGTTGATTGTGGGTTTGAGTGTGTGTTTGGCTGCGCTTCCTATGATCGTTTTACACAGAGCACTAGGAAAAAAGTAAGCAAATGAGGGTGTAATTTTTTAATGAGGCTTATCCCACATGCAGAGAGAGACAGAGACCAAGAGTCATGCAGCAAACTACACACACACATCAATGAGATTTCTCTAAATTAATATCTGTTATAGAAACAGATTAAAACAGTAAAAGATCACACTTTAGTTTAGGGCCCAATTCCCACTATTAACTAACTATTAACTTTTGCCTCAATAAACTCCTAATTACTGCTTATTAATAGTTAGTAAGGTAGTTGTTAAATTGTAGGTATTGGGATTAAAGGATTTAGAATATGGTCATGCAGAATAAGGCATTAAAATGTGCTTTATAAGTGCATAATGAATTTATATAATGAACAGCCAATATCCTTGTAATATGCATGCTAATAAGCAACTAGTTAATAGTGAGAGTTGGACCCTAAACTAAAGTATTACCCAATAAAATATGTGAAAGCATAAGAAATACATTATAATGTAAAAGTAAAAATAAGTTGTTTACCTTCTTTCATGGAATGCAAATGGAGCTTTTAGAGTTTATTTTTTTTATTTAATTTTAGATCATATTAAAGTGTAAAACAATTTTTTTCACAATTTGAACCCGAAACTAAAACATGATACTAACAGGAAGAGTCCTAGTCAGCCAATGTGGATGTTTAACCTTTACAGCATGAAAACAATTAAGGAATCTGCAGATACAGCATAAACAAGAGACTTATAATTCAAAATAACCTGTAATGCAATGCTCAATATGGCAGCTGTTGGAAAGCAGCATTGTCTGATCTATTTACTCCAGAATGGTGTTTATGCGCAGTAGCTGGACTAACTGGACTTTTTTTCACTCAGAAAGATATTATAAAAGTAAAAATGGGTTGTTTAACTTGGAACGCAAAAGTTTTTTTTGTTTTTTTTCCCTTTAGTACTCTGAAGCATGCGGTCTTAGTCACTAACTGGATTGTTCTTTTATATGTAGGACCTTGATGCATCAGTTTTGTCTGGTAGGATGAAGGGTGGAGGAGGTGTAGGTGGAGATGAAGCACAGTCCCCTGCTAGAGTCACTTTCTCAGCCGCTCTTCAGCCTGGAGGTAAACACACATTCTCTTAATGCTCTCTGCTGAGAAGTCCAGCTTAAAAATGCAGGATTTTCTTTGCTGTTTCAGGCTGGTTTATGCTGGTTTCAGTGCTGGATTGCCTGTAAAATGTATGCAATTTTATCTGCATACATACAGTACACTCAAGTAAAGTGATGTATATACTAATCTCAGCTGTCACAAAATGTAACTCTATTATCACCCAGCTCTTTAAAGATACCCAACTTTTTCTGCATACGCACAGTATATTCGTATAGGGCAATGTATTCTATATGGCATATCTTATCTGGTTGATTGCTCTGGTTGATCGTCGCAAACTATTATCACCCAGCTCTACTAAAATGCGTCTATAAGGCATGATGATTATTAAGATATGATAAACATTCTACTTTGAAACAATCTGTATTGTGAAAAGCTCTATACAAATAAATTTGACTTGACTAATGAATCCGGTCAAGCAGCAGTAAAGTTAAGAAACCTGGTAGAGACACCAGCACACCAGAATCCCATCCTGAGGACCAGCTATGCTGATTCTTTAAGACTCAATTATGAATGCCCACATACTGAACATACTTTAATGATGTGATGGGCTGTGTGAATGTGTGATTTTTTTTTTTTTTTTTGTTACGTATTTTGTAGCAGTGAGAGTTCTGCCACCCATACCAGGCACTTCAGTCATGCCCAGTATGCCAGCAGTGCCCCCAGTGCCAGGTATTTCTAATTAAAATGCCATCAGCTTTAAAGGGCTTTATGTGATGAATTCAGTGTTTCAATGTTGTCTTTTAATTCTGCCCCTCAGATCAACAGCAAACTGTCCTGGCCCAACAGCAACAAACCATCATCAACCAGCAAGCCGTCATTATGGTACTACATTCTATTAATAATTAATAATTCTCCCCAAAATTAAAATTCTCATTTACTCATTCTCATGTTGTTTCAAACTATATGACTTTATTTTTTGAAGCAATGCTTTTGTTTTAAAGAATAACTTCAGGGTGAGTAAATTATGACAGAACTTTATTTTTTTTTTTGTGGAAAAAAAATACTTTAGTTCATTTTAGTTTTTAGTTTAGTTGAGGGTTATTATTGTTAACTAAAATTGAAACCATACAAAAACAAAAACATTTTTGTTACTTGAAATAAAATAAATGTTAACTGAAATAAAAAACTTAAGTTTCAACATTTTAGTTGAACTTGAAGTACTAAAATAAGTAAACCTAAATAAATGAAAACTAATAAATAAAAATTTATAAAAACTATAGGTTTTTTTTTTTTAAATCTAATAAAAATGACAAAAACAAACAAAATTATCTAAAAATAGAATCGTAACAAAAGTATCAACAAAAACTATAATAGTACATTATTCAATTATACCAAATTAAAACTGGTTTAGTTTACTTTATAATTTTTTATTTTATTTTTATTTTGTTTATTTTTTAATATTATTAATTTTACTTTGAATGTTTGGTTACAGATTTTGACTTATTTTGATGTCAAATAAAATGTTTTTTAATGTAAAATTATATGCCTTTTCAGTCAGACTGCAATTAATACATGACATAATTCAACATGACAAAATATTTACAAAATAAAAATTACCATTTGACCAAAAAAAAAAGACTAAAGGCCTGTTCACACCAAGGACGATAACGATAAAGCTCTAAAAACTGTTCTAAATATAAAAGAATAGCCCCATCACACATCCACTTTGCAACTATGAAAATAACGGCACAGGGAAACAATCTCTTTGGAATCACTTTTTAACATTTTTTTTCTAGCGAACAATAAAAACAATGACAGGCAATCAAAATCCTTCCTACCTTAAAGAGCTCAAACATTTAAAGCGGCAGACAACAAAACTGCAGCGTGCACTTAGAATAAATAAAAAGATATCGTACGCTGGTGTGGACGCTAATATAGTTATTGATTGTTATAGTTATCGTTCTTGGTGTGAACTGATTTTCAAGCATTTTAAGTCACCCTGTGTCTCTCGACTCTCCCTACATCTACAGGCTCAGCAGATGACCATGCAGGCGATGGCTATGGTGACCAGTCCAGTGTCCAGTCCACCAATGTCTCCCTTCACCAGCCCCCCAACCAGTCCTCCTCCCACTCCTTACAGCACTCTGCCACCCAGCCCGTACCCCGCTATCCCTCCCAGCCCTTACGCAAACATCCCCCCCAGCCCTTATGCCCCACTTCCCCGGTCTGCGTACACAAGCCCCCCGATGACCCCACACCCGGCCGTCGCCTCCACCTCGATCTATGCCACCCCCAGCACATCAGAAGGGCAACGTGAGCCCCTGAAGAAGAACAGCCCCCCAACTCCGCAGCCGCGGAACACCAAGATGACACAGGTGCCCAAGTGTTATATAATCTAGTTTATACTGTAAACTTGACATTGTGTACTACGAATATTGTTGGCTCTTTTGACAAATTGTTCCTCATTTGCTGTGGATAATAGCATCTGCTAAATCAATACATTTAATGTGAATATAAATACACTACTATTCAAAAGTTTGAGGTTAGTACAATTTTTTTAAAGAAATGTTATTCCATGTGGAAGCATTAAATTGATCAAAAGTGACAGCAAAGACATTTGTGATATTACAAAAGATTTCAAATAAATGGTGTTCTTTGGAACTATATATTTATCAAAGAATCCTCAAAACTAATAAGCAGCACAATTGTTTTCAACACTGGTAATAATAAGAATATGTTTCTTGAGCAGCAAATCAGCATATTAGAATGATTTCTGAAGGATCATGTGACACTGAGGACTGGAGGAATGATGCTGAAAATTCAGCTTTGATCACAGGAATAAATTACATTTTTAAGTATATATCAATAGAAAATGGTTATTTTAAATTGTAACAATATTTTACAATATTACAGTTTTTACTGTATTTTTTATCAATTAAATGCAGCTTTGGTGAGCATTTGAGAGTTCTTTCAAAAACATTTTTAAAAATCCCTACCCCAAACTTTTGAACTGTAGTGTATGAACTTACAATAGCGTGATTTCAGTTTGTGTAATTAATATTATATTTTTATTTTAGTTAAAGACTATATTAAATACATTTTAAAAACTGGTACATGAAATTTAATATAATATGGTTGACAGTGCTGCTTTTTTATTTTTGTGTTGTGTTGTGCTGTAGATAATAGGGTTATTTGTTGTATTTGTTTTTTATTGATTCTCATTTATACTGTAACTTTTTCATATTACTCTGCTTCTAATTGCACTTGTAGTTGATTGACTGTAGTTCATTTTTAGTCACTTATATTTATCTAGTCTGTGTATCTGTTTAACTGCTGAGTATATTTTAATATAAGAGCTGCTTTGTTTTTTGTTGATGATGATTTATTACCTTTGGCTAAATGATTTTCAGGCTGCATCATCTAATGGGTCATTAGGGAAGAAACAAGCCCCCACTGCACCAATTAAACTTGACAGCAGGCCTGCTAAAAGACATGGTTTGATTGCATTTAATCATATATCTGTGTATTCAAGCCTAATTATGTCCAGCAATTAAAACAAATGCATTTTCTGTAACTTCTATATATTCCAAAACCATTTTTCTTTCTGCCTCTCAGCTCCTGTTGCGGTCACTGGTCCCATGCGTTCTGCTCCGGCTCCTGGCACAGAGGTGGTGAAATATTCTGTCTCTAACTCCGAGCACATCGTTCCCAGCCATAACATTAAAGACATCATTAAACAATATCAAACTCCGGCCCCAGAACCTGTGCCGCAGATACAGAGGTGTGTTACCTGTGTATTTGCTCCTACGTATCATGCAGTCATATTATTTTATTATTATTCCTCTTAACTCAAAGAATGCCATGCGTTTGTTGACAGGCGAGATGGTAAAGGTTTTGTCAAGAAGTTGAACCCACATGATGAGGCAATGCAAATCCTAAAAACACAGATGGACAATCCACCTCCTCCAGAGGTGTGTATGTTTTCCTATATGGTTCTGCCTCTCCCACTTCTGTACTATACATTTAAAGCACATCTGAGCTATCTGAGCTAATAACTAATCACTTAAAGACCCCCTGTTGTGAAAATCCAATTTTTAATGTTGTTTATAAGCAGTGTTGGGGGTAACACATTACAAGTAACTTGAGTTACGTAATCAGATTAGTTTTTTCAAGTAGCTAGTAAAGTAACACATTACTTTTAAATTTACAACAAAATATAACCAATCTCGTCAATGTGCAGGGCGGGGATTTTCTCCACTGACTTGGCATGTTCAAAGCATTTCTAAGGATACTGATTTTTAGAAGGCAGCTGTGTGACTCTAAGAGGGTGAATGGGAACATGGTTTGTGTAATGTTAGCAAAACATTATTAGCTGTTTGATGTAGTCAAGCCAAAGGCTATGTCCGACATTGTAGAGAGCGATACATAAAATGCATTACCATTCTGATACATCGACTTGTAGACAAGCCTGTATAATTTGATCTTCCTCTCCTTCTGAATCAGTTTCTGGTTCAAACATATATGGCCGAATTAAAACAATATTTCCACTTGCAATTGTGTAGCATTTACTACTGTTGACCGAATAGATCAAGTAGTCTGAGCTGCTGTGATTGAGTGAGTGGAGGCGGGGACTAATTTGCATATTCATGGTCCGCATATACTAAATGAAGCAAGGGTGTAGACTTACATTCAAGCTATTTTAAGGCATGAAGAAATTATTTTTACAGGAAAATTTAAATATGTCATTTTGATTATCAAAGATGAGTTTTAAGGGATACAACTATTGACTGCAGGGGGACTTTAATCATTAAAAATATGGTAATGGACACAAAGTTATGTTCCACAAGGGGGCGCTTGGTGACCCCCTCATATCCTCCATAGAGCTGTGTTTAAATCTCAAGATGTATTGGTCTTTTTTGAAACTAACTAGAAATTTGTTTAAACCTATTAATTGCAAGGACTTAATGTCAACATTAAATAAAAAATTGACCTTGTTTTCTTTCTTTATACACATTCTTGGCCGTATTGTGCACAATATATTGGTCTTCGCAAACTTTTGTCACATGTAATATCTTGCGCTGTGTAATAACTGTTTGTGTAGAGAAAGCCTCCCACTCCAGCTGCTGTGTCCAGAGATGGAGGCCTCAAACCAACTAAAAGCAGCAAGAAGAAAGCACCAGAACCTCCACTGACTTTACCATCACCAGGTAAACAACACGCAAACACACGTATCGCTTACAACAAATATCAAGGTATTATCACAGTTTTATCTCTTTTTGAACACAACCTTGATGGTATTACCATGGTATTGTCTGGAGTACCATGTAAATACTATAGCAAATTAATATGGTAATGTAATGATATAGTACCAATGGTACAAAGTTTCAAAGTATAACCATCTTTTTGTAAGGGATATACACTACTGTTCAGAAGTGTGGGGTCAGTAAGATTTCTTTTGTTTTTTAATTAAGTAATTAATACTTTTATTTATTGATCAAAAGTGACAGTAAAGACATTTGTAATGTTACAAAAGATTTCTGTTTCAAATAAATGCTATTCTTTTATATCGTGGTTTTCACAAAAGCACACATTTTTACAACATTGATAATAATAAGATCCATATATCAGCATATTAAAATGATTTCTGAAGGATAATGATGCTGTAAATTCAGCCTTGCCATCACAGGAATAAATCACATTTTAAAATATATTAAAATAGAAATAGTTATTTTAAATTGTTCTAATATTTCACAGTATTAAGGTTATACTGTATTTTTGATCAAATAATTGAGCAAAACAGACTTCTTTCAAAAACATTAAAAAGTCTTACCGACCCCAAATGCACACTGTATGTCCTCAACCATTTCTATTTCTCCATCTGTCATACACACACACACCAGTGTCCAGAGATCTTCCAGTGGAATCTGAGAGCATCCAAACACAGCTACAGAGGAGCAGCACAGAGGAGCATTACACCTACACAAACGTTCCCTGGAAAATCTACCTAAGGAAGGAGGTGTGTGTCTGTATCAGTGTATCTGTTGTTTATGAGTGTGTACTCCAAAATTTTGTAGATCATCTTGAGCACAGCACAGTTTCAGCACTAATGCTGCTGTACAAATTGCTGTAGGTTTTCTATCCCAAAGACAGTTGGAACCATCCGCTAGTGCTGGACCTCATATTCAAACAGGTGAGACGAACTCCACACAGCGCCTTCATAATATAATTTTAGGTTGGTTTGATGAATTGAAAGTTCGAAAGAACAGCATTTATTTGAAATACATTTATTTTGTAACAATGTAAAGGTCACTTTTGATCAATTTTATGCATTCTTGCTGAATAAAAGCATGAAACTCTTTAAAAAAACTTAATAATTTGGCAAATACATTGCTTTTCTCTCTTCATTCATCATTCCATAGTTTTGTCATTTATTTCTCACCTTTAAATGATGTTTTTCAGATTGTTAATGACACATTTACAGAGGCCTGTGTGCGCATTACTAAAGAGGAGAGACAGAAGATGAAATCCTTGTTTGGTGAGGAAGGAATTATATACAGTTAAATTTATTTTCTATGTGGAATCATTTCCCTGCGCATGTTCAGTTTAACAGTTTTTGATGACTACACTGGTCTGACTCTGTTAGTATGAAATGTGTGTTTGTTTCACAGCTCAATATGGCATCGAGCCGAACACAGATGTTCAGGATGAGAGTGTGAAGAAAGCTGTGATTGCTGCTGCCAGGGAGTCATGGGAGATTTATTTTTCTCGCCTTTTTCCTGCCTCTGTGAGTTCCTTTTCCTGGCAGACTGTAAGTATGAATGCAGTGCTGCTTTTGGCTGATATGTCACCAGTGTGTGTGTGTGTGTTTGTAGGGCAGTGTGGGAACTGGAGTGCAGGTGTTGGCAGTGTCTCATTCTGGGATCAAACTTTTGAAGACAGTGAAAAGCAGCACTGTAGCTCCAGACTACTTCCGAGTGCTCCGTCCGTACAGGTGCGTCATCCATCCAGCCATTTAACCATCTGTCAACCTTAAAGGGGACATCGGATGCAAATTCACTTTTACATGGTGTTTGGACATAAATATTTTTGGCTGCATGACTTCACAGACATATTCTGGGGACACCAGAGACTTATATTACATCTTTAAATAAGTCCCTTTTAAATCTCGTAAAGACTGAGTACCAAAACTCTCGCTCTCTCCCACAGCTACACAGATATCCTGTTTGTGACCATCCCGTCTCAGAACATGCTGGAGTTTAATCTGATGAATGAGAAACTGATTCTGTTTTCAGCCAAAGCTCCTCAGATCAAACAGATGATTGATCTCTTCATCTCTCATCTGAAGAAGGTACAGAAGAGGCTTTGATTTCTCTTCATCATTTCTTAAAGTTGCCATGAAACTGAAGTTGCGATATTGTCTTTTCTTTCCAATTTGTGATGGAAATATGAGTGAAATGGCTTCTCAGACAAGAAGAAATGTAGGACGGGACTTGATTTTGTCTATCAGGAATTGATTGGATGTTTGTGGTGACTTTAAGGTGCTGTTACACTGCTAAAGACGGCTTCTGTACTTCTGACTTCCTCCGACAGGATTCTGAGTATGTTGTAGCAGAGAGAAACTTCATCACAGAGGACAGAGCTCTTTTAAATTTCCATAAAGGAGATATAATTCGTCTGCAGGCCATGGATGGATTAGAGGAGGGTGAGAAATGCACTCATATACGAATATTCAAATCTATAGGTCTTTCCCACAAGCAGAGATGTCATGCAGTTTTAGGCAGGGGAAAATATTTGGCACCCGGATACAAGATTTTGCTGAACACTACCATTCAAAAGTTTGGGGTCAGAATCTTTTTTTTTTTTTTTTTTAAGAAATTCATATTTGTATTCAGCAAGTATGCATTAAATTGATCAAAAGTGACAGTAAAGGCATTTATAATGAAAAAAGATTTATATTTCAAATGAATACTGTTCTTTTGAACTTTTCATTTATTAAAGAATCCTGAAAAAAAATTGTATCACAGTTTCCACAAAAATATTAAGCAGCACAATAAAGAAATGTTTCTTGAGCAGCAAATCCACACATAAGAATGATTTCTGAAGGATCATGTGACTGAAGACTGGGGTAATGATGCTGAAAATTCAGCTTTGCCATCACAGGAATAAATTACATTTTGAAATATATCAAAACAGAAAACAGTTATTTAAAATAGTAATAATATTTCACAATTTTACATTTTTTTCTGTATTTATGATAGAATAAATCAGCCTTGGTGAGCACAAGAGCACAAAATTGTACAAGCCCACATTTTTGAACGGTAGACTCCAAACTATTTTGTATATAGTGATTTGCTTAGTTTTGAGTCAGTAAAGATTAGGAAATGACTCTGCAGGGAAAGATTTTAGAATGGAGCTCAAAATATTTGCATTCCATCACAGGAGGAGCTGCAGTTAACCTTGGGAAAGGCTTGTCCTTGATACTCCAGGATATCCACGAGGGGGCCTCATACAGTGCATGATCATGGCTATTCTTAAACTGCTGTGCATGTGTTTTAGAGGAAGAACTGTGATATTTTCATGTTGTGCATGTGCGTTTGTGTTTCAGGTCAGAGTTACGGCTGTGTGGTGAAGAAAAAGGTTGTTTACCTTGAGGAGCTAAAGAGAGGCACACCAGATTTTGGTTCGACATTTAAAATATGAAATTTTTTGATTATTTTGTTTATAGGATGCTTTAAATTGTGTAACTACAATTGAAATTAGAGAAATTTTGTCACATGATGAAAATAGATATTTTTTAAGATGTTAAAAATACAGAAATAATAAGCTGTTATAATCTGAATGTTTTTCCAGGCTGGAGGTTTGGAGCAGTGCAGGGTCGGAGTGGAGCGTTCCCCATGGAGTGTGTGGTTCCTGTAGCTGCTCCTGATTTCCTGAGTCTCCCGGCAGAGAGAAGAGACGAGCCGAGAGATAGACAGGGCCGAGTGGCTGCATCAGGAGCTATCGCTCTCGCCGTGGCCTCCACTGCGGCTGCTCATGAACTAGACCCCTCACTAGAGGTATATAAACACTATCACTACATGTAGTATATACAAATGCTGATGCCGATATCACTTTGACACGGTGTTTGATCGCTAGTATAATGCCCAGTATATTATGTCATATTATTTAATGTTAGCAAATAAGGTGACAATGAAAGTGCAGTATTACAACGTTTTATGCAGCATTAAATATTTTCTGTATCTTTGAAAATAAAAAAATATGAATTTCCTATTTACTACAAGGCTGTTAGTAGATATTGGAGTTGGAGTTTCACATAATATGTCTGATGATATATTATTAATATTATGTACTTGTTTTTGTGTCTGTTTTGTGATTGCTAGTCTGATGGATTCGGGGATTTTGGTGACTCTGAAGTTGAGGGGAATGTTATTTTGGACAGCCAGTACAACATGGTGGAGTTTGCCAAGAAATATTTCAGAACATCAAATGGAAACAAGAGGTAAAAGGGATATTACTTCTATTATAATACAAAAAATCCTGCTATTTATTCAAAGTCAGTCCATCGCAGTTAAACACAGGACTGAGTCAAGAACGATGTTGTACTTTTCTTTATGTTACTAGTGATTCATTCAGAGATAAGTCCAAAAAAGGTAAAGGAAACAAAGACCCTGCAGAGATGGTGAAATTCAGCAAGGTACTGTGTACTCTATGAATACATACATAAACATATACGTACATATACATGTGCATATACATATACACTACAGTTCAAAAGTTGGGGGTCAGTATTAGCAAGGACACATTAAATTGATCAAAGTGATGGTAAAGACATTTATAATGTTACAAAAGATTTCTATTTCAAATAAATGCTGATCATTTGAAATTTTTTCATTAAAGAAACTTGAAAAAGAATGTATCACAGTTTCCACATAAATATTAAGCAGTGAAACTGTTTTCAACATTGATAATAATTAGAAATGTTTCTTAAGCACCCAGTCATAATATTAGAATGATTTCTGAAGGATCATGTGACACTGAATACTGGAGTAATGATGCTGAAAATTCAGCTTTACCTTCACAGGAATAAATTATATGTTAAAATAGAAAACAGTTGTTTTAAATTATAATAAATATTTTACAATATTACTGTTTTTACTGTATTTTTGATCAAATAAATGCAGGCTTGATGAGCATATGAGACTTCTTTCAAAAACATTTTAAAACTCTTACATTCCCCAAGCTTTTGAACGGTAGTATACAAATACATGTACATGTATGTATAAAAATGTGTATATATATATATATATATATACTGTATATATAGCACAAACACACACACATATAAAACTGCTGATCTCTCGTTTTCTCCAGAACCCTATCCTAGAGTCCCTCATAGACTTCACTGACCCCAGCATGAACCGGGTTGCTTCTGAAATTTTCCTAGGTGAGAAGAGAGATAAATTACAGCCACTCGGTCTGTTTTACTTTTGTTTATAATTTTGTTGGAATGCTTCATATCTCAAGATATATTTCTGTCTTGGTTTGGTGTGTAGCCATAATGAAGTTCATGGGAGATCATCCACTCAGGGGCCAATCAGAGCAATTTGTGGTTTGCACCTTCCTTAAGGTAAAGCACAACCTCTCACCTGTAGGACCAGCTGTACTGTTACCCATAAGGCACATAGACCCCTAGTTGCGTTTGATATATGTTTTAGTTTTAGCTTTAATTTGACTAAAATGCATCGTTGTTTTTGTAGTTAACAGGTGAATATGGACTAATGAAGGATGAGGCATACTGTCAAGTCCTCAAACAGATTACAGCCAATACCAGCTCTAAACCGTGAGATACCTCAGTTTTTTGGCTTGTTTGATATAATCTGTGTGTCAGATGGTTTGTTGGTCTATATGTGTTTGGTTGTGTTGTGTCACAGTGACAGCTGTCAGAAGGGCTGGCGCATGCTCTATATTCTGACTGCTTTTTACCGCTGCTCTGAAGTGCTCAAACCATTCTTACTCAAGTTCCTACGAGACGTCTGCAGAAGTCCTGAAGTGCTTTTTCATGGTAATTACACATCACATGTACACTTTTAACGTATGTTAGTCTCTAAATTAAAATAAATATTTTTATGAACCTTGATGTTCTAACATTATTTCATGTGTGATCTCCAGGAATTGCTAAAGCTTGTGAGCAGAATCTGAGAAAGACCTTTCAGTTTGGTGGCAGGAGCGTTTACCCCAGTAATATGGAGCTCAAAGCCATAATGGTCAATACCAATATTACACATAATTCATACTTTTATTCAGGAAAGATACATTAAATTGATCAAAAGTGGCAGTAAAGACTTTTAAATTGTTACAAAAAAATATATATTTCAAATAAATGTTCTTTTGTACTCTCTATTAATCACAGAATCCTGAAGAAAAAAAACAGTTTCCACAAACATATTAAGCAAACTGTTTTAGACATTGATAATAATAAGACATGTTTCTTGAACACCAAATCAGCACATTAGAATGATTTCTGAAGGGTCATGTGACACTGAAGACTGGAGTAATGATGCTGAAAATTCAGCTTTGATCACAGGAATAAATTACATTTTAAAATATATTCAAACACATAACAGTTATTTTAAATTGTAAGAATATTTCACAGTATTACTGTTTTTACTGTATTTTTGATCAAATAAATGCAGCCTTGGTGAGCAGAAAAGATTGCTTGTAAAAACATAAAAAATTCTTAACATCTGTTCAGTAGTGTATGTGGTATGAATTACAATGAATGTGTTTTCAGGCTGGTCGAAGCTCGAAGCGGCAGCTGTTTCTATTTCCAGGTGGAATTGAGAGACATTTGAAGATCAAAACCTGCTCCGTATGTCTCTTTTCTTGTTTGACAGTTCATACCATTATTGCATGTGATTATATGTGTAAGTTAAGATAGATTTTGATGTGTTGTTTGTGCAGGTGGCACTGGATGTCATAGAGGAGTTGTGTTATGAGATGGCGTTACAAAGGCTGGAAGCAATGGATGAGTACACAGTTTTCATAGTCACCAACAGAGGTACAGATTGATGTCCTTACACTTCTATAAGGCTATGTTCAGAGTGGAATATTAGCGAACTGTTCAATGAAAATTGCACACTATATACTGCATTGTCTATCCCGTGGTTTAGTGGTTAGAACACATGGAACATTCTTTATTATTTCATGACCTCATTTTGCATTGGTATATAACTATGTATAGCATTATTAGTATGCCATTCTGAACATATAGATTTATTCACTCATATATTTTTGATGTCACACAGGTCAGAATGTGCGGCCCCTCAATAAGAGAGAGTACATATTAGACATCGCAACAGAAGCGGAGCAAATTGATACCAACTACAGCTTCTGGTTCAGACGAGTCATCTGGGCCCATCCGCTTAAGTTTGACAACGAGCTCTGTGTCACCATGCACTATAACCAGGTATGACATGTCTGTCTTATCGTATGCCATTAATCACGTGTCCTAACCAGCTACAATGCACTAAAACATCAAACCAGCAATCTTGTCTCTTCCATGTTCGTGCTGACAGGATTTTGATTTCAGTGAGGACAGAAAAATGACTGATGCTAGAAACTTCCAGGCATTGTATCTGGCCAGGACACAGTGTTAAGAAAATGTACATTAAGGTGTGTTCACGCCATGTCAGATTACCGTTATTGTAAGATTCCAACTTGTAAAAAGCTTTCACGTCCTTGTAGTACTCATAATTTTTTACAACTTGTAAACTCGGAAGCTCCGACTTGTACCACCTGACCGCTGCAGATTCATTTTGATGTTGATCGTGTTGCCAGTGAAACGCATAATTCCGAGGACATCTCGTGTTGTCTTGTAATTATGGTATTTACAACATGGTGTGAACACAGAATGACTTAAACGCTACCATTCAAAAGTCTAGAGTCAGTAAGATTAAAATAATTAATTAATTAATTAATACTTTTACTCAGCAAGAATGCATTAAATTGATCAAAAGTGACAGTAAAAGATTTCTATTTCAAATAAATCCTGAAAAAATATTTCCACAAATAGATTAAGCAGCACAACTGTTTTCGACATTGATAATAAGAATAAGAAATGTAGATAAGATAAGAAATGTTTCTTGAGCAGCAGATCAGCATATTAGAATGATTTCTGAAGGATCATTTGACACTGAACACTGGAGTAATGATGCTGAAAATTCAGCTTTGATCACAGGAATAAATTATATTTAAAAAAATATATATTCATATTATTCATAATAGAAAACAGTTATTTTAAATTGTAATAATATTTCACAATATCACTATTTTTACTGTATTTTTATCAAATAAATGCAGCCTTGGTGAGCATAAGAAAATTCCTTCAAAAAAAATCTTACCAACCGCAAACTTTTGAACGGTAGTGTAAATAATAAATTGCTGGAGCACATTTTATGAATAATGTTATTGAAATTTTCAGTAATATCCTAATTAAAATGTACCTGCAATTAAAATTCCTTCATAATTGCATGTGTGTTTGTGTTTGCACAGGTTCTGCCAGACTACCTGAAGGGCCTGCTGAATATCGTACCTCAGGGAAAGATCAGTGAACAGCAGTTTAACCAGTTTGCCAAACTTGCTGCTCTTCAACACAGAGCCAAAGACA